>OX422208.1:558800813-560000813 GCA_949130495.1 Sambucus nigra
CTCCGAACGTCTTTAATGGTCTTGGGGTCTTCATTTCTAAGAGGGTCTTTATCTTCTCAGGATTGACCTTAATACCTCTTTGGTTGACAATGAACCCCAAGAATTTCCCTGCTCCAACCCCAAAAACACATTTGGTTGGGTTGAGCTTCATCCAATACATGTCCATCGTGTTAAAGGTCCTCTCGAGGTCGGCCACATGATCCTCGACCTTCAAACTCTTGGTCAATATATCATCTACATAAACCTCCATAGACTTCTCTATTTGGTCTTCGAACATTTTATTCACAAGGCGCTGATACGTTCCCCCCACATTTTTTAGGCCAAAGGGCATGACCCTATAATAATATGTCCTCTTGTCGGTAACAAAAGACGTTTTTTTCCGAGTCTTTAGGGCTCATGAAGATCTGATTGTAACCTGAATAGGCATCCATGAAGCTCATGAGCTCATGGCCTGTGGTAGCGTCTACCATCTAGTCAATACGGGGGAGAGGGAAACTGTCTTTGGGACAATGTTTGTTGAGGTCGGTGAAATCTACGCACATCCTTTATTTCCCATTGGCTTTAGGGACTATGACTGCGTTGGATAGCCATTCGGGATAGATGACCTCCCTGATAAACTCTGCATCTTCTAGCTTCTTGACCTCATCCCTAATGACCTCATACTTTTCTCGAGAATAAATCCTCCTCTTCTACTTCACTAGCTTTACGCCCTCTACCACGTTGAGCTTATGGCTCATAGTTTCGGGGTCGATCCTCGGCATATCTGCATGACTCCATGCAAAGACGTTCTGTCTTCTCCTTAGCAACTTGATGAGGTCTTCTTTTATGTCTGTCTTTAGAGATTTGCCCATTTAGACGGTTTTTTTTGGCTCATCCTCATTGAGGATAATGAATTCTACCTCTTGTGCAGCCTCTCCTTTCTTCAGCTTGGTCTCGTCCCTGGGGTCGAGGGTGACAATATTATAAGTGGTTGTTGCTTTCTTGTGCGCCTCTCTTTCTTCGGCAGAATTTAAGTAGCATTCCCATGCCGTCGTCTGGTCTCCCTGGACTTCCCCTACCCCGTAAGGGGTCGAGAATTTTATCATCTGATGAACCGTGGATGGCACGACCTCAAATTCCTTGAGGGCCACTCACCCCAATATAATGTTGTAGGTTGAGAAGACTTGTTCATCCATCACAAAAAAGTTAACCTTCTTGGTAAGCCATCTCGACCACTTATCCCCCATTCTAACATTATCCTCATACACTCCCAGGGGATGAACTTTTTTCCCACTAAAACTAATCAAGGGGTGATGGTATGGGATGATCCTAGCACGGCTGAGACCCAAGGCTTTAAAGCACGACCAAAACATCGCATCTGCAGAATTACCCCTATCTACCAGGATCCTCGGCACCTCGCACCCATGTACCCTGGTAGTGATGACGAGAGGGTCATCATGTGGGCCTAAGAGGCCTTTGAAGTCCATTCTTGATAATCCCACTATCAGAGTATCCATATCAACTTTCTTACTCTTTTTTGACTTTGCTTCTATAGGGGTTGAATGCACAACTTTTATCACTGCCTTGGCTTCATCTACATGGGACTTCCTTTCTGCAACCTCTGACCCTCCTCCTGCTAGTCCACCAGAGATCATCCCCACATCGAGTGAGATCATATTAAGTCTCTTTACGGGCCGTGGTCGTCTCTCGAGGGGAGGTCAGGACTCCTCATCATCTGAGGGGTCGTCCCTTCTGTTTGGAGGATCTTCTCTACATGCATCGCTTCTTTTCTTCCTGGGGTCGTCCCCTTGTCCCCTCTTGAAGGCACTCTTGTCAACGTATTTCCTTAACTTCCCTTCTTTTAACATTCTTTTAATTTCATCTTTCAGAGCAAAGCACTTGTCGGTCACATGGCCATGGTCATGTTTTTGTTCCTCTTGCGAGGGGCTGCCCTCAACTTTTTAGGCCATTTCAAGGACCGGTCGCTCTTTATCTCATTCAGAATGTGTTCACAGCTGATCGTCAGAGGGTTATAATCAGAAAATTTATAATCTGCTACCCTCTTTTTCCCTAATTTATTCTTTTTTTGGTACTTACCTCCACTAGTACCTCCAGTTTCATCTTCGTATTTTGCGGCCATCGCCTCTTCGGCGTTCATCACTTTTTCCGCTCTTGACAACAATTCATCCATCATCTTTATAGGGTCTTCAACAAGCTTCCATAAAAGCTTCCCCTTCTGGAGTCCTCCAATGAGGGTTGTCATGGCTATGCTTTCCTCATAGTCTTCAACCTCTAACTTTTCTTTGTTAAATCTGGCTATGTAGTCTCTTAGGCTCTCATTCTTCCCCTGCTTAACGTAGAGAAAGTGTGTGGTCTTATTCTGTGGCCTCACTCCAAAGAAAAAGTTATGGATGAACCGGTCTGCTAACTGCTTGAAACTTTTAATGGAGTTCTGTAGAAGAGACATGTACCATAGATGTGCAGCCCCAGTCAGAGTGCCAGAAAAGGCACGACACCTCATCTCATCTGAGATAGAGTATATGTATATCGTTGATTGGTACATCTCAATATGATGGGCGGGGTTGGTAATCTCGTCATATCTTAGGGTGACCACAGGTGGCTTAAACTTGGATGGCGTTGGGAAGTTTACTATATTCTCCATAAAGGGTGAGCCTATGGAGTATCCTATTTGAAGAGGGTCCCGACTCTTCTGGATGTCACCAATTTTATCCTTCAGCCTTTGGATCGAGTCATTCCATGGCCTCTTAGGGTCGTTTTGGCTGATGTTATCCCCTGCCGCCTCTTTGAGGTGGATGGAAGGTTCTGCTGCGGTAGGCCTGTGTCGGATGTTTACTTCCCCCTGGCCATCATCTCATCCATGGGGTCGGCCCCTGTGGGGTTGTCCATCTGTTGCCTCCCTCCTGGACCACGCAAAACTTCTCAATCTGGATAATTTTTCACGCAGGTCATTTACTGGGCCTAGCCTCTCAAAGGCCGACCCCCTGCTTAGACGATCAAAATAAGATCCTCTCGGGCGATCGTCGGGATTTTGCCTTCCACACTTCCCTATGCTCTTTTGGATAGTTAATACAATATTATTGGAGACCTCATACGGCTCCCAAAATTCTATCGGAGCCTCTTCCACCTCCACATCATCATATCTGTCTTCTGGGCAAGGGTTTCCTTACCTCCCCAGGCGTAGACGTCGAGGGTCAGCAACATCCCTCCGTCATTGTGGAGGTGGTAGGTCTTTGCACGGTGCCTGGGGTGGTCCCCTAGCCTCATGCTGCCCTGGGGCAGCTGCTGGAGTAATCATTTTCGGTGAGACTCCTGGAGGTCTTAGTATGTTTTGGCTAAGAGCTATAAATTGCTCCTGCATAATCCACTAGCTTGCTGCTAAAGACTTCAGGGCGATCGCCACATCATCTATCTCAGACTAAGGCGGTGCCTGGCTGGAACTAGGTCCTACTCCACTATCCGGTGGAGGAAGTGGTGGTGGCATCTCTGGTGCCATATCTTTGAGCTATGAAGAGGTGAATGATCAAAAGTCTGATGAGCTTGAGAACCTTAATGGACCTCTTTCAATGGTGAAACAACTCCACACGAAGGGGGAGAACTGGTTCACCACCAGAGTTTTTGGTGAGGTCAAGCTGTATAAAGGAAGAAATATCTTCTCGTTCCCACAGACGATGCCAAACTGATGATGCTAAGATTCAGCACCACCAGATAAGAGGTGAGAGCTCAAACAGTGATAACAATGGCAGCCATAGAGATATATGTGTGTATAAGTGTATAGAAGGGGATGAGTATAAGAGGAATAAGATAATGATGTATAGTGGTTCAGCCAATTAGGCTTACATCCACTGTGAGTGTATGATCCACTAAATATGGGCACTAATGGCCCTGGATACAATGCACATAAGTGAACTCTCTCTACTGTGTGTACAAGCAGAGTTTTAGCTAGGGTTACAATTATCGATCCCTTTACAGGGTTGTAAGTGACAAGTATATATAGGGCTTAGGGGGAGTAGTGTACCCCCCAAGCATGCATGGTGCATATGAATGATGATCTAGCCAATCCCTTGCTGACACCTGGATGTGCCCCTTGTAATAAATGATGACATAATATTCCCTCACGTGAGGGTACAATATTGTTATAACGGTCTAGTCCACGTGCTATATGAGTCCCGCGCGCAGTGTTCCACGTGCCTACCAAATCACGCACTATAATGATGTTACCCTCGGCCTAGGATGCTAGGCCGAGGCTAAAGTGGATGCTGACGTTGGGTCCTGCTGGATGTGGGCCTCGTACTGTCAACCCCTCATAGGGTCATCCGACCCATGACGAAGGGTCGGCCCCTTGTAGGGTCGTTTGGGCCATGATGAGGGGTCGACCGCTTGAAGGGTTATCTGGGCCATGATGAGGGGTTGGCCCCTTGTAAGGTCATCTGGGCCATGATGAGGGGTAGGCCCCTTGAAGGGTCGTCTGGGCCATGATAAGGGGTCGACCCCTTAAAGGGTCGTTTGGACCATGATGAGGGGTCGGCCTCTTGAAGGGTTATTCGGGCCATGAGGGGTCGGCCCCTTGAAGGGTCGTCTGGGCCATGATCTTAAAGGGTCGTCTGATCCAGGCAGAGGGGTCATCTTGGCCAATCCTTCCTGTAACGGTACTGTGGTCATTAGACTCGTCCTAGGCCTGAGCCCTCGTCCGGTGGCGGACACCCTCGGCCTAGCCGAGGGAATATATGGGTATATCAGTTATGCTATTTGATCTTAAGAATGCTGGGGCTACCTACCAAAGGGCTGCCACAACCATCCTGCACGATCTGATTCACAAAAAAGTCGAGGTCTATGTGGATGATCTGATTATCAAATCTAAAACTAGAAAAGGTCATATTCCCGCTCTCCGAAAGTTCTTCGAATTATTACGACGATATCATATGAGACTCAATCCATAAAAATGTGTCTTCGGCGTTACAAAGGGAAAATTCTTGGAATTCATGGTTAGTGAGAAAGGGATAAAAGCGGATCCTGCCAAGTTAAAAGCCATACTTGAGATGCCACCTCCCCGAACGGAGAAAGAAGTCCGTGGTTTCCTTGGGAAATTGCATTACATCAGCCGGTTCATCAGCTAGATAACCTCCATCTGTGAACCGATTTTCAAACTCCTCCGAAAGGATTCAACCAAGGTTTGGAATGAGGCCTTCCAAGAAGCTTTTGACCGAACCAAATAATATCTGACCTAACCTCCAGTACTCATGCCACCACAGCCTGTCTCCCTTTGCTTCTATACCTACCCATAATCGACACTGCAGCTGGGGATTTTCTAGCCCAATACCTTGAAGATTCCCACAAAGAAAGATCCATCTATTACGCCAATCGCAAATTGGTCGGATATGAAGTCAACTACAATGCTTTGGAAAAATCATGCATCGTGCCTGTTTGGGTCACCCAAAAGTTATGACACTACATGCTCGCCTTCCCCATTAAACTTGTATCTCGAATGGACCCCGTCAAGTACCTGCTTGATAAGACCGCCTTATCCAGTCGAATGGCTCGATGGTGATGCTCCTAGCCGAGTTTGATATCGTGTACGTCACGAAAAAATCCAAGAAAGGAAGATCCATCTCTGACCACCTCGCTCACTAACCCATGGAAGAAGCCGATAACTGCATCTCCGAATTCCCAGATGAAAACATCCTCTACACTGCTCAAGACGACCTTCAATGGTAAATGTTCTTTGACGGCGCGACCAACAAAAAGGAATATGGCATTAGGATACTTATGATCGCCCCAGATAACTCCCACACTCCCATCTCCATCAAATTAGATTTCCCCTGCACCAACAACATGATTGACTACAAGGCGTGTACGGTAGACCTCAAATTTTCTCTCAAGAATGTAATTCAATGCCTAGATGTCTACGGGGATTTTGCCCTCATCATCGGTCAAGTGCTTAGAAAATGGAAAGTCACGGGCGAGAAACTCCAACCCTTTCATGCCAACTTAGAAGAACTAGCCTCTCAATTCCAAGACATCACATTCTATTACCTAGCCGATGCCCTTTCTACCCTTGCCTCCATGGTCGACATGCCCGAAGGAATAACAATGCCCCCCTTCTCGGTTCAAAAGCAAGATAAATCACCACATTGCTACCCCATTGAGCTCATCACCAAAGAAGATCCCGAGCTATCCAATTACTGGTACTATGATACCTGGCACCTCCTCAAGCATGGTAGGTATCCCGAAGGTTCCAATAAAAAAGACCGAGCAACCCTCTAAAGACTGGCCACCCAATACATCATCTATCACAAAGCACTATTTAAGAGAAACTTCGATGGAACCCATCTACACTACATCGCAGGGGCTGACATTGAAGAGGTAATGCAAAAAATCCATAGCGGGGAATGCGGGCCCCACATGAACGGTCACATGCTTGCCAAAAATATTATTCAATAAGGCTACTACTAGACTACTATGATCCAGGATTGCACCGCCTATGTCCGGAGATGCCTCAAATGCCAATAATTTTCCAACCTTCAACACCTGCCCCCGCGAGAGTTATACAACATGACCTCTCCCTGGCCATTCTCCACCTAGAGTATCGACATCATAGGGAAGGTTACACCCAAGGCTTCCAACGGGCATGAATTCATCCTATTTGCCATTGATTACTTCACCAAATGGGTCGAAGCTGGGTCATACGCAGTCCTAAACGCTAAGAAAGTGGCCAAATTCATCAAGAAAAATATTATCTGTCGATATGGGGTCCCGCATGAGCTTATGTCAGATAACAGGTTTTATTTAGAGGCAGAAGTCACATAAGTGGTCAATGAGTATGGGATCCAGAGACACAAATCTTCTCCCTACCGTCCTCAGACCAATGTTGCAGTCGAAGCCGCCAATAAAAATCTCAAAGCCATCATTAGTAAGATGATCGAAAGTTGTCAAGATTGGGCCAACTGAATCCCTTACGCCCTCTGGGGCTACCGAACCTCAATTCGAACCTCTACTTGGGCTACCCCTTAATCTCTAGTCTACGACATGGAAGTAGTCCCACCCGTGGAGCTAGAAATCCCTTCACTTCGTGTCATGCTCGAAAGTAAAGTTAGTGAGGAGGGCTAGCAGTAAAGACGTCTCGATGAGCTGCCACTCTTGGACGAGAGGAGACTGAAGGCGTTGTATCACATACAAGGGTACCATCGCCGAATAACGCGTTCGTTTAATAAGCGATGATCGAGAATGAGATTTAGCCCTCAAAGAAATAGTAGAGCCCATCTGGGACCCTAGAGGGAAATTCAATCCCAATTTGAGTGGCCCATACATTGTCAAGAAGATCTTATCCGGCGGTATCGTCATGCTCACCGACCTAGATGGAGAAGAGATGGCTCTTCCAGTCAATCTGGACCAATTCAAGAAATTTTACCCCTAGTCCTAAATCTCGACGCGCTACGACTCTTCACATCTCCTTTTAATTCTAAAAAAAATCTTCCTTTACCTCTACCCAGAACTACGTGGTCCTGATCCTCTGCAAGAACCATTTTTCAGAAAAAATTAAAACCTTTCAAAACCCCTAGAGGTACATAGGCAGCTCATACATCTTACGTGAGCACAACCCCTTCTTTTTCCCAAAAAAGCAATTCTTTTCTTATCTCTGAGAACGACAGTTCATTCAAACATATACTTGAACAAAAGGATTATACATGCCTTAGCGACTGGTATAGATAATTCAAAAATACAAAATTCATCAAAAGGCACAGCTAGATGATGAAAAACTTGTTTATTTCACTAATAAAAAATTACGGTACAATTACTTAAGAAAAGGAACGGATAACTCCTTCCCCCTACCTTCCTAGAAAGCCAAATAAAATCCCCACATTTTTTCCCCATTACAAAACAAACTCTCCAAGTGTCCTACCCACAGCTACCAGAGGAGCCCGCTCCATCATCGTTATCTACATCCTGGGGTCACGAAGGCTTCCCCTGCCTGAATGGAGTGTCGTAGACGCTCCATGGACCGATAAGCTCGAACCAGCCCCGGAAAAACTACCACACCTCCCTCCATGGTGTCAGATAAAATAAGCCACCATTGTCAAGTCTCCACTTCTAACATCTTATTAACTACTATCCTCCATAAGCACTTCATATAATACCCAGGGATGTGCCAAACTCTCCCGACAAACTGAGAAGGACGGGCCGACGAACACTGACTTTCCCACAAAGAGCCAAGCCACATGCGCAGGCGCTCTGTCAAATCTTCTATCGAAAAGAAATCCAGTGTTCGAGGTGGCACAATCTGCACCCAGCCAAATTGGCGTAGAAGCCGACAAGGGAAATAAAAAGAGGTCTGTCTAAGATCAACCAGCCGAACGTACGGGTATTCTCACAGTTCCAGAATAAGCAGTAGCTGTCCCCACCAAAGTACTGACTAGTACGGAATTAGAGCCCCATGCTCCACAAACCAGTTCTTCCAGCTCTCAATATCCAGACCAACAGTGATGAAATAGAGCAAAAAGAAATTGGGTACAACCGAAAAGGATATTTCAGAGGAGTCACCGGGCGGAATCTTTCAGACAACCACATGAACAACATCACAGGGCTACCGCTCAGAAAGTTAGAACAACCTTCTCGCCAGGCATCAAGGCCATTCAGAGTCTCTGCCCGTATCACCGCCACATGATTGTGATGGTAGGACATCCATAAAGTAATAGTTGCAAGTTGTGGGTCCACCAACAGTTCCCCAGTCACCAGCAATAATTTTGAAATTAAGCCCAGAACGACGACTCCGGCATATCTAGCATCACCAACCTCCTGCAAATTCACATACCACAACATCGTCGGAAGATAAATCATTCCTCCAGTAACCAAGGATCTACCCGTCGAGGGCGAGATGCAGAGAAGTCCAACCAACAACTCTCGGGGCGGCCGAGAAAATTCAGGCATAGCAGCCGCCACACTAGGATTTACCTCTAACATGGTAGAAAATTCTTCATAAGTCGGACAGACTTCTTCCAAGCCAAAGCAGAATACATGGTCTTTGGGGTACCAAAATTTTACCACCGCCATCAGCATGTTCCACTCTATGGGTCGATTACGCCATAAAGAAACTCGACGCATCTTGAAAGCATCATAGTCGACATTGTAGGAGCACATCGCCTTTAACGTCTCGAGGTAGTTGAAAAACTCAACACTACTAGGGAGAGCCATCTCACAGAACAAGAAAGTAGGAATGTGAAGGTGTGATGAAAACACTCCACCCTTACCCCTTTTTATACTTGAAAACCCTCACAAAAGACATAACCCTTGCAGAAATCAAAGGGAATCCTGCCCTACAAGGTACCAAAGGCTGAAGAGGGTACCAATTAAAGCTTTAAATTGATGGGACTGGACTGACCTGCCAATAGGCAAGACAAGGGTCTTGCGGATCGGCAACCCCCTATTTTTAGAAACTTACATTTTTCCTCTTTTGTCAAAATCAGAAAACTCAATAAAAATAAATCAATATTCTCAACAGAATTTAAAAAATCCCCTTTCCATCTTTATATAATTTCTCATTATGAATAAAAGTTTCTTTTAAACTTCCAAAAATATTTCACGGTCTCAGCAGCAAAGTAAAAGGCGCATGTGCATGCATTCATTCATCCATCATTAACAGAAGATAGTAAAAAAACTTCATTACATTTGCATAGATATGTTTCTGTGTTACACCATTTTGCTGGAAAATAAAGAAAAGAAAAAACAATAGGACTCAGCACGAACATATATTCTCTCTCTCTCTCTCTCTCTCTCTCTCTCTTTCTCTCTCTCTCTCACTTACCCTGCCCCCTCTCTCACTAAGAACTTCCATCCCTTCGACGAGATGATGCACCACCACTACCTGAACTAGACTCCTCCCCGGATGAGGTAGATGGCACCAAGTAAGAAGGAATAGGAATCGCATCCCGAATATGGGCAGTCGTCAAAGATATCCAGTCCTTGATATCCCTCAACCAAGTGGTGGACACTCGGACTTGCTGCAAGAAGAGGCAAAATCAGTATCAAGCAGAAAAGATCAAAAGAAACCAAAAAAAAGGAAAAGAGAAGAACAAAAAGGTATACCAAAGGATGAAGAACCTCCTCTATCACGCCCAACTCCTCCGGGTCCATCGCATGGGGACGATGCAACATAGGCACCATCCCTCCATTCGCCCGTCGGATGTTGTATGAAGGGGTATGTAACCTCACAAAGGGGACCTCCGAAGTCGCCGCAGTTGTCGACGGACCTCCATCGCTGTGGGAGGACCCCACTGGACGACTCGAATCCGCACGAGGGAAAGGCAGTGCATCATATATGCTGGGCGCCATTAGATAACTCGTCACGAGGTTTAGATAATCATACGATATAGCGTATCGGTGTACAACAGATAAGACTCGCCAATCATAGTCGTGATCCTCGCATCCTCTGGCCGAAGCCGCTCCCGCCTCATAGACATAGGGGGCCTTGCAGGTGGCACCACCACCTCTTCCTCAGTAATCTGTCTGACCACCCTCTCCCCGAGACACCAAGAGTGGACAAACTCATGTGCCAGCAAACGTCTCATCTGCGCATTCACCCCATTCGCCCCCGTTTCTGAACAACAGTCCCCCAAGGATAAAAGGTCTCTTGAAACATCCCTAGCAGATATAAGGCAATATGGAATCAGAGCACACAAAGGTCTTAAACTGAAGAAAGGAAAAGTCTTACCCTATCACTGGTCAGGCCATTCAAGACCTGACGCATCGCCTCCAGAGAGAGAGAATTCCTCGATTGCCAATTGGCCTTCCGCCACCGATATAACCAGCAAAAGTCCCCAATAATTTCGTCCTTTAGAGAAACAAGCTGGGTATTACACCCAATCACCTCATATAACCACGTCTGCCAAAGATAAAAATCCATAATAAAAATGAGATGCATAAGAAAAATGCGAATGCATGAAAGAAAAATGCGCAAATTAAAGAATACCTCAAGAAGATACGTGACTCAAGTGAAAGACTGCCAGCAACATCGACTGAATGCATCCAAAGAAAAATAAAGGGTCACCAAAGTCAGGCTCCCCCAATTATAAAGAGGGATGTTTGAAAACATCCTCAAGCATGGTAAGAACCATAAGTGGACAACGTCGTCGCTCGATGCCACCAAAAATACCCCAGCACCAGCAAAATAAATAACTGGGCCATCTGCCTCACCTGCAACCCGTCCTCCGCATCAATCACCCTACCCAACAAAACATCCCTCAGCAGGGACAGCCCAATAGAATCCCCAGATTCTATCCTCCCCACATCACCAAGCGCCGCCCGCACTACCTCCGGCCTTACCCATAAAGAGAGATCCACCTCTATCTGCTCTCCATCGCAATCCACCCCAGTAGCTGCTGCACATCTATGAGAGTCACAGTCATCTCCCCAAAGCCAATATGAAAGGTATGGGTAGTGTCCCACCACCTCTCCCCCCATAGCGCATAAAACCGTCGTCGAACGAGGCGTCTCATCCAGCACATACGCCAACCTCCCAAAGCCTGCTGATGATACCACCCAACGCACCACATGTGGAAGATGCTCCCAGACATCCTTAATCCCCGTCGTCCCGAGAGAATGCATAGTGGATAAAGAAATACCTGACTGTCAAAGAAAAACCTTGTCAGAATCTAAGAAAAATAAAAAAACCACCAAAACAGAATGCCAAAAGTCATTTTACTTACATAACCGCCAGGGTTCACCAGCCTCGAAGAGTGATGACGTGACGGCTCCCGCAGTGAAGTCCGCTCATCCGCAACCGGCTCGAATGCATCAAAAGAGTTCTTCCCCAAATTAAGAGGCGCTCTAGCCCTTCAGTCCATATTTGCTCGATTGTCAACAACCAACCACTCCCTGTGTACCACAGTGCTCACAAAAGTGACCATTTTTTAGATTGCGGAATGCTAAAATGATTCATAGAAGAAAATTGCAGAAAGAGAGAAGGCAAGAAGCTGTGAAAAATAAGGGGAACCCGCCCCTTTTTATAGGATGCCAAGGGTCATGCCGATAGGCATTGCACCCTCACCTATCGATCGACACTGACCTTTTACCTTCTCGAGGTAGTCCAAAAGTCCGTGCCACTATCGATGGCACCTTCCACACCATGCCGACCGACACCCCCCTTAAATTTTCATAAAGAAACTCCCAGAAAATACCATAAAACCCTAAAAAAATCCTCAGAAAATTCCTAAAAATCCAAGGGGGGATTTAGAACATTTTCACCAAGAAAATTCCACACTCCCTCAAGAGGAACCCCTATTTCCCTAGTGAAACTCTCAAAATCCAAGTGAAACTCCTCCCGACAATGTCCCCAGAGGGCCTCTAAAGTATCCTAAACTCCCCAAAGGTCTCAAATTTCCCTGAGCAATACGTCTAAACCCCAGACCACCTAAATCACTTCCTCACTGGAATTTATAGCATCAGATTGGCAATTACCCCGCAAAGTCTCCAAAAGATACAAGGATTTCCCCAGCAATTGGCTCCCTATCTCAAATCAAAATCACAAGGTAATTTCCCCGACATAGTTCCTCGAGAACATCTCAATTTAAGCCCTCAGAATTGGCTTCGACTCGCATAATTGGTCATCTCAATTTAATCCCTCAGAATTGGCTTCGACCCACAGAATTGGTCATCTCATCCCAAGCCCTCAGAATTGGCTTCGACCCACATAATTGGTCATCTCATCTCAAGCCCTCGGAATTGGCTTTGACCCGCAGAATTGGTCATCACAACTTAAGCCCTCAGAATTGGCCTCGACTCACAAAATTGGTCTTCCCAACTTAAGCCCTCAGAATTGGCTTCGACCGGCAGAATTGGTCATCTCAACTTAATCCCTCAGAATTGGTTTTGACCCACAGAATTGGTCATCTCAATTTAAGCCCTAGGAATTGACTTCGACCCGTAGAATTGGTCATCTCATCCCAAGCCCTCAGAATTGGCTTCGACCCGCAGAATTAGTCATCTCATCTCAAGCCCTCAGAATTGGCTTCGACCTGCAGAATTGGTCATCACAACTTAAGCCCTCAGAATTGGCTTTGACCCGCAGAATTGGTCATCTCAACTTAAGCCCTCATAATTGGCTTTGACCCACAGAATTGGTCATCACAACTTAAGCCCTCAGAATTGGCTTCGACCCGCAGAATTGGTCATCTTAACTTGCCCTCAGAATTGGCTTCGACACACAGAATTTGTCATCTCAACTTAAGCCCTCAGAATTAGCTTCGTCCCGTAAAATTGGTCATCTCAACTTAAGCCCTCAAAATTGGCTTCGACCCGTAGAATTGGTCATCTCATCTCAAGCCCTCATAATTGGCTTCGACCCGCATAATTGGTCATCTCAACTTAAGCCCCCAGAATTGGCTTCGACCCGCAGACTTGCTCATCTCAATTTAACCCTTCAGGATTGGCTTCGACCCGCATCTTCAAGCCCTCAGAATTGGCTTCGACCCACAGAATTAGTCACCCTCATCTTTAAGCCCTCAGAATAGGCTTCGACCCATAAAAGCGGTCATCCTCATCATTAGGTCCTCAGAATTGGTCTCGACCTAATGAATTGGTCATGCTCTTTCAAAGGCATCATGCCGTATCTACTCGACGGATATCATTTGTTCCAAACTCACCCATCGAGGGGCTCTGTAGACACCCCATTCTAACACCCCTAACCTCTACGTAGGTCCCTAGCACCTCCCTCATCGCTACAAACCTAAGTCATACCCCGAGTACTGACCTAGAGGCCATCAGACACTCCCAGGCTCCATTTGACCAAAAGTAAAACTCTTCAGTTCAACCGAGACTAAATGAATTTCCAAAATTCACTGAAACCCCTTTCCAACGGTCTATCCCATGCACAATTCTGACTTACGGTGCGGACGAATGACCTATTTTTCCCTAAAACTTGATCAAGAGGCCAATGAATGCTCTCAGGCTCCATTTGACTAAAGTCAACTCTTCAGCTCGATCGATACTAAATGAATCTTCTAAGGGCACTAAAACCTCTTATCAACGGTCCACCCCGTGCGCGATTCTGACTTACGATACGGACAAACGATCCGTTTTACTCCGAAAGGTGACCGAACGCTTCCAGGCCCCGATTGACCGAAGTTAACTTCCTAAACTAAGTCAAGCTCTTTCTAATGTCTAATTACATCTCCTAACCTTCCCAACGGTCTACCCCATGCGTAATTCTGACTTACCATGCGGACAAACGATCCGTTTACGTCCGATGATTCCCCGTCTAAAGGATCGACGAACGCTTCCGAGCCATATTCGACCCAAAGTACACTCCCGAACCCAGGAGGAGTCCAATGAATTTCGAAGGTCTCTAAAGTACCTTTCTAACGGTTTACCCCGTGCATGATTCGGATTAATGGTTTGCGCTCTACGACCGATTTTCCGAATGAACCTGAAAGAGACAGCCAAACGACAGGTTCCAAACCCTGCCTATCGGCAGTGTGCCTAAACACACCTGCCGATTGGCAGGAGCAGGACTATGCCGATCGATAATACCCTCGGCCTATAAAAAGGAGGTCCTGACCTCATTGTAAAGGGACACAAGATCTAAAATCTATCACTCTCATCGAGCAGAGAAAACCTCTCTCTAAGTTAGCATGATTTCCACATCCAAATCCCTTTCCAACCTTCACCTTTCATCATCTTTTCCATAAAATTTGGTGAATTAACTACCCTCCATCATCACCCAAGTGCAAGGGCTTCTCTCCAACATCCAAGATCAAGATCAAGATCTTCAATAAGGTCCAACTTTCTCAGCTCTCTCTTCAAATTCTCCTAAATTCGCATTAATTTGTTTTATTACTTAGCACTTTTATTCTCTCCATCTCAGATATCCTAATATACTTTTTATTTAGTATTATTGCACATCTCTTATTTTCATATAAATAAAACCCAAAAAATAAGAAAAAAATGGTTTGCTCATTAATTCCAAACAGGAATTCTCACACTTTTCTCACACTTTTCTTCCAACTAAAACACTTTTTACACAGACACATATAAGAGAAGTCCCCGATTCGATTTATGGGATAAATCTCACCCCTATTTTGTATACGAACTTCGTGGACTTTGATGCCTCTATAGGTTACGTAGGTGTCTCGGGGTAAAACCCGAGACTCGAGTCCCACTTTTCTCCCATTTTCTATTTTTTTATATTCTTTAACTTAATTCCCTTATATTCTATATATTTGCATATACATATATTTGTTCTTAGTGGCGTATTATTCCGTATGCGTTATCGTTCCATCATAACGATCGACATGAGGATAATCGTGTAAATACTATTTTCTAATATTACTTTTATGGATATTCCTATGGATGACTCGCTTTATCTCTTCCATGATACAAGTCGATGATGTTTATCTCCGCTACATATACACATGCACACATATCACGGGGAAATAAAGGAAAATATAAATAACCCATGAGAGACCGTAATGGCGGAATGGGTGCCTAACACCTTTCCATTTCATAACTTAGCCTCGAGACCCTTTTTTGAATCATTTTTGGTTTCATATGTATCAGTATGTCTTTGGATGTTGTCCTTCGGAATGGATCCCTTTTATTTTGTCTGTTTTGAGTAAAATAGACTGGCGACTCCATCTCTCTACATCTTTCACCTCATCACCGACACCGGTCGAAGTTCTCCTGAGAGGGATGCGCAGGACCAAGATCCTCTTGACATTGAATAAACCCTCTTCTTCGTCCCTCCCGCCGCGAGGATCGAGGATGGACACACTCATTATGCCATTGACCTAATTCTTGAGGAGAAAAAGACTTGTGATACCGTTGGCATGGATGTTAAATCGTGCCTACACTTGGCACGCAACATCTATGATCTACCGTGCGCTCATGAATTGGTCCTCTACCAGATGGATGGAAGGGCAATACTATAGGGGGATGTTGATGCACATTGGCACAAATTAACAATGGTGCCCGAATTAGCGAAGTACCATATGGTTGACTACGAGCCAAAAATATTACTTTTTAAACAACAGAGGGAACGATCAACTATTGATGAGCAAAGGGCCATGTTACGAAAACTGAAGGACATCGGGTGTCCCACAATCGCTAGGTTATTTGAGCCATTCGTGCTAAAGCATTGCAAGGGTCGCCCGAGAGGTCGAAAACTAACTGCTAAAGAGCAAAAGCATGATAACTCAACTAAAAGGGATCCCTTGGGTTTCGAACTTGCTAGGCAATCAATAATAAATGAACACCCTGTGGTTAAAAGGCCTACGAAGAAAATTGATTTTACGGTGTTCACCCACCCAGCCCCATGGTGCCCGAAATACTCCCCCGCATATAAATAATATATCAATGAGATACTGGTTTTTAATAAAGATTGCATATAAGATATTATTGACAGAAATTCTGGGTTTAGATGCGTTTCAAAATGCCTCAGATTTGGCCCCGATGGATGGAGACAGGTGAGATCGGACTTGATTAAAGAAGTCACGACAAATATTGAATTCTACGCACATTGTTTTGGAGGCTGGTTTCCAAACACTGTTTTATATATGTTGGACGATTATTCTAGCCCATGTATGCCCAAGTCATGGATGATCATGCTCGAGTGCGGCTATCTTTTACCGAAAACTTACAAGTGCGCTTGCGTCCTTATTTCAAAGAGACAATGTCTCACATTCCTACCAATGAGACATGAACGAACTGTGCATCCCTTGTTCATAGAGATTGCTCATGTATGTGGGAATCACTTTGTAGGTTTGAAGTTGAAGTACGGTTGTCCAATTCCCCCGGTAGCAAGTCACTAGCATAGTTGCTCATTGCCAGAAGAAAAATCGTGGATTGATAAATATGCGCAACAAGTATCGGAGTTCCGTAAAATCTTCCCAAACGATGAGCCTAACCATATCGACTAGTTTGGTGTATGAAACTTTTTTGTATGGTGTGAACGAATTTGTATGATATGATTTTGAAACAATGTTGTATGATATTCAAATTTAGTTGTACAATTTGTTGAGATTAATTAATGAAGTTGTATTTTTTGAATTGTTGTATAAGTTGTTGTTTAATTTGTTGAGATTAATTTTTTTCATTAATGATAATTAAAGAACCATTTTAAACTGAAATTTGTAAGAAAGTAACATTTTAAACTGAAATTGGTAACAAAAGTTATATTCGAAATTATTTTTTTTTATTTTTTTCTAAAGTTACTTTTTAAATTGACCATTAAAAAAAAATAATAATAATAATAACATTTTAAACAGAACAAGTTATATTTGAATTGGTAAAAACAAAATTTTAAACTGAAATTGGTAAAAAAAGTTATATTTGAGATTAATAAATAACATTTTAAAATGAAATTTCTAAGAAAGTAACATTTTAAACTGAACTTGGATTATGTTAGGGATGTATATAGCGAACCAACATTAACCATAACTGGTTCGCTATATACATGCCGAAATAAGTACAACATTTCATATTAATAATGAACTCAGAAAGTATAACATATGACATGTGCCAGCACAACTCCTTCCTCGGACCTTTGTTTTACACATCGTTTTTTGTGTTACAAACTTAACTCATATATATACAACTATATGGTTTTCACATTAAGTCAATTATCATATTAAAGCGGACAAAACTAGTCCCGAACTTGAACATTCCTACCGAGGACTTTACATTGTGTTTGTGACTAATTCAATATTTCATAAGTTATAAAGGTAAGATTAAACTAAACACAATAACTTAACATTATATATTCTAAGAACACATTATACCCATCCCATACGGTAAGCATGATTTAAACATGGTTTATCATAGTCATATCCGGATCGTCACAACCTTCCCCCCTTGAAAATTTTCGTCCCCGAAATTAAGGATGAATTTCACTTATCAAACAATTGGGGATACTATTTTCTCATTCTATCTTCCCTTTACCAAGATGCTTATTGAATTTCATGGATCCTTCACAAAACTTTAACTACGGAACTTTATTCCCTAATACTTCCTCCCAAGGTTCTAAAAAACGCGGGGCGTGATCGAGGCGTGGAGACTAAGCCTTAAGCCTTAGAAGCCTAGGGGGCCTTAGGCATAAAAAGGCGTGAAAAGGAGTTTAGGCCTTCTTAATATATTTTAATATTTTTTAGCCATAACAAGGGTATTAAAACACTAAAATTGTACATATCATAAAAATATGTCTGAATATACTATTTGATTATTTTGGATGAGATAACGGTTTGGTTAGTAAAAAAATCTTTAAAAGGCGATATGGTTTCACTAAAGCAGTGTTGTTTTTAGAAAAAAAAGTGCCTTAAGGGTTTTACAAAGAATAAGGCGTAAAAAACTTAAGGCGAGACGTTTCTTCCAAGCCTTAAGCCTAGGCAGGTTTTTTAGAACAGTGCTTCCTCCTTACGACCAAGAATTTCAACTGGTTCCTCGATGTACGACAAATCTTTTTTCATAATAACTTCAGTTTCTTTATCATTACACGTAAGAATAATCGTCTAATGATTTCTTATTAATGAAAACCAATCCCCAACTCATATATTATTTCATACCTTTATATACGTATGTCAAACATTCACACATACTAGATTTTCAGTTGTATCATCGTATATTCACAATGAGTAAATATTCTTAACAAACCTAGTATCATTCTTTACCTTTCTTCCTTCATTCCTATAGTCTATGCTTACCATCGTGTAATATTTCAAATCATAAATATCATATTACCAGATTAGCTTATTAAACAACATATTTCTATCTTCCATTCAACACCAAATACACATGTTTGACTTTAACTACTATTTATATCATTTCTAATGTTTAAGAGTATGTTAAATCTCATCCTTGTAATTTCTTAATTTGAATATAGCCTCATTACTTTTCATATATCGAAACTAAACAGTCATTTACTAAATGTTTATTCTTAACCAAGATTTCATATTCACATTCATGTATATTGTGCATTCATGCACTATGAACTCAATATAGCTTTTCACTATATTCCCCTTTTCAGTATCGTATGATTGTTCTTTAACTAAACATACAATGACCTTAACAAGTCATTTATCCAACACAATCACTTTACAATTATAATCTTACCCCAATCCTTATTAACATGATAGTCTTATGTAACATCATTAATTTACTAACATCACCAGTTTTCGTAACCTGGATGTTAAATGTAACATCACAACTTAAAACCTTAACCATGCCCACCAGCTCCATAATAATTCTATAATTATTATATGTCGTATTTCTTTCAAATAACCTGTACAAATATCTTAATGTATCATATTTCTAGTGACGCATTATAATGTCAACCATATTCTTTATATGACATACCCTTAGTGATAATACATAGGCACAATGACAAATATAACTCAATATCCACCCAAACCAGTTGTTAATATTCAAACCTGACTAGCCTCTTTCCTATACTTATACACAACACATATTCTTAAAATGGCTCCCCAACTCTTTAACACCTTGTCTCAACTTTATTATTCATATTAGCATTTCAAAACATCACAAGGGTAATATCCATTACATATACTCATAATATTAAATAAGTACATCTCAACTCTATTTACTCTTTTCTTCTACGTATCATAATTCAGTATGAACCCATATTCGGATCAATTGTGATATATTGGCTAGTAATTGAATTTCAGACCATTTCACATATTAAATTTAAAGATATACAACTATTAATCATCTCACTTCACCTTTACCAAGTGAATCTTCATTTTATTCACACTCTAATAATTTAAATCTCATCATAATCATGTAATAGTAATTCTCCTCACATCTCATCCTTTAAGGGAATTATGGACTCCTGTACCTCACTCTCCCACATAAATGGGGCACACAGTAAACCATGGATTAATAAGAGACACAACCCAAGTCCACATATACCAGTATAAGAGGAGATCATTTCCAATACTTCACAATTTTCGTATACAATATTTTTTCTTTAAAAATTTTCCTTCAATGACATGTTTGTCCATACCACAAATAAAACAATGCAATGATTCATATTAAAATACATGTATTCGTTGTCATCCCCGAATAAATCTTAACATCTCATTTCCTGTAAGATCCTTACATTTCATATCCCGTACAACAATATATATGTATAACTAACAGATGTTAATCAATAAAGCCAATTTACTTATGACTCAAAATAATTTCAACTTCCACTGCCAAATCTAGGTGCTCCTCACCCCAGAACCTCTAAAACCTAGGCTCTGATACTAAAGTTGACACACTCTAACCCATTTACTTATAATTGAGTTTGAAAGTCAAAGTGAGTCAAACCATAATTGCCTTAACCAAACCATAAACAAGAGTATCCTTTTTTTGGTGTCAGCATGAAGCCATAACACTAAAAACTTTTCAAAATTTAAAGTAATTGTGCTTATTTAAACTTGCTCAAAGGTTAAGTAGGATTAAATTACAGTTTTTTAATTTGACCAAAATCATGGTTTTACGCATTCCTTGCTAACCCCACCCGACCTCCTAGATTTGGCAGTGACATTTCCTTACCTGAAAAAAAACATAAACATATGAATCGTGAGCAAAATAGCTCAGTGAATGCATTATTACTACACTCGTGTATAAAATTAAATGCAATAAGTCATATTTATGTAACAATATATAACATCTCAACATATCTTGGCTGTTAATAAGCCATAACATCTCTTGGTTGTTGATAAGCCATAACATCTCTTGGCTGTTGATATGCCATAACATCTCTTGGCTGTTAGTAAGCGACAACATATCTTGGCTGTTAATAAGCCATACCATCTCTTGGCCATTGATAAGCCATAACATCTTGTGGCTTTTAATAAGCCATAAAATCTCTTGGTTGTTAATAAGACATAACATCTCTTGGTTGTTAATAAGCCATAACATCTCTTGGATTTTAATAAGCCGTAAAATCTCTTGGCTGTTAATAAGCCATAACATCTCTTGTAATACATACACATCATATCCATAATCAATTCAGTAAGTACGACATATCTAACTATAATCAACTCAATAAGTACAACATATCATATCCATATTCAACTTGGTAAGTACGACATATCATATTTACAATCAACTTGGTAAGTACAACATATCATATCGATAATTATCTCAATAAGTACAACATCTCATATTTATAATCAACTTGGTAAGTACAACATATAATATCCATAATCATCTCAATAAGTACCATATCTCATATTTATAATCAACTCGCATAGTACGACCTATAATATCCATAATCATCTAGATAAGTACAACATCTCATATTTATAATCAAATCGAAAAGTACAACATATGATATCCATAATCATCTCAATAAGTACAACATCTCATATTTATACTCAACTTGGTAAGTACAACATATAATATTCATAATCATCTCGATAAGTACAACATCTCATATTTATAATCAACTCGGTAAGTACACCATATAATATCCATAATCATCTCGATAAGTATAACATCTCATATTTATAATTAACTCGGCAAATACAACATATGATGTCCATAATCATCTCAATAAGTACAACATCTCATATTTATACTCAACTCGGTAAGTACAACATATAATATCCATAATCATCTCGATAAGTACAACCTCATATTTATAATCAACTCTGCAAATACAACATATGGTATCCATAATCATCTCAATAAGTACAACATCTCATATTTATACTCAACTTGGTAAGTACAATATATAATATTCATAATCATCTTGATAAGTACAACATCTCATATTTATAATCAACTCGGTAAGTACAACATATAATATCCATAATCATCTCGATAAGTACAACATCTCATATTAATAATGAACTCAGAAAGTACAACATATGACATCCATAATCATCTATAAATACATCTTACTAGTGAGTACACTCACCTTGGCCACTTAATGGGTTTTCCCTGGGTCATTATTTGACACTTGTCCAACCGATACTCCTTACCTTCCTATCATTCTTACAATATTAGTATCATCATAAGAACATTAACAATATATATATACTCACTTTAACGTAATTCAACTCATAAGCATCATATGATCCCATTCAAATCATTTATCATAAATGAAATCTCATTACATTTCATGTTAAAATATTAAACATATCCAATCCATAACTCAAAGATACTTTAATTTCTTCTTGGTAATCCAATTCTTATCATAGTAAGTTCCCAATATAAAAAGACAACACATCATTTCAATTTTTCAAGAGCAAGATGCGTCCGTCTCTTTATTACGAAGAAAATCTGTCCTATAGGCTTTTTAATTGTTCAATCAATTTCCAAGAATTTTCATAATTTTTCTACGTCATAACTTCCTGTGATATTTCACCCAACATCCATAAAAATATTTAATAGTACAAAATTAAAGTTTCATAATTTTTAAGGTTCATTTGCTATGTCAAGCAAAACATCGAATACTTGGTGTGCATACTTACACCTTTGGGGCAGATTGTATACCTGAACTTCAAACTATCACCAAAGATTCATTTCTTGGTATTTTCACATAATTTTCGGATATGTTATACATATTTGAGTCTATTTTTATCTCCAACTATAATGATTCAATTCCAATAAATATACAAAAAGATATAGGAGTTTGAATACAAAAAGGTTTCCAATCGAAGCAATATACATGATTTACACGTTCAACTTTGCTTAAACTCGCATCTATTCATAAGTATACCTCAAGAAATGGAAGTTTAGTAACCTTACCTTAGGGACTTTTACGTAATTTCTATGATTTTTTTTAAAATTTTTCTCCTCACTTTCTTCTTCCCGAAGTTCCTGAATCTCTCATCTTATGCTAAATCTCTTCATTTCTGAAATATGCTGAAGGAAGAGCTTACTTCAAGAGTTATAAGTCGGCATAAGTCACCTCCCACTTGGTCTAATTAAAATATGGCATGTGTCGCCATAGAAGACAAAATATCCTTTAAAGCTAAATGACTACTTTACCCCCTGTTCGTAATTTCAGCATAAATCCTTCCTCGGACCTTTGTTTTACACATCATTTTTTGTGTTGCAAACTTAACTCATATATCTACAACTAGATAGTTTTCACCTTAAGTCAATTATCATATTATAGCGGCCAAAACTAGTCCCGAACTTGAACATTCCTACCGAAGACTTCACAAATTTGTGTTTGTGACTAATTCAATATTTCATAAGTTATGAAGGTAGGATTAGACTAAACAGAATAACTTAACATTATATATTCTAATAACATATTATCCACATCCCATACGGTGAGCATGATTTAAACATGGTTTATCATAATCACATCCGGGTCGTCACAATAGACACAAGTCAATTCGTAACAAATCATAACTAATCATGTATTGATTATAAACATAAGTCAATACGTAACAAATCTTAGGTAACCATGTAATGTATATGTTTCGATCCAAAGGGAATCATGTAATGATTATAAACCTAAACATAAGAAACAAAGATAATTCTGCATAATAATAGTTAATCATATATCATTTGATAGGTATTCAACATAAATAATAATAGTAATCATGTATCATTTGATAGGTATTCAACATAAACATAAGAAACAAAGATAAGAAAATAATTGATTCCATTCGGGGTAAAGGTGTCGAATTTTGATGGTTAATTCGACATACACATAACGAAAAGTGTAAGTTAATTCGGCATAAACATCACGAATCAAACATAAATATATTGAGTGACATTCGACATAAACATAGCGAATTAGGGACCTCATTTCAGTATGAATGTTACGAATGGTTCCCTTAATTTGAAATCAATCGATTCTCTATGTTTATGCCGAAATCTTACACTTACTTCGGTATGAATATAATGAATGAAAACCTTGTTTGTAAAAAAAATCATTCGTCATGAACATATCGAATGAAAGGAGTTAATTCGATATGTTCATAACGAATGAAACCCTAGTTCAGTGGCTTCAATATTTTTAATAGTCCCAACGATGTTTAGACAAACCAAACCCTAGTTCATTTTCTAGCAGTTCAAACCCTAGTTTGTTTAACAGTCCATGCATGGTTCTAATCCATTAAAGCACAAAAATGCTCATATAGTCCAAAACGAAAGAAAAGTAGAAGGGTAATGAAGATGATCGTGGGTGACAGACCAATGTACGATGCCTCTGATCCTTAGCAATGTGTAGAGAGATGATCGTGGGTGACAGACCAATGTTAGCTCGATGGTTTGAGATCGTGGGTGATTGGAAGGTTTCAGCGGGTATTCAAATATATATATATATATATATATATATATATATATATATATATATATATATATATATATATATATCAAGGTTCTAAAAAATGCGGGACGTGATTGAGGCGTGGAGGCCAAACCTTAAGCCTTAGAAGCCTAGGCGGGTCGTAGGCGTAAAAAGGCGTTTAGGCCTTTTAAATATATTTTAATATTTTTTAACATAACAAGGCTATTAAAATACTAAAATTGTACATATTATAAAAATATATCTGAATATTTGCAAATTAAAATACTATTTGATTATTTTGGATGAGATAATGGTCCGGTTCGTAAAAAAATCTTTAAAAGGCGATATGGTTTCACTAAAGCATTGTTGTTTTTAGAGAAAAAGTGCGCCTTAAGGGTTTTACCAAGCATAAGGCGTCAAAAGCTTAAGGCGGTGCATTTCTCCCAAGCCTCAATCCTAGGCGTGTCTAGGCGGAGCCTAGGCGTTTTTTTTAGAACAGTGATATATATATATATATATATATATATATATATATATATTGGGTATTCAAGATGAAAGGTTAATCTTTAGTTGAATGGATTTGAAGATGAAAAGTTGGAGATGAAAGGTTTGGGGATTTGAATGTGTAAAGAGATGGATGGAAAGTGTGTAAATGATTTTTAAACCTTTAAATATGTGGTGATCCTGATGTGGTATTATGAAGTAACTCTTAGAATTAATTGGTATTTTTTTTAGTAAAAATAAAGTTGTGGTATTTTAGAGCACAAAATGAGGTGCCCTTAGAAACTTCCTAAAATTAAGAGGTGGCCGTGATATGATTTTTTTATGCATTTTTCTTATCCAAAAAAACTCAAAACAGAAAGGTTGTACACGTGAAATTAAGATTTGGGCTTTTTTTCCTCTTTAAATAATTCAAACAGATGAGCTTTCTAATTTAAAAGAATTGGACTTATATTATCACCACATATGAGACCTCATAATATAATTTAGGTGTTTTTTTTCTTCTTTTTTTAAATTGGAAAAAGGGCGAAAATAAAGGGGCATTAATGTAAGGAAATTATTAAATTAACCTTTGGTTTATTTCCTTTCCCGAAATGTGGTCTTTATTAATCCGTTTTTAATAAAGAATACATGTTATATCCCGTGTAAATGGTTTGTATTCCACAAGAAATAAAGAATAAAAAGGAGTTAAAATTCCACTTAATCTCAAACTTTGATGGACGGTTGAGATTAATTGACCTTTAAAATTCTAGCCCTCTCTCCACCTATAAATAGATGCCTTTCCTCCATCAAAAGGTAAAGACATAAATGAAAAATACATACCTAAAGGTTTATAGGCAAGGAGAGAGAAGCCAAATTCCCCCTTAAAGGATTGCTAAGGCGATCACACCAGCGACACTTGAGGGCGACGTACAAACAACGACATCAAATCCATAGCGTCGAAATGAGGTAAATAAAATTACTCTTTTCACATATCTATTGACGTGATTATCATATTGTTTAAAGATCTTGAGAATCATGTATAAAATATTGACGTGATTATCATATTGTTCAAAGATCTTGGGAATCATGTGTAAAATACAACTTACATGTGGTGTCAGAGCTGATGTTAAGAACATATGATTTTCCATTAAAATAGATAATAATATTGTTGCTGTCGGAATGTGAAAGGTCAAAACGATAATTTTTTTTTGAAATTGACATGGTCGACCGGAAACGTCAAAATAAACAAAACCCATTGTTAACAATGGGTCCCACCCCAGTTTTGCATTTTGACGTCGTTTAGGCCTTCAAAAATGTGTTTTTGCCATTTTTGATAATAATGTCAATGCTTATAACTCTCGTTTAAAATTTGATTTTACAATTCAATAAATTGGAGAGTGATCCTCGATAGATTATTTACATGATTGTAGTGATAACTCAAAATTTTCCATTTTAAGAGAAATAAATTATTTTCCCATATTTTATGGTATAAATCACTACATATATATTGAAAATTATGGCTTGGCCACTTGCTTGGAATTATGACTAGTAGTATTCATGACTTTTAGAATTCTTATTCATGTCTTTTAGCATTATGTCTATTAGAATTTCATCTATTATGTCTATTAGAATTTCAACTATTATGACTATTAGAATTCATGTCTAATAGAATTATGTCTATTAGAATTCCTGCTATTATGTCTTTTAGAATTATGTCTATTAGAATTCTTGGTATTATGACTGCTATTATATCTTTTAGAATTATGTCTATTAGAATTCTTGCTATTATGACTATTAGAATTCATTCATTTATGTTATCATGTTTAATATAATTATGTCTATTAGATTCATGTCTTTTAAAATTCGTGTCTATTATAATTTTATCTATTAGAATTTTGTCTTTTAGAATTTTGTCTATTAGAATTCATGCCTTTTAGAAGTATGTCTATTAGAATTCATGTCTTTTAGAATTTGTGTCTATTAGAATTATGTCTATTAGAATTCTGTCTTTTAGAATTCACGTCTTTTAGAATTATGTCTATTATAATTCACGTCTTTTAGAATTATGTCTATTAGAATTCATGATATTATGAGTATTAGAATTCCTTCTATTATGACTTTTGGAATTCATGCTACCATGCCTTTTAGAATTCTTTAAATTATGTATTTTTTGCAATTTTCAAAATTTTATAACCTTTTGGAATTCTAGAAATTATGTCTTTTCAAATTCTCGAAATTTGAATCTATTTATTTAACACATATCAATTAGTTGCCCACAGGTATACTATAATCATGTGCTAAGTCAACAAATGATTTTTTAAAATTCTAAGCTTTTGGAATTTTAGACTTATGAAATTCTAGAATGTACACCTTTTGCTATTCAAGAATTTTACAATTATGTAATTTTATGCCTTTTGAAATTTTATGATAAAATATGCATAAGTATTCATATTAAATTATTAAATGAATGCAATTGCATTATTAAAGTTAGGTATCACCACAGTGATACTTATTATTACTCATTCTAAATTAGTCATTTATTTAGCATTATGATGTTTAAATCTGTTTATTTAACATATATTAGTTAGTTGCCCACATGTATACTATAATCATATGTTAAATAAACAATTAAGGTATGCTTATAAGTTCCAAATCAGCCATTTATTACCAATATAATGCTTAAATCTGTTTATGTAACATATATATCAATTACTTGCCCACATGTATACTATAATCATATGTTGAATACACAATTAAGGAGTGTTTGTACATGTGTAAACCAAGGATATCCACAAATACCTTATTAAAATTAAATAGATACATCACTCAATTATGCATGTTGAATATTACGATCATTAATAGTATTGAGTTAAAATATGTGATGACTACCCACAGGAGCATCTTATTTTAATTTCGTAAAATATTCAAATCTTACTATGTGTTAGTTAAAGTTTTAAAGCCTTTCTCAATCGAGACTTACAAGAGAGAGTCTATATGCGTCAACCAGAAGACTTCATAATCGAAGGTCAATATATAGACTGAAACCAGATTCGAGGCAATGGTATCTAAAGTTTGATGAAATCATTATGAACTTCGATTTCAAACAAAAATATTGTTGATCCATGTATATACCTTTAGATCAGCGGGAGTAAGTTCATATTTTTTGGTACCGTATGTTGATGACATATCAATATTTTTCTCCAAGCATGATAGGATATCTAAGGGATCCAAACACATGGATCTTAAATATCTCTCACTGAAGTAAGATGTTAAAAGAGGAAAAGTTGTCATTGAACACACATGCAAATTATTATGCCAGTATTTGATATTTGTTGAGCTCTTAACTTCTACATCTATTATGTTCTGTTTTTCATTGTGTACAAATATTATTATTGGATGAATAAAACAGAAAATTATCTTTTACAAGACATTATGGGACCATTAAGTAAACTCCTGATTATGACCTAGTTAAGAAGGTTGTCAATGATGTAGTACATGGACGGGATCATGTTGCATAATGATATGAGACAGCCATGACTCCCATTGACTATTGGGTTAACCAAGACACTTATGAAAATCAATGACTGAAGGATTTAGTATATCATGCGCGACTTATGATTCTAAATTAAAAACATTTATGGATTAACCTAACGACCAAGTGGGAGACTATAAGAAAATTATTAAATTAACCTTTGGTTTGTTTCCTTTCCCGAAATGTGATCTTTATTAATCCTTTTAATAAAAAATACATGTTATATCCTCTATAAATGGTTCGTATTTCACACGAAATAATGAATAAAAATGAGTTAAAATTTCACTTAATCTCAAACTTTGATGGAGGGTTGAGATTAATTGACCTATGGAATTCTCTCCACTTATAAATAGATGTTTCCTCCAAGGTAATTCAAGACATCAATGAAAAACACATACCTAAAGGTTTATAGACAAGGAGAGAGAAACCAAATTTTCCCTTAAAGGATTGACGATCACACGCGACACTTAACGACGACGTACAAACAACGACATCAAATTCATAGCATCAAAATAAGTTAAATAAAATTACTCTTTTCACATATCTATTGACGTGATTATCATATTGTTTAAAGATCTTGAAAATCACGTATAAAATATGACTTACAATTAATTGATGAGTTGAGTAACCGTAAAAGGAGAGTTGAAAGAAATTAAAACTTCTCGGACAGAGCTACGCACAAGATTAAAACTGGTAATACTGAGCACTAAGTTTTCCCACCCGCAGAATTAAAAACTTCAAAGTTGAAACCATTTATTAATAAATTTCGGTTTCCATTTGCAAACTGAAAGAAAGAAAGAAACGCAAAAAATTGTGCCACGGCCACCTGGCAGGTAGACGACTTATGAACAGAACAGGCCTTCAGAATCAGAGATTTCAGAGCAGACATCCACTTCACCGACAAAAGCAAGTCATCAGAGTGCCACCTTTTCTTTCATTCCCTTATGTTTTCTTCATATACTGTTTGGTTCCCTAGAAAAATCACAAACCACTTGTTCAAAATTTATACATTACGACGGCTATGTCGGTTGCCTAAGGAATAACACTGAGATGAATAAATGAAAAGGTTGGTCCTGGTTCCCTAGAAAGTCGAAACATTGAAACGTTTCATGTGCCTTTTATTTCTTGAAAAGCAAGGAAACGTAAAATATTCCTCTTTTATTTCTTCCTTTACATTTTATTTCCTTGTGTGAAATATCATGCATATGCTTATTACTCAAATGCTCTTGAGGTTTTTGAAGGGGGGTTTATTGCTCTGTTTTTGTCTTTCAAATTACTATATATATAGGACCCATTAAGTGGGACCAACTTAACGGGTTTACTAGTTTTGAGGTAAAGTGACGATTTTCTTATAATTTTATCCTCATTTTCACTTCAAAATAATATCGTTTTGAGGTGGTCCGTAAATCGGTTAAGTTGGTGTGTACCTCATCTAGTGTGTGTATATATATATTCTTTGGTATCTTCTCTGTCCTTATTCTATTGTGTTTGCTAATATAGATTATGTAATTTTAGGACTTAAAATAGTATTGATTATGGATATAGGACAACAAATATTTTGTTTACATTTTTAGTCCCTATTTTCAAATTAAAGAGACATGTGGCATGCTGAGATTGGTTGACGTTTTATGAATATGAGTCCGCGCCAGCGATGACGTTTTATGAATATGGGTCCGCGTCAATGATTTTATTAAAAAATAGGGACTAAAACCATAAATAAAATATTTGTTGTCTTATTTCCAAAATACATATTACAATAGGTCCTAGATTTACAAAGCCCCTTGCTAATATTCTGTGTGATAGGTATATTCCTATCATCTCATTCTCTCTCCACTTATTAGAGAGAATGTAGGGGTTTTTAAATTTGTTGTCGGTAGTATGATGGCTTGTATATATAAACATATGTGCACATGTTATGTAAGGGAAATTTTACACCTAAACGCAGGAAGGAGGTTATTGAAATATAATCAATGTAGGAAAATGAACAATATTAAGGTCAAAGTGTAACTATTATATTGGCAATGTTGGTAATGTTTGAACTCAGAATAAGGGCTACATTTGTTTTTTCATCCAAAATCTGAAAACTATGTTTGTTTTATGTCTAAATAAATTTATTTAGTCAAATTCAATGTTCAGATTCGTGTATGTAATTTTAACTCTTAACCATCTAGAATCAAATACAGTAGTTAGCCTCTTAATCTTTTAAAAAATCAAAAAGTACCTCTCAAGTTTGCATTGCTTAGATTCGGACTTACAAGGTAAAAACAGACCAAGTGCTGGGAATGAATTTAAACAAACTTGAAAATAAACCTCCATCTAATCTGTTGTTGTCTTGGCAATTTAAACTACTCATGGTTTGAGCTATTTTTCAGCCCCCTCTTTGAGCTACTTTGGCTGAGATTTTGCCCAAGGCAAATTTTGTACACAGCCGACAAAGGCCTTGCCGTTGCGAACCTTTTTCCTCCTTTTTTTTTTGGGCATCATTTATCTTGCGGCCCCAACTTTTATTACTTTTTTTTATTTAATTTTTATTACTGGGCGGGAAAACAGTTGGTGCTTGAGTTTTAAACATGCCCAACACCTATTTTTATAGACTATTGTATTTTAGATAAGCTGCAATTTCGGTCATCAGTACCTTCATTTTATTGGTTAAACAGAGGGTTATTTCAACTTATGTATATACTTTGGGGTCCAATAGTTCTTTATAATGCATTTTGGAGTCCAATGTGTTCAATATTTGCACTTTCGACACTTCAAAAGATTTTTAGCGACATTATGTTCCAGCAAAAGCGTCACAAAAAGTGAACATAGTCCACAATGCAAATCTAGACAACTTTGAACCCCAAAGTGCATTATCAAGAAATAGTGGACCCCTAAGTAAGAGTAACCTAAAAAAAGGATTTTAGTATTGAAAATGGTAAAACTGTAACAGAGGCATTTATAGTTGATTAGAACATAAAATTTGGAGGCTTACTAGGACTGAAGGAGCAGGTATGTTACATATTGAAGATTTGTGGGAATTTTTCAGAGGTGAAACATACACATTTGTAGGCTGGGAATTTTCTGTTGTGCACTGAAGTAATTATTATTGCTTTTAATATGGTAGTAGTAGGGGTTAGGCCTGTCAATGAATCGGATTTTGATCCGAATCATTTCCGATTCCGGTGTATTTATTCCGATAGTGATTGGTGTTATGCAGTCCGGAAGACTGTCAATGTAATTCGTTTATTTGAAATAAATATTACGTTTTACATATTTTTATAAGCTTATTTTTATTTGTTTTAGTTAGGGGTGCACATGGTTCGGTTCGGTTCGGTTCCACTACGGAACCAGAACCAGAACCGAAATTGATCGGTTCCATGGTCTTGGAACCAGAACCAGAACCAAAATTGGTCGGTTTGGTTCGGAACCGAACCATCGGTTCTCGGTTTGGTTCGGGTTGGTTCTGGTTCTTGGTTCTGGTTTGCGGTTCTGGTTCGCGGTTTGGGTCGTGGTTCTGGTTTGCGGTTCTAGTTCGCGGTTCTGGTTCGTGGTTTTCATTAATGGTTCTGGTTCGTGGGTTGGTTCTCGGGTTGGTTAATGGTTATGGTTAATGGTTCAGGTTCATGGGTCGGTTCTCGAGTAGGTTCTTTGGTTCGGTTCGGTTTGGTTCAGGTATAAAACCGAGAACCGAACCGAACACTTCGGTTCTCAATTTTTTGGAACCAGAACCAACCCGTGGAGAAAAAAACCCGAACCAACCCAACCCACGAAGGTCGGTTTGGTTCGGTTCTTCGGGTTAACGGTTTTTTTGCACACCCCTAGTTTTAGTATCTAAGTTATTATTATATTTATACAAATATTATGTATTTCATGTTTTTCAATAGAGTCAGATAATATCTGATTCAATCCAAATTCGCTAGGAATCGGATATGGATTAGAGTTTTCAAGATCCGCTCTGTAATCCCACTCTGATCCGGTCTGATAATTTTCTTAATAAACGAATATGTATAGACCTTGAGTCAGTTTGAGTCCGATCCTTTGGCAGGCCTAGTAGGGGTGGATGGGTGTTAAATGTTGTATATTTTTGTTCTGAGGTGGGGGTTATATAAGAATCTTAGAAAATGGTTGGGTATTATTGATTTGTTTCAGGAATATTGATTTGTTTCTTACGAGGGAGGTCAGTGAGAGTATCAGTTTTTGGCATGATCTTTGGTTTGGTGATGATTCCTTTTTGGAACTATTTTTAATTGCACGGTTAAATTGAGCAAGAATCCAACAATAATGATGACTAAATTGGGTGAGATGTCGCCAAGTGTGGATTGTCCCATATCGGCAATTCTATGGTAGCATCGTCCCATATCAGCGATATCTCGGTAGAATTGGCCCACATTGGCGATATCTTGGTAGTATCTTCCCATATCGGTGATATATAGGCCGAGACGTGTTAAGTCACCGAGACTCAATTCCTACCTCAACTTTTAACTCACTCAATTGAGCCTCAATTTTGCATGCATGTCAAGATCGAAGCAATCTTTTTCAATTCGGAGTAGGGTAGATGAAGTTTCATTGATCGCGAATAGGGTTTATTGTTTGAATCTCTCTCTTCTTTCTCTTAGTGTTACCAAAGGGGTTATTTCCCATTAAATCCTCTTTTTGTATATGCGTAATTAGTATTAAAACGAATAATTATTTATTAGTATTCTAAAAGGTGTGCCTAGGCGTGGGAGAAATGTCCCGCCTATGTCTACTGCGTGCTAAAAGGTGGTCAACGCGCGTGTAAGGCATGATCAACGGTCCACACGGGCCTAGGTGAGTTAAGGCGCACCTTTTTTTTAAATGCTTTAGTGAAACGATGTCATTTTTCCAAGGCCTTTTTTTTAACAAACCGGACCAATGTCCCATCCAAAACGATCAAAGACAAACATAAATGCAAACCTCTCTCCTCTCCTCTGTCTCATCCAAAAAAAACCTAACATTTTTGCCGACCAACTTCCAACCAAGTCCCTCTTAGCCTCCTACCGACTTCCGACCAAAATGTCCTAGCCTTCGACACATTTCCGACTCCAACTCACGCATTTCCCCTCTCAACCTCCGACCGACTTCAAATTTTCTGGTATATCCCTCTATTTTCTCAATTTTTCGGCTAATCACTTTTTTTTGTTTCCTATTTCAGCCCTAAGTTTGACTCCGAACCGAAGAATATAAATATTTTCATTTTTTTTTTAATTTCCAATTATGTTTTTACAATATAAATACTTAGAACTGCTTAAATGACATTTGTTTGACACTTAGATGGACTCTTCAAATGTTGATTTAAGGTCAATCTTGGTCATTGCCAAGGCTAGACGCTGCTTCCAGTCGTTATAGATTCAAAGAGAAGAAAAAGGAAAAGGGCTTACAGCTCTATCCATCCTTTGAGAGAAAGGAACTCCCTGCGTTTTTCTCCTCCGGTAATACGTCCTCGAGCCCTTCTTGCTCATCTTGTTATCTGGAAACTCTTGCAAAGTAGTCGCAATATATAGCAGGTACTTCGACCGGATCAATGCATGTATGAACCCTAAAACAAATTTGCCCTACCAAGATAGTGAATTGCTTAGATAGATAGAGTAGACCGCCTACTTTAAATATATCCTTAATTAGTAATAGGTACTATTATGCTATTCATGAAGAATATATAACTTACAATTTATTAATTTAGTATCATTTTTACTTAATAATAAGTATTATTATTGTTATATTTACGAAATATAATATGTATATAATGCATTATAATTTCTAATTTTTTTCTTTATAAATTCTAATGCAATTTCTTTGTGAATTTTTTTTTCTAATTAAATTGTTTTGTTTACTTATTATTGAACTATAATGGAATATTGGAGATGACAAATGCGACACGACATCAGTAAAAACAAGTAAACAATGTTATGAATACTAAATGATGATTTTGTACTAATCTAATTCAGCCATATTCTTATTCTTAATTTTTCTAAAATTTTCTATATTTTTTGGGTTCTCTAAATAATGTATAGTTGCATATTGCCAGATACCAATACCGATACCGATACCGATATCGAGAACGAGAACAAGTCAAAAAAGTTCCCGAGTCATAGACCGATACTGCGATTTTGAACCATGGCACAAATTAACTCATAAATTCAATATTTGGATATTTGTATCTACTGTATAGTGAATTTTACGTTAATCCACCGAATATGTACGAATTTTAAGAAAATAACATTTAAGTTAATTTTTGCTCGCTTGGGGACTTCTCCCCAAATTTTGTCATTGTTTTATGTTAGTGAGAATCATAAGCCTATGCTATATGGAGTAAGGACAGGTTTTTTATGGATTGTGGTGTTATGAAGAACTCGGTGACTTCTCACCGAATTTTGTTATCGTTTTGGTGAGTTCCTAGTGAATGTACACGGTGACAATATTTTGACAGCGTTTATGATTTTGAGTTTTTTTTGTTACATGAGTGCTTTAGGTTTCATTTATGTTTGTTTTAGGTTGAGAAACTTATAAAAAATAATTTATAATGTTTGTTTTTTTAACAAATAGCGAAGTGAAGGTTTTTTCAAGGTAAAATAATGGAAAAATAGAGTTTATCCAAAGGGAATGCCGAAGAGAGAGAGAGAGAGAATAAGAGGGTGGCGGTTGGTAGTGGTGGTGAGGTTAGGGTTAAAGAGGTGGTCGTGGTGGGGTTAGGGTTAAGAGTTAAATGCGATGAAGATGTAATTACATGTATTGTGGGGGGTTAAAAGTAAGATATAGAAATTTTTGGTGGGGTTGACTTTTATTTCTTAAACTCTTAAATTGGGGTATTCACTTATGGATGCCATTAGTTTTTTGTTTTTTCTACTCTGCCAATAGTAAAAAGTGACTTAAATTTTTATATGGTGTTTGGTAGAAAAAAAAAAGGGGCGCCTTTAGCAACCACAACCTTTCTTGATAGGGTCACATTGCTCTGGGCTCTGGCAGGGAGAGTTGATTACTGTAGACTGATTTTATTCAAAAGGGAAATTTGAGGCAAAGTCCTATTGTATCAAGCTTTCTGGTGGCTCACTTCTTTCATTTATGTGGAGAGCTATTTGGAAGTTGAAAATGACCTCAAAAGTTGTTTATCAAATTTCTTTTACGTTATTTAAATAAAAGCTCACAAGGAGCAAATTTTATTGAAGCATATCAAGCCATCGTATGCAGGCTTAGAGGATATTAATGCTCCAAAATTTGAAGGGAAGGGGTAATTACCAGTTGGTGTTGCATATGCAAACATGACAAAGAGACTTAAAATCATCTCCTTATTCATTGTTCAATCGTTTGAAAGTCATGATCTCTGCTTCTTTCTTTTGTTTAAAATTCTTGCTGATGTCCAGGTCCATCCAGGAAGTTCGTGTGTTTGAGAGTAGTATTAAGTAGTAGTAGTGAGCATTATTGTCAGAATCTTACGATTTGCGATTTGATTCATACGATCTGATCCGATTCACATACTAATCGATACGAATCGTAAATGCAATCGGAGGGGTTCCAAAAATCAGGCTGAATCGGCCGATTCGAGGGCTGAGTCGTGAATCGCGGGTGCGATTCATGTTTCTCAGAGGATGTTGGGGATTTTGAACCGACTTAAAGCTCGTGCTCTTTTTTTGTTCCTTTTAAAATAACCCTAAAAAATATTTATTATTAAAATAATAATAAGAAGTTAGTAAAAACTTAAGTTACCCTTTGCAAAAGAGAGTGATTGAAACACATACTAGAACGAAAACTAAACTGCGATCACTTTTCTTCTTCTCATCTAACCTGTTCGAAGCTGCGATTTTCTCTATTTCGTGTTGCGATAACTTTAATCTTTATTTGTGTTATTATATTGTTTAATATATTATTGTGTTTAAATTTGGACATTGTAGGTGATGGTATTGTTAGAATTTGGTCATAATTTGGACATGAAAATTCATGGTATTGTTAGAATTTGGTCATAATCTGGACATGAAAGTTCATTTTGTTAGTTATACTTGAATGAAATCATGTTTTATAATTGGACATGAAAGTTCATTTTGTTAGTTATACTTGAATGAAATCATGTTTTATAATTGGTTTTAGGTCATAATATATTTAATTACAAATTCTTAGTGTATTCTCTTTGTATTTATATATTATTTCTTACATATTTTACCTTTTTATCGATTCTTACGATTAGATTCACGGTTCACAATTCACGATTCATAGGGTTCCCGATTCACGATTTGACAACTATGGTAGTGAGGAGGTTTGGGCGGCACCATATATTCTGTTAAAATTTGGGTGGGGCCCCCATATTGAAATGTTTTTAAGGTGCTGAAAGGCCTATATAGTAGAGCAGAAATCGAGTTCTTTTTAGATCCCTCTACCAATGTAACGGACAGTTTCTTCTGTGTTTGATTCCTCTGTTAAAGTTTTGGAAATAAAGGTGATTGTTTTCCTTAGGTGGTTCTTTTGGCGGTAGTCGTTTCCGAAGCCGTTGACTTTATTCAACAATTTGATGAAAGTGGGTAAATTTATTATCAGTGATGTTTTATGTGTAAACACGACTAGAAACTTTCAATCATCTCCTTCATTATGTAAGTTGAGAGTTGTGGTTTCTTTTTTGTTAAAATTTCTTGGGCGACGCAGAAATCTGTCCTTTCGGAAGTTTGTTTTCTTTTTTTTCAGGTGTGGGGATGTTTGGCCACTTCCTGTGTTTTCCTTTGGAGAATCATTTGGATGGAGTGGAATACAACATATTTGAAAGTGTAGAAGTATTTCTAATCGAGTATAAATCGAGTTTTTTGAGATCCTTCTCTTTTGCCAAATGCTTGATTTTTTTTTGGATGAGGTTTATTCTTGATAGTGGTGGGTGTGGGCCATGGTGTGCTTGTACTTTATATGAAGAAGAAATTGTGGTGACCCAACTTTGACCCTGCCCAACATTATTAGGCCTACACCTGCAATTTAATAAAGTCAGGATGGCCTTATATAATTCCACTAATCAATGTGACAGATATCGTGATGTATAAACAAGATTTGATTTCAGCCATTGATTATGTAAAAGTCAACTGAAAAAAGTCAAATAGTGTATCTTAAATCGAGACAGAGGGAGTATATATATATATATGTGTGTGTGTGTATATATACACATTGTTATACAATACTGCCTGCGTATACTGGCTTTTGCCTCCTCTTGTTAGTGCATTTTTACCTGTAAAAAGGATTTGTTTATCTGTAGTTTTAAATCCAGAAAATGATAACAGAACTCATTCTAATATGCTTGATGATAACATCAACTCAATATGAATTACACTACAGGGTAAGGATCATTGCTTGGGGCTCTGCAACAACTGATTCATCTGGTTCAAGAAGGGCTAGAGGAGAAAGGCTTTTGGGAGCTCTGGTCGTGTAGATCTCTTGCAAAGAGAAAAAAGAGACCTGGGTAGCATATACAAACTCCATTGAAGCACAAAAATGTCGAGAATAAATGGTCGTACATATAAGGAGTTGTTCAAATCGCAGGCGAGAAAGGCTGAGGTGTCAGGTGAAAAGAATATGTGTAATGATTCGCATGATGTCGATGTAAGGAGTGTTGAGGGCTCTTGTTCAGGTTCTAGAAGGCAAGGGTATCTTTTTCCCCCTTAAATTCTCATTCTTTTGGCATTTGATACTTTTAAATCCTCCACAAAGCCAAATGTGTGGTCCTCTTCTAATTTAAAGTTTCAACAGAAACAGACGAATAAGAAAAATAGAAACGAATGTTTTTGAAAACTAATGGCTTAGGGTTCTTTAGATTATGGTCATAAAAATATCAGAACACCGAATGTTATATATGGAAAATCACCACTTCAGGCATCTATAATACTCTTTTTTTATTAATACAGTATAGATTATAACGGGATAGAGGACAAGTTGTCCACCACATTTGCATAAATAATAAAAAAAACTCCTATTTAAAAAATAAAATGAACATTATATCACATTCTACATCAATGAACCTTTCTAATTTAACAGAATCTGGACAAGAAAAATCCTTGAAACACTTTGCTGATGAAGACCATTATGAAACCAAGAACAAACATCTTTCCAATAGAGTCTCCTTTTCGTCCGTCTCTTCCCAAAGATTCTGTTGATTCTTTCTAGTGATACTGTTCCTGACAGAGCCATTATAATGCATCTTTTACAAGCTGTGCACATTCTTTTAATCATTTTGCAACCATACTCCAATAACTCAAGCATTAATCAAAGAAACGCATCCACTAGGTAGTGTTCTCATCAAGTCAAGTTGTTCAACACCTTGTTGCACAAATACGCATAAATGGAAATTTTGAAGGAACAATTCCTCGATACGCTCAGCCCCATTCTTGTATAAAGCACACCATTATGGTGAAAAAACAGGTGTAGGTTCTACGTCTTTGACACAAAGTCTCATGTATTAACAGGATCCCAACCTTCCAAATCAAATTATAAAGCTAAAAACAACACATTTGGGGAATTAATTAATAAGCAGAAGTAAAATTTGCATGGAAAAAAGCCGAAGCATCATCAACCCATTTTCTTTTATCCAAGGAACCGAAAGAAAGGCGAATCCCTTCCCCAAGAATTGATAAAGAGAGTAACTCATCTATTGTTCTCCAAATTTCTCTTTTGGTCTACCAATAAAAAACCGAAAAGTTAGGTGACCCTAATACACTTTCTGGACTTTTGCTTAAATCCCTTTCTCTCTAGCACATTACCCGAAAAAGGCCAATCCACATGATCCAATGCCTCCTTAAATCTACTAATAATAACTTATTTCTAAACCTATCTCATTAGCCACCAAAACAAGATCCAAAATCTGTTTATGCTTTACAAATGTTCATTGCTCAAACGACACCGCCTCCCTAAATGCTTCATTCATTCTCAGAGAGAAATTCACATAACAAATCTAACAAGTATTATGTCTTCAGTCCTAAAAGACTGATTGCCCTTGTGAATCAACCAAATATATTTCTCTAACATCTGAAACACTCTTCAGTTCCTCCTTTGTTGTTTCCCAACCATAATGTAACACTGCCAATGTATATTTGTTGGGTCCTCGTGACATATCCCTATCATGCCCAAATCGAACGCGGCCTTTTCATTTCTTTCACTTTTCATGAATTAGGCTTTAGTTAAGCCCTCTCTCCCAATCAGCTGCGGATTCCCTTGCCATTGGATCCGTGCCTCAAGACTCTATTCCTTTAATCATCCTTAGTGTACAACAGACCCCAAACATTTTGCAAATTCTCCTTTTATCTCCCAATAATTGTCCCTCTTCAATCCAACACATTCATTACTTTATTCACCTTCCTCCCACTTGGTATTCTATGGAAAAACTTAGGATTATTATCCTATTCTTTTACTTTGTATTGTTTTTGTTACCATCTTCATGAAATTCCTTCCTTCAGAATCAGTTCATCAAAGTCAATCATCAACTTGCCTCTTTCACGTTGGATCTCTACACTCAGTCCCATCACCACTCTGATCTTTTTTTATTTTATATTTAAATAATATATCTTGCAGTCTTCTTTCATCTGATATCCCGGCACTATTAGTTTCCTCCATTACCTCTCTTTCCCATACAGAACTCCATAATTATTTGCCTAATACAGCTCGGTTCCTTTTGTTAATTCCCGATCCAAAAAATGGTGCTTTACATGGGCCACTGATTAGAAAACTTACCAAACAAAATACAACCCCTTCCATATCACCTTCCCTGATCCAAAACCCCCCAATTCTATCGCCTTTATTTGGAAGACCTGCTCTTGGCCATGATTGCTGACCTAAAAACATAGTTTGCCTCAATGGACACTGATTGTAGACTTCCTCCTGTGTTGTTGTGCTTGACCTGTTCATTTTATCCCTTCAGTGTCAGTGGTTTAGCCTTCTGCTGTCCTAGCATATAACTTAAATCAAATTCTTCCCTCATACTGCACAGCCTTTCCCAGCCATTTGTGTATACATGAACAGACCATCCTAAATTCTCTCTTGTTGTCCTAGACGAATTGTTTGTCTGGCATTCTTACGAATGCATTTAAATGATATTATATTATGCCTGTCCATTTGCCTTGATAATAATGGTGAAGCAAGATATGTCTGGAAGTAAAGCTTGACAGTCATATGTGAGTGAGGTACTGAAAAGTATACAAGAATCTTTACGTCTTCTTAATCTTCACGTCTTCTTACTCTTTTTCTTGCCCCCTGCATCAGATATTTTGTGTATATATATCATATATTTGATTTCCTCCTTTGCAGGGTGGACTTAACTTTAGAAGATCAAGATTGCCTTTATCACGACTTACGTGGCGCTTCTCTTCCTGTGGTATGCTCTTGTACATATTATTCAATATCGGGGGTCTTGTTCTACATTCTTAATCATTTCCGAGTGTTAGATTGTAGTTTTGTTTGCAGCTTTCTTATATTTGAATGTATTGAATTTTTGTTTCTTAAGATGTATTTCTCTGGACTGAAAAGACAAATATGATTAAGTCATCGTGAACAAGTTTATCGGACTAAAATGCCTATATATTCTAGCACTCTCACTGCACTTGCAAAATGATACGGTGTTCTTTTCTGACGCCAATCTTTCCAATTTGAGCACGTGACGAAAATTTAAATGTGATACCAATGGAACTCATCAGCCTAGCATGCTCAAGTAAAGATTAGTAATACAGGCTACTACAGGTGAGAGGAATCCCAAAAGGAAACCTTTCAGTCATGCCTGGTGACTCAAGGCACCTGTGCCTATAGCAAGAAGCTCTCGAGAGAACTCCCTCCCGATCTGGATAGTGTGCTTCTTTGGATTTGTATTGTAGCATACAATAAGATTCAGGAACTGATCATCGTTTGAAAGCTCCTTCTACTGAAAGAGATGACCGAACCAAGAAACACCATTGCCATGAAGTATTGATTGAACATGATCAATATCAGGATATTAAAACTCATCCTAATAGAGATGCAAAGGTGTGGTAGATGTTGTGTCACCCTCGGAGCTTAGCTGAACTATCGAAGCTTGACCGTGAATACTGTTTTTAATTGACTTGGACAGGATAGCCTAATGCTGATCAACCAAAATGATGTAGAATTATTCATGATAAATTTTCCTCTAACTTCATCAATGATCAATAATGATTGTAGAAAGGCAAACCACCAATACAGTCGCTTAATGCGTTACCTTCTTAATGAAATTGATCTTTTTGTAGCAGTTAAACGTATACGCTGAAGAGCTATAGTAGCTTACTGTGGTGGATCGGTGTTCTAATTGGCCTAGTGTTATTAGTTGATTGATAGTTGGTCGTGTCGGACGATGGAGGTGTGATCAGACTATACTTCCTGGTTGGGTGACCAGGACAGTCATCTTGGCCAGTAAAGCCTGTAGTGCATAGTTGGCATTGCTAGTTTCTCACTTAGTCTTAGTGTGCCATGTGTTGTCCAACGTGAGTGTATTTCGGGAACCAAGTTAGGAAGTGGTCCTGGAGGAATACGATTATATGTTGTCTCTCTTAAAATCTAGGGTCATGGGGACTCTCACCCTATTGGTTGATACATTATAACCATTATAGGTGATGTTTGACGATTTTGATGCATTAACTCACCGTGAACCTAGTTTTTTTAATCTCTACCATTGGAACTCATCTTGGAGAGAAAATATATGTTGGAGCACCTGTCACAAGTAAGTCCAGTGGTCTTCCATAAGATACTAGAACATTGAACTTACATCAATCCATTTGCACGAAGAAAGGAGATTGTACAAAACCTTAGTGGAGCCCCTTATATTATACGTCAAAATCGTATGTCAACTCTAACCGTTCAACCTATTTTGCATGCCACATTTGTTGATTTAAGGTTTTGACAATATAACAACTCCCAACTCCAGACAAAATTAAAGTCCGGGTGGCAGTTCTAATTCTACGAATATCTAATTTGGGTGGCGGTCTAACGTCTCCTGGATTCAATGACTACCTCAACAGCTATAATCTCAAATTGTATTTAGACCTTCAAAATTCAATAAACAGAGTATTCACCACTGATACAACTTTACTGTTAAAAGCCAGTTTTACTTTGTTCCACTTATGAACAATATGTTGTTAAAACCAATTTCTTCAATTTTTCTCTATTTTAATATAACACATTATTCAAAGAATTCTTGTATCTTCCATGTATTTTTTTTTTCAGCAGGTCATTATTTGTTCTGGTGTTTGGTTATATCTAAATGAAGTTAATTTAAAATCGAAACCTGCTTGTTATTCTTATACATTAAACTAGGAACGAAGGGAACTTGAGTCTGGGATCAGTCCGGAACATATGGATAAATATACTCGTGATATGCATTGCACAATTTCTCAACCAGATGCTGAAAGTCAACGTGAGGAATGTGTGATCTGCAAGCGTCGTGGAAAGCTCTTGTAAGTGACACAAACATACCTGTTATTTTAAGGATTATTTGTATTTTGTGGTCTAGTAGTTCTTCATATGCACTTTGGGATCTAAAGTATTCACTGTTTGCAATTTGGGATTTATTTTCACTTTTTGTGACACTATAACATGTTTTGCAACCCTTTTTTGCCGCGAAAAGTGAAAAAGGACCTCAAAGTGTAACTCTTGAAAACTTTGGACCACAAAATTGTATTAAGAATTACTGGACCCCAAAATACAAATGCCTTTTTTTAATAATAATAATAATAATTATTATTATTATATATTTAATATTTTGTAACTTTGTGCATTTTAATCAAACATGGATCCATAGGTTTAATCATATCATCTCATTGTTACGTAATCTTCAATCATGCTTTCCCTTTGTTGTTATATATTGTTTCCAGTTGCCTTTTGAGGGTAATTTGTTGCTCAACTTCTCTTCTGTTAAGTAGTACCCATAATGACGATTTTAGTGAATGCTTTTCACACATCTATCTTATGAACCGTTGATTATTTTATCTGCGGATAGTATTATACCACTGAGATCTATGCACCTCCTATGTATAGTTTCCAGGATTTGGGTTGTATTAATAGTTAGACTCAACCATGATAAACGGCTAGGATACATTTTTCTATTACAAACAAAATTTGTATAGGACAAGACTCTTTCAAATTTGCAATGCCTTGCTTATAATGGTGGATTAATAGCTACAAGGGGTTAGATAAAAAATAGAATTCACCCATCGACGTGATCTTGCTGGATGTACGCTCCTTAATATCTACGAGAAAGTAAACCAATTTATATTTTCCATCTTCTATGAAGCTCATACACGTGGATGTGAAGAATGATATGAGAAACTTGAGAAATCATCTCAACAATCGCGTTTATGGCCATCTTACTGTCTGTATGCATACCATTGAAACATCTTCTCTTATATTGGCTTCGTCAATATCAACACTGTCAGTCCTGTTTCTAAAGATAGACAACTGCTCTTGGCTTCATTGACTACAATATTTAACGTCATTAGGCACATTTAATTGCATACCATTCTTTAGTATGTGAGGTTCTGGTGTCTTCTTTCATTTGAGTGGGCGCACCTCAAATACCTATAGCATGCTTTTCCTTTTTTCTTTTAATAAATAAAAAGGAACTATAGAGCATCAGCCATGGATGCATCCCATGTACAATCAAATGATACAATGAAAACATAGAAGTGAAAAAAGACATGTATTCCGAAAGGTATCTCTCTGTGTACAAAAAAACCATCCCCATACTAACAACAAAACAAGGGAAAACCAAAATAAAAAATTAGAAACGAGAAAAAAAGGAAGAGTACCTAAGTTCCCACTGCAAACTCTCCCATAAAATCAACAGAAGAGACCAAGAACCTAGGGTATCTCTCATTAAGCCAAAAATACAATAGATGTATAAATAAGTACCAAAACTTGACTACCGAGTTTTCAATATCTTCAAATTCCTCATATTCCTTGAATATAGTCCACATTGAGCAATGTGGTTATACATCCTTTGTCGTCCAAACTCTCTTTGCTGTCTCTTCTCCAAAGATTGTTGAAAGTGTCCTCTAATTTAGGCATCATCCACCACACTCCGAAAAGAGCATATAGCACTCTCCACAGGTATGTAGCCCCCTCATAATGTAAAAACAAGTGATTATATCTTGCCTTCGTGTTCCTACGAAGTCACACCAGTTAACTAGAAGTTTGTTGTAACACCCCTTATTTTCCACATACCAGGTAGCCAGCTCGTAAGCTAAAGATAGGGGGCATCAAATAATTTTACCATTCTAAACATCAACGATATATAGCAAAACATAAACCATCCATAAAAGTATATAAAAGTTGCTAATAAAATGAGATAATAAATGTGAGTCATCTGGACTAATAAAGCTGAACAAGTCTCCACATAATGAATGTCTCAAAAACCAAATGTGAAAACAACTTTGGAACTCAACATGGGCCATAAATTCTAATTGAAGAGTTTAACATAGATGGAATACTAAAAGGAAATAAGCATCCTACGTCTAATGATTGATAACTGAATGATTAGCACAATTCAGGTTTCCCCGCTCAGCCCTACTACTCCAGCTTAGGAAAACCTGAAAAGTTTTTTAGAAAAACATTGCGGGTTAGACTCCATATTGGTAAGACTTAACTTACTTTACTTAACGGTCTCAAATGCATCTCACTTACGTCTCATGCTGTCTCGCTGGCACTCGCACCCAAAATACCTCACTTCCTTTATACTAATGTGTATCCTAGAAAAATGTCCAACTACACTAGACATAGTTACAACATGTAAACCCAAGTCCCAAGCCTAGCAAATAAGCTAAATGATCTCAATCTAGAGCTATAACATAATAACATTGCTCTAAATATTGACCAAGAGTAACAACCATTTTCTGTACCCATATTCCACCTCGTAATCCATAAGCTAACCACAACACAATAAGAGTAGTAACACAATTCAAATCCTCATATGAATATGTCCATCACCGAACTATCTACATATAGAAATATAACACGAAGGCTCAAACCTTTAGGGATCTATTCTGCTTCCATTGGGTCATCCCTAGGAAGTCCCACTCCTAAAGGATTGCAAAAAATATATCACTATGACATCACACCACCGTGTAATCACATACCAAAATTACACGACAATTCAAGCCTCCCGTGATGGCTGGCTAACTGCACATAAAATTAGGATATAGGCCTACACGCAACCCGTGTCATCAACTAGGTCCGTAGAATCCGGTCTCACGACAATCCATCAAATCCCCACCGATCGATTCTCTACAAATACACACACACATATACACTCTGTTGTTAAGATCTTATGATATTCGATATGTATCTCAATACGATACATGATACACAAGTAAAATGATATGAATCACATCTTCGTATCGCACATATCATGTGCCCCAAGTGTATTAATCCGTATCTCGATACGATGCACAGTACACATAGCGATACATAGTCAGAAATTTTCAAAACAATTCTTCAGCCCAAAAATCTTTAATTCCGAACTCTTTTGGGCTTCCAATTGTACAAGAAAATAAAAAAATAACAGAATGCTAAAATAATATTCTATTCTCAATTCTCTCTCTTGTGCAATCCACTACTTTCTTCCCTTTGTGTGAAACCTCCCCCACCTTTTTTTTCACTTTTGCGAATATCATTAAGCTACTTCCATTGCATTGTTTGGCTTCTATGTAATTGTAGAAGATAGAAATTCTGTGTATTCTTTTCCAATTGTAGGCCTTTATATATTGTTCTTATAATGTGAATAAAAGGAACATACACGCATGATTTATGCCTAAGATTAAGTTTAAAATAATCAAATCTTTACACTAATGATTCCCATAAAACATGGCATGTTTTAAGGAACATGTTTTAAGGAGCCATGTTTTAATGAACATATTTTAAGGAGCTTTAACACTCCCCGCAAACTCGGTTGTCCTAGAGAGACAAGGTTGGACCGTAGCAGAGTGAAGAGATGTTTGTGGAGTCCTTTGGTGAGAATATTTGCGAGTTGATTAGGAGAGAGGACAAATTAAACCTGATAATAAGGCGTTTTCGGATGAAATGGTAGTCAAGTTCAATATGCGTAGTGCGAGCATGAAAAATGGGGTTTGAGGCCATATAGATAGTGCTGAGATTATCACAGAATAGGGTAATGGGTTTGGGTGGAGGGAACTTGAGTTCGGTAAAAAGATGGGAGATCCAGGTGGGCTCGATACAAACAAGGGCAAGAGATTGGTATTGGCTTCAACACTGGAGCGGGATACAGTAGGTTATTTCTTGATGGTCGAAGAGATGAGATTGGTCCTCCAGAAGACATAAAGACCTGTAGTAAAGCGGCGAGAGCCGGGGCAGCCATCCCAATCAACATCAGATTAAGCCGTGATAGTAAAGGGTGTGGGTGAGTGACGGAAGGTAAGGCCAAAGTCAGGAGATCCTTAAAGATAGCCAAGGATACGTTTGGCAGCAGTGAGGTGAGGTGATCTAGGTGCTCTTATAAATTGAGCAGCATGATGGACAACATAAGCTATATTAGGGTGGGTGAAGGTAAGGTACTAGAGGGAACCAACTAGTCGTCGATACTCAGTGGCATCAGATAGGAACTCACCGGTGTGAGCTGATAATTGGGTTTTGGCACAAACTCGAGTGGAGCATGGCTTACAATCCATCATACTGAACCGCTATAGAAGGTCATGGTGTACATGGTTTGGGAAAGATAAAGATGGTCTTCTAGACCCAAAAAGTATGATAAGAGATCAAGATCACTGAGATCAAACTCTTTGCTAAGAATGGTACTGACGGACGTGACTAGGGAAGGTGTGTTACCTAAGAATTTTATCATCAACATAGAGAAGGAGAAGCATAATTGTGGAGTCTGATCGGTAGATGAACAATGAGTGATCTGCTTGGCTTTGATTGAAACCAAACTGTATGAGAAAGCTACTGAGATGCTGAAACCATGCCTGAGGAGCCTATTTAAGACCATAAATGGCTTTCTAGAGGAGGCAAACATGATGAGGGTGATTGGGGTCTGCAAAACCTGGAGGTTGGCTCATGTAAACAGGCTCATTTAATACACCATAAAGGAATGCATTTTTCACATCAAGTTGACGGATAAACCAAGCCATGAAGATAAAAATATTGAGTACAGTATGAACTGTGGTTGGTGTAATGACGGGACTGAAAGTTTCATCAAAGTTAACCCCAACTTGTTAATGAAAGCCGTTTGCAACAAGTCAGGCATTGTGATGGTCAATGGGCCCATTTTCTCATCGTTTAATCTTAAAAACCCATTTGCAGTCAATCACATGTTGTTAGAGGAACATAAGGAACAGTGAATTGAACTCATTAGCCATGACGTGGTGCCATTCAGGAATGCGTGAGGCCTATGAGTAGTAAGTAGGTTTTGTGATGGGGGAGGGACAATGAGACAAAAGAGCTTTGGGAAGAGGATATCTAATAGTGCCATCTGTTCGGTGAAGAAGTTTACAAGAGCCATCATGATATTTGGCGATCATGGGTATTGGGAAGAGGTGATGGGAGGGTTTGCTGGAGAGGGAGAGGGAAAAGGAGATATGGATGGGAGAGAAGTTGGTGGGTTAATATCCGTATGGGAAGTAGGGATTGGGTGATAGGATGGCCAACGCTGGTAATGATAGGGGAAAGGTGCCATATGGTATGGGCTAGTGTGGGTTCAAGAATATGAAGGTTGGGGATGTTGAGTGGAGGAGTCAAGGGTGGTGGTAGTGCTGGAGCTAGAGGGATGATAAGAACTTATATCCATGAGGAAGGTGTTGAAGATTGGTGTGTTTTGGAAAAGGAAAAATTTTGTTCGTCAAACTGAACATGTCGAGAGATGTAGACGCGACCAGTTTTCCCGTTGTGTTGTACGCTGTAACCTGGAAACACACATACCATAGTTTCGGGCAGAAGTTTGTTAGTGACATGAGCACCTAAATGGGGATAACATGCACATCCAAACACACGCAGGGTAGAGTATAAGGAATAATGATCATAAATACGAGAGAAAGGAGAAGACCATTGGAGGAGAGGAGATGGGAAACGATTAATGAGATGGACAATAGTAGAATTAGCTTCGGGCCAGTGACAGAGAGGAACATGACTGGTGAAGAGAAGAGTACGGGCCCTGTCAGCAGTGTGACGATGGTTGCGTTCCGCGAGATCATGTTGTTCAGGAGTATGAGGGCAAGAGAGGCAGTGGTGAATACCAAAGGAATAATATAGATCCTTGATGGGACTGCTTGCATATTCTCGGCCACTTTTGCTTTGGAATTGTTTAGAGTGGCAGAGAATTGAGTGCGGATGTAGGTGAGCCTTAAATTTTCTTATCATGAAGAAGAGCCATGAATAACGAGTGTAATCATGAGTGAATAATACATAATATTTGTAACCCGAAATAGAAAAAACTGGAGATTGGCATACATTAGAATGAACTAAGACAAAAGGAGAGTGAATTTTTATTTCATTAAATGATTGAAAAGGGAGTTGGGTGAATTTACCCAAGGCATGCCCTTGGCAAAAGGAAGAATTATTTTTGAAAGTAGAGGATAAGTGTTTATTTGAGCTGAAGTGAGAGAGAACCTTGACAGAGGGATGACGAAGTCATTAATGCATGAGGGAAGAGGAACTGTGAGAGCCTGGAGGCGAGATGGAAGGGCTGGAATTTTATAAAGACCGTCCTTGCAAAGGCCTTAATAGAGTGAGGACCATTAGTGAGCAAGATATAGAAGTGAATGCAGAATTGCGCAATGGATAGTAAGTTTTTACGCATGGAAGGAATAACATATATATTATCAAAATGAAAAGAGGATGTACCAAGAGGAAGTGCTATGTTGCCCGTATAGATAATCGAAAGTTGATCACCATTGCCAAGTTGAACTGTGTCAGTGCCAGTATAGGGTGCGCGTTGGTGGAGAAGCATATAATTTCCAATCATGTGGATAAAGGCACCAATGTCAGGATACCAGCAGCTAGAGTCTGAAGATGGCAACACTGGATGGGTCAGCAAGAGTTCAGAGTGATATGCCTGTGGAGAAGGAGCATTCTGGAGGCCATTAGATGCGGAATACACCAATTAAGGTAACGAGAATTGAGTAAATGTGGGCAATTGAGAGTAGTTGCAAGCATAATGCCCATATGCAAGGCAAAATTGGCATTGGATCATGATGCTAGATGTTGGGTTGTGGGTAGTGAGGAAAAGTTGCAGCTGGGGTGGGGTTAGCATAGCTGCGAGGGTGGGAGAGGAAGATTGCCGGTAGGGGTTCGCCGCAAAAGTGATTTCCGACCGAGGATATTAAAGTTCGGAAGGTTAAAAGTGAATAGCGTTTTTTTAAACAGTAACTCCGATGGTGAACAGTGATTTCGACGGTGAACAGTGATGCCGACGATGAACAAAGATGCCGACGATGAACAATGCTCGTTGCAGAGGAAAAGATACAGTAGAAGAGAGAGGAGTTTGTGAGGTGAGAGGAGAGGAGGTGTTTTGCCGCCAATACAGGGATGCCGAAAATAGCCAGAAAAAGAAAAGGGAAGAAAGTGAGGATCGGTATTTAGGCTGATACCATGTAGAATATAGAAATTTTGTGTCTTCAATTATAAGCCTTTATATATAGCTCTTACAATGTGAATAAAAGGAATATACTAGCATGATTTATGCCTAAGATTAAACCTAAGTTAGTTAAATCTTTACACTAATGATTCCTATAAAACATGGCATGTTTTAAGGAGCTTTAACGGTAACTTATATATAAAGTTGTATCTATCATTTGATTATTTTGCTAACTTAGTGTTAATTTATTATGGAATATAAAAGTTAACTAGTCCGACGCAGGTTAGTATACTCACTTAGACAATGATATGCATGTTAAATGATGATTTTTAATTTATCAAATGTCCATATTTTTAATCTTATTGTTTTTATAAAAAAAAATTCTATATTTTCCCCGAAATTATTGGATTCTTTAAATAGCGTGTCATTGCGTATGGCCCGATTCAACGACCGACTTGGAAAATTGGGCATCCTAGTCATAGACCACGATCGAGATCTTAATCATGAATTGAAAAGTCCAATTTGTTTCATTCATTCTTACATTTCTTGTCTCTTTAATGTTGCGAAATTACTACGAAAGGCAAACTTCTTACCACCATACAATGTAATCATGTCATAAAATTGGTCTTAAACCATAATATGTTTTATAATTGATTATGAAAGCATATTAATGAATTTATTCAGTTTTTATGATTTTTATTTTTATTTTTTATACCGTATCTTACGATATGTATCCTGATACGATACGCGATACATAGGGTATCCTATATGCGATACGTATTCGGATTTGACAACTATGCACACACCTAGACGGTATCTCCATACATAGTACACACAGCATATGATTCACCGATATGTGTAAACGAATACGATATGCCTTCCTAACTTTACAGATCGCACTAAAACTCCCGCAGACTAATCCTCATTTCCATATCCATAATCTACATGAAAATACGTAAGATCGGAACCTAACATCCTAATCAAAACCCTTTGGAAAGTCCTTGGTGAACAATGTAACTGCTTAGTTATATAGTTGTAATATGTGTATATTGTGCATATCTGTGCGTGTTGACACATTTAGCCACCGTATGCACGATCGATCGACCCTCACCCAGCGAGCCCAAAACGACGTCGTGATACAAAAATCTACCTGAAATCTAATAAAATTGATTTTCTTTATACCAGATCATAATTGTTGTTGGGTCTTATTTATAATAGTTATATTTAAAAAATGTAGGGTACTTATGTAATATATAAAACTTATTAATATAAATAGAAAGTGACGGGGAGAATTCATTCATTCATTCATTCATTGCTCTTGGCTGATTTCTCGCTTCCCTCTCTTCTTCTTCTTCTTCTTCTTCTTCTTCTCTTCTCGTCTTCTTCCTTTATTATATAAATTGATTATCTCGTAAATCTAACATGGTATTAGCGCGTGGTGTGTAAAGTTCTAAGGGTAAGTAGTACAAACCCTAGTTTGTGTGTAAGGTTTGGCCTGTTATCTTGCGAACTGTTCAAATCGCTGTGTTCTGATCAATTTTCCCGTCCTTGTTCTTCGCGATTGAGGTATATGCGTTACTTTGCTATTTTTTTAGTAGTTAGTGAATCACCATTATTTTTTGGGGTTTGTATGTAGTTTCAGACTCTACCATATAAGTTGTTATTTTGTGCTAGAGAGATAGTTATCTACACACTTGTTGTTCTATTTTAGGGAGTGTAAAAGTCGAGAACCATTTTAAGAACATGTCTGGTTCAGAGGTATGCTTTAGAGGAGCTGGGTCTTCATTAAGTTTTACTCCAATAATGAATAGTAATAATGATCATCATCCAAGCCTGTATATCACCACTGTTAGGATGAGTAATAAAAATTATATACATTGGGCTCAATCAACGCGTATGCATATCACTGGTAGAAGAATAATTGACCATATTGATGGAACGGTCACATACCCGGCCAAAAATGATCCTAAGTTCAAAGAATGAAATGCTGAAAATGCGTTAGTTATGACGTGGTTGTTACGGTCAATGTAATCACAAATTAGCAAAGGGTTCTTATTTGTGAAAACGGTCAAAGAGTTACGGGATGCTGTTGAAGAGACCTATTCATTTGTTGGTAACTTTGCTAAGCTGTATGAGCTTCAATAAGAGATGGAAAAATTCAAGCAAGATGATGTTTCTCTTGCTACCTATTACCATACTCTGCATGGTAAGTGGGAAGAGGTTGACCATCACCAAGACTACATACCAGTTTGTGCAGCTGATGTTAAAGCATTTCAGGCTATAGTAGAACGGAATCGCATTTATGAGTTCTTTGGTGGTTTGCGCCCAGAGTATGAGCATGCTAGGGTGCAAGTGTTGGAAGATATCCTGCACCTACTTCTATTAAGGAAACTTTTTCCTATATCAAAACTGAGGAGAGAAAGAAGAAAGTCATGAATCTAAAGTATGAGCCAAAAGTGCCTTTTGCTCTTACCATCCAACAATGGGACATACCCATCCCCCAAAGAGAGGGAAAGCAAGATGATAAGAGCAGATTGAAGTGTGACCATTGTGGACGTACTCATCATACTAGAAAAACCTGTTGGAATCTCCATGGCCAACCTCCTGCAGTTTAGTTAAATGCTAGGCCTCAATTTGCCCCATTTTGTGGTTCATCTGCGGCGCATACAACACTTAATGAGCCTCCAACACCTACTGGTCATGTACTTCCCGAGCCACAACAATTCACTGAGAAAGATGTTTCGTATCTCCGATAGATGTTAGCTCAACTTGATTCTCATCACAGGTCTACCTCTAATTTCGTTCAGATTGGTACTCATTCGACAAATCATGTTTTCGCTTCATCTGATGCACTTTCGTGGATCATTAATTCAGGGGCTACTGATCACATGACTAGTATGGTATTCACTTTCTCCTTCTATAATGTGTGTTTTGGTAGGGATAAGATTAGAGTGGCGGATGGATGCTTTTCCATTGCGGGGAAGGGAACAGTTCGTGTCTCTTTAAATATTACCCTATCATCTATTCTTCATGTTCAAAAGCTTACCAATAATCTTCTCTCTGTCAGTCACATTACCAAAAACTTGAATTGTAGTGTAACCTTTTTTCGTCTCATTATCTCTTTCAGGACTTGGACACAGGGAAGACGATTGGGAGTGGGTGTGAAGACAATGGCTTGTATTTGTTGGACACGAGGCCATTTCTTATATTACAAATCAAACTAGTGTTAGGAATAGTAGCAATAATAAAGATATGTTGAAGCGATGGCATAATAGACTAAGACATTTACTTATTCCTGTTTTGAAATGTGTAGTCCTTCAATTTGCATCTGTTGCACCTTATGAGCTAAATTGTGAAGCACGTGTTCTCGCAAAACAATATCGTGTTCCCTATCCTATTAGTACTAGTTGTGCCCACGTGCATTGCGCGTGTGACTGATTCAAGATATTTGATTTGAGGTTTTGAAAAAATGAATATGAATCTGGCAATTTTCAAATTTTTTATGTAGAGCATAAATCCTACAACAATCTATGCATAGGTAACAAAGTTAAGTAAACAATTTGTGTGAAATAATTAAGCGATAATGACGTACTCATTGGTTTTACATTTATCACAAATGCTAACACATCTGTATGGGTGATAATTAGAAATAAGATAAAATAATGAGTTTTATAAATGTCCAAGCAAAACATATGTATTAAAAATGTTCTCTATAATGGCAGTCATGGAGAATCACAGGATTTTATGGGGTACTCGAGGTTCAGCGACGCAAGGAGGAATAAAAAATTGTTGAGTAATTTAAGTCATGATAGTCTGAGGTCGTTTCTTAGGCGTGGTATCTGTGTATGTAGGGGTGGGGGTAGGTGGGAGGAATGCCAATGAAATTCTATCAAACGCAAAAAAAAAACCCGGAACAACCATTCTACCAAATGTAAACTAATTGAACTCGGTTTTAAGGCTATGAATTTACATGGTATAGAGGGATGAAAAATGGGGATTGGGTGGAAGAAAGACTTGATAGAATGTTTGCAAATAAAGAGTGGAGTTTGATGTTCTCGAATGTTGTTGTGTATCATATAAATAAACACGATTCAGACCATATTCCTATTGCAGTTCAGTTTTGAGAGTAGAATGAAGAGTCAAATATAATGAATAGGAGACACAAGCCTATTAGATATGAAGCATGGTAGGCCAAAGAGGAAAAATGTCAAAATATAGTAGAAACAATATGTTTTTTTATGTGTGTGTGTGTGTGGGGGGGGGGGGGGGGGAGGGGTAAATTCCAGGGCAATCGAGGATAAATTAAAGCAGTGTTGAAATAAGTTGAGCCAGTGGAGTCAACGAAAGATAAAATTCATGTACATGGAACTCAAAGAGAAATGACAAACCATTAACACCTTAAAAGCTCCAGCATAAAGGGTCTAGAGAAAGTCAGAAAAAAGCGAATCACGTGTATTGGTTGGCTGATGAGGTTTTGTGGGAAAAACTTGGTGCCTCATCGGAGAATTTAAAAAAAAAAAATTATCCGTGTAACAAAAGATTGGGAGTTGAGTTCCTTTAATTTTGTGTCTTGTGTGCGTGTGCCTCTTATATTGTGATTTGGTTTGCTATTTTACTTGCTATAATCGTGTTAAAAGCAAGTTATTGTAGTGGACCTCGTGTATTGGTTGGTTGATCAGGTTTTGTGGGAAAAACTTAGTGCCTTATCGTAGAATTTAAAAAAAAAATTATTCGTGTGACAATTGGTGTATTGCAAGAAAGATCATAAATAAAATTATGATTATGTTGTATGTACATATGCTGTCATTAACAAAAATATATGGAACTAAAATTACAATTTAATATTCATTATACATATTAAAGTAAATAAATGTAATTACTCTATAAATATAAGACTTAAAATCTTTATTATAGGCAGATTGATTAGGCAGATCGCTACCAAGAATCTCATCATACTTAGCAGTATGTATATTTATCAGATGTGTTTGGGAGTTCCCCCTAAACACTTCAGCAGATACTATTTCAGCAAATCTTAATAATGAAATTGAGCCTCCAATGAAGTGGTCAAGAGAACTCTAGAGGACAACTTATGTTTCTTCAATATTCTTAATTATTTTGTTTTCTTGTATACTACTATTAGCATACCCTACTCTTCAAAGTATGTTGATTTATTTGTTTCAAGTTATAAATATTAGCTTTAGAGAGGATAAAATTGTAAAAGAATAGAGGCATGGGCAGTGAACGTAGTCCCAAATGTCCGTTATATGATAGGTGGAGAATATTTGTTACTATAATTGTTACTAAATGTAGCAGTGACATCCATGAACCAAGCAGTAACATCTACAGCCACTGATTGACATAATGGAGCCACTAAAGATCCAAATTCAGTGGATGTTATCTCCATTTTAATAGAAGAAGGAGAAATTTTGCCTATATTGAGCACTATCATCCTCAAACAGTTAGAGTCTAATGTTATAGAACTGAAATCTGATCGAATACAGTAAAAAAAAAAGAAACCAATGGGAATAAAGCAGTCCACATTAACCCTATAAACCCAACTTTGAACGCTCATAAACCAGTTGAGTATTCCAAGACAATAAGTACAGATATGACCAATGGGAAACTAATGGTTATATTTATTTATATAAAACTATAATAGCATAGTTCTTAAGTTAATTTAGTAAAGTTATTATTAATTGCAGCCAGAAATTGTAGACTGAATTCATACTAATCAAGCTAGACTTCATGGAATGCTGGTTGGGATTTATTTCTTCATTTAAGGATTTTTTAAAACTAAGGTTAAGAAGATCAAGCTTTCATTTCTTTCTTCATTTGTCCATACAATAAATAAAAGGTGGAGTATATAAGATTACAGAGTGATCTCAAATCAGGGGAAAACTGATGCAATATTGAATTTGTCCAAGGTATGCCCAGATCCAGGTATAACAAAGCTTCATATGTTGCGATTCGTCTCAAATCGGGCGAGGCTCCTTCATTAAGGCCTATGCCTTGCGGGCGTAGGTGGCAGGCTGTAGCATGGCTTAGGCTCACCTCATTATAAATTTCGGATAAAGTACAGAATTTTAGTGAATGTGATTTGTCACATTTATATTACAATAGTTGTTTATGACCTATGATGGATTTTGTCTACTATCATCTAGTCAATGACACATAGTTTTACCGAATCTTGTATAAGAAAAACTCTCTCAATTATTTGGCTTAGGACAAGGAGGTGAATGCCTATTCTAGCCCATAAAATAACACTGGTAGACCTTTCTTTTTCGTTTGTGGGAACATAAGATAATCTTATATAGATCAGTTTTTCGTCAACTGGTTTCCTATTGGTCCTAAATACTATTGGATAGGGAATGTAAGAAACTTGTACTTCGTTTCAGTCCCCTAATACCAGTAACATATCCTTGGAGTCAACTACTGTATTGATATTCACCTATAGGCCAGAGATCCATCTAAAATTAGGACTCTAAGAAGAATGAATTTAATTTAGGGAGGATCTATAATTTTATTCTGAAATTTTCAAGTAGATTAGTATCTTTATTCTTTTTCCTATCACCCTATAGACATTTCAAAATCAATACAACAACAACAATAAAACCTAATTATAGCTTGATGACATGTCAAATGAATGGCATTAAAGACATGAATACATATGTTTAGGTTAAAAAAATATAATGAAAATATTTTGAAAAATTTAGGTTAAAAACATATATTCGGCTAATATAAAAACAAATTATGAATGAATACGTAAGTTCTTGCATCAAAGTCATTTTAAAATTAATGGTCCAAAAATTCCACTCACTGAGTACCAATTGCTCTAAAAAAGCCCACCAAATAATGAATCATCAGAGTCTTTGATTCTTTTGGTACATAGGTTGTTTCATTCATCATGATATCAAAAATTTAAATATGTATATTGCAATGACTTAATTTTATTTATCCAAACAATTATGTTATTCGTTAGTTTATAAAGATTTGGGTATCTACTTAGTCCTACTCTATAATTTGTTATACAAGCGTAGTTTATGTTTCATATAATTCAATTGATATGATGTAATTTGTTTCCTAACTCTTTAATTTTTTTTCTTTTCCATGACAAAGAAATTAGAAATTGTAAAACGTATGCAAATTTTGTAGCTCATCTACATATTTCTTCAATTGGTTTCATAATGACCAGTAAATTAAATAAAAAATGATAAGTGAATTCGCAATCATACATTAATAAATTGCAATTACCTCATAAATAAAATTGAGATTCCTTCACTATGAGATTGAAACTCCAAGCTTCTATAAGAAATATTGACAATATCTTACAAAAATTCAAACGAAATATATTACCATCTCGAATATAAATTATACGAAATAATTTCAATATGGTATTAAGTACTTCACATACCACGTAAACAAAAGTGAAATTCCTTCACTCTCAGATTCACAATCCGAGCGTCTACCACCAATGTTGAAATATCCTACAAGATTTCAATTAACAATTACTTACGAAAGAGTGAAATGATAACAATTTCTTACGAACTATCAAATTACATTCCTACTACTGTTAACATACTTGTAAAGAGTAAGAACATCGTATTATATAAGAATGACAATAAACCCAAAAAGTAAATAGTTGTCTTAGTGCCATCAACTAATGTATGCAGTAGTGAACTTTCACCTTACAAAAAAAAAATTGTTATCACGATGAAATTTTCGTAATTAGAAATTATATAAGACTGACAATATACCATAAATTTAAGTACTTGTCTCATCTAAAGTATCGAAATATTGAACTTCCACCTTGTGAAAATAATAAAAAAATTTATTACCATGAGTGAAATTTTCGTAATTAGAAATTATATAAGAATGACAATAAATCATAAATTAAGTACTTGCCTTAGTGCCATCAACTATTGTAGTACCGAACTTCCACCTTACGAAACTAATAATTTTTTTTATCATGAGTGAAATTTTCGTAATTAGAAGAAAATCACGAAAAATAAGCACATTCTTTAGTATTGAAAAAGTTTATATCAGTATGCATAATTTTCAAATTATTAACATTTAAAACAGTAGGCATATGTGAATGTATATAATTGTTTTAAAATTAACATTTAATTTACAGTATGTAATAAGTACACATCTCTAAAAACATGAAAAAAATGAAAATGTGAGACACAATTCTTTCTAATCTATATAATTATAATTATAAAATTTATGTAATTGTCTTTATCTTCAAATTAACAAATGCATACTTTGCTGACATAATAAAAAATTATAGACGGAATTAGGAGTATTGACCTTGATTTTGGTGGAAGAAATGGCAGCAACGAAGCAAAGAAACGATGGACTTTCAATTAAATAGTTCTTTGAGCTTCCATTTGTAAAGATGAATTTCTAGGGTTGGAAGATGAATGTATTTTGATGGTTGAAATGCGTGAATGAATAGGAGAGAGATAGAATGAATGAATGTGAGTGAATTGGAGAATGAAATTTTAGGCGACTGAATTTGGATTTCTAGGGTTGGAACATGAATGTATTTGATTGCTTGGTATGTGTGAATGAATATGAGAAAGATGGGATGCAATGAATCTGAGTATTTCATGGGAGCTAATGAATTGGGGAGAGATATGTTGACTATTATTAAGGGTATAATAAGAATTTTAAATTAAATGAGGGTAATTTAGTCTTCTAACCATTGAAGAGCAAGTTCCCTCTTATTAGATAGTAGAGATTAATGAAACTATAACTCTGTTACTGTTTGTTTATTCTGATGTGTAAGGTCCTGAACTAATTACTTCATTACTTGGGTTTAGATACTTTGTTTTGTTTATTGATGACTTTAGTTGTTATACTTGGCTTTATCTAATAAAAAGTAAAAGTGAAGTTCATTTCATTTTTCAAATATTTCATAGGATGGTGTGTACTCAGTTTGGGTGTCCCCTTAAGATCCTTCGATCTGATAATTAAGGAAAATTTATGTATGGGGGGGGGTTGCCTCCTTTTTTGCTGATAATGAGATTGTCCATCAAACATCATGTGTTGGTACCCCATAACAAAATGGTGTGGCTAAAAGAAAACATCGTTATATAACAGAGGGATCTCGTTCCCTTCTCAAAGGTATGGGGGTCCCTAAATCATATTAGATTGATGCAGGGTTAACCGCGACGTATTTAATCTTATTACCTCTTAAAAGGGGTATCGGTGTTATAATCTTATTACCCTTCGTCGGTTTGTCTCCATAGATGTCATATTTTTTGAGTCGGTTCCTTCTTTTCCCCTTACTACTCAGGATTCTTTACAGGGGGAGATTATAAGCATAGGGAACCCATGTCCCATTCCATTACCCGTTCCTACACGGGGGGAGTTTCCTAATAATGGGGAGCCTATGCCTATTACTACTAATGATTTGCAACAGGCAAAGGAGATATTTGTTTATACTAGGAGAAAAAAAGAAGCCATTGTCTCACCCTAGGACTAAGAAGCCTCCCTCGATCCAGGTAATCCCTCACTCGATCTCGATGACCCTATTACTCTTCGTAAGGGTATTTGTAATTGTACGAAACATCCTATATCTCAGATTGTATCCTATGATGCCTTATCTCCCACATATCATGGTTTCACTTCTTCTGTATCATTTGTTTCTATTCCTTCTAGTATTTCAGATGCCCTTAATCAGAATCAGTAGAAGGAAGCCACGTTTGAGGAAATGAAGGCCCTTGAGAAGAATAATACCTAGAATGTTATTCCATTGCCTAAAAAAAAGAAACCAGTAGATTGCAAATGGGTATACACAGTTAATTTTCAAGCTGATGAAAAAATTGAGAGATATAAAGCACTGTTAGTTGTAAAAGTCTTCACTCAGACATGTGGGATTGATTATCAGGAGATGTTTGCTCCGGTTGCCAAGATGAACTCCATACGAGTTCTTCTTTCCTTGACAACTAATTTGTCTTGGCCTTTGCATCAGTTGGATATAAAAAATATCTTTATTCATGGCGATTTGGAGGAAGAAGTGTATATGATGAAGCCTCTTAGCTTCAAGCTTGCCGATGGATAGGATTTAGTGTACAATCTATGTAAGGCCTTTTATGGGTTTAAGCAGTCTTCGCGTGCTTGGTTTTAGAGGTTCAGCACTGCTGTGAAGAGAGTAGGGTACACACAGAGTCTGGCGAATTATACACTCTTCATCAAGAGGGATCAAAATTGCACCACTACCCTTATTGTATATGTTGATGATATTGTTATCACCGGAGATGATCCGAAAGAGATACAAGCAATGAAGACATTCTTGGGAACATAGTTTGCGGTTAAAGACTTCAAATTATTGAGATACTTCCTTGGCATCGATGCAGATCTAAGAACAAAAGTATGTATTAGATATGTTGGCTGAAACGGGTAAACTTGGACCTAAGCCTGTTGATACCCCCATTGAGCATAACCATAGGCTCAATGATACGAATGGAGAGCCATTAACTAATGTGAAAACATTTCAGCGTTTGGTTAGGAGACTTATATACCTTTCTCTTACGCGCCTGAATATTGCTAATGCTGTTAGTATGATAAGTCAGTTTATGCATGCTCCAAGAATACCACATCTAAAAGCTACATATCATGTCCTACGGTACCTTTAGAGGTCCCCCTGGGAAGGGAATATTATTTAGGTAGCATGGTCACTTACGTGTTGAAGTTCACACTGATGCTGATTGGGCAGGATCCATCATCGATCGGTGATCCACTTCGGGATCTTGCACCTTTGTTGGAGGTAATCTTGTTTTATGACGATGCAAGAAACATTATGTAGTTGCTAGATCTAATGCAGAAGCTGAGTTCAGATCCATGGCACATGGAGTGAGCAAATTGAAGTGGCTACGGACCATGTTATATGAGTTGGGTTACCGTGTTCGTGAGCCAATAAATTTGCACTGTGACAATAAAGCCACTATTAGTATTGTTCACAATCTAGTCTAACATGACAGGGATCGACATTTTATCAATGAGAAGCTTCGTCTTGGATTGATATGTACTCCGTATGTCAGCAAGACTGATCAAGTGGCTGATGCCTTGACTAAGGGTGTGAGCAAAACTTGTTTGAAATATTTGTTGGTCAAGTTGGGCATGATAGATATCTTTGCACCACCTTGAGGGGGAGTGTTGCCAGGTCTTATTTGTAATAGTTATATGGTGTATTATGTTATATCTAAAATATGTACCTTACTTATGTAATATTTGAAGTTTATTAATATAAATAGTTAGTGATGGATAGAATGAAGGAATTCATTCATTTTCTCTTGGCTAATTTCTCTCTTCTTCTCTCTTCTTCTCTTCTCTTCATCTTCCTTTATTATGGAAATTGATTATCTCATAAATCTAACAGTAATTAAATGTTCTCCTAACCTATAATCAGTCTCTAAACACCCCAAATATGATTTCAAAGGTTTCCTAAACATATTTTTAACAATATATCATCATTAACAAGATCAAATCTAACATAAAGAGGGCTTAATCATCAATTTCATCATATATTATATATAGGTTCAACTTAATTACAGGATTAATCGATTAACAACAGATTTAGATCATAATATCCAAATGTGAATCATCATTATATATTATTATCCCTACAATGAACCTAAACAAATCTAAGTACTACACAGGGATAAATATAGTTTCTTTCATGATTTATAATAAGATTCAACCCTAGCACGTGACTAACTAATTTAAAATTATATTAGCGATTGATCATAAATGAGTTAGAAATAATATATAGTAAATGAAGTTATTCCTTGCCAGAAATAAGTAGATTGAACCCTTGTTAAGTCCCTCTAGTTATTCTCTTGCTCTCCAAGTATCTCCTCTGCACATAAGTTTATTTCCTTATCTTATGATACGTTTCGAATGAGGGTTAATTCTCTATTTAACCTCTAATTCCCGCATATCTCCTATGGGCCTAATTTACCAAAACTTAGCCCAAAGGGTTACCCAACCCTAGAGCCCAATCCGGCATACTAAAAACATCACTCCGATCACCTGTATTCACTGGAATCCGCTCCATCGGTACATACTCGCGATATAAAAATAGATCACATATTATTAAATTACGAGTTGACATATTATTTAATTTTCTGAATTAAATTTAATTATGACATGCGATTATATGACACGAAAAATCACGCAATTATCATGCACACGCGAGCCATAATAATATTCAGCATTAAATAATCAATATATATATATATTTTAAAATACAGGGTATTACATCTGCTTCTCCTTCGCAAATTATCTATGTAAAGTCAATATGGCTCTTAATCTCCATCTCACAAGCGCGCACACACAAAAGAAAAAATAAAGAGAGCTGGAGACTTCAGATATTCCCCACTTGGAACACCAGTTCACTCTTCCATTCATTAACCTTGAGCTCTAACACTGCTTTAAAGAAAACCAAGGGACTTCATATACGGCATACTCCAATCCCACAAAACAAAGTTATATCATGGGAAATAAACAAGGAGATATAGAGAGAATAAATTTCACCACTTCCCTCTACCTGGTACCTTTCTAATGTTTACCCCTTCCATAGCATTCCTCGTAAGATGACTCCACACCTCCATTGCAATAATAAACGAGAAAAGAAATAGAGTATCAAGTTGCTTCAGTTCTATAGAACTAGCAAAATAATCCTCCAGGTGTTGTGCAAGCATGAACAAAGAATCTAACAATAAAGATTCAGGCCTTAACCCATTTCCTCTGTATACACCCGTTTTTTCAACAAATAAAGCAATAAACTCAATTAACATGATCATAAGTCTTTTCAATAATAAATTTGCATACCACACCTGGAACATACTCATTAACTGCAAAAATGCTTTGGGAATTTGTCTACCCCAATGAAGCCCTAATGGGATTCCGAAACAAGAACTCCTAACGCAGTGAGTTGGGTCGATACGACTCTAGCCAAGATCTTATATACACCCTAATAATAAATCCTTATATTTTCACTCACCCTCTTAGTACCAACACTATAAAAGAGGAATAAAGGTCCTGCTCAAAGCTTCAGTTACTATGGAAATTGTTACAGCACTTCCAACATCTCTTTCTTCACCATACTCTTGCAGTTGTCACCTTATTCAGTTCTCTTTTTCAAATCACAATGCCTCTCTATTAAGGTATTATAAAAATGATCAGTAGATATGAAATGTTTGGATTTTTGCAGGCTCATCTTTGGGAGTGGGACTTTTTGGTAGTCACACGTCTCTTTTCAAAGGAGATGACCATAGAAATAGTTTTAGAAAGATATTTTCTGAAGTGAATCTAAATTTAAAGTTTAAAGAAACCGTTATTTTATGTAAATGGAAGGAAGAATGAGCAATTTGGCTGATTATGCATCCATCACTGAGTGCAGAAATGTGTGGGGTACTTGTTTCAGATGTCAGCTTCAGGATTAGAAGCTAAAAGGAAGTAGAAGCATATCTAGGGGTTGATTAGGAGGCTGGCATTCTTAGAGGTGGCAGAGAAAAACTCATTTGGAGGGGGTGTGCTAGTGGAATTTCTTTTCGGTCTAGTCTTTCTATTCCATTCTTTACTGCAACGTCATCCTGATGTTCTCTTGGAAAGAGATTTTGAAGACTGCCCATTCAAATTTAATGATTTTCACGTAGATTGCAACAAACAGAGCTACTCTGATGACACATGGAGGTGACAAAATGGAAAATAGGTGCTAGATTTGCCAACAAACGATGGGAAACTGTTGGCCATAATATGATTCACTACAAGGTTATAAGAATTTGCTAAGATATTTTCTAGCTCTCTTCAGCATTCTTTAGGTGATGCAGAAGACAATGGAGGCTCTTATGTCTTCACGGAGAGGCTTGTATGTCAAAATGTAATGATGGAGAGTAAATATATCAAATGTAATGAGCAAGATGCAATGAAGAAAGAGAAATGACAGAGTATATACAGGATATGGGTGGCTTGGCATAGAACGCCTACATTTACGGAGTGATTAGAAGCCATTATATATTAATGGGACAACACGATACAATAGAGAATTCCAGAAGTCCTATGCCCTTACCATCTTACTTTAACCTGAATTGTCATTGCACACCACTCTCTCAGACAAGTGAACCATAGTTCAATACAAGAACCCCTTTCCATCCCTAACTCTCAACACAATTACTCAATCCATGTAAGTTTGTGTATACCCCTCCCCATATATATAACTAAAGAAATTATCACTTCTTACCTGTTGCACCCCATTAGAGGTGTCACATTTCACTTCACTCAATGCCCTAGAAGTTGGATATTTAGGCAACAAAAGCTCAATACTCAGTTGACCATGATAGCCTGAAGTCAAGGGTAAACTTGACTTCTTAGGATGACCAATCGATACTCATAATCTCATCTCATCAAAAGATATTCATCATACCAGCAGGGGTTCCTTCGTTTCTTCTAAAGTGAGATGGCTAGATTTTCATAGGACAAAGGATTACTTGAATCCATTTGGGGCTCTTGTGCATGCTTGTGTTCGACTCTCTCTCTCCCCCCAATAAAGTGTTGTTCACTTAGCCTTCCGTGGAAGTTTGAATTATTTGAAACAGAAAAAAGATGAAAAGATACTTTAAAAAAATCTTTGGTGACTGTACAAGGTGAGCACTTGGTCTTTTGTTGTATTTGTTAGGTTACATAATTGCATAATTTAGGCTACCCTAACACACACACACACACACACTATGACGTCAGGAAATGTTCATGATTAACAGTAAGGAGAAAGCATCCATCTTATGGTGAAGATACTTGTTCCCTTTTCTGATTTTGTACCCATCAGAAAATGAAATGCTGATATATTGCGTTTTTGACTAGTTAGCTTATGTGCGTGTCATGTATGTTGGTGTTACAAAAGTATAGTTTCTGCAAGGACTTGTGAAAAACATATTCCATCTTTTATCTATATGTTATTAGTTATGTATTTATATATGTGTGTTTCGTCTAGGAAACTAATGATGTAGTGAATTTCATTTTCTGTGGATCTTTAATTTCAGTTGTTGTGATGGACAAGGGTGCAAGAGGAATTTCCATCTCTCATGTGTCAATCCTCCGCTAACTTGTGAACTTCCAGGAGTTTGGTATTGTATTTGGTGTATCAAAAAGGAGATTGTATATGGTGTTCATTCGGTGTCTGAAGGAATAGAGTCCATCTTGGATTCTAGAGAGATGGTATCAGAGGATGAAGGTATGGAGATGTACTGATATATATTTCTTAGACCTTTTGAACATTGCCTTTGATGTGCAGGATGTTGTGGCACACACCCGGAGTGGGGGACAATTACAAGGAGCCATTTAAAGTGTATTCATTGTATTTTATTTTATTATTTTATTATTAATGAAAGAATATTCTGTCGAAATGTTTTAAATTAGGTTAGTTAGAATAGTGATGTCATGGTGTTAGGTCATTAAATTTGTGACACCATAGCTAGCTTGGCCACCACGTACGAGGACCTTATAAATATCCTTGTATTTTCTCATTTTGTATTCATTCACCTACCGCTATGAAATGAGGATTTTTCTTATTATTGGCTGTTGTTGTCAATGCTTCTGTATCCACATCAACCTTGAAGGTTCCTTGTGCCATTTACTTGGAAAAATTTAAAATTAAAAGATTTGAGTTAAAATGAGAGCGTGATATTTTAAATATTTTCATAGCTTTGAGCCCCTCAAAATAATTATATATGCTTTGTCCGCACGTTGTCTAATTTGTTGACGTGCCATTGCTTGTTCGGATACTGTATGGTATTGAATTGGTGTGAAGATGACTTGGTATTGTGGTGGTAGTAATGCAGAGGCAGAAGCAATATTTTGTCAAGTACAAAGGTCTTGCTCATGTTCATAACCTCTGGATTTCTGAGGGGAAGCTAATTCGTGAAGCTCCACTTCTTCTTGCAAGATTTAATAAATATGCTATGGTCAGTTGCTCTTTATAGTTTTGTGTTTGTCCTGATAGACATGATTCATTCTCTTAAATTTCTAACCTATCTCTTTTACATTTTTTCTTCTAGAAAACAAAGTGGAGAACTGACTGGAGTGTGCCACACCGTCTACTACATAAAAGATTACTATTATTCCCCCTCGATGACCATTTTCAAGGGCATGCTGGTAATGAATTAGATTGCAATTATGTGTGGCTTGTGAAATGGACAGGTCTCAACTATGATCGTGCTACATGGGAGTTAGAGAATATGTCATTCCTGAAAACTCCTGAAGCTACGAAGCTCATAAGAGATTTTGAAAGTCGCCACCAGAAGTCAAAAACAACATTACAGCCTTCTAAGGAAACCAAGGTGCTTCTGATTAGGTTATTAACTATGAGAATTTGTTGTTCGCTTGCAGTTTTAGCATCAACATCCTTTCCTTTTGAGACATTTTCTCACTTAATTATCTTGACCTTTGATTACGCTCAAGTCAATTTTTTCTTGCAAAATAAGAATTCTAATTTAAGAACATAGGGACTACGCATTAATAGTGTTTATGTATAAATGCGCATGTACTTTATATTTTCTCCATAAGATATATTTTGAACATAGAACTTTTGTTTATGGCTAAACACGTTTCTTAAATAATATGCTTTTCCTGCAGGGCAATCTTGGTTGTCCTGAACTTACCGAGTTTCCATTTGGGGGTTCTTGTGGAATATCTAATAGGCACCTTATTATGTATGTCAACAAACTTCGCAAGTATTGGTACAGAGGTCGGAATGCTGTTGTTTTTGATGACCAGGTCGGTGTGAGCTTTATTTAGTTTCATTCATTGCGCTCTTTGTTCTCTCTCTCTCTCTCTCTCTCTCACACACACACACACACACGCGCGCGCGCAGAGAGAGGGAGTGGGTGTGAGCTTTATTTAGTTTCATTCATTGCGCTCTTTGTTCTCTCTCTCTCTCTCTCTCTCACACACACACACACACGCGCGCGCGCGCGCACGCGCACGCACACACAGAGAGAGGGAGAGAGAGAGCGCTTTTTCTTACCTCTATGTTTGACTGTTCAAAATGGCTACAGTTGCCTCATCTATATCAATTTCAAGTTGAACAAGTGGTTGAATTTTGCAGGAGCGGATTGTGAAGGTGGTCTTCTTTATATTGTCTTTGTTGGGGGATACAGGGCGGCCTTTTCTAGTAATAGCTTCATCATCTGCTCTTTCCTTGTGGGAAGCTGAGTTCTCTTGTTGGGCTTCATCTACCAACATTGTAGTGTACAAGGGGAACAGAGATGTCCGGGACATTATCAGGACTTTAGAGTTTTATAATGAAGATGGTTGTATGATGTTTGAAGTTCTTTTATCAACTCCTGATGTTGTTGACGAGGTACTTATTTCAAAATGCTAATCAACTAAAGGAAAGAAACAATGATTTTCTCGGCTACTCGCTCAGATTGATTTTATTTTCAAAATAATCTGGTAATTAACTTATTCTTACGATGTTACGTCTCCCGGTGTGTGGGATGGTAGCCTTGTGCATTGGGTTTATCTCAATTCTATTTTCCGTGAATTATCTAAATAATCTGGTAATTAACTTATCCTTTTTATTGCAGGATTTAGAAATTCTAGAACTCATAGAATGGGAAGTAATAATTATAGACGAGTGTCAACGCCCCGGAATCTTTTCGCATTTAAAACAAATTAAGATGCTTGCTGCTGATATGAGGCTGATTCTTATTACTTGTCAAATAAATGTATGTGTGTCTATTTCTGCGTTTGTGTGCGTGTATATAATTTGTATTATATGAAATTGATAGGCCATTTCTAGAACGATGGAACCATTTCGTTCCAAAAAAGGGGGTTAAAACGCCTACAATTTTCCCTCTACTAGATTACGAGCTCTGTCCACATACTATGCCTTTTATATTATCTTAAATTGAGTCGTTTTTACTGCACTTTTCAGGATAGAAGGTTCGGTTACCATACTGTTCTATCATTGGTTGATCCGGAATTTGATGGGATAGAATTACGCGCTTTGAAGACCAGCAATAATTTAGATAATTGTAAATTGAAAGATAGATTGTCACAATATGTTGCATATAAGTGCAAGTCTGGCTCTTCTGTGATTTCAGAGTATTGGGTTCCGATTCATCTTTCTAATGTACAAATTGAACAATACTGTGCTTCACTCCTATCAAACACGATGTTACTTTGTTCGAATTCGAAGAGTGATACAGTTGGTTCCCTCCAAGAGATTCTCATATCGAGCAGGAAGGTCCGGCCTTAAACTAGATAGTGGCTTTATGAATTAGCTTCAGCTTTTGTGAATACCATATGGTTATGTCGTTTAATGTTTTGCTTTGTTGATTGCTCTCTTAAGGGTAAATTACAAGAAACCCGTGAACTATAACACTAATTGCAAATACCCCTTGGACTTTTTTTTTGTAGAAAACTGCTTGAACTATAATGGGGTTTTTGCAACTTCTATTTTTTGAGAAATTATTGGGTATCTTGCATTTTACCACTCTCGTAACACTAACTTTGCCTAGGAGGTATGATTTAGTATATAACTTATCATTTTGTTTTATTCTTTTTTTTATACATTGTTTATTCGCAGTGCTGTAACCATCCCTATCTTGTGGATCAGTCTTTGCAAAGTTCTGTCACTAGTGGTCTTCCTGTGGTTGACAATCTGGACTTTGAAATCAATGTCAGTGGCAAACTACAGCTTCTTGAGAAGGTCCTTTTAGAGATAAGAAAACGAGGTTTACGGGTACTCATCCTTTTCCAGGTAGTCTACTTCATTTTATGTATTATTTCTTCACAATATTATTTCGACACATAAAAGTTTCCTTGATTGACTATAATACATAGTGCATGCTGTTTGGTCCACATCAAGTGACATGTCTTTTGCCACCTCATGCCACTTTCATAATCATTGCTTATCATAAGGAATTGTATTTATCAGAGTTCATGCTGTTTTTATGAAAAGGACCATTTAAACACAGCTCATGATGTTGTGTACGCGTGGTATACCAGCATAGCTGATTACTCATGGCCTGTGTCATTTACTTTGATCATGGAGTTTATACTACATTTTCTAACATCCTGAACAAAATTTGAATGAATTCGTTTTTTTCACTTTTTCTTTATGATGTGGTTTACCTAAAAAATCTAAAACATTAGAATTTGATTTTATCTTGAATTTATAGTGAGTTGAGTAATTGACAAGTAATTGTATCAGGGTATGCCATTCAATATAGCAGTATTTATTGTAGACTTTGATATCTTAACGAAATGCGTATGTAAACTTCAATTTAAAAATGCAATATTTATTTCTGGATTTTGATGTTTAATATATTTGTTTATGTTTTAAGGGGTGGGTTTGACAGATTTCAGTTGCCTCTGTTTATTTACTTTTTATATATTTATTTATTATTATATTAATGTGAAGCCAGAAATCTGAATCTGGATAAGTTTTTTGTTTTTTTCACCTGAATCGATATTTTTAGAGTTAACATTACCTCTTAACAGGATTAGGAGGCAAAGTATAAAGAGAAAGAAAAAAGAAGAATAACAACATATAATTACTCTAAACTATGAGTTGATTCTAATTTAGACTTAACAGTCAAAAACAACCTCTAACTTTCTAGTTACGTGTTTGACACGGCAGGCACTTGGTGGTTCTGGACAGATTTCCACTGGGGATATTTTGGATGACTTTATGCATCAAAGATTTGGTAAAGATTCTTATGCACGCATTGATGGAGAAATTGTTCCTTCAAAGAAGCTAGCTGCCGTGAACATGTTTAACAATAAAGAGAATGGGAATTTCGTTTTCTTAATCGATAATCGTGCCTGTCTTCCAAGCATTAATCTTTCATCTGTGGACACAGTTATTCTATTCGACAGTGATTGGAACCCCATAAACGATTTAAAATCCCTGCAGAAGATTATAATCAATTTACAGCAGCTAAAAGTATTCCGTTTATATTCACCTTGTACAGTGGAAGAGAAAGTGTTAATGCTTGCAAAGCAAGGTGTGATTCTTGATAGCAATATACAGACTACTAAGAGGAGTACTTGTCACGTCCTGTTGAGCTGGGGTGCATCGTACCTTCTCAGCAAGCTTGACAACTTTCATGGCTTCCAAACGTCAGCTTCAAATACATGCAGATCTTCTGCAAAATTTCTTTTAGATGATGTGTTTAGTGAGTTATCAGCCTTACTGCCTAATAACGGTGTTAATGGCGATCCTACTAGCTGCTCAATCGTTTTGAATGTAAATCAGGAAGATGGAAGTTATCCTAGAAATACACCATTAAGGGGTGAAATGGAATGCCAGTCAATGGAGATTTTTTCAACAGACAATGGACCACCACACGTGTTTTGGTCAAATTTGCTTAAAGGAAGGTGCCATTTGTCTGAGAAATCCCAAAGGAGTCGTCGAAAATCTCAACTCATTTATGACTCTCTTGAAGAATCTGAAATGGACGGGGATGATTCTGTTATACAAAAATGTAGGAAGGCAGTTGACAACACAATTTTCATATCTCCGACCAGAAGATTGAGAAGTAAGAGGGTACATGCTGTAGTGAAGAAAAGAAAACTAGCAGGTATCAAAATTTTATATGTTGTGATGATTTGTCTAAACTTATTTGATGAATGGGGTAATTTTAGTCTATCCTGTTTTTGGTGTTTTGGGGGATAAGCTATCCAAAATATGCTTCCTTCTTACCCCATGTTTTGTGGGATACAATAATCCCACATTAGCTGTTGGGATCATAGTTGTCAAATTGTGTATCATCTCGCTTTTATTTTTGCATAGGGTAAAGAGTAAATATTATATTATGTCGACACAAAATAATATGGACCAATATTGTATACGGACATATACAACTGCGATACGGACCGATGCGCCTATGATACATGACCTATTGTAATTCAGTCATACATATGAATCATTTTGTTGTCGTATGTACCGTATCGTAAATACGTATTGGATAACGTATGGTATTAACAGCTTATGGGATTATTTTATCCAATTGGGATGTAATAACTTAATCTTATTTAACTTTTTAATCAGCCCATCTAAAAAGGAGTAAAAAGACTTATTGGAACAATAATAAATGCTTTCCATGTTCAACAGATTTACATAATTCAAATCATGAAAGTGGTAATTCATCCACGCCTCAAGTGGCAAACAACTTCTCATTGGAATGTGAGGGGAGAGATGCAGTAACCTTAATAGAACATGTTACAGAGGTCAGCCAGCGCAGTAGAGCAGCCACTCCAGTTAGTGGAGAGATGCCTTCCCAGGCTAGCTCATCCACAATGCAACCGCATGTTTTGGGAGCTCAAAGGAATTTTTCACAATCACATCAAGTATGTAAAATCTTTCTTCTAGTTAAAAGATAACCAAATTTGAACCCATTGTTTGTTATGTCATAATGGTCCTGTACATTATTATTCACTCCCTTCCAAAATTGTTTGAACTGTGATGGACAGGCTCAAGTTCCAAGACAACCCTCCACAGAGGATTCAACCAGGTATTCCAATTCTTCCAATGTACAACCCATGACACATATGCATGTGGAGAAAAGTGAAACAGATGTTTCGAATCTTAGAAGCAATCAATCTCTACAAACTTTCCCCACCACATCCGAGATGCTTCAATCTGATTGCTTAGACTCACTCCAAATGGAAATGGAAAGAATACAAAAGGACAAAGGACAAGCTATCAAGCTGCATGAAGATATGGTTTGTCTGGCATAACTTTTTGTTTCACATTTCCCAACTTATTATGATTGATCTCTTTGTGGGTGCTAGACTTTACTCGTTTTCGTGTGTTATTGAACCAAATATATGTGTTTTTGTAGAAACTGAAGCTCAAATCTGAGTGTGACAGAGAGATGGCTGAGATACGAAAGAAGTATGATGTTTTGCTTATGGAGACCGAGATGACGTTTGAGCAAAAGAAGAAGGACCTTGAAACACGTTACAATAAAGTCTGTATGAATAAATTATTGGCCGAGGCTTTTGTGAAAAAACACGATAGTACTGTGGTAATTGCATTGGAAGAACCCCAGCAAGGTATGTGAATGTGGTGTGTTTATGCATAAGCTAGTTAACCAAAAATCCGAGATATACACACACATGCATATGCAATATGCACTAGCCAATGAATGCATAGTTGCACAAGTATGTATCTGACACCTTCCTTCGTTTGCAGAGACGATATTCAGTTTAAGAAATCAGGTATTTCTGCAAACTGCTGCAATGGCTACTCTTACACTTGATGGGCAAATGACGTTGAGTCCGCTAATGACTAACCCAGCTGTGACCCCATCAGAATCAACATGTCATCAAACCGTTGCAAGTACAACCCCTGGGGTTAATTGGCCTGTATTCACCCCAGTTCAGCTTGGGAGCCGTTCAGCAGTTGACAATCAAAGGGTGTTGCTAAGTGCACCCTCAGGGGTTTGTCGGCCTGTATTAACCCCAGTCCAGCTTGGGAGCTGTTCAGCAGTTGACAATAAGAGCTTGTTGCTAAGTGCACCCACAGGGGTTGGTCGGCCAGTTCAGCTCGGGAGCCATTCAGCAGTTGCGTCAACCACTGCATTGAATGCACCTTCTATTCCAATGGGAACAGTTTTACGAGCCCCTGCCCCTCATCTCCGAAGTGCCGGACCTTCTCCACGTGTATTGGCACCCAACCACTTACTCCCTCCCAATCCAATGCTAAATTCACAATCACGTGTAATGTCTTCCATTGCGAATCAATCAGTGGAATTTAGCCGCCAGGAAGCCGAGGAAGGTACCCTCTCATCCATTGTTTCCTCTCAGCTTCTAAAAAGGCGCAGCTGACCTTTTGTTGTCAAAGTAGATATATATTGGTGTGCTGCTGTGTAAACGACCAAAATTACAACCAAACACCACATGCATTATCATGACCTCAATTATAGTAATTTTGTATCAGTAATTGTTGGGGGTATACTATGCAAAACCCTTTTTTTGGGCCATTGATGATATTTTTCTTGTTTTTGGGGAAACTGTAGATCAGGCGGTTGGCCAGTGATAGTTTAAGGTTGGTATAGACAGCAACGGAATGAGTCAGTTTTGGGGAGTTTTGTATTATTGCATATTACACGTCAGGCAGTTCAAACGTACTTGTAAGTTGTAGATGTAAATGATGGAGTGGATATTTCCTAGAATTTTGATCACAGAGAACAGTAATGCAATTGTTTTGGAAAGGCTGTTGCTTAAAAAAAACTAGTGCATGTCTCTTAATTATATGGTTTTGGAGTGTGGGGTGGCTAATGGTTTCATGATGGAAGATGCATTTGGAACCCATTGAGTGCGGGTGTCAGCTTGCAAAAATGGCACAAATATCGTCTCCGAGTCTTCGGGAAAATGCTCTGTGCTCTACCTTTTTTTTTGTGCGTGTGTAATATATGTATACATGTATTATATAATACATTTATAATTTTTACACTCAATTAAGCACCATAGTACATGATAACACAAGTAGTCGCAAATAACACGATACCACACGAATTATAATTTTGACACGAGCGCCAACATAACAATTTTGGGTCAATTTAATTTCGTGTTGTATATATATATATAACCATTCTCCTAAGCGGACTTCCTTAAAGAACGGATTAACGGACTTTTGTCCTTATCCGCTTGTGGTCCCCTCGTGGTCCATAAGACTTTTCTTATTTTCTTTAGATGGCCTCCCTCTTGTCTTGTACTAAAACCCTATTTTAAGACTATATAATTAAAAGATTTGTAGTTTGGACCCAAATTGGTATCATTAGACCCAAATTGGTATCAAGACCTTAAGAACCTCACCAAATTCCGGTCAAAATTCCAATTCTGGTATCAAAGCCATAAGACGCTCCTTTTAGACTTATAGTAAAAAGACTTTAATGCCCTTGGAATTTATCCCTCGCATTTACCAAGATATTTTTGGAACCAGCCCAGACTACCATCCCATACCTATAACTGATTTAGATCCAGTAGGTTGTTTAACCTCACATATAGACGGTTATTCACACGTTGAACATATCCCAGCTAAACACTCAGACAGTAGACAAGTTACTGCTAGTGCTATTAATAGCATAATAGACCAAAATAAGTGTATACTCCTTATATTAAGACAATTAATAAAAGATACTCAAACCCTAGAAACAGAGATAAAAAATATCTCTAAAAGAATACTAGAAATAGATAATCAAATCCCAATAAACTTAATATATGTTTTACAAGAAATAAATATTAAGACTAATTATATAGAAGTCCTTAACAAAGACATTTTAGAAATTATAACTTTAATTAAAAATCAAGACAGTGAGTTAATTAAACTTACCAAAGAACAAGCTAAGCTTATCCCTAAATCAAGACAGTGAGTTAATTAAACTTCCCAATGGAGATAGTTAGATCGGACTGGAATGAGGTATCAAGAGACCTCTCCATTCAGACCTTATCAGACTTTTATTAAAAGATAAATGATGATAGATTTATTATAAGATAAATGAAATGAGATTGCCAACGCTGCTAAAGCAACTAGACTTATATTAGAAAGATTAAATTTAATTTCTACATCCATAGCAGCTACCCAAGACTATAACAGTAGCTTTGTTAAAGACTTGCATTTAGATTTAAAAGTTAAGACAGAAGGATTAACCACCTTCTACACAGACTTTGTTAAATTCCAACAAAATTTAACAAATTATCTTAATAATGTGGAAAGCCCTAACCTATCTAAGATGGATAGTATTATTAATGAACTTAGACTAAACATGGCCCAAGTAGAAGAAAAATATGAAGAAATTATAAATGAAATTAAGGCCGCATATAATAAACCTTCCCAAGTAGAAATAGACTCACCTTTTATTCTAGCTCGTTTAGACAAAATAGAAAGGACTGTAGAATCTATATAATCTAGATCTATGCAACAACAAGAAAAAGATAATGAAGTAAAAGACTATATTACAAATGTTGCCAAATCCCTAGTTAATTCTCTAGCTAGACATAGTGAAGACATTTATGAGAAGACAAGAAAAGAGAATAAGAATTTTAAAGCAGAAATCCTTAGTCAAATAAAAATACTAAAAGATTATTTAGACTTCTTAGAAAGAATTGAAAAAAGACTTGAACAAAAACAGGTATCTACCTGTAAATTTAGAGACCCCCCTCCTATAGAAACTAGAGAAAGGAATACCATAGGTAGATGAGTCATAAATGACGGATTAGATAAGACTAATAAGATAGTTAGCTCTATCCCAAATATTGGACAGAGTAATCATATTCTCGAAAGACTTAAGGATTCATCCTCCAATCTTAGGACATGGTGGAAAGAAAGAAATTTCACCAATCCTCTCCAATGGAAAGAATGGGGTGAAGTTGACTGAAAGATTGTTGAAGATTCCATTCATAATGGACAACTTCCAGCCGTTAGATACATAGACTTGTTTAAAGAAGGTGCCACTCCTAAGACTCCTAATTATAACATGACTTACCATTGTAGGAATCATGTGTTAGAAAAATCTTATACTGAGCTCCAAGTATGTGACTCAGAATGGCTTAGATCCAGAAGAAATGATAGGAAGTTCCAAATCCTAACCTTTGGACTCTTTCAAGTAAGAATCCAAGGATTACATAGACCTCGGAATAATATCAACATATTATGTTGTTTAGTAGACAAAAGATGGAAAGATTTTGAGAAAAGCCTTATTGGGATAGCCCAATTAGAAATGTCAGACAATATAGGATACTTTAATGTCATTTCAGCATTTACAGTAACCGTAGACACAACCAAACATTTTAAGTTAATCTTATATGCTAATGGCTATGCAGACTATATTATCCGAGACGCTAATATAAATATAAAATTCCAAAGCTATGTGAAGTTCTCCCAATTTCCTTATGAAGGAATGCAATCGAGAATTCCTAGAGGTAGACTTAATGAAGAAATCTTAGTTAGAACCAATGTTTTAGACTATAATCATACTTACAGTATTAGGAATATTGGACCTATGAAAGAAAAAGCTAAGACCCTCTGGCAATTGACAGAATTTTAAGAAACTAAGACTATACAAAATAAACCTTTGTTTATTAATCAAGACGATGTCACTGGAAATGCAACCATCTAGTTTGGTCCTCCTAAGATTTTCAATAAGAATATCCAGACCGAAGAAATTAGATTTAGGAATATGGGAGAAGCTTTAATCAATGATCCGTCAGAAGGAGAATGTAGTAATAAGACTAGTTCTAGTTTACTAAGACAAGCCCCGACAATTAGACCTAGAAGATCATTTGAACAAAAAGGCTTAATCAAAGAAAAAGCTAGGATCCAAAACTTTGGATAAGAACCTTCAAAATTGGATATGGAGACATTTAAAGATCACCTTAAGAAAAATCATTCAGTTAGATTTCAAGAAAGAGAAGATTTTAATATGATAGCTCAAGAGCGTATATTAAAATTAAAAGAATCTAATAATAAAAAAGAACTTATTAGAAACCTAAGACTAATAGAAGAAGGAGAACAAAGATTAATGCCAGCTACACAAGTAGAGCCTAGTAAATAAGAGATAGGAAGTAGTAGTAGGCTAGAAGATGCTCCTAGACTTTTTAGTAAACCAATAGGAATAAATATTCCTATATACCCAAGCACCGTAGTTAAGACTAAACCTGATTATATGAAAGGTTTTCCAACTAGTGACAAGAGTTTTACTCCTGTTAAGACTATGGCAAGTCAAGCCATAAATCCAGTAGGTATATACCTTAACCTAGACAATGTTCAAGACATAAAGAAGGCCTTAGACGAATGGCGTAATCAGATGAACATGTGTTTTACATCTAATGAACACTATACCATTTTCTGCGAATGGTCACGCCCAGTGGGTCACGGCCCAAGTCCGCGACTAGCTGGTCGCGGACTTGGGCCGTGACCCACTCAATATTTGGCGTGACCATATTTATTATCACACTAAATTATCGATGCTCTAGAAGTGGTCACGCCCGAAATGGTCACGGCCCAAGTCCGCGACCCACAATTTTGGTCAGGGATTTTGGCCGTGACCAATCGCCAGTTTTGGTGTAGTGGAACAATGGGATGAAAGTTCATGTAAATAATACGCTGAGCAATCCATTAGAGGCATTGCAAAAGACTATTTGGATAGTTTAAGAAAGGCTACGATGAAGACTCCTTAGCTAAGATTGAGAAGATGAAAGAAAACTTAGAAGAAAGATCAATTGAAGAATATATTCAATTGTTTACATCAGAATTCATTAGAGCTGGATATCTAGCTCAAATCAATGGACAAGACCTAACAAAAACTAAGTTAGCCCTCCTTAGCATTTGCAAATTAGATAAGATAAATTAATATAACAATAATTATGAGCAACTATATTATCAAATTAAAGAATTTGGAGAAATCTTAAAAGATGAATACTTTAGAAAGATACCTGCCATAGGACAAATCCTAATTAATGAATATAAAAATTGGCCAGGATAGCTGAAGTTAAGAACAACTCCCTTGGTGAAAGAATCAATTTCGCCAAAGACTATATCATATCTAAGAGACATGATATAACTCAAGGAAAATTAATAGATAAGACTTTCAAGCAGATCCCTCCAATCAAAGACGAAAGAGACATCGCTCCAATCCAATGGGGGATATGGAAGTGAATCTAAGAAATTAAAAAAGAAATTAGAATGGAAACATAGGAAGTTTAAGACTAGACCTTTAGGGTTTCCAAAGAAGTATAAATTTAGACACTCTACTACCTTTAGAGAAAAGAATCCTAGGACTAAGAAGAATAGATTTAACCAAAGAAGATACTTTAAGAAGAATACTAGTAAATATAAGAAGGTTCCTAATTATAGGAAAGACAAAGATATAGCTCAATCTAAGACTGCCATAAAAGAATGTTGGACTTGCGATAAAGAAGGACACTTTGCTAAAGACCGCCCTAATAAGAAAGATAAAGAAGATATTAAGATCATTAATACAATATTAGACTATGCAGATCAAGAAGAGTTAGACATCCTATATGCTATAGGAATATCAGATATAGAAGATGATGACAATACTAGTATCTATAGTGCATATACAGACAGTGATTCAGAAGACTATAGTGATACTGATGAGTATGAAGACTCTCAAGATACTCTAGACTTGTATATGATGCAAACTAATCAAGACGATTTAGATAATGAATATATAGACTTTGAAGAAGCTTAGTATACGTGTATATTAAGCCCCCTTTTAAAGAAAAGATGGACAGTTAGTAATCTGAGTTACTAACATATATACCTAGATGTTACTTTGATGAAAGACATTATTGTACATTTGAAATGAAATGTAGCAAGAAAGACTTTAGATGTGTAGAATTCTTTGAGACTATACAAACAAAATTATTTATGATTTGTGTTATTTGTCAATTACACTGCCATGAAAACTATTGGAGAACTACATTTAGAGCATTTTATACTAGTCAGTATGACGATCAAATAGAATTAGATATTAAAACATATTATCAAGACATTGATAGAAATATAGCCAAAAGATTGCAAGAAAATGAAGACTTCAAAGGAAAGGGAATTTCCTATGATTTAGAAGAATACCATTCTGATAGTAGTTCAGGAGACCAAATACCCTTATATTTTATAGATAAACCTCAGAAAGGAATATCTATTTTAGAAAAAAATAATTTAGGAATTTCTACTAAACCACATGCTTGTTTTGTAGAATTATTTGTTCAACACAAAGACTATCCTAAAAGACTTTCAGCTTTCATAGATACAGGGTGCTCTATGAGTATTTGCAAGGCTAATATCTTCCCTGAAGATTATTTTTTAGAAAGTACTCAAGAAATCTACGGTAAAGTGGCTAATGGAGACCCATTTACCTTATATTTCCAAACTATTCCTATTTATTTTAGATTAGAAAATCAGACCAACAAAATCGTTAATCATCGATTTTGGATAATGGATCCTCGTCCTAGTTTCACAGGAAACATTATTTTAGGACAAGACTTTATTAGTAAATATCATCCTTATACTCAGTATAATGATAAGATATTAATTAGTGATACAAAGGAATTTAATATTAAAGCCCCTCTAGTAGATCATAAGACTACCTTTGACCTTATGCAAGTCAAACCCAATTATAGACTCATAAAACATCAGAGTTCTTCAGCTGAGCATGGTGGACCTAGACCTACAACCCAACAAGAAGACTTAGAAATCACTAAGCCTTTACAAAAAGAATGTAAGTGTCCAGACCAAAAGTGTTATAAGCAAATGACACTTATACAACAAGACATTTTAGATCAAGCCCAGAACACCTTATTACAGGTTCAAGCTATATCCAAACAGAAGAAAATGGATATAGAAGTAGAAAAAGAAAAGATTAGGCAACTAGTAGAGCCTACTTTAGGAGAAATTCCCATCGCTAAGTGGGATAAAGACCAGAGCTATTGTGAATCATCCCTATTAACCCAGACGCCACTATTAATGGTGGAACCTATAAGAAAGGATCACTACCCCCAAAACAGGAATCTGACATGGTTTAAAACTGTGCCAGATCAAATCTGGCACGGTTTTGAACTGTGCCAGAATCAGGTATTTCAAAATGGCCATTTTTTTCTGGCACGACTTAAAAGTGTGCCAGATATGACCAAACAGGAACATTTCTGGCACACTTTTAAACCGTGTCAGAATTTGATATTTCTGGCACACTTTTGGCACAGTTTTGAACTATGCCTGATTGAGCACAGTTTGAAAAACTTTTGGCACAGTTCAAAATCGTGCCAAGATTTGATTCACTTTTAGCACGATTTTGAATTGTGCCAAATTTTTGATAAAAAGAAAAAAAATTAATTATTTGAAAACAAAAAAATTCACAAATTGCAAATCTTGCACGTTGTTGATAAACTAATGTTCATACAAACTTAAAAATATTACAAGTCTTTAGTAATTGACAGACCAAAAAAAATTGGGCAGAGTTTTCTTCATTTTCTGGATATTCTAAAACCTGCTAATATAAAACCTGGTTAACATAAAGCCCGCACGGCCACAAAATATATAAAATAAACTTACAAAAGCCCGCACGGCTATAAAAGTTTACAATAAAACTACAAAAGCCCGCACAACCAAAACACAAAAAAATAGAATCATGAATAAACCCCTTGTTGTAAACCATTGAGTTCTCCGAGTGTTCCCCGTGAATAAATGCTAACGATAAAATGTTATCCTGCAAAAAAATAGGATATAAAAAAGATACGATATTAGTAACCATGTAATTTATAAAAAAAACTTACTCAAACTAAAAAATTACATATAAGAGTGGAAATTATCGTCATATTCTCAAACCAGAAGACCCGGGACTAAACGGTCAGTTCCTACAAGTTACATTGGTCCCGTGCGAGGTGTTCGTGCCTCCTACGGGGACGTTTGGTGGCTGGTTTAGGTTTTCACCCTTTAACGGTCTGTTTTTAAGTCTAAGTGCTATTTTTTTTTATAAATTATCGTCATATTCTCAAACCGGGAGATCCGCGACTACGCGGTCAGTTCCTACAAGTTACATTGGTCCCGTGTGAGGTGTTCGTGCCTCTTACGGGTCCGTTTGGGGGCTGGTTTGGGCTTTCACCCATTAACGACTTATTTTTAAGCCTAATCTAGATATTTTGATATTATCGTCATATTCTCAAACCGAGAGACCCTTGACTACGCGGTGAGTTCCTACAAGTTACATTGGTCCCGTACGAGGTGTTCATGCCTCTTACGGGTCCGTTTGGGGGCTAGTTTGGGTTTTCACCCTCAAACGGCTTATTTTTAAGTCTAAGTCTTGATTTTTGTAAATTATCATTATATTCTCAAACCGGAAGACCCGTGACTACGCGATCAGTTCCTACAAGTTACATTGGTCCCGTGCGAGGTGTTAGTGCCTCTTATAGGGTCGTTTGGGAGCTGGTTTGGATTTTCACCCTTCAACGACTTGTTTTCAAGCCAAATCGACATATTTTGAAATTATTGTCATATTCTCAAACTGGGAGACCCGCGACTATGCGGTCAGTTCGTACAAGTTACATTAGTCCCATGCGAGGTGTTTGTGCCTCTTATGGGGCCGTTTGGGGGATGGTTTGGGTTTTCACCATTCAACGGCTTGTTTTCAAGCCAAATCGACATATTTTGAAATTATCATCATATTCTCAAATTGGGATACCCGCAACTACGCGGTCAGTTCGTACAAGTTACATTGGTCCTGTGCGAGGTGTTCGTGCCTTTTACGGGATCGTTTGGGGGTTCACCCTTTAACGACCTGTTTTTAAGTTTAAGTGTTGATTTTTGCAAATTATAGTCATATTCTCAAATCGAGAGACCCGTGACTACGTGGTCAGTTCCTACAAGTTACATTGGTCCCGTGCGAGGTGTTTATGTCTCTTACGGGGACGTTTGGGGGATGGGTTAGGTTTTCACCCTTTAACGGTCTGTTTTTAAGTTTTAAGTGTTGATTTTTGCAAATTATCGTTATATTCTCAAATCGAGAGACCCGTGACTATGTGATCAGTTCGTACAAGTTACATTCGTCCCATGTGCGGTGTTCGTGCCTCTTACGAGGTCATTTGGGGGTTGGTTTGGGTTTTCACCCTTTAACGGCTTGTTTTCTAGTCAAATCGACATATTTTGAAATTATCCTCCTATTCTCAAACCGGGATACCCATGACTATGCGGTCAGTTTGTACAAGTTACATTGGTCCCGTGCGAGGTGTTCGTGCCTCCTACGGGGCCGTTTGGGGGATGGTTTGGGTTTTCACCCTTCAACGGCTTGTTTTCAAGCTAAATCGACATATTTTGAAATTATCGTCATATTCTCAAATCAGGAGACCCGCGACTACGCGATCAGTTCGTACAAGTTACTTTGGTCCCGTGCGAGGTGTTCGTGCCTCTTACGGGGTCATTTGGGGGCTGGTTTGGGTTTTCACCTTTTAACGACTTGTTTTTAAGTCTAAAGTGTTGATTTTTGCAAATTATCGTCATATTCTCAAAACCGGGAGACCCGTGACTACGCGATCAGTTCCTACAAGTTACATTAGTCCATTGCGAGGTGTTCGTGCCTCTTACGGGTTCGTTTAGGGGTTGGTTTGGGTTTTCACCCTAAAACGGCTTGTTTTTAAGTCCAAGTCTTGATTTTTGCAAATTATCATTATATTCTCAAATCGGGAGACCCGTGACTACGCGATCTGTTCTTACAAGTTACATTGGTCCCGTGTGAGGTGTTCGTGCCTCTTACGGGGTCATTTGAGGGCTGGTTTGGGTTTTCACCCTTCAACGGCTTGTTTTCAAACCAAATCGACATATTTTGAAATTATCGTCATATTCTCAAATCGGGAGACCCGCGACTACGCGGTCAGTTCGTACAAGTTACATTGGTCCCGTGCGAGGTGTTCGTGCCTCTTGCGGGGTCGTTTGGGGGCTGGTTTAGGTTTTCACCCTTTAACAGCCTCTTTTTAAGTTTAAGTGTTGATCTTTGCAAATTATCGTCATATTCTCAAATCGGGAGACCCGGGACTACGCGGTCAGTTCCTTCAAGTTAAATTGGTCCCGTGCGAGGTGCTCGTGCCTCCTACGGGGACATTTGGTGGTTGGTTTAGGTTTTCACCCTTTAACGGCCCGTTTTTAAGTTTAAGTGTTATTTTTACAAATTATAGTCATATTCTCAAATCGGGAGACCCTTGACTAAGCGGTCAGTTCCTACAAGTTACATTGGTCCCGTACGAGGTGTTCGTGCCTCTTACGGGTCCGTTTGGGGGCTGGTTTAGGGTTTCACCCTTTTAACGGCCTGTTTTTAAGTTTAAGTGTTGATTTTTGCAAATTATCGTCATATTCTCAAATCAGGAGACCGATGACTACGCGGTCAGTTCCTACAAGTTACATTGGTCCTGTGCGAGTTGTTCGTGCCTCTTACGGGGTCGTTTGGGGGCTGGTTTGGGGTTTCACCCTTCAACGACTTATTTTCAAGCCCAATCGACATATTTTGAAATTATCGTCATATTCTCAAACTGGGAGATCCGCAACTACACAGTCAGTTCGTACAAATTACATTGGTCCCATGCGAGATGTTCGTGCCTCTTACGGGGTCGTTTGGGGGATGGTTTAGGTTTTCACCCTTTAACGGCCAGTTTTTAAGTTTAAGTGTCGATTTTTGTAGATTATCGTTGTATTTTCAAACCGGGAGACTTGCGACTACGCGGTCAGTTTTTACAAGTTACATTGGTCCCGTGCGAGGTGTTCGTGCCTCTTACGGAGTCATTTGGGGGTTGGCTTGGGTTTTCACCCTTTAATGGCTTGTTTTTTAGTCTAAGTGTTGATTTTTGCAAATTATCGTCATATTCTCAAAACGGGAGGCCCGTGACTACGCGGTCAGTTCCTACAAGTTACATTGATCCCGTGCGAGGTGTTCGTGCCTCTTACGGGTCCGTTTCGGGGATGGTTTGGGTTTTCACCCTCAAACGGCATGTTTTTAAGTCTAAGTCATGATTTTTGTAAATTATCATTATATTCTCAAACCGGGAGACTCGTGACTACACGATCAGTTCCTACAAGTTACAATGTGTAACACCCCGTCAAATTAAATACCGAATAGCTACTCCTTTATTAAATTAAAACAGAATATCAAGTTGGTTCAGTCTTAGCATCACTATCGAAAAATATTTAATTAATTACTAGCCACCTAATATTTAAAGAGAAAGATGTCAAATTTTATTAATTAAGTTAACAAATAACCGAGAATTAAATCATTAACCATCAATCGCATAAACAATCTCATAAGAATAACCAACGAAATGAAATCAATTGAGTCTGGAGTAAACACTCCAATAATAGTAGTGCTAGAGTAAATAAAGTCCTAATACAAGAGTCTGAATAAATAAGCCAATAACTAAAATAGTGGAAGTCTGTAACTACAACCTTTAAATAAGAATGGGCGACATGCCCTTACTGATACAAATGACTCTGAAGGAATCAAGGATAAAACGAGAGCATCTACTACCAAGATCCTGTAACTTCCACAGCAGCTACATCACGTCATCAGAATGGAACTCCTATGCTTGGCGTCCCTATGGCTGGATACCTAAAATGTTTTTACGAAACAAAAAATAGATTCGGAGGAAAACGGGTCAGATCCGGATGTGAAAATAGTTTAAAAGTTTAGCAAGTGTTAAAATTACAATTAAACAACACATATTATAAAGACGTTAGTTGCGTACTCTCACATGAGTTTCTTACCTCTCAACTACCGTGCACGCCTAACGTATGCGTTTAACCCATCCTAGTTATGCCACTATCTAACTGGTTTGTACCACTCCTGCCTTCGCATTCTAACATAGAGTATCTACACGTAACCCCCAAATAAGCCATATTTATAACCCATGTTCACATTCATTAAATTACTTATCTCAAGTGTTAATTAAATTCCCCTTCTTAACCCATTCAAATATCTCAGTTATTCACATCTACTAAGAAACAATAAACCAGTCACAAGTACATAAGTATATCACCCTCGGTACATAAATACATATATGACACCCCTAGGCTAAGCTGCGGTGCACGCATACTCTGCTATCAAATCCATGTACATCACGTACGTAAGGATCACGTGTTCCGAATTCCTCAGGAACTGTCTAAATACTAATCACACATATTGGAGGCGAACATAGTTCACATACCCATGGGTCATGCACATACCTACGCTCCCATGGTCAGCTGACTTATCAACTCACAAATAAGTCATTCACAGTTCTATGTCCTTAAGGTACCAGTCTAAATCCCCCCGTAGGCACACAAGGATAAAAGGGTCCTTTTCTAAAATAAAACTAACCTCCCGTGATAGCAAGTATGGTAGGTATGTCATACACATAAGAAATCCATACACTAGGCATTCACACAACCTAAGTAATCATATTACCATATAAGTATTCACACATTCCATCTAGTAATGTCTCGTACGTAGTAAGTTTACCCCGAACATAATACGTAATATAATTCTAGCTTGATAGCTCTCTCGCTGTATTAATTTGAGTACTTAAACCTATCTCAAAAGGTTATTAGATTTCTTATTAATTTCTAATGTTATTTCAGCACTTAAAGTCACTCCGTTCCTACCCTTAACCTTAAATCATCATAAATTCCCATTATAGTTTCAATTCGAACGCTTTCTAATCGTACCTCGCTCGGTAGACCCTTGTAAGCAATACCAATCAATTCTATAAGTTATAACATTCTCTGATAATAACTAAGACCCTACCGACTTATCTAAGTCCCACAATATTATATTAATCACCCTAATAACCAACATCGGCTTTGGAATAATTATTAAACCTTAAAGAGAAACAATTGCCAAAAATCAGAAGGGGTCGATTGATCGAAGAAAAGGGGTCGATCGATCGATGGTTCGATCGATCGACATTCTTGAGTCGATCTATCGATCAAGCAGGTATCTGCCCAGAATATCTTAACAGTTACGGGTTCTACTCTTTTTAGACCTCAAATTCTTCATCCTAACGTCCAAAACTCACAACTAAGTACACTAATTATCATACTAACATGTTTACATCATTCCCCACGTTTTAGATTCACAAAATCAACATTGAACATCAATTTCTTGGATCAAAATACCCCATTTTCATATAAAAACCCTAGTTTTCCTATTTCTTCAAGAACATCACATAATTCAATGAAATTTCATAATTTCGTGCCTATTATCATCTCCAACATTAAATTACATGCAAGACCTACCAAGATTATGATTTAAACCCTTCAAATCCATTCAATTTTTATTATTCATGATAAATCTTCAATTCTATAATAACATGTAAAATATATGCTTTGAATCTTTGCAAGATAAATCACTTTCCTGTAAAATGCCTCTTTTGATCCGTTGATGATGTTAAGGGCTGGTTCTCTTCCTTTCTCCGGTCACAATTTCGTCAAGTTATGGTGGTGGTGCTTGGTGGTTAGGTTTTGGAAACCTCCTGCAACTTCCCCTCTAACTCACGCCCACTCTTTGTTTTTGGCTGATAATGGCCCTAATGGCCTTTCCAATAATAAATATATAAATAAATACTAAAATTTGTGGGTCTTAATTCCTTAATTTTTAAAATGACCAAAATACCCTTCCGAGTTGCCGGTTTGGCCTAAAAATGCCCCGGGATCCAAACTAAACCCCCGACTAGTGTTTTCTGACTATCTTGAACCTTTTGTATACCTTGGCGTACTCAAAAAGCTCATACGAGTGACATAAACATAAAATACTTTTAAATCCATTAAATTGGGTCCTGACACGGTTGACACACACGTTCCAACTAAATTACCGAAACTGCCATATTTTCAACTCACGACAATTTTAATAAATTCAATGATCACATATTACCATACTCAAACAGTAATATTCAACAACATAATAATAACCAAATACTAACTCTCGTCTCGCTAGCATTTAAATCCGAATTAATTTTTCTAATTAATTAATTTTCCAATTAATTATCCCAAATTAAAAATAATTCCATTTCATTAACCTCATAATTAAAAGCCATAAAAATACGGGGTATTACATACTTCCCCCCTAATAACGGAATTTCGTCCCGAAATTCGGAAAAGTAAGGCATACCTCGAAAAATTAGGTATCCTCCAGTACTCAAAACAAAATATAAAGAAAGGCCCAATCATTAAAGCTCTCGCTTCACAATAAGCTTGTTTAACACTCTTGATACTTTATCAGATTACACTTCAATAAATGCACGTCACGTTGTGCTCTTACTAAACAACATTCGAATAAAAATAGCCTATACATCATTGGCCGCATTATCTCAATATTATTGTGAGTCCGCACCTCACTACGCATTAACTCTTGCGTTTATTAAAACACCAAACTCCCATCCTGGAAGGAATCAATAACACATCTGACTACTCTTGCCCATTCTTTGAATCTCTGTTCCTGGCGTTGTGACTTTTACACAAGGGAAAACCACTTCAGCGGGTTGGTGTTATACAAAACATTTGTAAGCACCTTGTCCACTATAAATAGATACATGTGCTTTCCCCCAATTCTACCATTAGGTAATATCTTCTCCCCATTACTACAATATACCTCACTTACTAGTTATACCCGATTTGGAAATGACATGATCGCACCGAACCCAAAACTTCTTTCATACAGTTTCGCCAGTCGTCAGTAACCTTGCGCCTACTCCGCGGGCTATAGGTGATACAACCTTCTCCGAACGAAACGTTATCTCCACTACTTCTTGATACCCCACGTTGAAGGTGGATTTTGGGGATCCTTCTAGTTATGAATAATACTGCGGAGGACCACGTACCGGCGTGTTCACTATCTAATAGTGTAAATCACTCAAGGATATAAAAATTTCTCTCCTTCTGGACAACATGTCCCACATATTCGAAGGAACTCGTTAATTATCTCTAAATTGGCAACCCCTCAAGGAATTTTACCAGCTTAGCTCTTCCATCTCTAGAATCATCGGCTTGATACAAATTTATTTGGTTGATCATCTTACCCCAACCGATCTACTACTTACTATACCCCTTTTAATGTCGACTTTCACGTATAATTCTTCCTGTTAAGTGATACTTACTAACCCTCTTTCCCTCTTGGCGTATACCAAAAATTACTACCCGTGTACCTTTCACCACGTTGTGCACATCTGGACTCTCATACCTTATCAACATCCTCACTCTATTTACACGTAAGCCACCCTTAACATTCGATTGGGTGGAACTCCGCTGCAAATTGTCCATAATAGTTAAATATTTTCCTTCTCAAGGGGTACTCCCTTTTTAAATGGTTTCCCACTCTCCTTCATCCCATGTTGGACGTGTTATCTTGATTGCACAAACTTTAATAGATTGTTTTTCTTCTCACGACACTTAATTCACTCTACCACTTCCATTTTGTCATATTAGTCTCACAAGTAAAAAATTTCACCCATTTATGCCTCTTCTTCCTTCGATTAACACATAAACGAACCAGGGTGTCTATACCCCTTTTTAACCCATACATACGGGTTCAAACATCAGATATGCTCCATACGTACTCCACTCTTTATTGCCCTTGCATTTGTAACGTGGCTATACCACTTGGGCTTTCTCAATCACTCCCAAATTAGAAATCCTTAGTCCTCCTTAACCTCATTGCATCCTTTAACCCGCCGTAATAAAACTAAAACTTTTCAGCATTTCCTCACCACATCATTGGCTATACTGGCCTTATATCTTAATTTCCCCTTTAACTTCCAGTTCTAACTACGTACTCCATAATGATGGAGGTACCCAAATCATAGACGAACGGTCATACATATCCCTATACCAACCTTACGCTAAGTTTCATGCGTGGGATGTCTCGCAAAGTGAAATCCAAATAAGGAACCCCCCCAATACACTACTCCCTAGCATTGTCGATCATCGGGATCTGTTAGGCCCTCAGTCCATAACATGTACTCCTATATTCCCGTTTCTTGACAATCAAGTTACATCTCCTTCCGCAATTTCACTTAAACAAGGAACTCCTTCCGAAAGACACTGTCTCTTAACATTGATGAAAATCACCTTCCGTAAACATCATGAAAATATAATCGGGGTTCTCGAAATCCCATCCCCAGACATACAACTATGAGTGTAAACTCCCACGTCTCTAAAGGGTGTTAAAACAATGCGTTCTTCTTATTACCACATCCTGAGCGTTATTTATAATAAGCAGCTAAAACTTTTCGTTGAACAGTAAACTAAATACACTCCGCATCATAACAATGAAATCCCTACTCATACCGGGAACAAATATCCGAGACCATTATACTTTTTGAAGTCTCAATAATACATATATATAACTATATACAAATATATAAACGCGAGTTCGGCCCTCTCACAGATGGGGCCTTGCCATAACAAAACATTCTACCCAAAGGTAGTAACCCCTATGGACTAACAATAACCGCACACAATCGGTTTAATCATTTTCATAAAGCCATAATTAGGATAATATCGTACTCGTATAACACAACACTTAAAATGAGTAATTTCAATAAAGTATATACCACTATCGATACCCCCATACATCCTTCGCGGATAACAATAAAGGTAACCCCACAATACCAGGGAAAATATTCACATAAATAATAAAATTATTGAGATACTCACTAAACTCGTCTCTCATGCAAATATGGAAACAATAAAAATGTAGTAACTCATTCGTATCACATACAACACGCATCATCATCCGAGTATATAACTCATACTTCTATCTTGCCAATCGCCCTGGCTATTTAAATGGTTCCTGGACTTAACACACCTGTCCGTACCAACCGAAAATTTCAATAACCATTGTCCTTGCTAGGCACCATACCCTTTATTCCTCTACTCGCTTCGAAAAAGTTTTAACACACGAGTTTCACTCCCCACAAAATACCTTTACACATACTCCACTCATCTTCAGTCACATTGGCCATGTTAAGGTTGTCCTTCTCTACCGACTCTAATGGCTACCTCTGTTGTTCCCTTAACTTTTGATGTCCCTAAGGAACATGCTACTGGTTTCAACCTCTCTTCCTGGAATTACTTTCGCTCGGTAAACAATTCAGCTTCCCAAATCATTTAAACGGGTCCCTTGATGGGTCTCCCCCTTGTGGTGTTTCACCAACACCGTTTTCCCCAGTCTTACTCTATATAAATTCTTTGATTCTTGCGTCTCCCCACCCAAGGAAACATTTACCTCCATATTAACACAATGCGACATTATTACCATCTGCATTGACTGTCTAAGTAGAATTCCTCAGAAGTGCTAACAATTCTTTTTTTTTTGCATGTAAATTTTCCTTTTAATGTCCTCTTCTCCATTTCACCTACTTCATCCGGTGTAAGGTTCGCTAATCAATTATTTTTTTTTTCACAAAGTGACCTCTGTCCAGCCCTCTGGTGTGAGTTCAGAACAATGTTCCTATCTCACTCTGAACATCTAATGAAGGAACTTATGGTCAAACCATACGTATGCGCCTTCTCTTGACAAAACATTCCACTTCTAAGTGTGGTGGCTGCCTCTCACCATTGAAATTCGCTCTTACGAGCCAAGGAAAAATTTTACCCCAAATTTTCACTCCAAATTAGTCATACCCCGTCATATGTCCAAGCCTTTGGATATATTACATGAGTTGGTTAGTACACGCTATCTCCGAATTTCTAGTATTTCCACTGCTGGTTCTTATCAATGTTTCATCTAACTCTCTCCCAATCCAACCTTGCTGGGTGGGTCTAAATTGACCCCACTTTCTACTATAGTTGTACCTGGAAGTCACAGTCGCAACTTAACCGTCTTTACCGTTTTGGACTTCCGTGCCATAATATGAGTGACTTCAACTACTGTCATCCTTCTTTAAATGAATCAAATAACCTCAACTGATCTTTGCCTCCTGATGTCCGCCCAACTGTCTTCGCCTGACATATTGCATTGTTCGTCACCCGAACACACCCGAATGTAAATAAGATTCACTATCATATATATCATAGCAGAAGAATGAAATCTTACCAAAGAAATCGACAATCCTAAACATATGGCTCTATATCAAAGGAAAGCTACGCTGGAAGCATAATAAGCCGCACAGATCCTAAAGGACACTAGAACCTGATACTCTGATACCACCTGAAGCACCCCGTCTAATTAAATACCGGGTAGCTACTCCTTTATTAAATTAAAACAGAATATCAAGTTGGTTCAGTCTTAGCATCACTGTCGAAAAATATTTAATTAATTACTAGCCACCTAATATTTAAAGAGAGAGATGTCAAATTTTATTAATTAAGTTAACAAACAACTGAGAATTAAATCATTAACCATCAATCACATAAACATTCTCATAAGAATAACCAACGAAATGAAATCAATTGAGTCTGGAGTAAATACTCCAATAATAATAGTGCTAGAGTAAATAAAGTCCCAATACAAGAGTCTGAATAAATAAACCAATAACTAAAATAGTGGAAGTCTGTAACTACAACCTCCAAATAAGAATGGGCGACGTGCCCTTACTGATACAAATGACTCTGAAGGAATCAAGGATAAAATAAGAGCGTCTACTACCAAGATCCTATAACTTCCACAACAGTTACAACACGTCATCAGAATGGAACTCCTATGCTTGGCATCCCTATGGCTGGACACCTAAAATATTTTTACAAAACAAAAATTAGATTTGGAGGAAAACGGGTCAGAGTCCGATGTGAAAACAATTTAAAAGTTTAGCAAGTGTTATAATTATAATTAAACAACACATATTATAAAGACGTTAGTTGCGTACCCTCACATGAGTTTCTTACCTCTCAACTACTGTACATGCCTAACGTATGCCTTTAACCCATCCTAGTTATGGCACTATCTAACTGGTTTGTACCACTCCTGCCTTCACATTCTAACATAGAGTATCTACACGTAACCCCCAAATAAGCCATATTTATAGCCCATGTTCACATTCATTAAATTACTTATATCAAGCGTTAATTAAATTCTCCTTCTTAACCCATTCAAATATCTTAGTTATTCACATCTACTAAGAAATAATAAACCAGTCACAAGTACATAAGTATATCACCCTCAGTACATAAATACATATATGGCACCCCTAGGCTAAGTTGCGGTGCACGCATACTCTGCTATCAAATCCATGTACATCACGTACGTAAGGATCACGTGTTCCGAATCACTCAGGGACTGTCTAAAATACAAATCACACATATTGGAGGCGAACATAGTTCACATACCCATGGGTCACGCACATACCTACGCTCCCATGGTCAGCTGACTTATCAACTCACAGATAATTCATTCACAGTTCTATGTCCTTAAGGTACCAGTCTAAATCCCCCCCCCCCCCCCACCCCCCGTAGGCACACAAGGATAAGAGGGTCCTTTTCCAAAATAAAAATAACCTCCCGTGATAGCAAGTATGATAGGTATATCATACACATAAGAAATCCATACACTAGGCATTCACACAACCTAAGTAATCATATTACCATATAAGTATTCACACATTCCATCTAGTAATGTCTCGTACGTAGTAAGTTTACCCCGAACATAATACGTAATATAATTCTAGCTTGATAGCTCTCTCGCTGTATTAATTTGAGTACTTAAACCTATCTCAAAAGGTTATTATATTTCTTATTAATTTCTAATGTTCTCTCAGCACTTAAAGTCACTCCGTTCCTGGCCTTAACCTTAAATCATCATAAATTCCCATTATAGTTTCAATTCGAACGCTTTATAATCGTACCTCGCTCGGTATACCCTCGTAAGCAATATCAATCAATTCCATAAGTTATAACATTCTCCGATAGTAACTAAGACCCTACCGACTTATCTAACTCCCACAATATTATATTAATCACCCTAATAACCAACATCGGCTTTGGAATAATCATTAAACCTTAAAGAGAAACAATTGCCAAAAATCAGAAGGGGTCGATCGATCGAAGAAAAGGGGTCAATAGATCGATGGTTCAATCAATCGACATTCTTGAGTCGATCTATCGATCAAGCAGGTATCAGCCCAGAATATCTTAACAGTTACGGGTTCTACTCTTTTTAGACCTCAAATTCTTCATCCTAACGTCCAAAACTCACAACTAAGTACACTAATTATCATACTAACATGTTTACATCATTCCCCACGTTTTAGATTCATCAAATCAACATAGAACATCAATTTCTTGGATCAAAAAACCCCATTTTCATATAAAAACCCTAGTTTTCCTATTTCTTCAAGAACATCACATAATTCAATGAAATTTCATAATTTCGTGCCTATTATCATCTCCAACACTAAACTACATGCAAGACCTACCAAGATTATGATTTAAACCCTTCAAATCCATTCAATTTTTATTATTCATGATAAATCTTCAATTCTATAATAACATGTAAAATATATGCTTTGAATCTTTGCAAGATAAATCACTTGCCTGTAAAATGCCACTTCTGATCCGTTGATTATGTTAAGGGTTGGTTCTCTTCCTTTCTCCGGTCACAATTCCGTCAAGATATGGTGGTGGTGCTTGGTGACTAGGTTTTGGAAACCTCCTGCAACTTCCCCTCTAACTCACGTAGCCCACTCTTTGTTTTTGGCTGATAATGGCCCTACTGGACTTTCCAATAATAATTAAATAAACACTAAAATTCGTGGGTCTTAATTCCTTAATTTTTAAAATGACAAAAATACATTCCGTATTGCCGGTTTGGCCGAAAAATGCCCCGGGACCCAAACTAAACCCCCGACTAGTATTTTCTGACTATCTTGAACCTTTTGTACACCTTGGCGTACTCAAAAAGCTCATACGGGTGACATAAACATAAAATACTTTTAAATTCATTAAATTGGGTCTTGACACGGCTGACACGCGCGTTCCAACTAAATTATCGAAACTACTATATTTTCAACTCACAACAATTTTAATAAATTCAATGATCACATATTACTATACTCACACAGTAATATTCAACAACATAATAATAACCAAATACTAACTCTCGTCTCGCTAGCATTTAAATCCGAATTAATTTTTCTAATTAATTAATTTTCCAATTAATTATTCCAAATTAAAAACAATTTCATTTCATTAACCTCATAATTAAAAGCCATAAAAATACGGGGTATTACACATTTCTCCCATGTGAGGTGTTCCTGCCTCTTACAGGGTCGTTTGGGGGCTGGTTTGGGTTTTCACCCTTTAACGGCAAGCCCAATCGATATAGTTTTAAATTATCGTCATATTCTCAAACGGGGAGACCCGCGACTACGCGATCAGTTCGTACAAGTTACATTGGTCCCGTGCGAGGTGTTCGTGCCTCTTACGAGGTCGTTTGGGGGCTAGTTTGGGGTTTCACCCTCAAACGGCTTGTTTTTAAGTCTAAATGTTGATTTTTATAAATTATCGTCATATTCTCAAACCGGGAGACCCGGGACTACTCGATCAGTTCCTACAGGTTACATTGGTCCCGTGCGAGGTGTTCATGCCTCCTACGGGGACGTTTGGTGAATGGTTTGAGTTTTCACCTTCAAACGACTTGTTTTTAAGTCTAATCTACGTATTTTGAAATTATCGTCATATTGTCAAACGGGGAGACCCGCGACTACACGGTCACTTCATTTGTTTATTCGTTAAATCCAACGTGTTTTAACATTTAAAATAAACTCAACAGCAGCAGCAAATTCCAAAACCAAACCACCAACAAATCCCTTCCACCAATTTAACTAAATAAGCTCATAAAGTAAGCCATTTTACGTTTGGCTACTTGTTGCCGCTATTTCAGGCCATTTTTTTATTTAATGCTGCAACATATAAAGAGAATTATAGACTAACCAGATTTCATTTGTATTTTGATAGCCACCCGATGAACTCTTCGCGCCATAACTTCTCGAAAGTATCCCATTTGGTCCAACAATGTCTACAAATTCTGAAATCTTCCGCTGACAAGGAAAATACAATAAAGATAAAGAAAATATGTAATTATGACCAGAAAATTATACATGTTGCGTCTTCATTTATAAATTTATAAATGTCTTCTTTGAATGAGATAAGGAGTTGGCAAATATCATGACTTGTAACAATAACAAAACAAGGACACAACTTGCATGTCATTGATACTCCATGCAAAGCCATAATGTTCAGTAGTACTATGCTTTTAAATACAGGACAATATAACATCTTAACAGGGTACACAAGCCATATGCAAACAATTCAGTATAAGAGAGGCACCTGAGATTGTTATATCAGGGGGGGGGGGGGGGACTCAAAAGAGGATATCAATGACAAGACCCTTTATTGTTTAAGTTGAGGTAAGAACTGTTCTGTATAAATAGATAAACAACTATTAATAATTACCATATGTTTCACAACATTATATGTTATGTATAAACAGAGAAACAAAGAAATAACATTAATAATTTCCTTATGTTTCGAATATAACCAGAGTTATCCTCATATATGAAATGTTGTATGCATATATGCATACAGTAGCATATATGAAGCAACTGTATGCATATATGCACAATAACATATAAGCAACATATATGCAGCAATTGGACAAAAGGGCCCATCTCTTCAAACTGTTAAAATCAGTAGGCGAAATACTGAATCTGAACGGCAAGGTACCAATCGCAAATGCATAATCATTTAGAGTGCGGGACCAAAAGATAATGAATGCTAGAATACATACCAAGGGCTGACCATAAGCTGCCATAATATACCCCCATAATATGAATCACCATATGGATTTGAAGCATAAGCCTGCAAAAGATTTTTAAGAACACAAGGATATCTTTACCATTTATAATCTATGTAGGTTATCTAATTTCGAACATCATAAAATCATAAATACATAAATAAATAAATAAATCATCAATAGAGTTCTCGCCCTCTAGGCGAGGTAATAATAACAGGAAATACACTTACAATCGAGTGCCCAACGAGTTCAAGCTATGGAGGTTGTGTGATGCTTTCACCATTTCCAAAAGGTATGCTTGATGCAACATGCTGAAGATTTCGATGTTCTTGTCCATAATTTCCATCTAAGATTAATATATAATCTTTATTAGCATTTAATTAAAAAATACTCAACATCCTTACAGCAGACCGAAGGCATTATGCAGATATTTCTTTTTTATTATGTGGGTAGGTCGGGGGTGGATAAGAAACAGAGAAATATCATAAAAATGAAAAGGAGTTTAAGCAAAATAGTGGACAAGATGTCCACCTCATTATAAGAAAACTAACTCTGAAATACATCAAAAACTACCCCGCAATTAGTATCCATCACTTCATCTTATCATACAAGATCTAGTAAATCTTTAATTGGTGAAGAAGTTGCTGCCCAATTGTACCTCAGTGCTTGATAAAGACATCCTTACAAATTCATTCAATACATATGTAGGTTCAATCTTAGAATAATTCGAATCCAAAGAGGCAAATACATGTAGTGAAAATAGAACCCAATTGAAATGAATGTGATTGAAACATACCGTGCGACGGAGGGGAAACCTAGCTTCTGGCTGAGAGGTCTTAAAGAGAGTGTCAAGTTGGTTTAAAAGGCATAACTACTAGAATGAGAGTGTCAAATTGGTTTACCCATAATTCATACTTGCTGCTCCGGCAGTCGACCCTTGCCTTGACATCCTTAACTCATCGGTTGAACGACTGCTGCTTGGACTCATAACCCGGAGCTACCCTCTAGTGCCTGAACCAGCCGCTGTCAAACCTCCGACCCACCAACATGCATCCTCAAACCCTTTACAACCCAACAAATCCCGGAGATTATTTAGAATGTTTTAATTATGGAACAAAAATGACCTTATTTGCCATTCACATGATCAACATTCAGTCCAAGGAATCAAAACTAAGATTATTTAGAATGTTTTAATTAGTTTACGGGGTTTAGTCTAAAAAATGCAAGTAGAGAAAGTGAAATGAACATGGAGTACAAACCAACAGTAACCAAGAGAACACAAATGACAATCACAAATAGTAGAAAGAACACAAGATATACAATTTACAATCACATACAACTATCAGTTAATAATAAATAAGATTAAGTGGTCTAGAGAAGTGACATTATAATCTAAAGATCCTTACAAGTGAACATTACTGAATAAACCAATCCTTTCTAAATAAATACTCCCACATCAAACATAATAATAAAACAAACCCAATTGTCCAAAAACGGATACAAAATACTAGTTAAACAAAAGTTGAAAATGGTCCTTTTCTGCTCCAAATTGTTGCACAAGTAAAAAAAATCAATCCAAAGAAACTAAGCACTAAACAATCTTAACAGTTCTAAAAAGGCTTCAATAAATTTTAGTCCAACAAAAAATTTAGACAAGAACTAAATAGCTCAACACAAACAGGGTTAAACTAAATTAAATCTAAATACCAAACAATTTAGATTAAGCCATAAAGATTACCCAATATGTTTTATTTATTTATTTTTCAAAAAAATATATAGATAGATGGCCACAAATATATATATATATATATATATATATATATATATATATGTGTGTGTGTGTGTGTGTGTGTGTGTGTGTGTACAATATTTAAGCGTATATATATAAAGGGGGTAAAAGGAATTACCTCATAAATGAAAACTCATATCTGAAAAAAATGCAGCTCCGAATCTTAAATAAAATGAGGTCGCCAGATCACTGACCCACCGGAGAAACACGGCCGGAAACAGAAACCAACAAAAACCCTTGGCTCCATCAACCCGTCTGGCAGTTCCAAACCCGAAGTTCGAACCTCATACCTTTACCCGTTCACCAACCCTTAGACCCATTTTGTTAAACCCACTTAAACCCATTCCTCATACCTTCTCTGCCAAAACCAAATAACCCAAACCAAACACGAACCGGTTCTTCCAAAACCCTAGGCTCTACCACCGCCGGTGCTACCAGAGAAACCATGCAATCGCCTCCGCTCTTCTTCTCCTGGTAATGGTCGTAATCATTGAGGGGATTAAGGATTTGCGTGAGAGAGAGAGAGCGGGAGACATAGAGAGCGGGAGGCGAGCGGGAGAGAGGAGAGAGAGAGGGAGAACAAAAATCATTAAGGGGATTAATTTTTTTTAGGATATTTATATTTTAGTGAAGTGTTCTCAATTTTGGCACGGCTTAAAAGTATGCCAGATTATTATTAAACAGTGCCAAAATTTGGCACAGTTTTAAATTGTGCCAGATTTTTAATATCAAGGTGTGCCAAATTGGTGCTTTTGGTGTAATGGATATTCACAAGAATACAGAGAAGAATTCAAAAAAGACATAGATGAAATGCTTAAGTTAGGCATTATTAGAAAAAGTAAAAGTAGACATAATAGCCTTGCCTTCTATCTTCAAAATGAGTCTGAACGTAAAAGAGGAAAAAGACACATGGTTATAGATTATAGACAATTAAATAAGAATTATGAATTTGATTCTTATAAGATACCAGGAAAGAATACTTTGATTAATTTAATTGAAGATATAATCATATTCAATAAGTTTGATTGCAAATCAGGCTTCTGCAAATTAAGATGCATCCAGACAGTATTACTTGGACAACCTTTAGTGTACCCTAAGGAAAATACGAATGGCTAGTAATGCCATTTGGATACTTGAACGCTCCTCAAGTATTCCAAAGAAGAATGGATAATATATTTAGACCTTATTCAGAATTTTGTCTTGTTTATATAGATGATATTCTTGTAGCGAGTAAGACTGAGATAGAGCATGTAAACCATCTTAAAAAGATTATTTTAGAATTAGATAAGCATGGTATTGTTATTTTCGAAAGGAAAATGCAATTATTTCAGTTTGAGATAGAATTTGTGGGAATGCATATTAATAAAGGAAAATTATCCTTGGCAGAACACATAACCAAAAAGATTCTTGAGTTTCCAGACCAACTTAAAGATAGAAAACAATTACAATCATTTTTAGGATTGCTTAATTATGCTGCAGACTTTATTAAAGACCTTGCCTAAAAAAGATAAAGCTTAATCGCCAAATTAAAAGAAATAGACAAAATTAATCCTTTTTATTGGACTAAAGATGATTTTGAAGTTATAAGACGGATTAAAGATGCAGTCAAGAATATTCCTTTACTTGAACTGCTTAATGCACAAGATCAGTTTATAGTAGAAATAGATGCCTCTGATAAATAATGGGGAGCAATATACTTTGCCATTGATCATCAGACACAAAAGAAGAAACTTTGTAGATATAGTTCTAGAACCTTTACAGACCCAAAAATAAGATACACTGCCCGTGAAAAAGAAGTTTAAGCTATAGTAAGGGCAATAGAAAAATATATGCTTTTTCTTAGACCTAAACATTTTACTGTTTATACCGACTCTTCTTATGTAATAAAATTCAGAGACTTAGACTTGTTCAAATCAAGGACTAATAGACTTATTATATGGCAACAATTGCTTAATGGTTATGACTTCTCTGTTATACGTATTAAGGGAAGTAAAAATACCATTCCAGACATTATATCAAGAGAACAAATGTTTGCTAACACTAATATAATTTCATATTTTATGTTGCAAACAGAAGACCTAAACAACATGAGTTCCCCTGGAACAAATAGACTGAACATAGAAGACGTTGCAGATAATTTTAGCCGCGTAAGACCAAATGCTAGTGCAATGCAAAGACAGACTCATATTCAAGACTCTCAAGAAAGACCAATCTTAGAGAACTTCGATGATATCTTGGTTCCTCGAGGAAAATCTAGACAAGAGATTATTTCTCAAAATAAACTCATTGGGAAAATGTATTTTCCCCAATATAGACCCGATCAAAGATACCCAGACTTAATCAAATTTAAACGAGAATTTTCAGATGAGGAAAATACTCTTATAGATGTCCTATGGTGGAATGTGAAGAATAGACTATTGATAGAGTTCAAAAAAAAATTTGGTAGCCATTGCCAGATTTATGAGGACTCAAAGACTTGCAGTTACCCAACTCAGTGGTACTGCTATGCCTAGACCACAGAATCAAACCTATGCTCAGACTCTTGGAGAATCCTCCAAAGCTAAACCCACTGATAATTTTTGTTATCAGAAAAAGACTTTTAAGACTAAGATCGTTATACCGTTTGGTCATAATAATCTTCCTTTATCAGAGGAATATAAGAAAGAATCTAATAGCATTATTGAACATTTTAATATGTTATTATCTGAGACTAATGGATATGCCTTAATGATGAAAGGTTTCTTCAAAGACATTCCAAAGATTTATCTTTCTGAGAAAGAAAAGATTGCCCAGATAACCTTAGCAAACTATGGGTTCATTGGACTCATCCAAATTGAGACTATTGAAGACTGTTGCTCTTGAAAAAATAGTCAATGGGTATGTTAAGAAGGTAGAAGACTTCATGCCTCTATTTGCTAGAATCTATCAGATTGCTCCAAGTTCTTGTAGAGGAATGAGAGTTGAAGGATTTAGACTTGTTAGATTTTCCAATTATATATTTGAAGATGTTGAGATTCTATCATAAGACGAGACTAAAGATTTAATTATTGATAAGTCCAAGCTCCAGATTTTTCAAGCTATGGAGATAATAGAAATCATGAAATTATTAACATGCGAAGACAGATGGTACACTGCCTATCACAAAGAAGACCTAATAATCCAAGCCGATGAGCCATTCAATGGAAGGCTCAAGAAAGCAACCAAGGAATTGGTAGAAATAGCTTTGCTAGCTAGCCTTAGAATTGTGGGCCTCATTGACGAATTTTTCAATAATGTCCTCCCAAGCCAGGACAACACAGAAGAAGACACAGACACGACAAAGAAGGGACCCTCAGTAGTGGATGAATTATTAAAGACGGAAGACTCATTTTCTTAGACTCTGCTTTCTATAAAGCAAAAATATTCCTACCCCACACGAGCCACCAGACTAATAAAAAGATGAAGACATTGACTGTTTGGTTCTCTTGCATTATCACAAGACGACAGACTTATGGGCCATGACCATCAGACGGTCCCATACAGGAATAGACCTGCCAAAAGAAGACGAATTACTTTATGATGAGATAAGGCTATAGACTTTAAATATTTGTTTATCTTTTTTAACCGGTTAACTTTTTGCCTCCGGTAGTAAGTCATATGTATGCCCCCTTGTGCTATAAAAGGGACGTAAAGGTTGTGTTGTAAGATATCAGTTGTTAGACTTCCAGTATTTAATATTAGAGGGAGAGTATGCTTGTAATGAGTAATATGTATATGCGTGAGTAAACCTCTCATAGTTAGGGGAGAGGGGGGGAGTTGTAACTACTTATACTATGCAATAAAATTATTTTCTTTTCCAGAAATCTCTTATATTAAGTTTTTATTATTTTCCAAATTGTCTTCAACTTTCTGTTCATAGAGGACTATTGTGTGGAATCTCTGGTGTAGCACACAAGGTGTTATACTGGTGAACCGCCGTTAGGTGCCGATTTGCCATGAGCCGTTAGCCAGGTGGGCGTTAGACGTGAAGGCGTACAGGCAGAAAACGGGTTCAACGTCAAAATAGTGGATTGAGGTGCGACACATAAAGAGAGAGTTGTAGGAGGCCGAAACCGGAGAAGAATATTAGCAAGGATGAAGAGAAGAAGGAAGGAATGTAAAGATATTGCAGACCAGAAGGAAGGTATAACTAGAACCAAACCCTTAACTATTTTACATATTATTGTTTTAAAAAGAAACTTATATGAGCCTACAAATCACTGAAGACTTTTTAGCATTTGTTAATCAAACAAATTTAGACAAAACTAGAGAAATTCAAGATTGGACTCTACAGACACTAAAGATAAATAACTTATAGAGTCTGCTTTAATATACGCAGGTGGTACTTTCAAATATATAGACCAGATTATTGAGTGGTTAGGAAGAGAAGTATCTAGAATAAAAATAATTAGAACAGAGATCCGTGATCTCTTTAGACAAAAATTAAGAACTGAAGATTTTGCATAAGAATTGTCAAGACCTGAAAAATATCAAGAATACACTAGGATACTTGAAGACAGTATAGACGTATTAAAATTTATTAGACGAAAAAGGTTAGCTGAAACAAAGGCTATTTTAATTAAAGTCGGAGGAATCCGCCCTCTTCTTAAAAATGTAGAGACCGCTGCCCTTAGAACATATTGTAGATTTTTGTCATCTTATGGTGATAATAATTTAGACCAATTTATAGATAACAATATAATTGATATTATTAATCAAATATATAAAGAAACTAGACAGATAAACCCACGATACCGTATAAGGTATTTAAGACTAGAATATTTTCCATCGAAACCTCTTGCACTTTCGAGTCTCCCTGAAGAAACTATTTATATAGATAATCCTCGCTATTCAGAACTCCAGTACGATAATGACGGAAGAAGCTTAAGAAGTAGCAGTAGCCCTGAAACTTCTACATTTAGACTTCCAGATTAATTAAGCTTTAAAATAAGCTTAAAAGACCATAGAAATTATTGGGATAGAAAATTCTATTCTTATAACATTAGAAAAAGACAAAGGCATAAAAAGACAAAGCGGTCCCCAGCAGGTGGTCCAATAGATGATAGTGGTCCTAAAATCGTGTGAACGATATTAATCCCGTCATTTAAGCCCGTTACATAAGCCCGTCGGAGAGACGTCCTGTATATATATATATATATATATATATATATATATATATATATATATATATATATATATATATATATATATATATATGCCGTCAGGTTTTTCAACTTACCTCATTAAATATACCAATTTTTGAAAAAGTTAAAAAATTGAATTTTTTAAGAAAACTTGGTATAGATGATCTCCATTATGAGGACATCATTTACAAATAGTTTCATAGCAAAATTCAAGTGAAATGAAAATTAAGCATATGCATTTTTTACCGTTCAAACATTTGATCATCATCTCGACCACTTCAATGATTGATTTTTTGATGAAATTTTTGGAGATTGATCTCCACTAGGGAGATCATCTTACCAAGCTTGGTTCAAAATTTCATTGTTTTAGCATTTCAAAAATCGGTATGTTCTTTAGGCATGTTTAATAAAATATGTTAGATAGCCAGACTATATGTATATACTAAGATATATTCGTGCCGATGACATGATCGAAATTTTTTAATATGACAAACTGCCCAAGAGAAAGAATATAGTGTGGCAATAGAAGCCATAGATTGTCATAATAATCTTTGCTTTTGGTAACACAAAATTATTTGCAAAATAGTACTCCGTCCGTCCCAAATTAAGAGTTCATGTTTTTATTTTACATAGAGTAAGGATACACTCGATCAACGGCCAAAATTAATTCTCATTTACCGTCATGAAATTTGGTTCGTTGATTATATCCAAAAAAAGAAAGTGAAATTTTAATTTGGGATGACCCAAAAATAAATAGTGAACTCTTAATTTGAAAAGGAGGAAGTATATTATAGTACTATTACATTGGATGCATGCATTTCTGACTATTTTTTGTTGTCACAAAAAAGGCCCGAAAGCCAGCATGCATTCAACTTGACCGATGCATACTTCAAATTTTTTTCGTTATCACCATGATGAACATGGCATTGCAAGAATGGGGCTTCATTCCAATATAGCAGATACAAAGCACATGGACCATTTGGAATGGATACTATAATACACAAACCCATGTAGCCATATCATATTCTTTCGTAATTTAAACAAAAAAGACGATCGCAAAGTTAACCACAAATAATTTGAGTTATTATAGCCCAAAAGGAATAACATTTTAATTCAAATTCTGGACAATTTTGCATTGACATAGTCCAAACACGTACCAAAATCCAAATCACCCCCTCATCATATTGTTCAACCCTTTAAACGAAAGATAAGCAAAAACGTAATTCCTTTGAAATTTCCTCTGTTAAATGATCATTGCATACAACACTAACCATAGTGTAGGAAAGGAAAAAATGGACGTACTCCATTGGCTTTGCCTTCACTGAGACCGAAATGATACCACCATTGGCCTTTTTATGCACAAGAGAATGGGCGTTGAAGATATTTTCTATATATACAGTCGATTCTGTATAGTGAAAGATATACAAAAACAGTTAAAAAAAATAGTGGTGAAAGATAAATTACCCGATCTGCACTGCACATGAACAGAAATGCGGAAACTAAGGGTCCGTTTGGTTCGTGTTGAAATATTTTTTACCGGATTAAAAAATAATTCACCTAGGTAAAATATGTGTTTGGTTGGACATTTAATATGATGAAATAAAATGAATATGATGAAAAGTGAGGTGAAACTTTAACCAATTTAAACCATGGGTAAAGTGAATAATTTAACAGGTGAAAACAATGTAATTTATCTTATTACCATACTAACCTTTCTTATTTCTACTTACAACTATCACACATTCATTTCTCCCTCTCAATTAACACGATCATTAAATATATATTTAAAAAAAATCAATTTAATTTTTTAATTTAAAAAAATTAAAAATTTAAAAATTTAAAAAAATTAAAAATAATTAAAAATAAATAAAAAATAGAATAGCTATTCCTACACCCTCTATGTCTTCCCCCACACCCTTTTCAATATTTAAAAACTAAAAGACCAAAAGACCCTCTATGCATATATGATTTGAACAAATATAATATTTTGTCCAAATAACTATTACTTTAAAAAAACATAATATAATAAAAAAAATAAAAACATAATATTTTGAAAATAAAAATCCTAATATTCTAGAAAATTAAAATTTTAATATTATGAAATATAAAAATTATAAAAGTTATTTTTTCATTTAAAAAATATTATGTTATATACAAAAAAACTTATTATTTTTTTTATTTAAATGGACGTTGATAAAAAACTGTTTCGTTATTTATTTTAAAAAATGGATATTTTTTTTACCATTTCTAGTTAAAAACTGTTTCTTTTATTTATTTAAAAAACTGTTTTGTTATTTATTTTTTTCAGTTATAAACTGTTTCTTTTACTATTTTAAAAATATTTTTTTTTCTATTTAAAAAAATGGCACGCGTCAGCGGTATGTATAGGCAGTCCGACCACCTATACATACTGTTGGCACGGACCAACATATTAGAAAAAATGCTCCGCGACAATGACATGTATAGGTGGTCGGACCGCCAAGACATAGCGCTGTCGCAGACCATATTTTTTTAAAATAGTAAAAAAATTATTTTTAAAATAGTACAAAAAAAAAAATTGTAAAAAAAGAAAACACTTTTTTAAGAAAACAGTTTCTTAAGAAAAACAAATTTTGTTTTATATACAGTTTTTTAATTAAAAAATAGATAAGATTTTACGTTTTATAAATAGTTTTTTTATATATAAAAATCAATTTTTTATTGAAAATATATATTTTTTTATATCAAATGTATTTATTTTAGTTGGAGGTGAAAAAATTGGACATTTAGATTTTGTAAATCTAAGAGCATAATTGTCATTTATTATTCAAAGGGTGTGGAGGAAGACATGGAGGGTGTGGAAATAGCTATTCCCGTAAAAAAAAATTAAAAAAAAAAATAAATGAATATTTGTTTGGTGCAAGGTAATGTGTTTGGAATTTTTTTACTAATTGGGACGGTTTCATAGTTGGGAACAGTTTTCTTTTTAAAAAACCTTTTAATCGGGACACCTTTTTTCCGTAGTTGGACTTTTTTTTTTAATTAGGACTTTTTTTTTTTAAATTGGGGCTATTTTTTTCAATGTTGAATTTTTTTTTTTTTAATTGGGACTATTTTTTCATTGTTGAGAACTATTTTTTTAATTGTGGACTACTGTTTTTATAGTTGACACTCTTTTTTTAGGGGCATATACCAAACAGTCCCTCGAACTTTTTTTAATACACGTTTAGTCCAAACCTTTTTATTTTGCACCAAAAAGTCCTTCACCATTTAAAGATAACAGAATAAGGGACTTTTTGGTAAATAAAAAGTGTGGACTAAATATGTATTAAAAAATATTTGAGGGACTTTTTGGTATTTGATCCTTTTTTTAATTGGGATTGTTTTTTACAATTGGCCTTTTTTTTCATTGTTGGAAACTTTTTTTTTTAAATTGAGATTGTTTTCTTTTTTAATTATGACTTTTTTTTAATTGGTACTATTTTTTTTTTTAACTTTTTATACTTATTTGTCTTGCGTAGCTAAATATGACTAGTTATGTGTGTGTAGGTGGTGTCAAAATTTGAGTTTGAGTTAAATAAATATTTTTTAATGGCCATTGACACTTGTGTGATGAAAATCAAATAGTTAAACATAACTATTTTTGTGTGCATTTGAAGTATGGGGGTAATATGATCATTTTTTTTTTTTTTCACCATATTCATTTTGACCATCCAAACAACAAATGGTAAAAAAGTTAAAATTTTTACCTAGTGAAAACTCGACCATCCAAACGGAGATGGTGAAAACAAAATCACCAAGCTAATAATTCATCTTTTACTTTTGACATGGTGAAAAGTATTTCACCACGAACCAAACGGACCCTAAAAGAAAGATTCCAGTAAAATAAAAAGAAGTGTTGGCAGAAGAGGAAGAAAGGAACGTATATACCTCAATGTGAGAGACGAATGTGAGAGGAGGTAGGGTGATAAGTAAGTATTGACAGAGGTGTGGTGAAGTGAAACTCCAAGATTTACGGTGAGAAGACGGAAATGTATTGGATATCTTGTGTTTGAACTGTTAATCTGGTTAAACTCACAAGAAGAAATATACGTTGTGTGGATGAATAACCCCATCAATTTGTGGTTAAATTTCTATAGGGACACATGATTTCGACACAATTTTTGCAACACATTACGTGTCGTGTTCGCATTGGTTGGTGTTTGGGATTCAAAAATATCATTCAAGACAATAATCAATAGGGACACAACAAGTGGGTGTGTCACTCAAAATGTGTGAGAATCATGTGTTCCTCTAGAATTATTCTAAATTTATTTAAAATAGACCAATCCGATGTAAAATAAAAGGGATCGAGAGAGAATTTAGAGGGAGAGAGCTTTTTATTTAATTGGTGTGTAAATACTCATGGAGTATCACCCCTATTTATAGTACAAACTAAGGCAACTAAAAAACCCTTATTCAATATGAAATATAAGTGGACATCCACTATTTTGTAAATTTTATAACACTCCCTCTTGGATGTACACTATTTTCACCATTCAATGTTTGTTGTCTCATTAAAACCTTACTAAGAAAGAACCAAGTGGAAAAAAAACAAAGTGAAGGAAAAAGAGTACAACTTTTGTGATCATTGAATCGGTGTTAAACACGCTTAGTGTTGTCTCGTTAAAATCTTTAATATAAAAACTCATTGGGAAAAATGTAATTAAAGAAAAAAGAGTACAACACACATATGTCCATAAATATCACGTACTTCGATTTTTCCCCTGATAAAATGCTACTTCTGATTGAATACTCCCCCTGATTATGATATTTATCTGATGATTGAGTCGATGCGTCACTATCTCATACACAACCTTCTGAAGTATTGCTTTGACTTGGTGAATAGATTTGTTAGGTTGTTACTTCAATCTCATTTTTCTCCAAAAGTTCGACTTTGGTGAAGAAGAGTGAACATGTAACTTTATCACATCTATTTTTCTTCAATAACATGGCCCTTCAGTAGTTCATTTGTTGCATAACTATTCTTGAGATCATGTATGTAGAACATTTGAAATGTGTTAGTCAAATCTCCCTTGATGTCGCATCTTTGTATTCGAGTTATACAAGCATCTTTTCCTTCATAAATAGTGGTAATAATATTTGTTATTGGGGGTAAGTCATAAGCAATTTGATTGTTCCTTATAAGGATCATAGAGATAAAATGCATGTATAAACTAACTAGACACAGATAGTTAGATAAAAGTATTACATACTACGATTGATATTAGTCACATGCTTTCAAGTCTATAATAATTATTTATTTTCAAGACATTGATTGCAAATACTATGTCTGATAACATATATTATGGTACACATAACAATATAAGAATAACGTACAAGTATGATACTTCTGGAAAAAAAATAACAATCCAATAATAACATGCGAATATGGTACTTTTAGACCAAATTTGTATTTATCTTCCTCTTTAGGATAACATGAATATTTTAATATAAAATAGTGTGCTTAATATACGTTAAAGCATTATATGGCTTTTCAATCGATTTGACTAATGTATTTGTGTTTAACATAAGTTGTGCTCGATTTGCAGGCCGAGACAATAACTAGTTACCTCATGGTCATTCATTTTTAAATTCCTTATTTGGATATTTTGCATTTCAATTGAGCTTTTCAGGAGCACATCCTTTTAAGGATATTTGTGTAATGAGACTGTGGAATATTTGATCGTTTCCATAACATTCCTTAGACAAGTATTCGATAAGATAGTTGTCCCTATATCTATTTAGATTGCTAACTGTACAATGAACATCTTAGTGTATTTGACTATGTACTCCTTATCTTTGCTTCAGGCAAAGAAAATCCTTCTAGGATTTCATATGTGTTCTTTGTCTAAGTCCTGTATATATAAGTAGTTATAAAATTCATTAGTCTCATATAATATATTTCAAAAAACTGTTAACCTAGTCAGATATCTGAAAAGTATTTATGGTTATAACGGGATGTTATGTTTATATATAATCAATCTTCGATTTCTATAGGAAAACTTATGCCACAGGTTGTGCACTTTTTAGCAATTTTTCACGTAGATTTCTTACAAACACCCATTCATAATCTTTAGGGTTCTTATCTCATGGAGTTTGTACTATAGGTCCAAATAACCACGTATTTTAAGAGAATCAAATTATGCCATCATCGTAATTTCGCATTTTGTCCAACGACATTCAATTATAGAACATGGATTATATTATCATCGCTCATTGGGTTTTTAACCTTAAAAGATGAAGACTAAAGGTCTGCTAAAAAGAAGTTTTTGTGTATCAAAAGTCTTAATGAAACAAGTCTCCAAAACATGTATTTATAGCTGAACGAAAATCTTAAGGCGGTGGAAGTCGTTCGATCGACATCGCCATGTCGTTTGAACGACATCTCATGTCTTTACTAACAACCTTTAAAAATACAAAACAATACGGGTTCATCTAAAGCAGTAAAGAAACGACCCTTCGAGTGACCCTTCACCCTTCGAGTGACCCTTCAAATGACATGTGATGTCATTAGAAGTTGTTGTTTGAACGACATGCCAATGTCATTTGATCGACATTGCCTTGTCATTAAGACATGAGAAAAAAATATTATTTTAAAAATGCTCGCCTACAGGTCTTGAAAAATTATTTTGACTTAGAAAAAATGCCTCATTTTGTTAGAAAAAAGTTTCGAAAAATATCATAATACTAAAGTAAAACATTTACAAAACTTAAACACATTCTTCATGAAATTATACCTCATGTTGCGCATATATTGAAGGTGCTTGAAATTCGGATTCGTCTTCATGAATAATGGTAGTGAACTTCTTTGACGGTTGTAGCTAGGGCTATTTTTTTCCGAACATTCCGATTTTTCGATATTCGATCCGATATTTTTTGATTTTAGAACGTATATAGGGTTTTCCGATTTTTCCAAAAAAAAAACGGATCGAAATTCGGAAATAATTATGAATTTTCGATTTTTCAGAAATTATGCCGATTCGATTTTTTCGAATTATATCCGATATTTTCGGAAATATTTTTTGATTTCCGATTTTTCCGATTTTTTCGATATTTACTAAACATTCTCATGTGTCCCACATCGGCTAGGAGAGGAAGAGACGTCCAAAAAAGTCATCTATAAAAGGAGATTATCTCTTTATCCTCTACACAAATGAAAAAAATGATTAAATCCTTATATACTTACATGTTGGGTTAAACTTTTTCTCAATTTCTTTAAAATGAGAATTTCGAGTAATCGAAAATCCTATATTTATATTTTTTGAAATTTTGGAATTACCAAAATTTTTAGATTTTTAGTATATATTTTGATTTTTTCCGAAAAAATTGGATCGAAAATCGAAATAATTATTTTATTTTAAAAAAATAAGAATTTTTTCCGAAGGGTCATTTTTCGATCTGACATGTCCGAAACACAACCCTATTTGTAGAGGTATACGACATATGCTATGTAAACTACGGACAATGGAAATTATGTCCTTATAATGTCGCTCCATAGATAGACACAGATGGGATCCATCCAACTGGGGGCCATTTATGTGAGGAGGACGTGCTTGGCTACGACTGTCTAGTTAATGCTTGGCTAGGCGAGGAACTCTATCTAAATGGTTCTTCTTAGATCAGAGTCGATTGCTGAACTCAGGACTGCTAAGGCATCTGCATGACTGTTCTTCCCCCGAGAAATGGTTGAATGTCCACCTTCGCAAATCCCGCTATAAGTCCTTTTACTACGGCGAGGTAGGCTTCCATTCTATCATATTTGGCATTGAAGTCCCCACTTACTTGCTTGGAGACCAGTTTAGAGTCGGCGAACACGTGGAGGTGCTTTGCCCCTAGAAGTTGGGCCTTGCGTAAGCCAACGATCAGTGCTTCGTATTTAGCTTTGTTGTTGGAGGCCTCAAATCCCAATCTGATTCCTTGCTCGATGACATATTTCAGAGTGATGAGGATGATTCATACTCCTGCCCCTTAGAATTGAAGGGTCCATCAACGTATAGGGTCCGATCCTTAGACTGTGCTTCCTCATGTGTTGACTGCTTCACTCCTTATTGGTCGATCGACTGGTCCCCGTGAATTCAGTGATAAAGTCTACTAAGACTTGTCCCTTAATTGCTATCCTTGGTTGGAAGTGGATATCGAATCTGCCGAGCTCCACTGACCATTTTGAGAGTCGTCCAGAGAGGTTGGATTTTCGAAGAACAACTTTGAGGGTGCAGGAAGTGATCATTATTATTAAGTGAGCTTCAATGTAATGTTTCAGATTTCTCTAGGTGACCACCAGTGCATAGACAAGTTTTTCCAGGGTCAATTAGAGTTGTTCTACATCCAAGAGTGTCGTGCTAGCATAATAAACATGATGTTATCCTCCCTCTTTCTCACACACCAGAGAGGATCTTACAGTGTGGTCTAATACTATAAGGTAATGATAAAGTGGGTCTCCATCCTCTAGAATCACTAGTAGGGGCAGTTTGCTAAGGTAGGATTTTATTTCCTCCAAAGCTCTTAAACAATCATCATTCCACATGAGGCCTTTGTCCTTTTTCAGGTGCTGGAAGAATGGTTGACAGTGTTTCGAAGGGTTGGAGATGAAGAGATTAAGTTCCACGAGCATACTAGTGAGATTTTGAACATCTCGCAACGTCTGTGGAGGCTGGACTTTGGTTATTGCATCAATATGATATGGATTGGCCTCAATTTCTCTTTTACTGACCCAATAGCCCAAGAACTTTCCTGACTGGACAACAAATGAACACTTACCTGCATTAAGCATCATCTGGTATTTCCTGAGGATCTCAAAGGTTTTGGCTAAGTTCGTGAGGTGGATTCCCTTGTTCTTCCTCTTGACTAACATATCGTCGATGTAGACCTGTATTGTGTCTCCCATATGTTTCTTGAACATCTTGGTAACCAACCTCTGATAAGTCGCCCCTGCATTCTTTAAGCCAAACGACATAACTTTTTAACAGTATAACCCAATGGGGGTTATGAAGGGCATTTTATCCTGGTCGGGGTCGAATAATAAGATTTGATGGTACCCTAAATAGGCGTCGAGGAAAATCATCCTTTCATGTGTTTCAGATCGTCAACTAACTGATCAATTTTAGGTAATGGGAAGCTATCTTTGTGATATGCTCTTTTGAGGTCTGTGAAATCAATACAAACCCTCCAACTTTCGTTGCTCTTCCTACCACTACTGGGTTGGATATTCCTTTGGGTAACTAAATTTTCCTAATGGATCCTTCATCTAGAAGTTTCCTCACTTCGTTCTCCATCGCTTTAGCATTCTCGGGGGTTATTCGATGGGCCTTTTGAGTGATCGACTTGAAGGCTGAATCAATGTGTAGGCAATGGCAGGATACGTTTGGATCAATCCCTGGCAAATCATATGGTTCCCAAGTGAAAACATCCAGATTACTTTTCAGGAAGGCAATAAGTTCTTTTTTTTCGTGATCGACAAGTGTGGTTTCGATAAGAAACTTTCTCTCTAAAAGTTGTCATCGGCTCCAACTTCCTCTAGGCTTTCAGCAGCCCTGTCAGTGGGGTGTACCCTAGTCTCCTTCACCCCTGGTTGGCCATACCATAATTGTTATTTAAAGGATATATCCCCGACCTGGGAATCCTCCTAAGCATCCTTTAGTTCCTTTTTCTTCTCCTTTCTGGAGAGGATGATCGCGATGAAGCACTTCCTGGCAGTGGCTTAGTCGCCATGAATTTTGACCACGCCCTGATCGGTGATACACTTCAACTTTTGGTGGCAAGTAGATGGTAGGAAAATGGCATGATATGGGGACTCTATGTCCACCACTAAGAACTCAATCATCTTTCAGATGTTTCCTCCTCTGACTGTAGGACTATCTTTCCCATCGACATTATAATTTTCCATGCGAAGCCGACTAACGAAACTGTAGCCTCCTTAAGGTCGGCGAGGTTGAGCTTCAGCTTGTGGAACAACTCCAGGTACATAACTTCTAATGAACCTTATCATTTCACGAGCAGCTTGTCGATGTACTAATTTGCAATTATGAGGGTAATCACCAGTGCATCGTGATGTGGAGTCCTTATGACGACCAAATCTTCTTCAGTGAAGATGATGTGCTTAGTATAGTCAATGCCCTTTGGCCGCCAGCACTTTTCATCTTGGGTTTTAGCAGGGTCAATCTGAAATGCCTCCATAATAGCAGTGACCTTTTTTAGCTCCATCAGAATGGAATTCCTTTTTCTTCTCTTAAGATTTGATGCCCCATGGATCACCGCGAACTCATGTACCATGTCGTCATCAAGGATGTTGTCCGACTTCTGGTCTCCATTAGTTGTGACCTTATCTGTTTTATTCTTTATGTACTCATTGAGGTACCCAACTTAGGCCAGCTCTTCCAAGTGTGACTTCAGAGCCTTGAAATTTTTAGTCCTATCACCCCCTTGTGGAATGCCCATATTATCGCGTTATTTCTTTTTGTTGGGTCTCCACCCATCTTCTTCATCCACTTGATGAACGGTTGGTCTTTGATCTTGATCAAGATTTTATAAATAGGTTCCTTGAAGATCGTGTTACAGCTTGGAATGCCTTGGAAGGATCATCCTTGTTCCCATTCTTGGAGACGTCCCATTCTTGTTCCCCTTCTTTGGAGTATTATTTTTTTCTCCCCATTTGGTTGCCTTTGCTCGACCACGATCCCCTGCATTAGAATGACCCACATGTTCCACTTTAGCGTACTTCTCAATACGAGCCATGAGATCGTCAGTAGGGCCTTGAAGTTTTTTATTAGGATGGGAACTGTTCGTCATGAAGTGAGCATTAAAATCCTCTGCTAGGGCGCCTTAAAGTTTTTAATTAACCTATGAGGCAGCTTCTCGAACCACATTTATGATACATCATGTAGTCTAGAAGGGAAAATTTGACACATCAATGCATTACTGTGGCTCCATAAGGTCATCTCTTGTCAATACTAACCAACATGGTCTATGGGATCCGTTTTTCTGTCATCAAACTTCTTTGGGGGTTCATCTTCTTTGATCTCCCTTAAAAAAGGGGATTTCATTTGGGTATTGAGAGATCTGCTAACTAGATCCCTAGTAGACCTAGCTCCTCGATGGGATAGATGTTGGTCCATCTCTCTACGAACCAGAATCTTGATATCCTCATTCTTTCAATCATTGCTTCTATGGCGCCTTTTTGACAGCTCACGCTCTGATTGGCCATGCTCTGATCTGCCACACTCAATTGTATCATGGTCGTGCCTGTAACTCCTCCCACGGCTACAAGTATTACTCACGTAAGGACTAGGAGTCCTACCATGATTCTTCCTTATATCTCTATAGAGATCTCTCTCCATCCTTTTAAGTCGCATTTAAAGGCAAGAATTCTCTTCCACATGGAGGCGTGTGGCCTCCTATTATTCTCGAAGCCTAGATTCATAAGTATCGACTAACCTTGAGATTTATGTAGACCTCGGTGGTCCTTGGCTTTCTTTAGAAGGTTTCTTTTCTTAGCAAAACCTAGTATTTATGTGCTGGAGAATCTCTAACCTGACCCTAGGTGGGGCAGGGACTTCTTGCACATCACCAACCTGAGGAATATTGTTACTATATTGAGACATTATGGGCTTTCTAATAGTGAATGTTTTCACAAGAATATAAATCACTTCCCACAGACGGCGCCAATTGTGAGTACAAGAATTATCACAATAAAGATCCAGGAGACAATCAGAGAAACATAATGTAAAAATCTCACACACAACAATGATATACGTGGTTCGACAACTTGCCTACGTTCACAAAGAGGTTATTGATTTATTATAGTGTCTCTTAATGCTTGAGATTACATCCCTTTACCTCGGGTCAGGGTTGATAATTTATATATGCCTAAAAGTCAGAGATCGAGCTATACAAGAAACTCAATTAACACGTGGATAATTCGTGGTGTCCCTGAATATCTCCTTAGAGATTATTGGTTACCAATTTGAATGTATCCGAAAGTGTTCCAGTGTGTTTCAAATACACATGAGTAAATTAAATATCTGATTTGGGTCGGACAGTGCTTTAAGTAAACTGGGTTGGTCGGCTACTCTCATGGACCATAATAAATGGGTTCCCACAAGTTGTATGCGAAAATTAAGAAGGTGAAGAAGGCTAATTTGAAGTTAGAATCTAAGTTCAAGGAACGTGCCGTAGTGAATGATGATAGTGTTTTGATTAAGGATCTTAGGGCATGTGAGAGGACTCTTTGTGAGAAGCTAGAGTACGTTGAGGGTGAAAGAGATAGCCTTCATGGTTTGAGGGTGGTTTTGAAAAAGGATATTCCATAATTTGAGGAGTCTAGACGTTTACTTGAGTTTTAGATAGTTGATCTAGAAGGGAGATTTAGAGACTTCAGTCGTGTCAAATTTAATATGGAATCTAGGTCGAAGAAGTTGATAAAATAGTAGGCACCGTCCAAATCAAGGATGACATGTATAGAATTGGCTTCGATGATCATAAAGCATCCACTACTAAAGTCAAGATAATGCATTTGAGAGAGTTTACTAGGATTGTTAGGAAAGGTCAACCCTTAGGTAACGCCCCTCATCGTGTTTACACTTGCACACATTACGGTAGGAAAGGTCACCTTGGGCGTTTTTGCTATGATCTTAAAATCAGTCCTAGAAAGTCTAAGAAAAGATTAATCATGGCTTCCAAAGCCCTTAAGCGTCATGTTACACCTACTTGGGTTAGAAAATTGGATTTGGAGGCTTTACATGTTAAATTTTTTTATTCTCATTTGCTTGCACATGATACTTTCGATGCTATATCTAATGGTTGATTGTCTTCGCATGTTTTTCATACACTAGTTTTTTCTTCATGATATATGTTTTCTAGTGTCATGACATTTGTATCTTTCATATTTTGATATTTTATTTATTGATCCATATTGAAAAAAAATAAAAAGATTTTGTTTGTCTTTTGAGTTAGTTCGTTTTCAAAATTGGTGTATGTTTTCTTTTGAAAATTTTAGAATAACTCAAAAAGACTTTTAGTTTTTGTGTAGTTTAGTCTTACACATTTTGCGTGGCATATTGGTGTGTTTGAATCCAATTCATTCCATGCTATTCATGTGACTACGACATTTGGTTATGATTGTCAATACTTAGATTGTTCTTAATGATGCATGAATGGAGTAGTTTTGAAACTTGATTTCTTTATGGATTCAACTTTGTATATGCCTCTTCACACGTGCACGAGCTCTTTGAATTTTAACTCCACATGTATATTGAGCTATGTGATATGTTCTCCCATTAATTTTTTTATCTACATATTTTGTGACTATGGAGGATTTGTGCATATAAGAACCGTTGCCCATGAGATTGTTTATTTCTTATTAAAAATATGAGGGTACATGAGAGAGGGATATAAAAGGAGAAAATCTTCTTTGCGGGAAAGACACTGTTGGCATGAGCCTATTGAAAGATTAAGGGCAATAAAAATAGAAAATTTGCCAAGGCCAATATATTTAGTTTGTTTGATTTTCAAAAGTGATAACTTCAAAATAATTGAGTGAAAAGAAAATATATTATATATTTATCTTTTGAGGGTGTTATAATTGAAGATCAACGGGTTTGCATAATGAATGCTTGTTATGCTTATTTTTGTCATGACGCTATTGTTTTTAAAATTATTAGTATTCTAGGCTTGTGTGCATTGTACTTGTTTGATCAAAAAGTTCACTTTATCTTGTTACTTGAGGCTAAATCTTAGTTTGATGAAGTTTTGCGGTCAATTATAACTTCTTGAACGTATTTCAGTGTTTGGGTCATAATTCATTTGTATCTAGTTTTCGCCCATTCATTACATCCCACATATTCAGACACGTCGATACTATACTACCGTGGTTTATGTGTTTAGTGTTGTATTTGTGGTTGCTTTTTATATATATATATAAAATAAGGAAGTTTTTGAAATATGTACACATTTTAACGGTGAGAATGAATGACACCTCCTTAAATATTTTGCCAAAATTAATGGTTGAGATCAACTCCCACAATTGGTTTCAAATTATTTTGGTTTCCCCCCATACCTTTTATTTCTCCCATACTTTGTTTCCCCCGATTTCTGTGCCCCCTCACCAACTCTCTCACCTGCTTACCTCTTACCTCTCAGCACCCGGTCGCCTCTTACCTTTTCAAAGTTCGATTTTGGGAAGATTTTCTTCTGATTTTGTCAATTTTTGAAAACTTGGTTCATGTGTTTACATTCTTATTTAGTTATTTACTGGATTTCGTCATTGTTTGAGATATATTTACATTATTAGGTTTTGGTTATTTACATTTCGGAGGTTTTGTTTGGCTCGAGGTCTAATTTCGTTGGTTTTGTGAACCTTGGTGTAGACACCACATTCTAGGACCCCCTAAGAATCTCCTTAGGTCCCTAGCACTTCCCCATTTCATTACAAACCCTAGGTCATACACCGAGTACCGATATAAAGGCTATCGGGTGCTCCCGGGCCTCGTTTGACTTTGATTAACTTTATTGTCAAAGCAGAAGTTTTTTTAATATTAGAAGGGATCTGAATCCCCTTTCCAATAGTCCATCCCGTGCGCGAATTGGTATAACAATTCGGACGAACGAATGATGTTACTACCAAGAATCGATGTGGAGGCCACCGGGCGCTCCCAGGCCCCGATTTGACCCCAATAAACTTCATCATCAGGGCGAAATCTCTTTGAAGATAACTAAAACCCCTTTCCAACGGCCTGCCCCATGTACAAAACGGCATAACTATTAGGATGAAGGACCCATTTTCCCCCGAAAATTGATTCGGAGGTTGTTGGGCGCTCCTGAGCTCTGTTTGATCGAGGTTAACTCTTTAGCTCGAACAAGACTGAATGAATATTCAAAGGGAACTAAATACCCTTTCCAACGGTCTGCCCTATGCACGATTGTGACTTACGATACTAACGAACGATCCATTTTACTTCGAGAGGTCACCGAGCGCTTCCGAGCCCCTATTGACCACAGTAAATTTTATGAACCAAGCGAAGATCTTTAGAATGTCGAAATACATTGCCTAAAATTTCCAGTGGTCTACCCCATGCACGATTCAGACTTACTGTTAAGATGAACGATCCATTTCCGTCCGACGATCTCCCATCCAAAGGACCAACGAGGGTTCCGAGCCACGTTTGACCCAAAGTAAACTCCCTGACCCGGGAGCGGCCCAAAGGACTCTTAAAGGTCTCTGAATTAACTTTCTAATGGTATCTCTTTTGTGCTATTTGGATCAACGGATTGCATTCTACGACCATTGTTTCAAAAAAACTCTCACGAGACCGCCGATTGCCTGGTCCATGTCCCTGCCTATCGGCAATGTTTCTAGGGTTACATGTCGATTGGCAGTGTTAGGTCTATGACGATCGGCACCCCCTAATGCTATAAATAGATGGAATTACCTCACTCCCAAGTCACACCTCAGATCCATCAGCATCAGTGATCTCAGCAACATTCTCTCGTAATCAGCTAAGTTTCCTTATGTGGAATTCCATTCAATCTTAAATTCCCAACCTTTTCACACCCAATTTGGCAAAAAACCTCATTCTCTCTCATCCAACATTCATATCAAGCTTAAAGGGCGTTAATCGAAAATCAAGAACAAGCTTTCATTCTCCAAAGAAGGTCCAAATCATTCCCTCTCTCTTTAAATTTCTTGTTTTTACATTAATTACATTAGATTCATAATCTAGTTTTTACTTTAGTTCATACACATTAATATATCACATTTTTATTAGTTATATTGCTCATACTTTATTTTCTATAAAAAAAATTAAAACAAACAAAAAGAGGGTTACACCCTTAAATTCCAAACGGGATTATCCATCACACCTTTCCAAAACTAAAACATATTTTCTACACACACATATAATAAAATCTCGTTCGAAACTATGGGATAAACCCCACCCCTATGCCGTATGAAAACTATGTGGACTTTGATGCCTTTATAGGCTACGTAGGCATTTCAAATTATAACCCGAGACTCGAGTACAATTTTTTAATTCTCCAATTTTCCAGATTTTTCCAATTTTCCAAATTTCCCATTTCCACATTTGTGATATTCTTGTATTATTGTAATGCATATTATGTTTGTGATCCTTAGAAGCATTTCATCCAATGCAAGTTATCGTTTCATCATAACGATCAATACCATGATAAAGGCATAAATCGTATTTTCTATATATTATTTTGGGAACATTCATATGGATGACCTCACTCTATCTTTTCCATGGTATGAGTTCGGCAACTACGATCTCCAATATATATACACGCACGCACACTTCACGGAGAAATAAAGGAAAATAATAACATAAGCCCATGAGCGATCGAAAGGGTGGGATGGATGCCTAACACCTTCCCATTACGTGCCTTAGCCCCCTAACCCATTGGACTATTGGTTTCGTAAGTATCAATTTGTCTTTGATGCCGCTCTCTCGAGGCAGCGACATGTTCTTTTTCCCGTTTTGTGAAAAATAGGCTGGCGACTCAATCTCTTTACATTCACCCCACACCGACGATGGGCGAAGCGTTCCTAAGTCAGAAAGGGCACAAGAACTTTCATCCCCTTCCTTTCCCTACCCATTTTGGGAAGAAAAAAAGAGGATGGGAGACACATTGATCGGGATGGCCACAGTGGCGACTCCGTTGGGGACTATTTTTCATAAGAGGGCTAGACTCTGTTTGTATGGGTGTTTTGTTTTCCTTATTGTGTGTGTATGCACCTACCTGTATGCTCCATTTTTTCTCCTCTATTATTTCTTGTACATATATACCTCATGCTTATATCACTACTCACTCACTCACTTGTAGATACTCTCCATGTACACTTCACACTACGTGCACCTAGGATTACTTATATCCACACGTTGCACACACCACTTAGAATGTCCATGCTTAGGTGTCAGTAACACATACCTCTACTTATCACACTTGTATATATCCATGCTCACACTTGTCACACACCACTTGTAGTTTATCCATACTTAGGTTCACTACCACTCACTCACTCATAGGTAGTCACACATCACTCACATATCCATGCTTAGTATAATTTCCATGCTCCATGTTAGATTTACTTTCTATACTTGTACATTTTCCCCTGCTTAGTTTAATGCACATTATGCCAAATAAAGAATCATGCATTTTGCACACTACATCACCAAATAGCATGGCTATTGACCAAATTTTGTCCCATAACTGGGGGGGCACTTCGTGATGGGCGCTGGTCCGGCAGGTTGCAGTTAGCCTAATCGATATGACTCTCACCTTCTATTGGCCAAGTAACTTCGGCGTATATCCAATGGTTCCCCCCACATCATACCACTTGATCGAAGTCATGATGGGAGGTATATCACAGGGAACTCATTCACGTACGAGTATATCGAATTCTCTCTCACATGTACTTTTCCCAAGAGGTATATACTTAGGCAATTCACATAAACTCAGGTATATCAAATGTCTTGTCCACACGTACCGATTGCCCTCAAAATCAAGACGTATATCGTGAAAGTCATGACAAAGGGGGGAACCCTTCCAATTAACCCAACAACTACATACCCTCATATAGGTGCCAAACCTAGGACACTCATATTTAGTTTGCCAGTTTCTACCTGAAACTTTGCCAAAATGACGGGTCGGCATGCTGCCCAAATTTTCAGGCGATTTTGTCTTTTTTTAAAATGGGACCCTGTCCATGAGCCTGGCAACAAGTCCAACCATATTTTTACATATTTTTCAAACCCGATTTTCCCAGGCTCGGGTCTGGTCCGATATTTATTTTTGCATTTAGGTAAACCTAATATAAGTGAGAACATAATAAATATAATAATAAGCATGTTGAGACCCATCTCTCATTTTCACCCTTTTCTTTATCAAAAATATCAAAAACATTTTTCCTTCCTTCTACCATAAATCTTTTTCCTTCTTTTTATCCAAAAATATTTTTCCTCTTTTTTTCCAAAAACATTTTGTCCTCATTTTTTTTCAAAAAATATCAAAAACATCTTCCCCCTTTTCAAAAATAACAACTTTCCCCTTTCTCTTTCAAAAATAAATTTGAATTTTTCTTCTTCTCAGGTCAATCGCATACCCAACCCTTGGCCTGGTTCCCTATTGGCTTCAATCTTCCATCGAACCACCCCGAGGCTCCGTCAGTTCCCTCGCTACTTCCTTCGAGTCTAGAATTCATCTTCATCCGCTTTCCATGGAGAACACAGACCAATTACCGAATGTGTAGTTGGATTTGATGACGGTCCTAGCCCAACTCACTGCCAAGACTAACAGTCTTCAAATCTAGGTTCATGAGATGCAATGAAATAGGGTCTCTATTCCCAAAAAGCCCAAGGTCCTCTTCCCTCGCGCTATGTGTCAGCCCGCACCCGATACTATTTGGGTCCCCGAGGAATATAAACTTGCTCCACGCTCTCCTCATACTAATGGGCCACTGCCAGCTTAACTCCTTATGCCGAATCTTGTCCATCCAGTGGCTAACTTACCCATGACCGTTGATTCGAAGAAAGAAGAGTTGAACAAGTTCAAGGAAGACCTTAAGATGTTGACCAAGAAATTTGATTAAGTCAGAATCTCTGGGAATTACATGGACTACACCACATGTCTCCCTATCCTAAAGCGAGGTTGTCAAAAAAATTTAAGATGCCCAACATCGAGAAGTTTGGGAGTAGTGGACCCCCCAATTATTCATCTATAAAGTTACCGCTGAGCCATGACTCACCTAGGTGCCTCCGAGAAAATAATGGACCAATTGTTCCAACAAACTTTGAAGGATAGCGCTCTTCACTGGTTCTTATCTCTCGAGGAATCCAGAATCTGCAGTTGGGAAGATGTTGCTCGAGAATTGATGTCACAGTATAAGTACAACGAAGAATTAGAATTCACCCATCGTGATTTAGAGCTGCTCAAATAAAATCTCGAGGAATCATTAAGTAACATCATAGTATGGTGGAGAGAGAAAGCAACCACCGTGACTAACTGGCCTTCCGAAAAGGAGTAAGTCAGCATCGTGAAGAAGAATTTCTTACCCCATGTCCGAGCGATGATGGGAGGATAGTACAACCCTCGTTTTTAGCCCTCCAAAAATAAAGAGTAAAGATCGAAGAAGCTCTTGCCAAAAAATAAGTTGAACCGAAGAAATCATCAAGACACTTTACTCCCATAAAGTATGAAAAGCCTACCAATACCGCAGTTTCAACCATCAACAACATTTCCCAGCCTGACACTTTATGGGCACTAGAAAACTGCCCTCACCCAGTCAAGAAAGAATACACCGAGATTCACACACCCCTCTCCAAAGTTTACCAATCCCTTTTAATCCGGAATCTCATCAAGCCATTGGACCCTTGTCCATTACCAAACCCACTTCCTAAAAATTTCAAACTAGATACCCATTGTGACTGTCACCAAACTGTCAGCCATACCACTGATCAGTGTTTCCACCTCCAAAATGTAATCCAATGTCTAATTGACCGGGGTATCATCGCCCTACCAACCAATACTAAACCAAACACTACCCACAATCCACTCCCTAATCATACAAATGCCATTTTTCCTAGAAGAAGACCCAAAATTTGATCCATCGACCCAGATCGTACCCAGTAAATCACCCATCATACCCATATATTCTCCTAAACCCCTTCAAGTTATCCCATATTTTCTCCTGCATCCTACCAGTTTTGCCGATTAGGCTCCGTTACTCTTTACTAGAGCATGCATTGTTATTTGTACCCATTTCGGAGGAAAAGATATGGAATTGTCAGTAGTGTTGAACCAACTTTTAGAGTTTGGACTGAAATTTCCCTCCAAGATGACTATTGATTGCCTAAGATTCTATACGCTATTATTGGAAGCTCATAAATGGGCTCGAGAATTAGATAATTGGGTAGTACCTCCCAATGAAGTCAGTTTAGATGATGTCGTCCAGATCATGGCAAACTTATTCCGACACACCGGTGATATTTGCAGCATGTCATAGATACTTGATGCTTTGAAACTATAAGGGTGCCTTTTTCCTTCACTTATACATCTCCCCATCGAATGGAAGGATCTATACGAAGAGGTCGTTGAGGTGGTAAAATGTATTAACATTTCGTTGAAAGATGATGTCATGTCCACCAAATAGGGGGAAAAATTTGATGATTCAGATGAAGAGCAAAGCCCAGAAAAGACTAGCCCAATAGTTAGCATATGTGAAATGATATCGTTTGAGGAGCTTCTAGGATAAATCAACAAGGTGACTGAATAACCTGAGATAGATGAGGAAATGAGGTTTCTGTTTTTCCCCTCTTCTGTGAACTATATGACTAGATCAAGGAGTCAGTACTAAGTTCCAAACTTGAAATCATAAGAGATCGATAAAGGAAAAGGTGTTGAGAATCTTCCTATGCCAGAAATAACCCTCGAGGAGAGCAAGATCCTCGATCAGTTGAAGAAGACCCAAGTAAAATCACTCTGTGGGGACTCTTTATGTCTTACCAACTGCACCGGAATGCCTTGATCAAACTACTCACCAGGCCCACAGTACCACCTTCCACCACACCAGAAGAAGCAGTAAATTTTATCAGATCCCTAACCTCTACTAGAATTATCTCCTTCTCTGAAGAAGAAATCCCTAAGATTGGATCAAATCACAACTATGCTCTCAATATCTCTGTCAAAATCATGGGAAAGACCGTCCCACTTTCACTTATCGACAATGGATCCGCTCTTAATGTTTACCCATTAAGAACCCTCAATTTCTTGGGACTGAAAGTGAGTGACCTTTCTCCAACCTCTACTGCGGTGCGCATTTATGAAAATACTCATCGAGAAGTGATGGGATCTATAAAGCTTACAACAGGGGTCGAACCTATAAATCCCGTTGTCGAATTCCAAGTCATTGACATACCGGCTTGTTTCAATCTATTGCTTAGACGACCATGGCTCCATAGTATCAAGGGTGTGTCTTCTTCCCTACCGCACAAACTAAAGTTCTTTACTAATGGGAAGGTTATCACCATCTTGGGCAACGATGATAACACTGAGAATGCAAGCACCAGCAATCTAGTACTAGAGATACAATATGGGGCGAATGATATGCTTCTGTCAGGTTTTTGAGTCAAACTTCTTTTGCTCCCAGCGGGGGATGATTTCAAAAACAGAGTTTATCGAGAAGAAAACCCTTATGGCAATGTCAATGTGATCCAGATGTTCAAGAACATGCACTTCATACCTAGACTGGGGCTGGGGCGACAATAACAAGGAACACTAGAACCCATAGTATTAAAGAAAGCTTTTCCTCCTCGTGGCTTGGGTTATCATCCATCAGCAAAAGAACTCAGAATGCTCTACCAACCTCGGCTGAAGAAAAGGCTAGAAAGTGACAAGATTGTCTCAAGAGATTCCTTGAACAAAAGATTCATCAAAGAGGGTGAAGATGTCCCCTTTTGTGGCTTTCCTGAACCATGGTATGACCAAGTGGACAAGAAGATGAAACCAGTAATGGAGATTTTTTTTTAAAATAGCTACTCATGGACAGAAAGTTCCCAGTATCATATACAACCACTCATTGAGAAGACTATAACTGCTACCGAACATTTTGAGGGAAGTTACTCTAAGGATTCGTTTAACTTATAGATACTGGGGTTGACACTCTACATGATCCACTCAAGCACTACAACATCAGATCCATCCCGATTGATCAAAGTTGTTGATGTACCTCTCCTCAACTGGCATGTTGTGCCAGTTCCACCTGCTAAAATTCAACCCAACCCTCCTATTGTTTATCCCATTTCTTCTTTTTCTATTGTTCCTCCTTATTTTGATGTAATCGGGACCTCCTTAGATGAGGTTCTCAATGTTGTTTTTCCTAACAATGAAATAAACTAAGATTTTAAGAATCTTGTTGTGCCTTACATTAATTGTCTTGATTCTAATCAATTTTTTGATGATGATGATTTTATAAATGAACAATTCTTAACTGATCTAAATAGGGTAATAACAAACAACATAACCACGTTCAAGTTAATTAAGATAAAACTATTGTTATTAATCTCGGTTCTAGTAGCCAACTGCACGAGATTAGGATAGGGAACGACCCATTGATGAGCATGTGCGCACATAACTCGAGGAATTATTAAAGGAGTTTATGGATATCTTTGTATGGTCTTACGATGATATACTCGGTATTGATCTCGAGATCTCTCGGCACGAGATTCCAACTCTCTCAAAATGCAAATCAGTCAAAAAAATTACGAAAGCTCCGCACCGAATGGACGCTCAAGGTTAAGGAAGAAGTGGTTAAACAGTTGAACATGGGTTTCATTCTTGTGATCGAATATCCCACATGTTTAGCTAATATTGTACCCATGCCAAAATAAGGAGGGAAGGTTCGCATGTGCGTTGACTACCGAGGCTTGAACAAGGCCTCTCCAAAGGATGATTACCCACTACCCAATATCGACATGATTGTGGACAATACAGATAGTTACGCATTCAAGTCATTTGTTTATGGGTTTGTTGAATATAACCAGATCAAGATGCACTCAGATCATCAAGAGAAAAATCCATTCATCACCCCTTAGGGAACCTTTTATTACACCGTTATGCCATTCGATCTGAAAAATGCAGGGCTACCTACCAAAGGGAAATCACAACCATATTGCATGATCTAATACACAAAGAAGACGAGGTATATGTGTATGATATGGTTATCAAGTCTAAAACGAGGGAAGGTCATGTTCCCGCTCTCCAGGAATTCTTCGAGCGACTAAGACAATATCAAATGCGACTTAACACACCAAAATGTGTCTTCGGTGTTACCAAAGGAAAGATCTTGAGATTCATGGTTAGTAAGAAAGGGATAGAAGAATATCCCACTAAGATGAAAGCCATACTTGAAATGCCTTCCCCCTGAATGGAGAAGGAAGTCCGAGGATTCCTTGGAAAGTTACAGTATATCAGCCGGTTCATGATCTAGTTGATTTTTATCTATGAACCCATATTCAAACTCCTCCAAAAGGTAACTACTAAGGTTTGGAACTAAGTTTGACAAGAAATCTTTGAAAAAATCAAGTAATATCTAACCCGACCTCCGTTACTCTTACCACCACAACCTGGTCTCCCTCTACTCCTATATTTGGATGTAACAGACACTGTAGTTGAGACTTTGTTAGCCCAATACCTTAAAGAATCCCATAAAGAGATATTTATCTACTATGACAGTCGTAAGTTGGCCATGTACGAATTTAACTACATTGCCTTGAAAAAAGTATGTATCTCCCTTGTTTAGCTCACCCAAAAACTACGGCACTACATGCTCGCCTTTCCCATCAAACTTGTGTCCCAAATGGATCCCATCAAGTACCTACATGAGAAACTTGCCTTATCTAGACGAATGGCCCGATGGTTGATGCTACTAGCTGAATTTGATATTATATGTATCACGCAGAAAGCCATGAAAGAAAGATCTATCTCTGACTACCTCGCTGACTACCCTATGGAAGAAACTAACGTCTGGATCTACGAATTCTTGGATGAGAATATCCTTTGTACCTCCCAAGAATACCTCCAATGGAAAATGTTCTTCGATGACAATGACAATGAGAAATGGTATGGTATTGGGATACTCCTAATTGCCCCTGATGACTTTCACACTCCCATTACCATCAAGCTGGATTGTCCATGTATCAACAACATGACTGAATACGAGGCATGCATAGTATGCCTTAAAGTTTCTCTCAAGAAAGGAATTCGATACCTAGATGTGTATGGCGATTCAACATTCATCATCGGTCAAGTACTCAGAAGATGGAAAGTCGAGGACAAGAAACTCTTACCATTCCATGCCCACCTAGAAGAGTTGGCCTCCCAATTCTATGATATCACCTTCCATTACCTACCTCGAGCAAATAACAACCTAGTCGATGCCCTTGCTACCTTAGCCTCCATGATTGATATGCCCAAAGGAATAATAATGGCTCCTTTCCTAGTCCAAAATAAGATAAACCAACCCACTGCTACCACATTGGGCTTATCACAGAAGAAGATTACGATATAGATGATTATTACTATGATGATATTTAGCTCCTCCTCAAGCATGGTAGGTATCCCCAAGGTTCTGATAAGAAGGATTGAGCAACTCTCTGCAGACTGGCAGTCCAGTATATTATTTGTGATAAAGAATTATTTAAGCGAAACTTTGATGGAATACATTTTCACTTCATTGTAGGGGACGACATTGAAGAGATGATGCAGAAAATCCACAACGGGGAATGCAGACCCCACAGGAATGGACATATGCTCGCTAAGAAAATATCCGACGGGGTTAATACTGGACTACCGTGGTTTAAAGATGTCTTAAATGCCAACAGTTTTCCAACCTCCATCACTTGCCTTCGCGAGAATTATACAACATGACTTATCCCTGAACATTCTACACATGGGGCATTGATATTATAGGGAAAGTTACACCCAAAGCATCCAATGGGAATTCATCTGGTTGCCATTGGTTACTTCACAAAATGGGTCGAAGCCAAATCTTACGCAGTGTTGAATGCCAAAGAGGTGGCCAAGTTCATTCGAAAAAATATCATCCGCCGATATGGGGTCCCGCACGAGCTAGTGTCAGATAATGGGTTATATTTTGAGACAGAAGTCATAGAAGTAGTCAATGATTATGGGATCCAGGGACACAAATTTTCTCCCTATCGACCTCAAACTGACGGTGCAATTGAGTCTGCTAATAAGAACTTCAAAGCCATCATTAGCAAGATGATCGAGAGTTACCGAGATTGGGTCGATCGAATCCCTTACTCCCCCTGGGGCTATCGCACTTCAATTCGAACATCTAATGGGGCTACCCTTAATCTTTAGTATACGACATGGAAGCAATCCTACCTATGGAGATAGAAATCCCTTCACTATGAATCATGCTCAAAAGCAAAGACACCGAAGAAAACTGGCATCAGAGCTGTCTTGACGAGTTGTCACTTTTGGATGAAAGGAGACTGAAGGATCTGTATCATATACAAGGGTACCATCATCGAATAACGTGATCATTTAATAAGAGAGTCAAGGACCGTGGTGTTAGAAAAGGGGAACTAACCCTTAAAGAAATAGTAAAACCCATCTGGGACCCCAGAGGGAAATTCAAGCCCAATTGGAGCCCCCTACATTGTAAAGAAGATCTTATCAGGTGGAACCGTTATGCTCACCGACCTTGATGGGGGAAGATATGGCCTGTCCAGTCAACCTGGACTGTTTGAAGAAATTCTACCCTTAATCTCGGCGTGCTATGATTCTTCTCATCTCCCTTCTATTAAAAAAAAAATCTTCATTTCCCTCTACTCAGAACTACTTGGGGCCAGATTCTCTTAAAATATTTTTACTTTAAAAAATGAAAATCAGAAAATTTTCAAAACCCTCAGAGGTACGTAGGCAGCTCATACGCTTTACACGAGCACGACCCCCTTCTTTTTTACAAATTACTATATTTTTCTTATCCCTGAGAATGACAGTTCATTTGAGCATGTACATGAACAAAAAGATTATGTATGCCTTAGCAATTGTGATAGTGCAAATATAGCACCCTACCACGGAGGGTATCGTATACTGCATATGCTTACATGTTGCAGCCTCTATCAACATAATGCTTGGCCCTACTGAACTCGGTGTGCGGCCCTATTGAGTAGTGGCTCAACCCTCCTCATCATAGGGTGCGGCGCCTATCAACATGCCGTGGAGTCCACCAGTATAGGGTGCGTCACCTTTATCTTACAGGCCACATACCTCTCCATTATAACTCCAGACTTCATGTATGTCATGTGCTCAAAACACGCGAGCATATCTTCTATAAATAGAGGACCACACCTAAAAAATAGGGGGGATCGATTCCACATTCCCTGGGGCCGGTTCCACAATACCGATTCTCTTTACACAACCTCAGTATAAGACTTGGGAGCTGCTCATCCACATCGCAGCCACCCCTCCGACACACCAGAATCATCAATAATCATAGACTCTCCTTTATTCTCATACTTGTACGCCTCTTTAGGCTTGATTATACTGTACAATACCACGCATATAATGAGAACGGAGCAACACAGTGGACGTAGGCCGATTTTAGATGTTAAACCACTTTATATCTTTTTTTCTCTATATTTACTTGCTTTGTTTATTCATTACGAATTTTACACTTGATTTGTTGCTACGAGAGCGACTAGTGGATGATTTCTCGTATCATCACATTGCTATAGATAATTCAAATGCAAAAACTCATCAAGAGGTATAGCAATATAATTAAAATTTTCTTTATTTTATTTCTTGTTTCGATTACATCAGAATAGAGAGTCAAATGACTTCTCTTACCAGTCTACTCCTACCTTCCTAAAATAAAACCAAATCAAAGCCAACTACTCGTAAAATAACCCTTATAAAATTATTCCCATAAAACAACCAAGAAAACTAGATACACCATACAAGAGCTTCACAAATAAATCCACTAGGGATCCTACCCACAGCTGCCAGAGGAACCGACCCCATCATCATCCACATCCTGGGGTCCCCAAACCTCCCCTTCCTGAATAGAGTGCCGCAGATGCTCCATGGAATGGTAAGCCCAGACCGTTTTAGGGAAAACAACAACACCTCCCTCCATGATGTCAGATATGGTGAACCACCTTTGCTCGATCTCTACATCTTGCATCTTTGCAACCACTCTCCTTTATAACCACTTCATGTAGTCCCCAAAAATATGCTAGACCCTGCTGACAGACTGGGACGGACGGGATGACGATAGACTATTCTACCATAAAGATCCCAGATGCATGCGCATGCGCTCTTTCAAGTCCTCCACAAAAAAAAATCTAGTGTCTGAGGTGGCACAATATGTTCCCAGTCAAATTGGTGCAGGAGCCGCCAGGGAAAGTAAAAAGAGGTTTATTTGAGGCCGAACAACCCAACATACTGGTAGTCCCCCAATTCTAGAATGGGCAGTAGCTCCCCCCACCAAGGCACTGACTAACGCAAGCCTCGAGCACCGTGCTCCATAAAACAGTTATCTCATCTCTTAATATCTAGGCTTACATTAATAAAGTATCAAAAAAAGAAGTTTGGCACAACTGCCAAGGGATATTCAAGAGGGATCGCCATACGGAATCTCTCTGACTGCCACATCAACATTAACTAGGCTAGTCCCTAGGAAGTCAGAACGGCCTTCTGTCCAAGCATCTAGACCATTTAGGGTCCCTTCCAGTATCACCGACACAGGATTATGATGGTATGACATCCACAAAGCGATGACTGCAAGTTTAGGGTCCACCAACAGGTCCCTGGTCACCAATAGTAATTTTGAAGTTAAGCACAGGGTAATAGCTCCAACATCAGTACAGTCTCTTTAACACAACAGATTCAACATAATCCAACGAATACAGTAAGCTATACTCTATAACTAACCTTTTTATCTCATCTTCCATATACCCGTCAAGCCTCCAAGGCCTTTTTTCACTCAAAAATTCCAAAAAACTCATTTTTCCTACTTTTTCTCAAAATAAATCCTTTCAAAAGTGAAGCTCTTTTTCAACCAAGTCACCGAGGGCATCGTCTACTCAAGCATATTCAATTTTTTTTCCTAAAAACACGCTCTTTTTATTATTTCTCAAAATAAAAACTCAGCAACAAATTAAAATGAATGTAGAATAAGCCACTAAATCAAGATAATCAAACAAAATATGCATTTCTTTCCTTTTTTAAGTCTCTTTTCAGGTGTAATGCCTTTACATCAAGCATACAAACACTAAGCTCCCACAGTCGACGATGAATCTGCAAGGAATCTCGAGGAGAAAGAACAAAAATTGGATGTCAAACGTACAAGATATAAGGTCATGCACCAAACTCATGCACCATCAACCGCCACAGCTTCGTGTTCCCCCCGATCACCCTCGTGTGCTGGATGGACGTCCCCCAAGGATATAAGGCCACCTGCAAGATCCCCAGCAGAAGATCAATATTTGAAAAGATCATCACAGAAATATGGTCTCAAGAAGAAAGAAATTTTTGCCTGATCGCTCGTCAGGCCATTCAAGACCTGACGTACCACCACCAAAGAGAGAGACTGCCTTGACTGCCGGTTAGACTTCCGCCAACAGTACATACGGTAGAAGTCTCGGACCACATACCAATCGACACTATCTCATCACCTACTCGAGGTACCCCAAAAGACCGTGCCATTTTCGTTTGGCACCCCTCACACCATGCTGGTCGGCACCCTCTCTGAAATTTCGTACAAAAATTCCCAAAAAGTATCAAAAAATCAAGAAAATCCCCATAAAATTCCTAAAATTACCAAATGAATTTTAGAACTTTTTTCACAATGAAAAACATTTTTACCACACTCGTTTCCCCAGCGAAACTCTTACCTCCCCAGCGAAAATCTCAAAATCAATTGGATATCTCCCCAACAACCTCTCTAAAGGACATCGCAAACATCAAAAAATTAAAACATCCAACCCTCGAATTATTTCCTCTTCCCCAGCGGAACCTAAAAACTCAAAATCAAATGCTTCCCCAAAATCCCCAGCGGAACCACAAGATAATATCCCCAGTGGAGTCTTTAAATTTCTCCAAGAAAATTACAAGCCCTCAGAATTGGCTTCGACCCGTATAATTGGTCAACTCTACTTAATCACTCAGAATTGGCTTCGACCTGCAGAATTGATCATCTCTACTTAAGCCTTGAGAATTGGCTTCGACTCGCAGAATTGGTCACTTCTATTTAAGCCCTTAAAATTGTCTTCGACCCTTCAAATTGGTCACTCCTACTTAAAAATCCTCAGAATTGGCTTTGACCCTCAAAATTGGTCATCCCTACTTAAGCCCTCAGTATTGTCTTTGACTAGTAGAATTGGTCATCTCAACTTAAACCCCCCAAATCGTCATCGACCCACATAATTGGTCGCCTCAACTTAGGTCCTCATAATTAAGCTCAAACCGCAGAATTGGTCGCTTCTACTTAAGACCAAAGAATTTCCTTCGACCCTCATAATTGGTCATCTCTACTTAAGCCGTTAGAATTGGCTTCGACCCGTATAATTGGTCACTCCCAGCCTTAGGTCCTCAGAATTGACCTCAACCCAAAAAATCGGTCGCTCCCTACCTTAGGTCCTCAAAATTGACCTCGACTTGTAAAATTGGTCGCTTCCTATGTTATGTCCTCAGAATTGACCTCGACCCGAAGAATCGGTCGCTCCCTACCTTAGGTCTTTAGAATTGACCTTTTCTCATAGAATCATCCATCCTTAGCATTTCCTTAAGTCCTCAAAATCTACCTTGACCCTCTGAATCGGTCATCCTTGTCCCTTAATTCTACATAATCGACCTCTTTCTAAAAGCATGATGTGGTGTCTATTCAATGCCTTACACTTATACCAAGATCACCCGTAAAGGGGATCTATAGACACCACATTCTAGGTTCCCTTAAGTATCTCCTTAGGTCCCCAGCACCTCCCCATTTAACTACAAACCCAAGGTCATACTCCGAGTACCGATCTAGATGCCATCGGGCGCCCCCGGGCCTAATTTAACTTCGGTCAACTCTATCATCAAAAAAAAATATCTTTGAATATTTGAAGGTCTCTGAATCTCCTTTCTAATGATTCACCCCGTTCACAAATAGGCATAACGGTTCGGACAAACGAACCATTTTACTACTAAGAATCAATCTCGAGGCCACTAAGAGCTCTCGGGTCCCAATTTAGCCCCAATAAACTTCATCATCAGAGTGAAATATCTTTGAATATTCAAAGGGCATTGAAACCCCTTTCCAAGGGTCTGCCCTATGTGCGAAACAGCATAACCATTCGGACGAACGACTTATTTTCTTCAAAAACTGATTCGGAGGCCATCGGGTGCTCCCGAGTTCCGTTTGACCCAGGTAAACTCTTCAGATTGAATGAGACTGAATTAATAATCAAAGGTTACTAAACACGCTTTCCAACTGTCCGCCCCGTGCACAATTATGACTAATGATACGGACAAGCGATTGGTTTTACTTCGAGAGGTCACTAGGATCTTTCGAGCCGCGGTTGACCAAGGTTTACTTTTTGAACCGAGTGAATCTCTTTGGAATGTCGAATTACATCATCTAACCTTTCCAACGGTTTGCCCTATGCATAATTTTGACTTATGGTTTGGACGAACGATCTATTTTCGTCCGATAATCTCCCGTCCAAAGGACCAACGAGCGCTTCCAAGCCACGTTTGACCTAAAGTCAACTCACAAACCCGAGAGAGACCCAAAGGGATCTTAAAGGTCTTTAAATTACATTTCTAATGCTATACCCCATTCACGATTTGGATCAACGAATTGCGTTTTATAATCATTTTTCCGAAAAAATATGCACGAGACTACCGATGGGCAGGTCCATTTATGTGCCTATTGGTAGTGTGTCAAGGGTTACATGTCGATTGGAAGGGCTTGGCCTATGCCGATTGGCACCCCCAATGAACCTATAAATATAGGGCATGACCTCACTCCCAAGGCACACCTCAGATCCATCATCATCAATGATCTCAGTAACATTCTCTCGTAATCAACGAAGTTTCCTTATGTGAAATTCCATTCACTCTTAAATTCCCATCCTCTCACACCCAATTTGGCAAAAACCCTCATTCTCTATCATCTAATATTCGTATAAAGCGTCAAAGGAGTTCATCCAAGATCAAGAACAAGCTTCCATTCTCCAAAGAAGGTCTAAATCCTTTCATCTCTCTTTAAATTTCTTATTTTTGCATTAATTACATTAGATTCATAATCTACTTCTTACTTTAGTTCATACACATTAACATCTCACATTTTTATTAATTATATTGCACATACTTTATTTTCTATAAAAAAAACAAAACAAATAAAAAGAGGGTTACGTCCATAAATTCCAAACGGGATTATCCATCACACTTTTCCAAAACTAAAACACATTTTCTACACACACATATAATAAAATCCCATTCGAATCTATGGGATAAACCCCACTCTTATGCCTCATGCAAACTATGTGGACTTTGATGTCTTTATAGGCTACGTAGGCATCTTGGATTAAAACCCGAGACTCGAGTCCAATTTTCCAATTTTTCGATTTCTAAATTTCCAATTTCCACATTAGTCATATTCTTACATTATTGTAATGCATATTATGTTTGTGATCCTTAGAAGCATGTTGTCCAACGCATATTATCGTTTTATCATAACGATCAATATCATGATAAATGCATAAATCGTATTTTCTATATATTATTTTGGGAACATTCCTATAGATGACTTGACCTCACTTTATCTTTTCCATGGTATGCGTTCGGCGACTCTGATCTCCATTATATATACGCGCGCACACACTTCACGAAAAAATAAAGGAAAATAATAACATAAGCCCATGAGAAATCGAAAGGGAGGCATGGGTGCCTAACACCTTCCCATTTCGTAACTTAGCCCCCGAACCCTTTGAACTATTAGTTTCATAAGCATCAGTGTGTCTTTGATGCCGCTCTTTCGGGGCGACGGCATGTTCTTTTGCTTGTTTTGTACAAAATTGGCTGACGACTCTACATTCGCCCCACACCGACGATGACTGAAGCGTTCCTAAGTCAAAAAGGGCGCGATACCTTTCATTCCCTTCATTTCCCCACCCGTTTTGGGAAGAAGGGGAGAGGAAGGGAGACACATTGATTGGGATGGCCACACTTGGATAAGGTATTTACAATCTTATTTTGTTATTTACTTATTCACATTCTTAGGTTTTGGTTATTTACATTCTGATTTTGGTTTGTACATTGGGTATTGGGTGTCATATTCTGATACAACAGTGTGCTATTAGAATGTGAAGTACAATAGTGTAAGTATAACTACTAAAGTTACTATTGAAATATAACTATAGTGTAAATATAACTACGGCGTGCTATTGAAATTTCTATTTACATTTATTTACTCTCAGTTCTCACTCACAATAGGTCGGGTTTCGTGGGTTCGAACATCTCAAGGGTTTGCCTTTTGTGAAGCTTGGCCCAGATTACATTTTTAGGTTTCAATTATTTACATTTTGATTTGGGGCTCAGGTTACATTTTTAGGTTTTGGTTATTCACATTTTGATTTGGATTTGTACGTTTCGGAGACATGTTGGGTTTCGTATGCTTACTCTCAGTTTGCTATTTTTTATATTATATTTTTATGCTTATTTACTTATTTACATTTTTGTATTAATAGGTCGGGTTGCATGGGTTCGAACATTTCAACTGTTTGCCTCTTTAATTGCAAACTCGGGTATCCTTCTATATTAGTTTGCCTACATTTTTTACATTTTTTATAAACTTAGTTTGTTATTTTTTACAAACTAAGTTTGATATTTACATCCTTTTATGCTAGCTCATATTGGGTTTCATGTTTTTAAGCTTCTTTTGCTGAGAGAATTCAAGTCTGGAAGTGTTCTGACATGTTGAAAGATGTAAGGATACATTTATTTTTTCTTAGATGTAAAATCATACATGTATGTTTTCCCTTCACGTTTGCTGGAGTTTTGCTTTGTTTATGTATTTGGTAATATTTGTTAGACCAATGGAAAACATCGGTGGTCACATTGTTTTGCACGAAAAGTAGACAAGATTTTTTAGCAGTTGTTTCATTCTATGTGTAATATATCTTAAAACAAATCTCGGAATCCATATCTGACATATCTCGACATATAGTTGTTTCATTTAGCTTGAACCATAATTAAAAGTTGATATAGCCTGCATTTTTATGGCATTTTAGTTTTTCTTTTTCGTATTTAGATTACGTTAATCCACTGAGTTGTACACATATCGGCAACAATGTAGTCACCATTATTTGTAAGACTCAAACATTAATTCACAACTTTTCATTCTATTTCTCTATTGTTTAAACAAAGTCGATTTTCATTTCCTGTATGAGGAAATGACTTCTCTTTTGTTACAAAATAGGTGTTGGTTTTTATTTTTGCCTTTTTCCATAAATTATTTGGTGTAGATGCAAATGTTATCTCTTGCTTTGTTTGTTTACACCTCTACTTCGTGTTTGGCATCTTAAATAATTAAGGTACTATGCACCAATTGAAAGTTACTTTGTATGTACTACTTGAAACTCTTTCATGCTACCAGTTGGGTGAGTCAATTATGTCTGTAGAATAATTTTTTGTGTCTCTTAGATTGCCCAGTTCAAATTCTTATGGTCCTATTATGTAGTTCTCTATGATAACACCCTTTCTCCATATTTTTTTCATTGATTATACATTTGTAAGGAACCAAATTATGCACTATACTTTTATAGTGATCTGCGTGTTGTGTTTATAAATTTAAATTCAAGATGCATATCATTTTATTTTCTTCCATTTTTTAATGTCATTTTAATGTTGAATTTAGGCATGCCAGTTTAAGCATTTTCACATTATCAGTTATATGTTATTCAATTTGAGATTGGGCGAAGCCTTTTAAAATTCTACAACTACAATGATGTGATAAAAGATGGTCTTCTAGCTTACTATTTATGTGAAATTTACTATTTATTATTTGTGTATAGTTCTCCATATTGTGATAAAAGATCATCAATTGTACTTTGAAACTCGTTCAGGTTGCGTTACGTCTTTTTTGGAAATGGTCAAATGAACTAAAACAAAGACCCTTTCTTAATTTCTATCTTCACAGTTTTTCTTTTGAGTTATGGTAGTTTTAATTATTAAATCTTCGTCTTAAATTGACTTAATTAGTTACTTATGCTCTTAATTAATGTATTTGATTTTAGCATTTGATTAAGTATCCTGCTTTGATTTGATTTTGGCATTTGATTAAGCATCATTATTTAATTAATGTATTTGATTTTACCTTTCGATTAAGTATCGTAAATTGGCTCAATTAGTTACTTATGTTGCTAATTATCGAGAGCTCTAAAGTGTGGTTAAATATCATTGATGAGATAAACTATGAGCAGATGCTTTTGATGAGGTCGATGAAGGAGAAGCAAATCGCCTTGGCAGGTCCCATCTAGGGAGGTAATGAGGATAGGTCCACCAGCTCACCTCCTTTTCCCAGCCTTTGATGATGAAAAATTGATGCATGACCCCTAAAACGAGTTGCATATCAAAGTTAGGACAGTTCGAGACCAAACACGGGGGCTTTGGTGAGGCTTGGATCTCGCAACACTGGCAGACCCATGGTCGACAATCCTCACAAGAGGTTGCCTACTCCTAATTAAGGATCCTATCACTTAAGAGCCCGATTATACACAATTAGTGGCTATTAAGGGCCTTGGTCCAAGCATAGGAGACGTCACCACTCATTTTCAGATTCGCTCGGGGGTCGCATGGCTTGGATTTAATCAATGTTTCCGCACAATTATTTGCTCAATAGTGTCTTTGTCTCAGTTCTTAACGTTGCGCACAGGAGTTTGCGAAGAAACTATTGCGTAAGAAAAAGGGTAATGTGGCCCGCTATTGGCGCTAGCCGCCTAAATACATGAAAAATGCATAATCATGTGAGTTGCCTACGCGAAGTGTTATTCATTATTTTAATTATTTCAGTCACAATACATGTATTTAAATTTAGATTTGTCTTTGGTGATATAACCTTTGATTTATAATCTTTTGAGATAGGAAATTAATTTTAGTTTTATTCATTTTAATTTAATCAGATTTAATCATATTTGCAATGGTATGTTTGGTTTTTTACTTCTTACAGAGAAGTCACTTACAAAGCTCTGTTATAACCAAAACAAATAAGGTACTATGTGATAGTTATCTTATTTTTAGGATTTAGGAACCCCCCAATTTTTTCTTTTGTTAATCTATACAGGTAAAATGATACCAAGAAAGTGAAGATGCTGAAAGTGGTAGTGCTTTATAAAGGAAGGTAATTGTGAAGAGAGTTCACCACATTCATTACTTTACTTTCTATTACCTTTTTTATTCATTTTTAACTTTGTAGTGGTTAACTATCACTTTATTTACACCACAATCTAGGAGGACATACATGTCTTCAAGAAATTGTATGGTTTATATACAATTAAATGAGATGAAATTGTATGTTTATCTTACAAATTATTTCATGTCTTCTGATCATTCCTTTTTATTAACTTTTTTTATTCATCCTCTATATTTTGTTACTTTTGGTTAAAAGAAATTAACATCTTCTCATTTATCTATTTTTGTAATTCGAACCCGTGATAAAGTGGTGCAGCTATGTTCCCTGGTTAGGTGGTATTCTTTTCTCCTAATATTCCCTGGTAGTATATGATTTTAACTCCATATATTAGAGGGAAATGAAATACTCTAGCTGGAGATCAAGAAAAAGGAAGTGCACGGTGAGGGAGTTAATGAACTAGAGGCAACAAAGGTTACAGAAAGAGAGGCTTTAGTGAAGCTCGGTTATGTAATGAATGAGGGAGAGAAGACTATCAAAAGGGTGACACGGGTATCTGAGCAGTTGGAGGGGATTAGGTGGAAAATTCGGAGATGGAGGCTGAGCTGAGACGGCTGAAGGTTAATTTTGACTAGTGGAGGAAGGTGGCATATGCCCCTACTATTATTATTTCGAGTGGAATAATGGATAGCTTGTGGAGAGGACTACACCTTTGGACAACAACTATAGTCCCATGGCAGGAAAGATTAGCTTGCCTTATTTTGTGGACGTGGATGATTATTTCTTGAAGAAGAGAAATGGGAACTTGCTTAAGAGTGTATTCACAAACTGTACTTACAGAAGACATGTGTACATTTGACGTATGGATTTTACTCACCACACTTCACGGGTATATATTACATCAGTTTCATTATTTTGACTACTTATGGTGTAGCAATTCGTATTATTTCTAAATTTAATGAGTATTATTATTTTTGCTAAGTTTAGGCTCTTATCCCATGAAAATATTCTTAATTTAATGAGTATTATTTTTTGAACTACTTTATTGAGTTCTTGGTGTTTGTTTGATACTAAAAAAATGAATGAAGGGCTATGGACATTTATATGTATAATGGCATTCATTTAGTATGAGAATGGCTATTATGGAATGAAGTGTTGCCAATTTCTTATCTACTTAGTCTTTGAATTAATAATTTTAATGACCAAGTCTCCTATTCAATAGTATCAAGTTCATTATAAACTTTCGATTTTTTTTTTTAATTTTCAAAACAGACTATGTGCATACATGTAGTAATTATAAACGTTTGTGTTAAATTCATGTTATAATTATGATCACATCAGAAATAATACTAACAATATATTCTTAATGATTATTGCACATGAGGTTGAGGAATATATTAGTTTCTTTATTTTGGATTGGAGATGGATATAGGTATGAGAAATTCCATTCTAGATTGGTTATGGTAAATTGGAATTCAATAAGTAAATACGTCAACATGAATGAAGGTCGATGGTAAATTAACAAATTCCATTCTCCTAACTTTGATTTTTTTTACAATATAGCTTAATGTTCGAAGGTAAATGCATTGTTTAATAAGTACATATTCCAACCTGATTGAATAAACAAAATTGACAGGTTTATTGCCTTTGAATCTCTGTTTGCTTTGGTATTTTTGTCAATAAGTTTTCTCCTAAATTTGATATGAGTTTTTTATGTTCACAATACACTATATATGCATTCATTCTGTAGTTTTTTTTCTATTAGCATACCTTATAATAACCTCTTCACTAGAAAAGTTGATAATCACGAAGGAACCATGATGCGATATCTTGCCTCTGTGTAGTGATTTCAAATTCATGTTTGAGCCTTTCAATGGTACTGAAAATATATCCAGTGGTACCATACCTTAGACTATGGAATCTTGACCACTAATAGTATTTTTAATTGTCTTGGACAAGATAGCCTAATGTTGATAAACTAAAATGATGTAGATTCATTTATCAGCACATGCTCCAAGTAGGTTCAACTATCCTCTTAACTTCATCAATGATCAATAAGAATTATAGAAAGGCAAACCCCTAATACAGTTTCTTATTGCATTACTTTGTTAATGAAATTTATCTTTTTGTAGCTTAAGCAGTTAAAATTCTATGTAGAAGAGTTATAATAGGTTTTTTATTTTGTATAATGTTGTGGTGATAATTTCTTAGTAGATTAAATAATGCTCAATGTGGGTGGACTGATGATGAAGCACCCTCTATCTTTGACTCGTTTGAGTCTACATTATATAGGAGCTCATCTAGTTTGGAAATAGTGACAAAATTGTGTATATCCCTAGATGAACCAAAAAGCCTCAGAATTTTCATAGCTACATTGATATTCCCCTACAAATTCTTGACGGTATATCACATACACCACACACTAGGACTTCATACATATAGTGTTTTATTCATGTGATGACCTTGTGTGAGTTAAATCCCCTTAATATATTTTTTAAATAATTTTTGGGATTTATTTAATATTTTTTAAGAATTTTAATTAATTTTTGGAAATCAAAATTGGAACTTAATAAAGTTTTCGGGTTGATTTATAAATATTTCTTATGCCTTAAATCTATCTTGGGTAGAAACAAAAAGAGGCAAAAACATATGTGGGTGGAGCTGGAATTTTTAGAAACTCAAAAACACGCGTTTGAAAGTTAATCTTGAGCCTAGGTTCGATTTGTGTTTATTATCACTCACATACCTGTGACTTATTGTGAACCTTTGGATCATCTTAATCTACGGTCTGCATGTGTTTGATATCAATCCTAGTGCATTGGTTTTAACCAATCAGAGTTAGCCGTTGCACCGCTTTCTGTAGACCCTTAGATTTGCATCAATTTAACTTCGTTAAATCTCAGCCCTTGAATTTGAACCATCGTTCCAGATCCTTCTACACCCAGTATAAATAGATGCCATCTGTAAGGCAATTAGAGACTTTTGTGATTTCCTTGTTTGATAGAAAAAAGAGAGAAGAGAGAGAAAATATTAGAGAGAGAAAGGAAACCCTAATCTAAACTTCGTCAAGCCCTAAACCATAAATATTTTTCTGAGTGTTTAGATCGTGTTTTGATAATTTATCCTCTCTTGTTCTTGATCATCCTTCCAACTTAGTCATGTTGATAGAGTTTTCAGTTTCTCTATATAGAAACTTAAGATCTCGTCTTTGTGATACAAATCACATAGATAGTATATTGTTTTGATTTCTTATTTCGAGAAATCTTACTTGTTGGTTATTTTAAAACTGATTTTATGTTTTCAAACCCAAAACCAATAATTTTGATTCTAATTTCATTTTACTCAAACTATCAGACTAAGATCTAGTTTTGAGATCTTGATTAGGGATTGCACTTTCTATATAATATTTTCAAAACCTGAAAGTGTTAGGATCTTTGATATTTCACAGCAAGATTCCTTCTTGATCTGCGGTTACATTGAAAAGTCTAAAAGACTGATTTAGTTTTGGCTAAAGTGATTTTAGAAGTTCTTGCATATCTAGTGATTCTGTAATTTGATAATTCATTCTGTCTGTGTTAAGTGTGAGTGTGTTGCATGCATATGTTAGAGAGCACATCACCACTACACTTTCACTCCACCACACTTAAAGTGTTGGTTAAATGATCTTGAACTTGTTTGAGTCGACGTAAAGCTGGAATCAAGTAAAGATTACAAAGCCGGAGAGAACATCAACGACAACAACCATCAGAGAAGTCAAATCTAATCCAGAGGAGTTGATAACGATTCTGAAGATAGTTTAGGCGTGTTTGTGTTGTTTGATTGTTAAATAGCTTGTAATTTGTTATTCTGATTTTAGTGGATTTTTTTTTTGTGATGTAGAGGTCATCGTGGATGTTTCCCCAATTGGGTGGGGTTTGACCACATTAAAAATTACTTGTGATCTTCCTCATTTTCTCATCACCTTCTTCTAAGTTGTGCTGATTTAATAGTTTAAGTTTTGTTTTTCAAAACTGGTTAACTCTAGATCTGAAATAACTCGTTCAAACTCATTCAATGTTTTTATAATCTTTTAAACACATCTCGTGTTAAGTTTTGTTTTGATTAAAAGAGTTTCTTCAACAAACAGTTTGGATCCATTTTAACCGTTTAATCTTATATCAAACGTCTTAAGTGGTAGTTTTTCAGATGATAGATCATTTTCACCTTTGTTTTGTGGGTTGGGGTTAAACTAATCTATATATGATTTTCCACAACGAAACAGACCCGCATATATTTAATTTTTCCGCACAGTTATTTCTAAATGTCACCCTATTTGTTTGCTATTCTTGAATTTTAAATATCGCCCTATTTTTTCTTCAGGAGTTTTTTTTTGGATTGTATTTCTCATGATTATAAGCTTTGAATGAGTAATGCTAATACTTTTTCATGAACTTTGACAGGTTTGTCCCATTTGCCTTGCTAACCCAAAGGACATGGCCTTCGGTTGTGGGCATCAAATAAAATTTGTCATATAAATCTTTAGAATGTGAAGAAATGTAATGTATGGGGTGGAAATAGCATTTACGTTTCTTTTCTTCTCATTTTTATTTTTCATGCAGGCATGTTCCGAATGTGGACAAGACTTTGAATCATGCCCGATTTGTCTGATTCGCAATATCGTTTATATGGCTTTTATTGTATAGGTGGAAAAATACATGTTAGGAGTTTTAAATTTGTAATCCCATCAAAATTAATGTTAGTTTTCAAATTTGGAAACTACGGTGATCAGAATGTGGTTTATAAAATAGACTTCCGATTATCCATTTTTTTATATAGTATTGTCCATAAGTGGGATCTATTTATGAATATTGTTAAATCAATGATGTGGTTTATACAAGGTCCGTAATGGACTATTAGTATTATTGTTGTTGCATTATTTTTTTTATTTTTTAAACAAAGTGGATAGTCCTATAAACAAAGGAAATGTTGCCTAATTTTCTAAATTGGTTACACTTCTTTGTGTCGTAACATAAACTTTTTAACTTAAATTTTATACGATTCAAAACTTTTATGACTTGACCACATGATTGAAACTCGGGAGAATTATCGTCGTGCCTTCAGACAAGGGCATACCCTAATGTGTGTGTGTGTGTATATATATATATATATATATATATATATATGTGTGTGTGTGTGTGTGTGTGTGTGTGTGTGTGTGTGTGTCAATATTTCATTTCTATATCTTTTGCATATTGATATATATCGTATCATTTTTATTTCGAATCTTTGCAGTCTGCATTTAGTGCATGTTTTCCACATGCTTTATCTTAGGATTGTTCTTTGCATGCTTTTTGATAATATTGATATCTCTCATAATGTGCTTTGAAATTTCATCTCTCAAATTGGTTATTTCAAAATTGATATCATATTTCATTTCTTATTCATATTTGTATCTTTTGGCATCGATATTGATATTGGATGATCATAGTTTGAATTATTTATGATTATGATGTCGTGCATGTGTTTGTTACACATTAAACCATTCATGATTTTATTCCCTCCTCCCTACATTTAAAATCGGCATCTTATGCTCACACATTTAGGGGATATTTATTTTATGGGGGAGTAATAATTTTATGCTATCTTGCTTTGTGTATTCCTAAACAAAAAGAGGGAAAATGGTATCTTTCCTTGCATGATTATAATATCTTTAACATGGAGGGACATCTTACCTAGGTTAAGATTATTTTAGAAATTTTTAGATGTTAAATATTATGCGAATTTTATACTTGTTATATTTTCTTTGCATTTGAAGGTGTGTTTAAGTGTGCAGATTTATAACATCCAACAAAGTTTTCACGCAAGCAAAGATACTCAAGTTTATGTGTCCGTCGAGCGTATATACTCTTTCTCCTTTGGGGGTTGGGGATTGAGTCTTTTTAGATATCTTGACATCCCATAGGACTTTTGTTTGATTTTGTCTCCGAATAGCCAAAGGAGGAGATTTGTAAGGACAAATTTCTAATAAAGTCAATTTGTAGGTAATTGTCTTAATTCTGGTCTAAACATATAAGTCGTAGGTTAGGCTTTGTATTTTCGATCTCGTAAGCCTATGACATATTTGATGAAGATGTAGTGGCAAAGCCTCAAAGTGGATATACATCGTGTCGTGTTTAGTGTTAAGTTTGTCTTCACGTTTACCGAGGATCTTGCAGGTATAGATGCATTTTGAATAATGATACTTCGATATTTTTATGGGCGTTTGTTTTTTACCAAATTGTTTGGAACTATTTTCTAAAATATTTTCTTGAATGAAAATATTTTATTTGGTTTTAATCTGGTTAGAACGAGATTTGAAACTCGCTTGAACAAAATGGCAGTTTTGTTAGAACAACTTTTGATCTCGTTAGAAAGAAATTAAAATCATATTGGAACGAACATCAAATGAGAATGTTTTGTCTATCATTTACATTCTTGCTAGAAACTTGTTGAAAGTTCGTTATAACGAAAAAGGGTTCTCATTCGAATGGACATTGTTCTTATTAGAACAAAAACTCATTCTCGTTCGAACGAACTATGTAATCTCATTCGAATGAGTTTGTCACCTTAAAATTCATGTTTTCACTATTTAAGGTGTGATGGACTCATATTTTTAAAGAACTTTTGGTGAAAAATATTTCTCTATCTGTTTACGAAAGTTCTAAAACCCTACTTTCACCCATTACATTTATAGATCCAAGTTTCATCTTTCATATGCTTTGAGATCTTTATGTTTGGGCACCAACGTTTGTTTCTGTGCATCTTGAGTTGAGAACATGTTTCATGAAATTGAATCCATACTTAGTTTGTTGTGTTGTAGTAAAGAAGCGTTGAGTTTCGTGTTCGATTTAGTAGAAGGTTGCCGAGCCTCATCGATGGATATTAAGGTATGCTTGGATTCGTACATTGTGAAAGATGGCATGGGTTAACTCCTGTGTTTCACTGTGGAGGAGAGGTGGAGTATATAAGAGTGTCAAGGATTCCGAGCGAGGTGAGTCGCTGAGTAAGTCTACTGTTTGCCTTTGTAAAAGCTTATCATAATGAATTTTTTGGATGGACCATCTGAGATTTTTTCCTTTGAGGTTTTGCTCGTACATTCGCGCGTGGTGTTGGATTTATTTATTTTATCTGCTTATCACCTAAATGAATCTTTTAAGTTAAAAAGATAAAATTGAGTAAATCCATTTTTCACACCAAGACTGTTTAATTGCAAAGTTTAATTGGGTTTAATTCGTTTAAAGTTTTTATCTTTAAAATTGGTAAATATAAAAATTGGAGTTTTGTTTGTTCGGACCTTCCTTGGCTAGTGGGACTGCATTTACATTTTTAATGCAGAATGGGAGAGTTATTACTTATGCCTCTAGATAGTTGAGGCCACGGGAGAAGAATTATCCCAATCATGACTTAAGAATTAGCGGTTGTGGTATTTGCCTCAAAAATTTGGAGACATTAGTTTCTTGAAAAGACTAGTGAAATATTAACAGATCATAATAGTTTAACTTACTTTTTCACTCAGAGAGATTTAAATATGAGTCAAAGGGTATGGTTGGAATTAATTAGGATTACTATTTTTCAGTAAAATATCACCTCGGGAAAGCCAATGTGGTAGCCGATGCGCTAAGTAGAAAGGGTTACCTTAATATCATAAGGATGACTAATCAAGAACACATTTTAAGGGATTCGGTGTCTATGGGAATTGAATTCATTAGTCACAGAGTTCGCAAACATTTAATTTACCTTACTCTAGAACCTAACTTGATTGAGAGAATATGTAATTCCCAGTCGGAGGATCCTGATCTTCAAAAGATCCGAGGGCAGGTAGGAGAAGAATAGAACTCAAATTTTAAAATAGACGATTGTGGAACTATATGCTTTGGTACAAGGATTTGTATTCAATAAAATGATGAGATAAAGATTTGGGTGTTGTAAGGAGGTCATTCCTTACCCTTTCCAGTCACCCGGGATCACTAAAATGTTCCAGGACTTGAAGGAAAATTTTTGATGGCCTAACATAAAGAATGAGACTCTAAAGATTGTTGACAAATGTTTGGTATGCCAACAACTTGAGGTCGAACATCGGAGTCCATCCAGGATATTACAACCTTTTCCTGTTCCAGAATGGAAGTGGGAAAATATACCCATAGACTTCAATGTGGGATTTTCGCATACACGGAGAGGAATGGACTTTGACCAAGACCTCCAACTTTCTAGCCGTGAAGACCACAATCAGTGTGGATACATTTGTTCAAGACTTTTATAAAGGATACCATTAGGCTCCACGGAGTTTCTGTTACCATAGCGGCTGATCGCGACCCAATATTTATCGCGGGATTTTGAAAGATCTTTCAAAGAAAAATGGGGTTGTGGCTAGACTTCAGCACTATTTTCCATCCACATACAGATGGACAGATTAATATAAATAATCAAACCTTAGAGGATATGTTACATCATGTGTCCTAGATTTCCATGTAATATGGGAAGATCAATTTCCCTTTGTAGAATTTGTAAACAACAATAATTACAGGACAGTATCAAGATGTCCCCTTACACTGCCTTATATGGAAAAAGATTTTGTAGATTTTAAGATATGAGAAAGTTGGAGAAAGTCAAGTGCTTGGACCATAATTGGTGGAACATGTCGTGGATAAGGTAAAAAATACACAAGATAGGTTGCGGAGTGCCCAAGGTAGAAATAAAAATTGGGTTGATATCGAAAGGTGGGATGTAGACTTAAAAGTGGTGGAAGATGTGTTTTTTAATGTTTCCCCGGGAAAGAAATCATGAGATTCTAAAAGAAAGGGATGCTCAACCTGCAGTATGTAAGACCATTTGAAATACTTGAGAGGATTAGGAAGTCATCCTATAGACTTTTCATGCCTCCAAACTTGTCTCATGTGCACAATGTCTTTCACATTTTGATGTTGCAGAATTATGTGAGAGACTGTGACCATGTTATCAACCATGAACCTATAGAGATCCACGGATATTTGAGTTATGAGTAATCCCCAATGGATATTTTGGATTAAAAAAATAAGGAACTAAGGCCAACGATAATTTCTTTAGTTAAAATAGTATGGAGACACTAAGTTGTGGAAGAAGCCACTTGGGAACTAGAGTCATCCATCAGAGAGAAATAACCTCATTTATTTTAAGGTACGAACTAAACTGTTACTTACTTACCCTATTAAATTTTGAGGATGTAATTTCCTTAGTTGGGGATATTTTAACAACCCTAGAATCTTAAAAGGCTACAACCTTGGTTAGAATCTTGGCCTTAGGCCGTGGCTATCTTAGTTCAACACGAAAGTAAACAAAGATGTATTGAGACAAGGTATGAATAGATGATCGGGAAGTTTATACCTAGGGAGCTTGGCGAGGGCCCAACACATGGGTTATGGCATGGACCAATCGTCTTATTTCTTGCAAACCAAGTTTTAGAGATTCTAAAAGACTTTTTAGAATGGGAATTTGTCAAAAAGTAAAGACATAAATGGAAACCCTAGGTTCGCTAATATTTATTATAAATAACAACCCTTGGCTCACATCCCAAAGCATCTAACCAAATTTAAACTTTAGATAGACAAAGTGACATTTTAAGAAGAAAGGAAGGTGCTGTCAAAAAAGGCCATGGAGGCATGCTGTTCACCGACGAGAAGAGGGTTATAAAATGCAGCGGAACCTTACTCTTCATCGGACCAAGTACTCTTGGTAAAGGATTTATTGTCTTTCTTTTTTCCTTGAATAAACCCTTGTTTCCATGTTTTTACTTAAATACGATTATCTCATTTGTGATTTTTGAGTTCTCTGGGTTCAGAGGCCATCGACTTTTACTCTTCATCATAAATTATGAGTTTCCTAGGTTTGAGGTCTATAAACATTCACTATTTACCCCATATCTTTATTGTTGAGGTTTCTTATATGTATTTTGTCTTGGGTTGGGGTTTTTTGAGGTATAATATCTTTAGAATCTATTCATATCAATCTTATGAGGTTTTATTTGGGTTTTAAACTTAGATCTTTGGAAATCTAGGTTATGGGATAATTCGGGTTTAAAACATTCATTTTCATAAATTATCCTTATTTTTTGAAGATTAGTAGTTCCCAATCCTTCATTAAGGCCGCAGACTTATTGATATGTCCTCGTCCTAGGACGAGGGTCAACAGTGTCCACAGCCGAGTTCCCAAGGGACCCCATATAGACTGTACCCAGGGCTCATCTGGACTGAGGTCGGCTATGAAATCTATGCTCCCGACCTTGTACTGAGTCGATACTCCAGGGCAACATTCCATTAGTACAGACATGCTTCGTTTACTATTTTGGTCGAGACCTAGTGATATTATTATAAGACACATCTCGATTTGATGTGTTCAACCGAGACCACACTCCTACCAGGATATCGAATAAAGCTACGTGGGGATTTCGTACTCAGCCAAGCTGAGACCCCTCCAGACGACATCCACGGTACGAATAGTACAAGGGTCCAAGATGGCATATCCCATGTGGAAAAAACTGTTGCAACAAGATTATTCCCTCACATGAGGAAATATTACATTATGATTAGCTACATGTGTGAGGGACACATGTCAATTTGTTATTGGAAGCCTCCTCATGCACGTGTTAATTACATGCTTGGGGTTAAACTATGCCCCCCCAGGTACTATATATAATCCTCATCTTCTACCTTGTAAAGGGACCTAAATTCAAAATCCCTACTAAGACTCTATCAAAATATTTAGTGGAGATAGAAAAGTTTGAGTGTTGTATTTACAGGCTATTAGAGCCCTCATTATAGTGAAAATCACCATTCACCCTGCACAGTGGACGTAAGCTCCGGCCGAACCACTTATATTAAGTGTTATTTTCTCCATTGCCTCATCTCCTTCCACTGTTATATTGGTGTATTTTCACCATTATTGTGCTAGTGCGAGCTTATTCATCACTTTGATCTGGCTCTTACGTTTCCCAACACACATCATCATTTAGGGCACAAAGCCCTAAGCGCCCATCCATCAAATCATACATGGGGCAGACACTACCCAATCAGAACAAGGACATATGTCACTCCCTCATCCTACAAGAAGTAAGAATTCGTCACATCAGAGATATCTCATCAAAGACTACATCAACTCTTACCCCTCAGCCACCTATTCACACCGAAAGTTAAGGGCTAGGGGGATTGATATAACCAAGTGTGACCTCGTCCTAGGATGAGGGTCAACAGTGTACACAACCGAGTTCCCAAGGGACCAAATATAGACTTTACCCAAATCCATGGTCTTAGCCCTATGATGAGCCGATACTCCAAGGCAGCATTCCATTAGTAAAGACATGTCTCGTTCGCTATTTTGGTGAAAACATAATGATATTATTGTAAGACACGTCTCGTCCTGACGTGTTCGGTCGAGACCACAAACCCACCAGAATATCTAATAAAGTTATATGGGGTTTTGTAATCGGCCTGTTCGAGACCCCTCCAGACGACATCTACGGTACGAGTAATACAAGGTTCCAGGATGGCAAATCCCACGTGGACAAATCTGCTGCAACCATATTATTCCCTCGCATGAGGGAATATTACATCATGATTAGCTACATGTGTGAGGGACAGGTGTCACCTTGTTATTAGGAGCCTCCTCATGCACATGTTGATTACATGCTTGGGGGCAAACTACGCCCCCCACGCACTATATATAATCCTTATCTTCTACCTTGTAAAGGGATTTAAACTCGAAATCCCTACTAAGACTCTATAAACATACTTAGTGGAGAGAGAAAAGCTTGAGTGTTGTATTTACAGGCCATTAAAGGCCTTATTATATTGAAAACCACCATTCACCATGCACAGTGGATATAGGCTCTAGCCGAACAACTTATATTTGGTGTTATTTTCTTTTTTGCCTCATCTCTTTTCACTCTTATATTATTATATTTTCACCATTATTGTACTGGTCTAAGCTTATTCATCACTTTCATCTAGTGATACAAATTCTAGTATCATCAGTCTGGCGTCGTATGTGGGAACGAGATAGCCATTCTCTTCCCTTTCTCTGAATCTGCTCTTCTGGATTCTCTGGTGGTGGTCCAACCTCATCCTTGGTTGAGCTTGAACCATCATTGAAAGAGCTCTGGTTTGATTTTAGCTCATTTTCTTCTCTTTCAACTTATTACCAGTACTTCATTTGATTTTTTTTATCACCAAACACTACACCAAATCTGCCCATTTGTCAAGGTCATTGACCTTGACAAATTCACCTTGTCAAGGTCAATGACCGTGACATTTCGAGGCGAGACAACTTTTTTTGTCACGGTCGTGTCACGGTCATTGACCTTGACAAAAAACTCGCGTTTTGTGTCACGGTCGTGTCAAGGTCAATGACCGTGACACGTTTGTCACGGTTATAAACCGTGACAAAGCCGTGACCCTTTTAAAAAAAATTGTCACGGTCATTGCCCGTGACAAGCCCGTGACAAATGTTGTCAAGGACTTGTCACGGTCAATGACCGTGACAATTCTGGGCAGAATTTAAAAAAAATCTGCTGGGCAGCATGGCCACCGCCACTGCCCAGCAGTATATTTGTACCTGTTATAGCAACGTTGTACCTGTTCCAAACATCATATATCCAACACAAACTAAAGATAATGCAAATATATATTCATGACAGTATAATCCAAATCTTCAAAGTAAAAATAATATACATGACGATATAATCCAAATATAATTAAAATGGACAAACTTAAAAATAATGTTACTACATGTTTTAGATAAAACTGAGGAGGTGAGTAGGCCACACGACATACGAATTGACGCACCCACTAATATACGTCGTGCCGCATTGTTCGCGCAACCACAATAGGGAGTTCTCCTTCCTGGGTATGACATGCGTGACGAGCACCCTGGACTCCATCTCTTGAAGCACACGTCCATGGACTAGTCCACCCTCGACGATGTTCGGGTCCCTCAATCCCCACCCTATCCGCTGGCCATTAAATATGTCCAATATGAACACGCTCGGCCAACCAATTGTCGATAATGGTCTGTTGGAGGGCGTCAAATAGGGAAGTGGATCGTCGAAGTACGAACGTGTCGGTGATGAAGCAGCGAGGTCCACATCCTCGTCATCCTGCGCCTCGTCCTCCCGCACCTCCTCGTCCTCCCGCACCTCCTCCTCCACCGCCTTCTCCTTCCCTTTCCCTTTCCCTTTCTCTTTACGGTCTCCACCCAACGTACGCTTCATGAATGCGTACATATCTTGGACCGTCGCCTCCAAACGGGACAGCTTCGCGTCGTGTGAATCCACCGTTCGAGCCAACCCGGTGTCGCTCGTCTCCAATCCGATGATCCTAGATTTGGCCACCCGCGAGCTCACTCCCCTTGTCCTCCCCTTGCGATCAGAGCCAAGCACTTGGCTGAGTGCGTCTGTGGACAAAGATGCCTTGTCGGCATCAGACTGCGACTCATGCACTTCCTTAAGCTTTGCCTGAAACGACAAAAAGCACATGATTAGTAAAATAAGTAAACTAAAAAATTATAACGTAATTAACAATAATTAAACTGTCGGATTACTTACAATCGTGGCCGCGACGGTCGGGGACACCTCCTTGTCCTTCCCCTTCTTCGTCCGAAGAGCCACATAAGTATCGAGCCTATGTGGCTTACCCCCTGGCCCACTCCCTACCCCCTGAAATAAAATAAAGTAAAGTAAAATTAGTATCGGCCCCGCAAAGTAAAATAATATCCAATAATATATTTCTGTAGTTATAGATAAATTAAATATTACCTTCATCCTATGCTCCACCTCAGCGTAAGAGGTCCGGCCGGAGTAGTGCACGTCCGTCTTTTTAGCCCGATTTTCCCTCCCCGATTGGCGAGATGCCAATTGTCGATCCTCGATCTCATTGTCAATGAACTTTTGCCATTGTGCCAATGAGATCGGCTCCTTGGGCGGGACGGATCCGCGCCATTGTAAAATGGTCTCTCGTGTTTTTCCAAAGTACCGTGTCCGCATATTTTTTTTCCACGTCTTGTGTTGCTCCCTCAACTGCTCAAAGACGGAATCGCGTAGCTTTGGATCCAAGTTTAATTGTTCCTGTCCAACAAATACAATGTTAGTTGCGAATAAATATAAATATAAATATAAATATAAATTGAAATTGAAATTGAAATTGAAATATTCATATAAATATTACCTGTAGTGCCGCCCAAACAGCTAACTTGAGCTCATACGGCACCTCCTTCCAACTCATAAACCCCGGGCCGATGACCGTCTTTAGCAGCTCGAGGGATCTCGCTAAAAGCTCCGACTTGTTTTCGACGGTAATCCCAAATTTTCCATATTTGGGGAGCCTAGGGGCGGAGGAGCCCTCGTCGCCTCTGCTACCACCGAACCCAGACGACGACATCATCATCATCTTTGCCCTAACATCTGAAGGAGACATTTTTGCTGTAAAAAAAATGTTATTAGTACAGATAGAAAAAATGTTATTAGTACAGATAAAAAAATGTTTCGTCTATATTATAACGTATGTGTAAGTTCCGTCAATACCACCCCCGCCACACGCACACACACACACACACACCACCCCACCCCACCCCCGCCACACGCACACACACACACACGCACACACACACACACACACACACACACATATTTTGAATGAAAATATCAATTATTTATAAAATTGATGTCTACTTTTAGTGTTGTGTATATATGTTAGTCTACTTTTGCTTTTTTTTTAAATAATCAATTAACCAAATTTCATAATAGTGAATAAGGGTTAATCCTAGCCATTGATTAAGTGTATTATTAGTAAGTACAAAAAATAAATATGGACTCTTAATCTATGATATAAGGAGTATTTGTTAGTGAAATAATAATTTAGTGATAAAAACACACTCGAACACTACCAAGTTTTGACGACACGGGTCTCTAGAAAGAAAAACAAGCATTTCCAAATTACACGTCGAAATAATACAAGTGCATGCTTTGCAATCAAAGGTATTTATCTTTAGGGGTTTGTAAAATGTTTGTTGTCCTATATCCATAATCAATATTATTTTAAGTCCTAAAATTACATAATCTATTATCTTTATAAGGATAAAATTATCTTAAAATGATTGGTAGGGAATGTCTATGAGGTGGATGATAATTTATTTGATATTTTATTTTATTTCTTTTGGTTAGGTTATTAAGACTTTATTTGAATTGATATCTTAGTAATTATTATTTAATATTTATTTTGAGCAATTATCTAGTAGGATTATTATCCTAGAAACAATTCTATCAATTCAAATAAATAGATATCAATTCAAATACATGTCTTGGATATCAATTCCCACTAGGGGTGGCAATTCGTGTGCGTCGTGTCGTGTTCGGGTCGTGTCATGTCGGGTTCGTGTTAAGTATTAGTCAACCCTAACCCGACCCATTTAACTAATCGTGTCAGATGAGCAAACACTAACCCGACCTATTTATTATCGTGTCGTGTTCGGGTTGACCCGCATAACCCATTAAGTAAAATATAAAATAATTTTTTTCTTCTCTCTTAACCAATCATAGCACTCATACGCCTACAATAACTTAATTTAATTAATTTCAAATTCTTGCAACACATAAATAATTTATCATCCGAGTTCGTGTCGAGTTCGTGTCGGGTATCGTGTCGTGTCAAAAATTGCCACCCCACCCCACCCCTGCCCCCCTCCACCACCACACACCACCACACACACACACACACACACCCCACCCCACCCCACCCCACCCCCTCCCCCACCACACACCACCACACACACACACACACCCCACCCCTAACCACCCCCTGCCCCACCCCTCCACCACCCCCTCCCCCACCACACACCACCACACACACACACACACACCCCACCCCACCCCACCCCCTCCCCCACAACACACCACCACACACACACACACACCCCACCCCTAACCACCCCCTGACCCACCCCTCCACCACCCCCTCCCCCACCACACACCACCACACACACACACACACACCCCACCCCACCCCACCCCACCCCCTCCCCCACCACACACCACCACACACACACCCACACCCCACCCCACCCTCCACCACCCCCTCCCCCACCCTGCCCCACCCCCTGCCCCCCTCCACCGTCCCCACCCCCTCCCCCACCCTGCCCCACCCCCTGCCCCCCTCCACGTACACACATACACACATATATATATACACATACACACAAATATATATATAAATGAAAGAGAGAGAGAGAGAGAGAGAGAGAGAGAGAGAGAGAGAGAGAATGGACCTGAAAGTAGAGAGAGAGAGAGAGAGAGAGAACAGCGTCGAGAGAGAGAGAGAGAGAGAGAGAAATGGAGGGAACGGCGCGGGAGGGAAAAAAGAAGGGGGGTAGGGTTTTTGCTGAGAATATTGTCACGGTCGTGTCAAGGTCTTTGACCATGACAAGAATTTAAATAATTGTCACGGTCAATGACCGTGACAAGTCCGTGACAAGTAAATTTGTCACGGGCTTGTCACGGTCAATGACCGTGACAATTCGTTGTCACGGTCGTGTCAAGGTCAATGACCGTGACATAAAACGCGTGTTTTTTTGTCACGGTCAATGACCTTGACAAGGCTGGCCGGCTGAAAGGTGACAATTTGCCCATTTTGGTGTAGTAAAAATTATTCAAATGCCAATAGATCCACCAATTATAGGTGGTCCTAGTACCAGTCAGGCCCCTCAGTCATAAATGAATGAGGTGGCGATGACCTTGCGCTCCTTAGTAGATAGACAATGACAAATGCAGGAAACTTTTGCTGCTTTCAGCCAGAATATAGTGGCTAGACAAACGGCCAGGGGGAAACTGTAGTCTCCACTAAAAGATCGTCCTCCTCAGTAAAGGCGCAGAGACATGGCCAACCCTAGGCGCTTACACCTGAGGAGGCCGGGTCATAAATGCCCTAATGATGAGGATGAGAATTATGACGAAGAGGATGATAAGAACTGTTGGGAGCCTTATCAGATATTTAGAGGCACTGTGCGACCTATTCAGCCTAGCCGAGGGTGTAGTGGGAGGCTGAGCTGAGAGTGTAGGCTAAGGTCATCAGCTCTAGACAGATTAAGCAGGGGATTGACCTTTGATAGGCTTGGGTTAGCAGCATATGACCTAATAAATTGACTCTCTAGGTCTAGAAGTATAGCTGGATCTCAAAGGAATGACAAATGTGATGACCACCAATATCCTCATGGACGAGACGAGGAGAAGCGAGAGGTGAATAACTGACAGAGAACAGTTAACCGAGAGCCCTCGGTTCACCCAAATGGCAGAGAAGGGACTGTAGATAATGTGGCCTAGGATGAGGTTATAGCAGCGGCTCAAAGACCCTGGAATGATTCTATTCAAAGGCTGAAAGATAAGATTCAGGACATTCTGAAGAGCCGAGACCCCTTGCAGAGGAGATACACTGAAGTCTCCCCCTTCGTGGCAAAGATTATGAGTTATTCTACCCCGACTAAGTTCAAGCCTCCAGTGGCCACAATAAAGTATGATGGGAGCACTAATCCAGTCCACCATGTGTAGATGTATCAGTTAGCTATCGATATTTATGCAGTCTAAGATAAGATGAGGTGTCGTGCCTTCTCAAGCACCTTGATCGGAGCAGCTCGTGTACGGTTTACCTTTCTACCTAAAACTCAATTAAGAATTTCAAACAGCTTGCGAAAATATTTATACATAATTTCTGCTTTTGGGTGAGGCCCCAGAAGAAGACGAATCACCTTTTATATGTGAAATAGGGGAAGAATGAAAGTCTAAGAGAGTAGATAGTAAGGTTCAATAAGGAGAAATTGGAAGTTGAGGATTATGAAGAGAGTATTACCATAACAACCCTGATGGGAGGTCTGCAGAAAGGAAAACTACTTTGGAAGCTTGCATAGGATCCTCCAAAGTCTATGGCTGAACTCCTGGCTTATGGTCTGGAAGGTCATGAATGCAGAGGAAGCAATGGATGCCAAAGGTGAAGACGAGAAGGGGACAAGCAATGGGGGCAAGTTCCACAAGAAGAACAAGGATGGAAAGAAGAGGTCGGCGGATGACAAGTTCACAGACAACACCCCTTTGAATACCAGTATTGAGAACATTTCGAATGAGATCAAGAATGATAGGTATTTAAAGTGGCCCAAGAAGCTGAAGGCTCCTCCTGACAAGAGGAATAGAAATATGTGGTGTGAATTTCACCAAGATTATGTCCATACGACCGATAAGTGTTTTGCTCTCAAGGACGATATTGACAGAATGCCAAAAGATGGAAAACTGAGAAAGTATGTTGATATGGGAAGTTACAAATGTGACCGAGATGACACCCGAAAGAGGAGGAATGATAAGTGCAAGCCTGATGCTTTAGGAGTCCGAGACGATGATGACTCAAACGATGATGACGAAGCCCAGACTTATCTCCCCCAATTACTGATCCAAAAGTTAGATTTCATATGATCTCTCTTGGGATTAATATTATATGTAGAGGATTATCTAGAGGAGGAAAAGAAGTTGTCGATAGAAAAGGTCATGTAGAAGAGGCCAAGGCTCTCCCTCCCAAACCTAAGGAAGTGAATTCAGTAGTCATAGAGCTGAAGAAGGTAAAAATAACTAAAGTTGATATGAATACTTTGATTATGTTTTTTTCTAAATTGTATTTCAAGGGGATTCTAGCCTCGCATGATGGCCCTTTGGTTATCACCACTCTGATGCATGGTGATGAGGTTCGAAGGATTTTGGTGGACGGTGGTGAGAAAAAAACGTGACTGTGTGATAATTGATTAAAATCGTAACTTTCTACGTTGGCACACTTATTTAATTAGTGTCTATTTTTAAACCAAAATAAATCAGCCCCAAATCATGCATCTACGGTGCGTGCGTGTGTCAAACCATAAAATAAATAAAGCATGCGACACAAGCTTAAGGAAAAATCCCCGCAGGGAAAAACCTTTTATTTATAGAACTTTGAAAAGTTTACAAGACCATTGACTTACATACCATCTTGCTTTCGCCCACAAGAGTAATGCACGGTGTCTTCGTCAAACCTTCAAAGCAACGGCTAAAAATCTGCAGTGGTTCACGCGCAGCTATACCACAAGGACCGCAATCCTAGACACGCAGTCTGAAATCTTCACAAGGACTCCCTCCACAATAGCACGCAGCTGTCGGTTGTAGAGCTCTCCCCATAAAGAATAAACAAGGGCAAAAGTTGTGTTCTTGAACACCAAAATAATTCACTAAACCTTATGGGAGTTTTGTGAATTGAAAACAAAAAGGGATTAAAACCTAAAGGAAGAAGCCAAAAAGGATTCTGCTTTTGTTGTTTTTCTGTTCGTCAAAATGCTGTGACTTCTTAATGAAAACAGAACCAAATCATGAGATTTTATAGAAAATCGCGCCGCCTCGAAAACAGAGCTCGTTCGAACGAGATCAGCAAGTTGCTCGAACGAAGTACGTATGTCGTTCAAACGACATTGCGCGACTTCCAATCTCGTTTAAACGAGATGCTTATCTCGCGCGAACGACCTGGGCGTCAGAGGTCCGCTTCAAAACTTAGAAAAAAATACTCATTCTCAATATTTGACGAAAAAGTTCGCTCCAACACTTAGTAAATATTTTATAAAAATATCCCAAAGCTCTAAGTGAAAAGTAAAGGTATTTAAAACAAACCCTTACCAAAGTAAACTTCGCGGAGTCTTGAATGATGAAGAACTTAAGTAATTCGGATCTGTCTTTGATGTAGATGTCTCTTGAATTCTCTTCGACGGTGTAGCGGTATATGACATAATAAATTGATAACGGACCTATGAAAATATGTCCTTACAGGTGGTAGCTCAACCAACGTTATGTTTTGGGATTGTTACAAAGGCATAGGTCTGAGCAAGAAGAGGCTAGTGCCGTATCATCAACCTCTAATCGGGTTTAATGGAAAGAAAGTACACCATTTGGGGATTTACGAAATGAAAGTCAGAATGGGAAATTACTGGCCAAAATGTCTCACAAAGAAGATTAATTTCTTCGTCATGGATGAGAATGTCTACTCGGCCTACAACATAATCCTCGAAAGATTAGACCTCAAGGAATTTGAGGTCGTGCCTTTAACGGTTCACTAAATAATTAAATTCCCGACTCCGTATGGGGTAGGGGAAGTGTAGGGTGACTAGGTTGAGGCACGCGAATGCTACTTCAATTCAACCGAGGAGAGAGAGGCATACAAAATGGCTACTACAACTTACAATATTGATACCCTGGATCCAAGAGATGAGACTAAGTTAAAGAAGGGTGAGGTCGTTGAGGAGGTAGAATCCATCATCCTCAATGAGGATGAGTAAAAAAAAAATGTCCAAATCGATAAAACCTTGAGGAAGGATGTCAAAGACGAGCTAATCAAGCTGCTAAAGAAGAGGTAGAGCATTTTTTCTTGGAGCCATGAGGATATGCCCAGCATTGACTCGAAGGTTCTCTGCTATAAGCTCAATGTGGCAGAGGATGCAAAGTCGATCAGGTAGAGAAGAAGAGTCTACTCCGGGGAGAAATATTATGTCATTCTAGAAGAGGTGAAGAAGTTAGAAAATGCCGACTTCACCAGGGAGGTCATTTTCCCTGAGTGGCTTGCAAATGCTGTCATCTTCCCCAAAGCCAATGCAAATGGAGGATGTGTGTTAATTTTACAGATTTGAACAAAGCCTGCCCCAAAGATAACTTTCCACTAAGATTAGATGGTTAACGCTACAGCCGACCATGAATTAATGAGCTTTATGGATGCGTACTCAGGATACAATCAAATATTCATGGATACAGTCGATGCAAAGAAGACAATATTCATAATTGAAAAGGGGACCTACTGTTATAAGGCCATGCCCTTCGGATTAAAAAATGACGGGGCACCAAAGGTTGGTAAATAAGATATTAGAGGATGAGATTGGGAAGACGATGGAAGTTTATATCGATGATATGTTGACAAAAATCCTTAAGGACGACACTTATATGACCGGCCTTGAGATCACTTTTGATACGATGGATGAATACAGGATGAAACTCCATCCCTCCAAGTGTGTCTTTGGCGTGGGGGCAAGAAAGTTCTTATGATTCATTGTGAATTTGTGGGGGATTGAAGCCAACCTCAAAAATATCAAAGCTTTGATGGAAATGAAGACTCCGACGACAATCAAAGATGTGCAGAGGTTAATCGGATAAGTGGCATCATTAAACATGTTTATGTCTAGAGCTACTGACAAGTGCCTTCCTTTTTTCAAAGTACTTACAAAGGATTTTGAGTGGAATGAGGAGTGCGATAGGTCCTTTCAAGAATTAAAGGCCTACATTGGCTTCCCGCTCTTACTGTCAAGACTAATCTAAGGAGAGAAGTTGTACTTATATCTGGTTGTGTCGGAGTCGGCCATAAGTGCTGCTATACTCAGAGATGAAGATAGAGTACAGAGGCCAGTGTATTTTAATATCAAGGCCCTCTAAGGGGCCGAGCAGAGATACCCCAAATTGAGAAGTTGTCTTATCCTCTAATCCATGCTTTAAGAAAGATGAAGCCATACTTCTAAACACACCATGGTCGTCCTCACTGATTCTCCCCTCAGACGGTTCATCCAAAAACTTAAGAAATCGGGTAGGTTGATGGCCCGAGAAATTGAGATGGGGGAATTCGATATCATCTACCAGCCAAGACAACCATTAAGGGGTAGGCCTTTGCAGAACTTGTTATCGAGTTCACATGGGATGAGGCCGATACAGAAGAAATCGAGTTTCCCACTTGTGAACTAGTATTTCCTCCCCTTGTTAAGGCCGAGCGGAGTTCAAAGAGAAGCAAGGTGCCTGAGAACGAGGAAGAACAATACCTCTTTAAAAATGGGACCCTGAAAGAGGGTCATTTTTCCAAAGATGGTATTGTGTGGATCTTGTTCATTGATGGATCTTCATGTGAGAACGAAAATATATAAGGTTTAATTATGTCGGCCCCAGATGGGACCGGTATTGAATGTTCATTGAGGTTCAGCTTTAAAGCCTCTAATAATGAGTCAGAGTATGAAGCACTCCTAACAGGTCTCTCCCTTGCCTGGGCACTAAATGAAGAGATACCTCGATTAGATAATGGCCGAGTCAATGCTCTGGCAAGGTTAGCTTCAGCTACTGTAATTGAAATTAGAAAAATGGTCCTGGTAGATATCCTCCATCAGTCGACCATTGAAGGAGAAGAAAATACTGTGGAATTTTTCTTCAACTTGAATATAGGATCTTCTTGGATGGATCCTATCATCCAGTACATCAGAGATAGAGAGTTTCTAGAATCTAGAGCCGAGAGAAAGAAGCTGAGTTATAAAGCAACTAAGTTCTCCCTCATAGGAGATGTTTTATACAAAAAAGGGTTCATACTTACTCTTCTCATATGTGTCCATCCATATGAGTTAGAGTATATTTTAAAGGACGTGCATGAGGGGTCCTGCTCCAGTCATATAGAAGGAAGGTCATTAGTAAAAAGGATCATCACTCAGAGATACTGATGGCTGACATTGACCAGGGATGGATCTGCATATGTTAAGAAGCGTGATAAGTGTTAAAGGTTTGCCACCATACCCCATCAACCTCTTACGTCTATCACTTATACAAGGTCATTTGTAGTCTAGGGGATTGATTTAGTAAGGCCATTACTGAGATCTGTGAATAATTATCGTTATCTGATTGTAGCGATTGATTATTTTTTGAAATGGGTAGAGTCCGAGGCGATGATCAAAATCATGGAGAAGAAAGCCTTTCAATTTATCTGAATAAAACATCATTTGTAGGTACGGCCTCCCTAACACTCTAATTTCTGATAATGGGGCGCAGTTCAAGAACATATCCATTGAGAACTATTGTGAGCAGGTCGACATCAAATAATTCTTCTCAAATCTAGGCCGACCCCAAGAAAATGGGCAAACAGAGTTCACCAACAAGATAATTCTCGATGGAATCAAGAAAAAGTTAGAGGACACTAAGGGGATATGGACTGAGGAAGTGCATGTCATCCTATGGGCATATAGGACAACAGCGAATACTCCAATGGTTGAAACTGCATTCATGTTAGCCTATGGCACAAAAGCGATTATGCCAACAGAAGATGGGTCTCCCAACACATAGAGTCCAAACATATGACGAAGAGCAGAATGTGGCAGAGAGGAGATTAAACTTGGATCTCGTAGAGGAACAAAAAGAAGATGCTGAGGTTAGGCAAGCTGCTTATCATCAAAGAACCTAAAAGTTTTATAATAAGAAGTTGAAACATTGGCCACTGGAAGTAGGAGACCTCATTTTAAAAAAGACATGGCAAAATCCCAACAAGATTCATCCCAACTGGCATAGTCCCAATAGGATGGTTGAAGAAGGTTCCAGGAACGTATAGGTTGGATAATCTAGATGGAGAACCATTCTCCAATCCATGGAACGCTGACCATCTCAAGAAATGCTATCAGTAATGAATTTTGTGTTAAAGTTTCATTTTAGTTTTGACTGTCTCTTATCAATTCCATTTTAGTATAATTTGTCCATGTACATGAGAATCAAATTATGAATGAAAATTTACATGTGTTCTCTCCTACCTTGTCTATTATTTGAATATATGTTACTTGTATGTATCAACTCATCTTAAGCTATAAAACATCGTCCGTGGTGAAATAACTTTAAGTTGCTCTCGGTGACATGACAGTCCAGATGGGGTTAACCTCGTCCAGGGACTCTCAGTAACATCAAAAGGGGTAAAAATTACTTAGTTGTGGTTCATCATTAAACATCATTAATTTGGTAAAAATTCTCTCTCGGCCGAGATGACAATGTGTGGACGAGACGACTCTCATCCATACACTCTCAAAATGACGAGAAGGGACTCATGATATAACACCATAATTTGGTATATTCAAATTAAAATTCACTTAGTTGTGGTTCATCATTAAACATCATTAATTTGGTGAAAATTCTCTCTCGACCAAGACTATAGTGTGTGGACGAGATGACTCTCATCCATAAACTCTCAAAACAATGATAGGGGACTCATGATATAACACCATAATTTGGTGGATTCAAATTCAAAATCACTTAGTTGTGGTTCATTATTAAACATCATTAATTTGGTGAAAATTCTCTCTCGATCGAGACGATAGTGCATGGACTAGACGACTCTCATCCATACACTTTCAAAATGATGAGAGAGGACTTGAGACAAAATGTAATTAATTTTGTGAAGTCAATGTAAGATAAGAGGCAAAATATTATGCTACTAATGGAAAATTAGGGCAGACACATTTTCATAACATATGAAGAAGACATGAATAAACAAAGAGTTGTCATTTAGTAATGATGGGGTTACAAAAATAGTTCGATACAAGAGCTACACAAGTTAAAGAGCATGAGGCCACAAACGACCACCCCAAAAAAAGCAAGAATAATAAAGAAGATCTCAAAGTTGTAAATTGACCTCAGCATCTACTTGAGCTGACCCATCAGTAAGAATGGTCTCGCCCCCAACATGGGTAGTATTAGTCCCACCATTATTAACACTTGTCTCAGCCGCAACATCATTATTCTCGGTGTCCTTATTGGGGTTTACCTCTAAAGTATCGGCCAAATTTTCACTATCATCCAGAGCAGTCTCAAGAAGGGGATCATTGAAGTTAAGACCCAAGAAGTCATCAGGAATCAAATTTCTAGCTTCAGCATTCTTAATTATATCCCATCGACCGATAGTTTTTATGCCCCTCTTAAGATACTCAAAGGCGTAGCCCCTGAACTCATCAGACTCCTTGAACTCACCTATAACTTTCGCCTTAGCCTTGTTCAGGGCAACCTTAATGGAATCATCAATCTCGGCCTTTTTGTTATTGTCCATCCTCTTTAAAGTGTTGGTATGTTTAGTTTTTAAATTGTCAATCTCGTCAACCCTATTCTGAAGAGTCGACATAGTCTTCTGAAGATCGTCCCTGAGGTTTCTCTCGGTCTTCTCTGTATCTCTTCCCTTCTGAATCAAGGTAACTTTCTTATTAATCCAATCCCCCATCCGATAGAGGGAAATGACACCCTACAAGAAATATGGATAGATAAATGAGTATGAGATGGGACTATGGATGCTATGCTTGGCAAGTCTATGTAAGTACCTGAACATCCCTATGAAGAGTAAACTCGGTAAGCAATGATATGTCCATAGAATAAAGGAAGTTTTTATCACCATCAAAGATGAGAGAGATGACACCATCAATGGACTTTTTAGCATGGCCAATAATGCTCTCGTCATCGAGTTTCAATTGAGAGAAACGAGATGCTAGAGCTTCATTTATGGAGCTGGGGACCACTTTCTCAGGATGACCCTGCTTTGATGGCCGATGAGCAGTAGTGTCTTCATACCATACCTTCCTCTTCTTCCCAGCATTATAGGCTCAGCAGCAGCCCACGATAGATTTTTTTTACCTAGGGTAGCAGGAGCACCAGACTTCTTTCCTTGTTTATCGATAAGTTTGCTTAAGTTTGGATCCACCATCTTCCAAATTTTATCTGGGGTGTTCGCTGAACGATCTGCAAAAAATGGACGAGGTCAGTAATGAAAAACTATAAGATACGACACAACAGTTGATAAGAAAATCACTTATGCAACTCGGTTAGGGGGTCAACCCCCAGACCTTTCTGAGTCGAGTAGTATGGGGTCATCAGCTGATATAACTTTACGAGATGACCACCATCACCTTGTCTCAACTTTTTCAGAGGCCTAAGGGTTTAATCCTGAATCAAGGGTCTCCCGTCCAATTGGATTCGGAGTAAGCGTATAATGAATCATTAATATCTAAAGGATAACATAACCCAAACTCGTGTGTTCCACTCATGTCCCTCTTAATGACTTGAAGGTGTGATTCCTTTGGTTTTTTCTCGGTAATGTGCACACTCATCCATGCTACAGGAAATATCGAGACTACTCATAGTCAAATATAATCAGCTCCCGATCGTAATCGTATAGAGTTTTTCCTCCACATCTTTTCCTCCTTCGTCATTTGTCAACTTTTAGTCCAACCCCATTAGAGTATTAGCATGCTTTGTTGAGTCCAAACCAAACTTTTTTACTAATTCCTTGACATACTTTGTTTGAGCTATGAAAATACCATTATCATTTTCTACACTTAAAAGCCAAGAAAGAAGGTAAGTCCACTAACCATACTCATCTCAAACTCAGTTTTCATCTCTTCTGAAAAACTTGATGTATACTTCCCTATGGTTGAGCCAAAAATTACATCATCAGCATAAATTTGAGCCACAAGGATGTGATACTTGTCCTTTCTCATGAAAAGAGTTCAATCTAATCCATCATTTTTAAAACCACTTTTCAACAAGTATGTTTTTAATATCTCATACCAAGCTCTCGGGGCTTGTTTGAGACCATACAAAGCCTTTTGAAGTTTAAAAATAAGATTTGGCATTCTAGGATCTTCAAAACCCTTTGGTTGTTCAACAAAAACTTTTTCATTTAAAACACCATTTAGAAAAGCTCTTTCAACATCCATTTGGTAAAGTTTGAATTTCATGTAACAAGAAATGGAAAGTAAAAATCTAACACTTTTTATTCTAGCTAATGATACAAGGATCGTGCTCTGGATTCACCTTGGATTTGAGAGTTGTGTATAGGTGATATGATGATATAATTAACAGGTAATTTAGTAAAAGAGATGATAGAACAGGAGATGAGCATAAGGATTTAAGTGGTTCGTTTATTGGCCTACGTACACTATGAAAAGAATGGGTGTGTTTCACTATAATAAGGAAAAAAAACCATTGGAAGGACAATAAACTCTCTCTCTCTCTCCCTCTCTCTCTCTCTCTCACACTCTCTCTCTCTATCTATCTATCTATCTATCTCTATCTCTCTCTCACTAACTATTTTAGTAGAGTAAAAGTAAGGTACGTAAGAGTCCCTCTTCTTAAAGAAGAAGTCTGCCTTTTATAGGCTGAGGGGTGCACGGTGTCACCCCTATCATGTGTTTTATGCCCAGGTAAGGTAGTGGGCCTATGAGACAGTGCCATGAGTATATTCTGGTGGTGAAGTAATCATGATGAAAATCCCCTCACATGGGTGAGTGATTATTGCTAACAATTTTGTGCAGAAATAACTAAGATACCCATATCATGCATTCCATGCCTGAATGAACATACTTGTAGTATGAGGTATCATCTTTGGTGATAGGGGATGTATCAGCCCAGTTGAGAGTCTATATGGTGTCTAGTTCTATGTTCTTAGTCGAGATAAGATACAATTATTGTTTGTGCCTAAAAAACCTATACTCTACCCTTGAGTCGGATGGATTGTAACATGAATGTCGTCTTAGGCTAACACTCTTCCACAATTACGAGTAAGGTTGGTATCCCATGTGTGATGATACTATAGTGTCTAGTTAATTACCACTATATATCAGGTATAGGTTAGAAGGTTGGTCTCGTTTATGGGAAAATACTATAGTGTCTTCTTGGATGCCAGGATGCTATTTGGATGAGACAATACTTATGTATATCAATTATCCCCTAGACTTTAGAACTCTGCACTAGTAGGAGGATGAGGTTTAAATTTCATCCCAATTGGCTTCAAGATAATTCTTCTTAGTGTCTCTTCTCGTTTGATGAATGGCATGCAGACCGTGATTATGTAGGCTTAGGTATATATTAGTTGTATTAGAGAGCAACGGTCATATCATCAGACGTAATGGTCACATCACCCCCATGCACCCTCAAGTAATCCCCATTATGAGATGCTTGCCAGATGTCAGTCATCTCCTAGATGTGTTAAAAGTGGTATGATTCACAGAGATTGGGTGAACAATTAAAGACTCGTTTGTCCCACACGCGCATTCCTTCACGGCATCCCATCTATTGGTATTTGCACCTCATCATTACCACATTTTTTAGATTGAATATTGTTTAGGATTTATTTTCTCTTAGTTATTCCATTTTCTTTAAACCTTCAAACTAGAGCAAAAACTAAAGCTTTCTTTCTTACTCACGGGTTCTGCTTCTTTTGCCTCCTCTAATAGCTATTTTCACAGTGTTTTTGGGTTTTTCAATCACCTTATTCTTCTAGATAACTCTGAATCACACCTCTTCAACTTTTCATTGATACTTATTTTCTTTCCTATCGATTGAGTTTTTTCGGTAAGTTTCTTGAATTTAAACCTCCTTCTATAGTGGTGATAGGGTGTTGATTCTAGGGATTTTAGGTATTGTGATAGCGTTTATGGTGATTGTGTGATTTTTGGAGGAAATTAGTTATGTGGGTTTTTGGTGACTTTTTCATCGGCATAAGATTTTTAGCTCATCAAAGTGTTCTTGCTCCAAAATTATCACTTTTCCTTTTTGATCTTCCAAACCCTAGAAACCTTTTAAGTGATTGTTTGTGAATGTGCCGAAATCTGTACGATACTTGGCTCGAGTTGCATCGCCTTCACGATCGTGTTCTCCGAGAGAGGGAAGAGGTCAAGGCTCAGTTTAGCTGAGACAGGTCTCATTTAGAGAGAGTCCCTTCAAATTTTTTAACCCCGACACCTTTAGTGGTAGTACCTTATCCCTTGTATCTAACCAACTTTACCTACCATGACATTTTACTTGAAGTTCTTTCTCCAAGTGTTACTGTCATTAGCAGTGATACAATATCGTCCTCTAAGGGTCATAGATCGTCTAATATTTCAAACCCTCCAATTAGAATTACGAACATCGGATCCTTTGAGGATTCCATTAGAGTGGTTTTTCCTCATCTTGGCAAGGCCGAAACTGATGGTTTTGCTGAGTTAAGTAACAGAGGTCATCCCAACTCCTCGTCTTGTTATCATAGGGATCCTGAGTCCCAAATCTATAATATCTCTAGCGACGAGACTGTAGATAACATTCCACCCCTATGATTCCAAAACCTTTAGTTACAATATTTGAGTATCTTATCTAGGCCGATGCCAATGCGATAAAGCACCAATTACTGAGGTTGATGAAGAAGAAGTTTTTGAGCTTGACACAAATGCTGCCTCGAGTTATAAAAGTTATGTCTAAGAGACTGATCTCATTATCTGGTGACACCTTTTTGGAATTAACACAATGATACATATGGGACTTTCGGCTAAGGACGAATGGACTATGATCTTAGGAATGGGAATGAGATTTCAATTTATCAGCATATGTTAAAAGTTGGATTTCGGCTTCTATTCCGGCTAGGAATTAGAGGAATTTTTACTTCTATTAGCGTTTCTCTGACCCAATTAGCCCCAACACTTAGAGGATGATTATGGGTTTAGTTATTCTTTATAAGCTTGCCTACAAGGAAGATTTACCCCTAGACGTCTTCTGAGCTTATTATTCAGCTGTAACCACAAAATTCAACCCGTGATATTACCATTTCATTGCTCGCAAATCAGATAGAAAACTTTTGCACGTGAACTAGAATTCAAATAATGACTAAAATTATTGGGACTTCTTAGTCTCAGGATTGTGAGAGTTTAGCGACGACGAGTCGTTAATGCATAAGGAAGTTAAGGTACCCTCACAGTGGGATATGATCACAATTTTGGCTAAAGTTAACCCTGGATTTAGTATAAGCAATAGAGAGAAGGTTCACCAATAGAGAGTAACTTATGGTCTTATACTATATGAGGATTTGATCTATTTTAAATCCTTTAATTTTTAAGGGATGAGATCAACCCTAATTAGAGTCTCTTCGTAAGATTCTTTTCTTCTGAAAAGTTTACTAAATTTTTGTGTCATCTTATTCATTGGTTGATACTAACGTTGTTAATAATTTTCATTTTGTAGATCATCCTAAGAATACACCGGATCATATTTAGGAAATGTCACCTATCAGTGGAAATATTTTGGAGAAGTTAAAGGACTAGACTACTGCCCAATCGATAGGCCCCACCAAGTTTAAATCTACAACTGTTGGCCCAAATGTTAAGGTCTCAAGAAATTAAAAGGAGGCTAATGGGTTTGGGGATGTCTCCCAACAAGAAAGAAATATAAACCTCTGAGACAACCCATTGCTCCCAATATCCTATTTTTTGGCGATGCATCGACAACCACACGTCTCTCTCATCTCTGCCTAAATCATGAGTCTCTTCTTAGGAGTCAATCAAAAGCCTGAGAAGTCATCTCTTAAGTGATTCCTCCCTATGACGGTCGTTTCTTGGATGCGCAATGTAGAACCACAGTTTCTAGCTTTTCTCTTCCCAAGGTTACTCAGATAATAATATTATTTCATAGTTTTTATGAAGTGTTTTCTCATTAGATACTGAATTTTATCTCTTGTGTGTGCCTTATTTTAGTCTATTATTGCTCTCCAGTACCTTCACCAGTGGGTTGTGGAGAATGATCCAAAGATTAAGTTAGCTGAACAAGTCGAGCAGAAGATGGTCAATGTGCAAAAAATATGGATAATTAAAAGTCCTCTCATGAATATGAGATGATTAAACACCAAGATCGATATAGGAATCGACCCGCTGCATTGAAGGATGACCAAAAGGAAGCCTTGAAGCAGTGTACCAAGGCAGAGAAGAAGATTTTGAAAACCAGTTGTGAGGTGGTTATGGAGTTTTTTAAGTAGTCTCAGGAATTTTTTAGCTATTCCATACAATACTTGGAGAAGGGGACTGAGGTAACTTGCAAGCGAGTGGTCACTCAATTTCCTGATAACGCCACTAAATATCCTGAGGTGGTCATCACCCTTAACTCCATAAGTTTCTCTGATCTCGAGACCATCATCGCTCTAGAAAATATCCAGGATGAGGGAGTTAATGAGGAGACTTTCGATGATAATGTTGGTGGTGATGAGACGACATACATTGTTAAAGAGGAGAATCATATTGGTGACCAAATTGCCATTAATGCTTAGGAAGAGTCGACTATGCCTAAATTTACCACTGTTGGCGACCACGTATCCGAGACTTATCTTCCTCTATAAATGAGTTTTTGGGTGATTGATTGTGGTCTCTGATGTCCAACTATTTTTGAAAAAATTAATATTGTGCCACTTTTGGGATTTTAACAATGTTACTATATCTCACAGTGCCCCTTTTGGGGGGTCTTTTTGTTCGTCGTTAAATGTGAATGACATTTTGATATGCTCTGCTTCATCGTCATCATCATGTCTATATACGTGTACATTTTTTGCTTTTTTTTATTCACCGTAGCACAATGATGTCTTGTCTCACTATAATAATATTGATGGTAAGTTCTCATCTCTTAGGGCTTATATGAGACATCCCTAAAAGACAATACTTCACGTGTTGTTACACCCACGAGAGTGATATTTCATAGATTGTCACCATAAAATAATAATGTTAAGTTTCCCACCTCTCAAGGTTTATATGAGACATGCCTGGGAGATGAGATTCTAAGTGTTTTCACGCCACCGACAAATAAATTTATTTTTTTCACCATAAAAGAATGATGTTTAAGTTTCACCATGAGATAATTTTCATGTTTCGCCATAAGATAATGATGTTCAGTTTCTCACCTCTTAAGGTTTATATGAAAAAATCCTAGGAGACAAGACTCCAAGTGTTCTCACACTGCCAAGAGAGAGATTTCATTTTTTCACTATAAAAGAATGATGTTCAAGTTTCACCATAAGATAATGATGTTCATGTTCCACTATAAGATAATGATGTTCAGTTTCCCACATCTCGGGGTTTATATGAGACATGCCTAGGAGATGATACTCTAAGTATATCACACCACCGAGAGAGAGAGATTTTATTTTTTCACCATAAAAGAATGATGTCAAGTTTTGGATTTTTATTTGGATGAAAGTTCTTTCCCAGCGGGCGTATGAGCCTTTAGTATTTTCCCACCTCTCGAAGGATGAGACGTGCCTAGTACCCATACTCCAAGGGTTCTCATCATACTGAGATGGAGATTTAATTACTATAACAGAACGAAATAAAATTACACAATATCAGAGGTGGGACTTGATTTTTGTTCATTGATAACTTTGACTTTTACAATAATGTCTCACCATAACACATTATGTTCACCCATTACAATTTTCTTCTAAATGTACTGTGTTAAAAGATACTACAAATTATAGGGTACCCTTTATTGGTCCCGACTTTTTAGGGAGATCTGGGTCATCTCATTCGTCATCATCCAATTATTTATCGTTTTGGTTGGCTTGTACCTTCTTTTTTTCCCTCCTGTAGTCTCTTGACGAAGAGTTTATCTTTTTAATTTTGTCTTGGTTTCCACTGTTGTCCACATATTTTCTCAATTTTTTCTATTTCAACAGTTTCTCAATCTTATCCTTCCGGGCATAACACTGATCAGTTGTATGGTTGTGATCTTAGTATAAATCGCACCATCTGTTCTTATTCGTTTGGTGGGTTGTGTCACTAAGTTTATCTGGCTAGTTTCTTTATCATCTTTGGTATCATTCAGTATGTGATCAGGCTAACAGTGAGTGTGGTGTACTTTGCAAACTTATGTTCATTTGGATTGTTCTTATCTTTTTCCCTTATCTTTATATCAACTTTGCACAAACTTGTTGCTACCTGACTCCTTCTAGTCTCCCCTTTTGGCCTTCTCCGCATTCATAATTATCTCGAACTTGGATAGAAATTTAGTCATGGATTTTGGAGGATCTTTGGAGAGGCTCCAATAGAGTTTTCTCAGTTGAATCCCACTAATAAGGGTTGTCATCGCAATGTTTTCATCATAATCTTCAATTTCTAATTTCTCTTTATTGATCATTTATATGAAATCTCTCAACGGTTCATTGTTCCCAGGCCTCACATTCAACTTGAGTCACTTTCTTTGTAAACTTCATGCCGAAACAAAAATTATAAATAAAGTTCTCGACCAACTCCTTGAAATTTTTTATCCTTGCTATCAACAGGCCAGTATACCACACATGGGCCAGCCCAGTGAGAGTGTTATAAATTTCTCGACATATCATCTCGTTTGTAGTGGAGTAGATACCGGTCATTGATTGGTAAATTATATATAGTGAATAGGATTTGTGCTCCCATCATACTCGGGTATCACCCCTGGTGGTTTGAGCTTTCCACATTTGGGTAATCGACAATATTGGGCACGAAGGGAAAGCCGTCCATATATCCCTTATGACTGGGGTCTCATCTTTTGATGAGGCAACCGATCTTATCCTTCAACCTTTAAATCGAGTTGTTCCAAGTCTTATCATCAATAACAAAATTATCTTTGAACCTTCCACCTCCCAATTGACTCTTCAAGTTATTCCTCTATTAGGTCCCTTTTCATACTAGTTACTTCTCAGGATTCTCTCTGGTTTGAAGGGTTCTTTGGATAACTTAGGTTGAACCGACTAGTTATAGTTGTCCCATATATGCTATTTGGGACAACGTCTGGGCTATAATATCCTTTTGGGCCAAGATGATTAAATGTTGACCATCTTCTTCATCTTTTGAATGCACTATTCCTTTGCTGACTCTGGGGAATATATTAGACAATTTTACCTCGGGAAGTAGGAGGAAGATTTTTACTTAGTAGGTATGACGTATTCGACGTCTCTTATTATTCGTCATAGTCTCAGTTATGTTCCTCCTTATATGTCGTGTCCTCAATTCTACCGTGCACCTCCTTGCCAATGTAGAGACGACGGGGATCAATAACCTCTTTTCTCCTCAGTCTATACAAGACCTCTTTATTTAGATATGGGGTGGTCCCCAGCTACTGGTAGCGCATCTCTTCTCAAGACAGTTGATATAATAGGATTCACAATCGGGTCCTCTAGGATCTGACTCATTATGTCCTGACTGGATGCCACCAAATGGTGATGCATAGCCTAATGACTAGATACAAGAGATCTTAACACTGCCACGATGTTAGCCATCTCAGACTGTGGAGGTGGTTGGCTGGAACTAGCCCCGACATTTGATGGTGGATCGGAATACATCACCTATTAGAGCAAAGTTAAACAGCGACAATAGGGGTGCAAAAACCCAGAAAAAAGATGAATCAAATAGGGAATTTGATGAAGTCCTTCACCCAAGCTCTTTCAATGGTGATTCAGATCCAACAATGTTGTACCCATATGGAAACTAGAGATAAGAGAGGATATCCAAGCTAAAATTATAACGTTGAAGATGTTACCACATATATCGCCAATTTGATGAGACAAGGATCATGCACTGGATTCACCATGTATGAGAGTTCTATATAGGTAATATCACAGTGTAATTAACAGTTAATTTAGCACACTAGATGGTAAAAATGGAGATTAACATAAGGATTTAAGTGGTTCGGTTATTATCCTACATTCATTGTGCAAAGTATAGGCTTGTTCACTATAATGAGGCATAATACAATCTCTCTCTCTCTCTAGAACTATTTTAGTAGAGTAACAGTAGGGTATGTAGGAGTCCCTCTTCATAAAAAAAGACAAAGTGTGCTTTTTATAAGCTGAGGGGTGCACAGTGTCATCCCCAACATATGTTCCACGCCCAACTAAGGTAGAGGGACTATGAGAGAGTTCCATGTGTCTATTCTGGTGGTCAAGTAATCATGACGAAAATTCCCTCACATAAGTGAGTAATTCTTGTTAATGTTTCGGCGCTGAAATGAATGAGATACACATGTCATGCGTTCCATGCCTAGATGAACATACTTGTAGTAGGAGGTATCGTCCGAGGTGATACGGGATGTATTAGCCATTTCGAGAGTCTTAATGGTGCCTGGTTTCATGTTTATAGTTGAGACGAATAGAATTGCCATATGTGCTTAACACACATATACCTTAACCTTGAGTCTGATGGCTTGTGACATGATTATCGTCCAAGATTGACACTTTTCCACTGATACGAATGAGGTTGGTCTCCCATGTGTGACGAGACTATAGTGTCTGGTTAGTTACCATTATATATCAGGTATAAGTGATAAGGCTAGTCTCATTTGTGAGACGAGACTGTAATTTTTGGTTGGATGACAATGTACCATCTGGACGAGACTACGCTTATGTATATCACTAGCAATGGTTAAAAATGTCTCATTTAAATTGATGCCCTCGATTTAAGAATACCCTTGAGCTACAAGGTGTGCCTTGTTTCTCACAAATATCCCATTCTCATATAATTTGTTTGTGTATACCCAATTAGTACCAATGATCTTGATATCTGTAGGTCGTGGAACTAATTTCTAAACGTTTAACCTCTCAAATTGGTTAATTTACACTTGCATCACTCCAATCAAATTTCCATCTAAAAAAGACTCATTTATGTTTTTAGGCTCAATTTTGGATTTAAGCAATAGAAATTGAGTTCATTCAATAATTGTTTGTGTGTCTTAGCCCCTCTTAAAATTACCACTGGTTTTAGACGGAGTGTGTTCACGTTGAAACCAACTTAGAACTCATATCTCTTTCTCACCTTTAACACCATCAGATACATTTTGGGAAGAAGTTCCCTCAATGTCTCCCCTAGGATAACTAGACTCTCCTATCTCAACATTCCTAGTATCAACCACTTTAGGATATAAGACCTCAAATTCTACTTCATCATCAAATGTCACCACATTCGACACATTATCATCAATAACAACATAGAAAGTATCCATCACATTTTTATCTTCAAATTATAGACTCTATAGGGATGACTATTTTTAGAATAGCCAATAAAGATGCCATCTTCACTTCTTGAGTCGAATTTGGTCAAGAGTTCCATATCTCTCAAAATGTGGCAGTGGTCACCAAATATTTTGAAATATTTGATAGTAGGCATCGCGCCTTTCCAAAACACCTATGGGATATTTTTGGTAAAAGGTCTCAAAAACATACGATTTGAAGTGTGACAAGCCACTTGTAATGCCTCGTCCCAAAACCTTTTTGGCATGTTTTTGCCTTCAAGCATGCAACGAGTCATTTCTCACAAGGTTTGTAGACACCCCATTCGAATACCCCTAACTTCTCCTAAGGTTCCTAGAACCTCCCTTCATCATTTCAAACCTAAGTCATACCCCGGGTACTGATCTAAAGGCCATCGGATGCTCCCAGGCTCCGGTTGACCAAAAATTAAACACTTCAGCTCGACCAAGACTGAATGAATATTCGAAGGGCACTAAAACCCCTTTCCAATGGTCCATCCCGTGCGCGATTCTGACTTACCATGCGGACGAACGACCCATTTTCTCCCGAAACTCGATCAAGAGGTCACCGGACACTCCCAGGCTCCATTTGACCAAAAGTCAAACTCTTTGGCATGACCGAGACTGAATGAATATTCGAAGGTCACTAAAACTCCTTTCCAACGGTCCATCCCGTGTACGATTCTGACTTACCATGTGGACGAACGACCCGTTTTCCTCTGAAACTCGATCAGGAGGTCACCGGACACTCCCAGGCTCCGTTTGACCAAAGTCAACTCTTCAGCTCGACAGAGACTGAATGAATCTTCAAAGGGAACTGAAACCCCTTTCCAACGGTCTTCCCCGTGCGTGATTCAGACTTACAGTACGGACGAATGATCCATTTTACTCCGAAAGGTCACCAATCGTTTCAAGGCCTCGATTGACCAAGGTCAACTCCCCAAACCGAGTCAAGCTCTTTGGAATGTCTAAGTACATCTCATCACTCTTCCAATGGTCTGCCCCATGTGCGATTCTGACTTACCATGCGGACGAACTATCCGTTTGCATCCGACGATCCCCCGTCCAAAGGACCGACGAACGCTTTCGAGCCATATTTGACCCAAAGACAACTCCCAGACCCGGGAGCAGTCCAAATACTTTCGAAGGTCTCTGAAGTACCTTTCCAACGGTTCACCCCGTGTGCGATTTGAATCAACGGTTTGTTCTCTATGACAGATTTTCCAAAAGAACCTGAAAGAGACTACCAAACGGCAGGTTCCAAACCCTGCCTATCGGCAGTGTGCTTAAACGCACCTGCCGATTGGAAGGACCAGGGCTATGTCGATCGGCAATTCCCTGGGCCTATAAAAAGGAGGGCCTAACCTCATTTCAGGAGGAGGAAGATCAGATATCCATCACTCTTAGCAAGCTCAGAAAAACCCATCTCGAAGTCAGCATGATTTCCACATCCAAATCCCTTTCCAACTTTCACCTTTTTCATCAAACTTGGTGAATTAAATACCCTCCATCATGTGCAAGGGCTTCTCTCCAACATCCAAGATCAATCTCAAGATCTTCAAGAAGGTCCAACTTTCTCCACTATCTCCTTAAATTTGACTTAGTTTGTTTAGTTACCTAGTACTTTTATTCTCTCATCTCACATATCTTAATATACTTTTTATCTAGTATTATTGCACATCTCTTATTTTCATATAAATAAAACCCAAAAAACAAGAAAAATAGGATTTGCTCATAAGTTCCAAACGGGAATTCGCATACTTTTCTCACAACTAAAACACTTTTTTACACACACACACATACAAGAGAAGTCCCCGATTGGATTTATGGGATAAATCCCACCCCTCGTTTTGCATACGAACTACGTGGATTTTGATGCCTCTATAGGCTACTTAGGCGTCTCGGGGTAAAACCCGAGACTCGAGTCCTTTTCCTATTTTTTCTATAAACTTAACTCTCTTAGATTCTATATATTTACATATACGTATATTTGTGGTGCATTATTCCATATGTGTTATCGTTCCGTTATAATGATCAACAGTAGGATAATCGCGTAAATCCTATTTTTCTAATATCACTTTTAAGAACATTCATATGGATGACTCGCTTTATCTCTTTCATGATACAAGTTGATGATTCCTATCTCCACTACATATACGCATAAACACATATCATGGGAAAATAAAGGAAAATAGCAATAACCCATGAGAGACCGTAAGGGAGAAATGGGTTCCTAACACCTTCACATTTTGTAGCTTAGCCTCCGGACTCTTTTCGAATCATTTTGGTTTCGTATGTATCAGTATGTCTTTGTATGCTATCCTTCGGGATGGATCCCTTTTTTATTTTGTCTGTTTTGAGTAAAATAGACTGGCGACTCTATCTCTCTACATTTTCACCACATCACCGACGCCGGCTGAAGCGCTCCCGAGAGGGATGCGCGGGACCAAGATCCTCCCGAGATGAAGGGGACATACCCCCTCCTCTTCTTCGCCTCTCCCACCGCGAGGATCGGAAAGTGGGATGGCCACAGTGGCGACTCTGGTGGGGACACTTTGTTGTGAGGGATAGACTCTATTTACATGGGTGTTTTATTTTCTTATATATCCCCCTATTTGCATGTCCCCCTTTACTATTCATGTGTACCTCATGCTTATGCTTTTATTCACACACTTGTACAAAATTCTCTATGTAAACTTCCCACCATGTGCACCTAGGATCACATATATCCCCATGTTGCAAGCATCACCCATCCATACTTGGTATACCATTGGTAGTCATATGATCAAGAAAGATACTTTTCATAAGATACTAATAAGAGAATCATGCATGATTCACACGATATCACCAAAGAGCATTGTGATTGACCAAATTTTGTCTCGTAACTGGAGGGTAACTCGTGATGGGCGCTAGTCCGGTAGGGCGCAGTTAGCCTAAGCGATATAACTCTCACCTTCCATTGTCAAAGTACCTTCGACGTATATCGAACGATTCCCCCGCATCGTACCGCTTGACCGAAGTCATGACGGGAGGTATATCGCAGGGAACTTGTTCACGTACGCCGAGTATATCGAATTCTCTCTCACACGTATCGTCCCCACGAGGTATATAGTGAGGTAATTCACGTGCACTCAGGTATATCAAATGGTTTGTCCACACTTACCGATTGCCCTCAAAAGCAAGACGTATATCGTGGAAGCCACGCCAAAGGGGGGAACCCTTTTCGATTCTCCCAACTAACTGCATACCCGTATATAGGTGTCAAACCTAGGATACACATGTTTGATTGTCGGTTTCAACCCAAAACTTTGTCGAAATTCCGGGTTGGCCTGCCGCCCAAATTTTTGCTCATTTTTAAAAATGGGACCCTACCCGTCAGCCTGGTTACAAGTCCAGTCATAGCTTTGCATATGTTACAAACTTTTCCAGGCTTGGGTCCCATCCGGTATTTCATTTTGCATTTAGGAGAATTTAATACAAGTGAGAACATAATAATAATAATAATAATAATAATAATAATAATAATAATAATAATAATAATAATAATAATAATAATAATAATAATCATGCTGAGACCAGTCTCCAAAACATTCCTCCCTTCTTTATCAAAAATCCAAAAAATATTTCTCCCTTCTTCATAAAAAAAAATCCAAAAATATTGTCTTTCAATCTCAAAAAGAAAAAAATGTTAAAAATATTTTCCTTCTTTCTTCTCAAAAAATAAATCCCATTTTACGCCTTCGCAAGTCGATCTCACGTCTTTGGCCTGGCTCCTTATTGGCTTCGGTCTTCAATCAAATCACCTTGGAGCTTCGTCCGTTACCCTGTTACTTCTTTCGAGTCCGGTATCCATCCACTTTCCATGGAGAACACAGATCAAGTGCCAGTTGCGCAGCCAGATCTAACGGCAATTTTAGCTCAGCTCATGTCTAAGATTGACAACCTTCAGACTGAGGTCCAAGAGATGCAACGAAACCAGGTTCCTGTTCCTCAAGAGCCCAAGGTCTTTTTAGTTCATGCTATGGGTCTACCCGTGACAATCTGGGTTCCCGAAGAGTATCAGCACGCTCCACGTTCCCCTCCTATTGATGGGCCGCCGCCTGCCCAGCTTCCTATGCCAAACCTTGCCTAGCCTGGGGCTAGCTTTCCTGTGATCATTGATCCGAAAGAGAAAGAATTGAAAAAGGTCAAAGAAGATCTCAAGATGCTAACTAAGAAGTTCGACCAAGTCAAAATCTCCATAAATTACATGGACTACACCCACATGTCTTCTTATCCAAAGGCGAGGTTACCCAATAAGTTCAAGATGCCGAATATCGAGAAATTCAGAGGAAGTGGACCACCGATTGTTCATCTTCGCAGTTATCACCGTTCCATGACTCTCCTAGGGGATTCTGAAGAAGTGATGGCCCAATTATTTCAGCAAACTTTGAAGGATAGCGCTCTCAGATGGTTTTTGTCTCTCGAGGAGTCCAAAATCCGTAGCTGGGAGGATGTAGCCCGTGAATTCATATCGCAGTAAAAATATAATGAAGAGCTTGAGGTCACCCTCCATGATTTAGAGATGCTCAAACAGAACTCTGGGGAATCAGTTAGTAACTTCATATCCCGATGGAGGGAAAAGGCAGCCACTATTACCAATCGGCCATCCGAGGAAGAACAAGTTAACATAGTGAAGAAGAACTTCTTGCCCCATGTCTGATCAACCACAGGAGGATAATATTATCCCCACTTTCGAGATCTCAGAGAAGATGGAGTAGAAATTGAGGAAGGTCTCACTAAAACAGAGGTTGAGCCAAAGAAAGTGTCCGGACAGTTCACCCCCAGAAAATATGACAAACCTGCCAGTGCTGCAGTCTCAACCATCAACAACATCTCTCAACCAACCACTACGTGGGCACCATAAAGCCACCCTATCCTAGTCCAAAAGGAATACAGAGAGATCCATGATCCCCTCTCTAAATTTTCTCAAGCCCTGTTAAGCCGAAACCTCATCAAGCCCTTGGATCCACGTCCATTGCCCAATCCACTTCTAAGAAACTTTAAGAAAGATGCCCATTGCGCCTTTTACCAAACCGCTGGTCATACCACCGACCAATGCTTTCACCTTCGAAACATAATCCAAGGTCTAATTGATCGGGGTACCATTTCCCCACCAGCCAATCCTAAGCCAAACACTACTCATAACCCACTCCTAAATCATACCAATGCTATCTTCCTATAAATGAACCCAGGATTTGATCCCTCAACTCAAATCACACCCATACTCTCCCAAACCTCTCCAAACTTGCCCATATTTCCTCCTACACACTGTTAGCCTCACTGATCAGGCACTTTCACTCCTTACCAGAGCATGCATTGTTGTCCCTACCCGTTCTGAAAATGGAGGTATGGAATTATCAGAAGTATTAAACCAACTCCTAGTGTTCAGGATGAAATTTCTCTCACAAATTATCATGGATTACCCGAGGTTTAGCATGCTGTTCTTGGAAGAACGAAAATGGGCCCAAGAGTCAGACAGTTGGATGGTACCAACCGATGAAATGAGCCTGAATGACGTCGTCCAGATCATGGCATAATTATTAAGGCAAACCAACGATATTTATAGTATGACCGAGTTACTTGATACTCTAAAGCTACAAGGACGCCTAGTCCCTTCACCCTTACATATCCCCACATAATGGGAAGGCCTGTATGAAGAAGCCATTGAAGTTATGGAATGCATTGACTTTACATGGAAAGACGGGATTGTTGCCACGGGATGGGGGGAAGAATTCAAAGATTCAAATGAAGAACAAGCTTTCAAGAAAACTGGCTTGGTAGCCAACATGTGTGGGTTGATATCATATGAGGATCTCCTCGGAGAAATAAACAAAGTGGCAGAACAACCCGAGATTGATGAAGAAACAGGGTTCAAGTTCTTTCCTTCTTCAGTAAATCACATGACCAGATCAGGGAGGCATTACCAGATCCCAAGCTCACTACCATCCAATGACAAAGGGAAGGGTGTTAAAAACCTTCCTATGCCAGAAATGACCCTCGAGGAGAGTAAGATCCTCGATCAACTAAAGAAAACTCAAGCTAACATCACTCTATGGGGGCTTTTCATGTCTTCCCAGCTTCACAGAAATGCTTTGATCAAATTTCTCACTGGACCCATAGTTCCTCCTTCTGCTACACCAGAAGAAGCGGTAAATTTAGTCGAATCCTTGAACTCTACCGGAATGCTATCCTTTTCTCAAGAAGAAATCCCCAGAATTGGACCAAGTCACAATCATGCACTCAATATCTCCATTGAAGTTATGGGGAATACCGTACCACTCTCTCTTGCCGATAATGGATCCGCCTTGAATGTCTGCCCATTAAGAACCTTCAAATGCTTAGGACTGAAGGAAGGTGACCTCACTCCAACTTTCGTTGTTGTACGTGCCTACATTAATACCCGTCGGGAGGTGATGGGATCCATAAAACTTGTAATGGGGGCTGGCCCTATAAATGTAATACCCCGTATTTTTATGCTATATTAATTTGGGGATTTATTAAATTTAACGTGAATGATTTATTTAATAAAAAAATTCGGAAATTAATTATGTTATAATTATTAACGTGTCAAGAGTTAGTAATTATGGGAAACTTGTTGAATATTACTAATGAGCAAAGTAATATATATTATATTGGTTATATTGAATGTCATGAGTGAATTAAATGACTATTTCGGAAATTTAAGTCGGGACGTGCCCGTGTCACGTCAGGACTAATTTTGTTAAATAAAAAGTGAATATTTTATAAGTTGTTCGTATGGTCGTTTTGAGTGCGCCAACGCATCCGGAAGGGTCAAGATAGTCAGAAAAGTGTACCCGGGGGTTTAGTTTGGGTCTCGGGGCGTTTTTAGGCCTAATTGGTACCCCGGGAGGGCAATTTAGTCATTTCACCTTTTTGGGTAATTAAACCCACGAAATTCAGCAACCTATATCAGCCATTTAGGTTAGCCTTTTAGGGTTAGAATATCCATAAATCAAGTGACGGCCATTGGAGAAGAGAGGAGAGAGCTCCAAGGCAAATCAAGGCCAAAAAGTCACCGGCTTGCACCGCCGCCACCACCAACGCGTAGATTGCGAGAAGGGGAACGCAACCACACCGGATTCATCTGCAAACTGGACTTCTAAAAATCCCAGGCAAGTGTTTAACTTGCGTAGTTTCGTTAGTGCAATCTTCATATTGGTTTAGGATTGATTAGAGATGAAAACTATGGAAGAAAACCCAAGTTGTATTAGGAAAATGCATGTAGTATTGATTATAATGAAATTCTGGAATCCTTGCCATGTAGAGGAATATAACCTACGAAATTTTGATGATATATTAGAAGGAAATTCTGGTAAAAATAGATTAGAACCTTGATTAAGAAAAACTCTAGGGTTCTTGATGATTAGATGAATTTTGGGGTAATTATCCATGTTTAATGTTAGATATACACATGCTTTACGTTGAAAACATCTGGTATATTGTTATAATGATAGTAGTAGGATTTTTGGGACGATTGGAATGGAAAAACATGGTTTTGGATGAAGAAATTTGGTAGAACCCGTAACTGCATTTCTGCAGAATTTTCGCAGACCTGCTTGCCGATCGATCGAGCCTAGAGCTTCGATCGATCGAGCCCCAGACCTCGATCGATCGACCCCTCCTGACAGACTCTTATTTTCCTTGTTTAATTAGTTAAATTGAATTTATCGTGAAATAATTCTTGGGTATCCTTAATGAAATGTTTTGGGAGATAGGAAAGACCAGTAGGACATTTGAATAAGTTGAGAACCTTATTATAAGACGAGAATCTTGTTTTTGGGATAATTATATAATGAACTATGAAACTACGTATTTCAAGTGAGAGAATGCGGCGAATAGCTACGATAGTAAATAGAGGTATACCTACTGTATTTTCCTACTTGGAAGGATAGAGTCAACAAATGTCACGTATTAAGTGAGAAAACCCTTCGAGTTAAGGTTAGAGATGAAACCTTATACGTAATTCTAATAATGTGAAATTAAGGATAAATGGTATAATTATGGGTGACGAGAAGAACCTATATTAATATGATAAAGTGGTATATTTATATGATTGTGTGTACATATATTATATACTTGTGAAAATCATGCCCACGCTACTTGCTATCCCTGAGGTTACCGCGCTGGGACAAGTCTTATCTCGATGGGACCTTTATGGGGGATATTGACTTGTACCCTAGAAGATAGATATCCTTGGTACGGGCTATCGATGTGATAGTTCAGACGGTCCTAAGAGACGCAGGCATGTGCCATCCTCTTAGAGACTTGGAATCTATTCTTCGCCTCAATATTGTTTGTGTATTTATGTTAATACAATTCGAGAGTGATTCCGAATGTATTCCCCTTAAAATGAGTGATATGGGGCTTTGGATAGTAGAGTATGCACGCACCATAGTTTTATGAGGGGTGCTATTATTTTATATATATTATACGAGTAGTTAATATATATATGAGATTTTGAAATTTGAAACTGCCTACTGTGATTTGATAAGTAGGACATGGTTGATGACTCAGATAGTGAATACTTGTTTTGTGAAAATATAATATGTTACTAAGAAACTTTATAAAATAATAAAATCTAAAACGAGAGTTGTGCTGCTAATCTGGAAGTATTCTTTTAAACAAAAATATTGTTCGGTTTTGAAATCTTATGAGTAAGTTAAGATAAGCTAAATTATTGGAAAGGTTAGTATGATAAAATTTGTTAAGAATAACCCTTGGGAAGATTAGTGCGATAGGTGTGCACATTAGAAGAGAGGTGAGTATTTCTCAAGAGAGTGACGCATTAATATGTTGTTGCATTGGCCTGTATCAATTTAAATACTTGCGAAACGTATTTTAAAATCAAACACACTTTCGGCTCTGACCCGTTTCTTTTTCTCTCTCTCTCTTGTATATATATATATGTATATATATTTCAGGTGCCCAGCCACAGGGGCGTCTTGCTTAGGATCCCTTGAGAGGAACGTGCTGCAGCTTAGGTGGGAGTTGCAGGTCACTTGCGTAGACGGCTTCCATTATTGACTCCACTTCTAGCATTCTCATTTATTGGGCATGTGTCGCCCTTTCCATTATTTCATTGTTATTGGGACATTTATATTTTAGTTATTTCCAGTATTGTTCTATGGGATTTATTCAGTTGGATTTGTGACTTTAGTTTCCATATGTTGACATTCGATTGACGAATGTATTATATTATTTGGTTTATTGTGGTGTGATTCTTAATTGTAGAAATGTTGTTTTTAAATAAATAAATCTTTTTCTTTAATTAAAATTTGGAAAGTATGTATGAAAATGGTTTTGACACTTAGCTTAATTATAAGGGTGTTAAATTGGAAAATTTATTTTTATCGACAGTGATGCTGAGAATGAACCAACTGTTTACCTTGATTTAATTTAATAAAGGAGTGATCGCCCGGTATTTAATTAGGCGGCGTGTCACAGGTGGTATGAGAGCATCATGTTCTAGTGTCCATAGGATCTGTACGGCTTATTTCGCTTTCAGCTTAACGTTATTGCTATAGAGCCCTATTTTTAGGATTGTTGTATTCTTGCTTTTACGTTTAAGTCTTCAGCTATTTGAGATTTGATGATAACTGTAGACTAATTAACTTTTTCACGTTTCAGATGCCTCCGAGACGTGCTCCGAAAGATAGGTGTGCCCAAGTCGAGCAGCCAGCAGCTCCGGCACCAGGCACAATGAATGCAAACGAAGTAGCCGCCATTGTTGCTCAGGCGGTGAATGCCGTGATAGCGGTGATTCAGCAGGCTCCACCCCAGGTTCAGGCAGTGGCGCCAGTACTAGCACAGCTTCCATCTGCATGGGAGCGGGTTCGGGATGCTTTTCAGAAAGCGCATCCCCCTGAGTTTGCTGGTAGCTCCGATATTATTACAGTTAGGCAATGGAAGAAGGACATCCAGCGGCACCTCCGTATGTATGAGTGCACTGATGTGCAAAAGAAGTTATTGGCTTCCTTTAAGCTGGTGGGAGCCGCATTGCAGTGGTGGGAGTCCACTACCACTTTGGAGGAGAGGGACACAATCCCTATTCAGTTGTTCTGGGAGCGGTTCGACCGCAAGTATTTTCCACCCGCAGTGCAGACTGAGATGAGGCGGGAATTACTAAATCTGAAGCAGGAGAATCTTACCGTAGCGGAGTATGAGGAGGAGTTCACGAGACTTCTCACCATTGTGCCAGATGAGGCACCTACTGAGAACAAGAAGATTATGCTGTTTGTCGACGGGTTAGCTTGGAGGATCCGTCAGCACCTTATTGGAAATCTATCCCTGAGTACTTTCACTGATGTACTCAATGCAGCGTTACTACATTGTCAGGATCACCGCTTCCATCTGCAGGGAAGCAAGAGAGCAGGGGAGTCCAGCCAGCAGGGCAGGACCGGGGGTAATAGTGCCAGTGGGGCACCATCTCATGGACAGACTCTTCTGCACGAGCAGAGTTCCCATCAGGGGGACCCTGCTAAGCGATTCCGTTTAGGTGATTCTAGCAGGGATTCGAGGGTTTCAGGCAGGGCCATAAGGGCCAGCCTAATCAGCAGGGCCAGCAGGGACAACACCGACCACAGGGACAGCAGCAGGGCCAGCAAGGCCAACAGCGTGCACATCAGGGCCAAGAGGGCCAGTGGCGTGGAGGTAACGGCCAGCAGGGTCGTGGACAGCAGGGTCAGAGGGGAGGTAACTTCAAAGGCCGATGCTTTGGGTGCGGTAAACATGGCCCTAGGCGCCAGGATCGCCCAGAGGGTGATAGGGCCCCACAGCAGCAGGGAGCTCGAAATGAGCCGCAGAGACCACTTTTCCCACCTGCCAGCCCTACCAGCCATTCCAGCGGCTCCAGTACAGCAGGGGCAATTACATTATGGACGTGTCTATAACGTCCACCAGGCAGCAGCTCCACAGGTACCACCCGCAATTGAGGGTATGTTTCCTATCCATGGTACTATGGGTCGGGTTTTGTTTGATACGGGGCAATGCACTGTTTTATAGCTACGCATTTTGCGAAGTCCTTAGGGTTGTTAGCCACAGCATAGAGCACCGTGACGTGTGTCGACTCACCACTGGGGAGTGGGTTACTTATTTTCTTTATATGCCGGGGAGTGGGGGTAGAGATTGGTAGCTTGGTATTACCTGCAGACATGTTAGTATTAGACATGCACGAGCATGATGTGATTATTGGTATGGATTGGCTCGCATCTTATAGAGCCATGATTGATTGCTTCGGTGGGAGCATTATTTTTGCCATTCCGGGGCAAGAGATGTTTGTAGTGGCGATGCCTCGCCCAGAGGGAGGTTCGACCGCTCATTTGTATTACATAGAGGAGGATACCTCTAAGGAGGTTGTGATTCCCTTAGATTGGATCCCTGTTGTCAGGGAGTATTCCGATGTGTTTCAGGAGATACCAGGCCTATCGCACAGTCGTGAGATAGACTTTGTTATAGATTTATTGCCAGATACGAGACCTATAGCACGCGCACCGTACCGTATGGCTCCGGCAGAGATGCGAGAGCTACGAGATCAGATAGAGCAGCTGTTAGGTCAGGGCTTCATTTGTAGGAGTACCTCACCTTGGGGAGCTCTAGTCTTGTTTATGAAGAAGAGAGATGGTTCACTGAGATTGTGTGTGGACTACCGGGATCTGAACAAGGTAACGATACGGAATAAGTATCCGTTGCCTCAAATCGATGATCTGTTCGACCAGTTGAGGGGAGAAACTTTATTTTCGAAGATATATCTGAGGTCGGGGTACCATCAGTTACGTATTAGAGAGCAGGATTTTTCAAAGACTACCTTCTTATCGAGATATGGGTCCTATGAGTTCAGGGTGATGCCGTTCAGACTCATAAATGCGCCAGCCGTTTTCATGGACTTGATGAACCAAGTATTCAGAGAGTTCTTGGATCAGTTTGTCATCGTCTTCATAGATGACATCTTGATATATTCACACTCCGAGGAGGAGCATGCCGAGCACTTGAGGCAGGTTCTTCAGACTCTACGAGAGCATCAGCTGTATGCTAAGTACGAGAAGTGTGGATTCTGGTTGCGAGAGGTACAGTTCTTGGGCCATGTTGTTTCTGAGCAAGGGATAGCAGTTGACCCGAGTAAAGTGTCAGCGGTGAGGGAGTGGGGACAGCCCACGACACCGACGGAAGTGCGTAGTTTCTTGGGGTTAGTTGGTTACTACAGGAGATTCATTCGGGGATTCTCCAAAATAGCGGGTCCATTGACGAATCTGACTCGCAAAGGGGTACCATATGTTTGGGAGGACGCTTGTCAATTGGCTTTCGACGAGCTGAAAGATAAGCTTACCTCAGCACCAGTCCTTGCTTTACCGAAACCGGGTGTGGAGTACCTAGTTTACACCGATGCGTCTTTACGGGGACTTGGAGGTGTACTCCAGCAGGAGGAGAAGGCTATAGCTTTTGCTTCCCGCAAGCTTAAGCCTCATGAGAAGAATTACCCCACCCACGACCTGGAGTTAGCAGCGGTCGTCTTTGCATTGAGGATATGGAGTCACTACTTATTGGGTGAGAAATTCCGTTTGTTCACAGACCACAAGTCATTGCAATACCTGTTCACTCAGCGAGAGCTGAATATGCGTCAACGCAGATGGCTAGAGTTTGTGAAGGACTACCAATTCGAAATACAGTACCATCCGGGGAAGGCCAACGTAGTTGCTGATGCGTTGAGCCGTAGACCGGTAGACGATGTAGCGGACGTCTGGAAAGTAAAGTGGAAGGAGTTGGGTCACCAGGACGCAGTAGCCCGTTCTTTCATATCCGTGATGTCAGTCACACCCGAGATTGTTACGAGGGTGATACAGGCACAGACCATAGACCCGTTTTGCCAGGAGCAGATTGTACGACTTCTAGCCGAGGGCGCTGAGTCCTATTCTGTTAGTTCTGATGGAGGTTTGCGGTTTAATGGGAGATTAGTGGTTCCAGAAGGAGCAGAACTACGCCATGCAGTGATGACTCATTCTCATGGGTACCGATTTGCAGTACATCCGGGAGGCGATAAGATGTACCAGGATATGAGGCGACAATACTGGTGGAGTGGGATGAAGAAGGACATCGCCGAGTTCATGTTCAAGTGTTCTACCTGCCAACTGGTAAAGGTGGACCACCAGAAACTGTCAGGATTGCTTCAGCGATTGGAAGTACCCGCGTGGAAGTGGGAGAGTATTTCCATGGATTTTATTACAGGGTTGCCTACATCACAGCGGGGCCACAATTCTATCTGGGTGATTGTAGACCGTTTGACCAAGGTGGTTCATTTTCTTCCGGTGCGGACAGATTATACCACGGGTCAGTATGCTCAGTTGTTCATCACGGAGATTGTCAGATTACACGGGGTGCCCCTGAATATTGTGTCAGAAAGGGACAAGATTTTCGTGTCACGTTTTTGGGAAAGCTTTCAGGAGGCTATGGGTACTGAGTTGAGGTTGAGTTCAGCTTACCACCCACAGACAAACGGACAGATAGAGCGTACTAATCAGATGTTAGAAGATATGCTACGCATGTGTGTTCTCGATTTTGGAGGAGGTTGGGAGCCACATCTTCCACTGGTAGAGTTTGCTTATAATAACTCTTATCAGTTTACGATTGGTATGGATCCATTTGAGGCTTTGTATGGCAGGCCTTGTCGTTCTCCAACTTGTTGGCTCGAGGTGGGGGATAACAAGTTGCAAGGACCAGAAGTGATTCAGGAGACCTCCGCAAGGATTGAGATAATCAGGAGTCGTATTCGGGTAGCCCAGGACAGGCAGAAGAGCTACGCCGATGCGAAACGGTTCTTCCGGGAGTTTAATGTGGGAGCCCAAGTGTTATTATGTGTATCTCCTATGACGGGGGTGATGAGGTTCGGGAAGAAGGGGAAATTGGCTCCGAGGTACGTGGGACCATTTCCCATCATCGAGAGGATTGGTCCAGTTGCATACAGGTTGGGACTGCCAGAACATTTGCATCGCATCCATGATGTATTCCACATCTCGTTGTTGAGACGATATCTTCGGGATGATATGGCCCATACTCACATTGCGATAGATGAGATAGACTTACAGTCTGATAGCTCTTACGAGGAGAGACCGGTGGCTATCCTAGACTATAGTGAGAGGAGATTGAGGTCGAAGATAGTTCCACTTGTGCGAGTCCAGTGGAAGCATCATAATGTGGAGGAATCCACTTGGGAGCGCGAGGCAGATATGCGCGAGAGATATCCAGAGTTTTTTTTACCAGGTATGCCTTATTTTCTGAATTTCGGGACGAAATTCCGTTATTAGGGGCGAAGTACGTAATACTCCGTATTTTTATGCTATATTAATTTGGGGATTTATTAAATTTAACGTGAATGATTTATTTAATAAAAAAATCCGGAAATTAATTATGTTATAATTATTAACGTGTCAAGAGTTAGTAATTATGGGAAACTTGTTGAATATTACTAATGAGCAAAGTAATATATTATATTGGTTATATTGAATGTCATGAGTGAATTAAATGACTATTTCGGAAATTTAAGTCGGGACGTGCCCGTGTCACGTCAGGACTAATTTTGTTAAATAAAAAGTGAATATTTTATAAGTTCTTTGTATGGTCGTTTTGAGTGCGCCAACGCGTCCGGAAGGGTCGAGATAGTCAGAAAAGTGTACCCGGGGGTTTAGTTTGGGTCCCGGGGCGTTTTTAGGCCTAATTGGTACCCCGAGAGGGCAATTTAGTCATTTCACCTTTTTGGGTAATTAAACCCACGAAATTCAGCAACCTATATCAGCCATTTAGGTTAGCCTTTTAGGGTTAGAATATCTAGAAATCAAGTGACGGCCATTGGAGAAGAGAGGAGAGAGCTCCAAGGCAATTCAAGGCCAAAAAGTCACCGATTTGCACCGCCGCCACCACCAACGCGTAGATCGCGAGAAGGGGAACGCAACCACACCGGATTCATCTGCAAACCGAACTTCTAAAAATCCCAGGTAAGTGTTTAACTTGCGTATTTTCATTAGTGCAATATTCATATTGGTTTAGGATTGATTAGAGATGAAAACTATGGAAGAAAACCCAAGTTGTATTAGGAAAATGCATGTAGTATTGATTATAATGAAATTCTGGAATCCTTGCCATGTAGAGGAATATAACCCACGAAATTTTGATGATATATTAGAAGGAAATTCTGGTAAAAACAGATTAGAACCTTGATTAAGAAAAACTCTAGGGTTCTTGATGATTAGATGAATTTTGGGGTAATTATCCATGTTTAATGTTAGATATACACATGCTTTACGTTGAAAACATCTGGTATATTGTTATAATGATAATAGTAGGATTTTTGGGATGATTGGAATGAAAAAACATGGTTTTGGATGAAGAAATTTGGTAGAACCCGTAACTGCATTTCTGCAGAATTTTCGCAGACCTGCTTGCCGATCGATCGAGCCTAGAGCTTCGATCGATCGAAGGTTCGATCGATCGAGCCCCAGACCTCGATCGATCGACCCCTCCTGACAGACTCTTATTTTCCTTGTTTAATTAGTTAAATTGAATTTATCGTGAAATAATTCATGGGTATCCTTAATGAAATGTTTTGGGAGATAGGAAAGACCAGTAGGACATTTGAATAAGTTGAGAACTTTATTATAAGACGAGAATCTTGTTTTTGGGATAATTATATAATGAACTATGAAACTACGTATTTTAAGTGAGAGAATGCGGCGAACGGCTACGATAGTAAATAGAGGTATACCTACTGTATTTTCCTACTTGGAAGGATAGAGTCAACAAATGTCACGTATTAAGTGAGAAAACCCTTCGAGTTAAGGTTAGAGATGAAATCTTATGCGTAATTCTAATAATGTGAAATTAAGGATAAATGGTATAATTATGGGTGACGAGAAGAACCTATATTAATATGATAAAGTGGTATATTTATATAATTGTGTGTACATATATTATATACTTGTGAAAATCATGCCCACGCTACTTGCTATCCCTGAGGTTACCGCGCTGGGACAAGTCTTATCTCGATGGGACCTTTATGGGGGATATTGACTTGTACCCTAGAAGATAGATATCCTTGGTACGGGCTATCGATGTGATAGTTCAGACGGTCCTAAGAGACGCAGGCATGTGCCATCCTCTTAGAGACTTGGAATCTATTCTTCGCCTCAATATTGTTTGTGTATTTATGTTAATACAATTCGAGAGTGATTCCGAATGTATTCCCCTTAAAATGAGTGATATGGGGTTTTGGATAGTAGAGTATGCACGCACCATAGTTTTATGAGGGGTGCTGTTATTTTATATATATTATACGAGTAGTTAATATATATATGTGATTTTGAAATTTGAAACTGCTTACTGTGATTTGATAAGTAGGACATGGTTGATGACTCAGATAGTGAATACTTGTTTTGTGAAAATATAATATGTTACTAAGAAACTTTATAAAATAATAAAAGCTAAAACGAGAGTTGTGCTGCTAATCTGGAAGTATTCTTTTAAACAAAAATATTGATCGGTTTTGAAATCTTATGAGTAAGTTAAGATAAGCTAAATTATTGGAAAGGTTAGTATGATAAAATTTGTTAAGAATAACCCTTGGGAAGGTTAGTGCGATAGGTGTGCACATTAGAAGAGAGGTGAGTATTTCTCAAGAGAGTGACGCATTAATATGTTGTTGCATTGTCCTGTATCAATTTAAATACTTGCTAAACGTATTTTAAAATCAAACACACTTTCGGGCTCTGACCCGTTTCTTTTTCTCTCTCTCTCTTGTATATATATATGTATATATATTTCAGGTGCCCAGCCACAGGGGCGTCTTGCTTAGGATCCCTTGAGAGGAACGTGCTTCAGCTTAGGTGGGAGTTGCAGGTCACTTGCGTAGACGGCTTCCTTTACTGACTCCACTTCTAGCATTCTCATTTATTGGGCATGTGTGGCCCTTTCCATTATTTCATTGTTATTGGGACATTTATATTTCAGTTATTTCCATTATTGTTCTATGGGATTTATTCAGTTGGATTTGTGACTTTAGTTTCCATATGTTGACATTCGATTGACGAATGTATTATATTATTTGGTTTATTGTGGTGTGATTCTTAATTGTAGAAATGTTGTTTTTAAATAAATAAATCTTTTTCTTTAATTAAAATTTGAAAAGTATGTATGAAAATGGTTTTGACACTTAGCTTAATTATTAGGGTGTTAAATTGGAAAATTTATTTTTATCGACAGTGATGCTGAGAATGAACCAACTGTTTACCTTGATTTAATTTAATAAAGGAGTGATCGCCCGGTATTTAATTAGGCGGGGTGTCACAATCCCTTCATTGAATTCCATGTTATTGACATCCCAGCTTGTTTCAACCTGTTGCTCGGACGACCTTGACTCCACAGTATTAAGGGTGTATCTTCGTCGTTCCATCAGAAATTGAAGTTCTTCACCGACGGATAAGTCATCACCATCTTTGTAGATGATGACAATGCGGAGAGTGCAAGCACCAGCAGTCCAATCCTTGAGATACAAGATCGGTCAAATAATATGCTCCTATCAGGATTCCAAGTTAAATCACTTCTACTCCCTCAAAGAAAGGGTTTGTCCGGAATACGACCCTAATGGCAACGTTAATGTGATTCAGATGTTCAAAAACATGCACTTCATGCCCGAACTGGGGCTAGGGTAAAGACAACAAGGGATACTTGAGACCATTGAACTGAAGAAAGATTTCCATCCTTGTGGTTTGGGGTATCAACCATCATAACAAGAGCTCAGAATGATCCGCCAGTATCGAACAAAGGGAAGACCAGACGGTATCCAGACTATCCCAGGTGACTCCTTGAATGGACAATTCATCAAAGAGGGTGAAGACTTCCCCTTTTATAATTCTCGAAACCATGGTATGACCATACAGATAAGAAGATGAAGCCTGGAATGGAGATATTTTTCCAAGACAACCCATGGGCCGAAAGTTCCAAACACGATATACAATCTCTCATCAAAGATACTGAAGAGACTCAGGAAAGTGACTCCGAGGACTCGTTTAAGTTGCAGACACTAGGGCTGACACTCTGCATGGTTCATTCAGGAACTACATCACTGGATCCATCCCACCTTATTAAAGTTGTTGATTCACCTCTCATCAACTGGCATGCTACGCCGATTCTACCTGTTGAAATCTCACCTAACCCCAATGTTTACCCCATTTCTTCTTTTGTTGTCTATCCTTGCTCAAATGTAATTGAGACCTCCTTTGATGAGGTTCCCAATGATGTTTTTCCTATCAATGAAATAAATGAAGATTTTGAGTATCTTGTTGTGCCTTACATTAATTATTTAGATTCTAATCAAACTTTTGATGATGATGATTTTGCAAATGAACAATTCTTAACTGATCTAAATAAGGTTAATAACAAATAACATAACCGCGTTCAAGTTAATGAAGAAGAGACTGTTATTATTAAACTCAGTTCTAGTAGCCAACTACGAGAGATTAGGATAGGGGCTACCCTCGACGAGCATGAGCGTGCACAACTCGAAGAATTTCTGAAGGAATTCGTGGATGTCTTCGCGTGGTCCTATGACGATATGCCCGGCATTGATCCTGAAATTGCTCAGCATGATATCCCTACTCTTCCAGATTACAAGCCGGTTAAACAAAAGCTGAGAAAGCTACGCATCGAATAGTCCCTTAAAGTCAAAGAAGAGGTGGTCAAACAACTGAGCGTGGGATTCATTCGCATGATCGAATATCCCACATGGCTAGCCAACATAGTGCTTGTACCGAAATCAGGAGGGAAGGTTTGGATGTGTGTAGACTACCGGGATTTGAACAAAGCCTCTCCAAAGGATGATTACCTGCTACCCAATATCAATATGATAGTGAACAACACAGCCAACCATGCTTTTAAGTCATTCGTCGACGGGTTTATCGAATACAACCAAATCAAAATACACCCAGATCACCAAGAAAAAACTGCATTCATCACACCATGGGGAACCTTTTGCTACATTGTTATGCCATTCGGTCTCAACAATGTTTGGGCTACCTGCCAGAGGGCTCCCATGACCATCCTGTACGATCTGATTCACAAAGAAGTCAAGGTCTATGTGGATGATATAATTATCAAATCCAAAACTAGAGAAGGTCACATTCTCGCTCTCCGAAAGTTCTTCGAATGACTGCGATGATATCAGATGAGACTCAATCCATAGAAATGTGTCTTCGGCATTACAAAAGGAAAACTCTTGGGATTTATGGTCAGTGAAAAAGGGATAAAAGCAGATCCTGCCAAGCTGAAAGCCATGCTTGAGATGACATCTCCTCGAACGGAGAAAGAAGTCTGTGTTTTCCTTGGAAAATTGCAATACATCAGTCGGTTCATCAGCCAACTCACCTCCATCTGTGAACCTATCTTCAAACTCCTCCGAAAGGATTCAACCAAAGTTTGGAACGAGGCCTACCAGGAAGCTTTTGACCGAATCAAATAATACGTGAATCAACCTCCGGTACTTATGCCACCACATCCTGGTCTCCCCTTGCTCCTATACCTAACCATAACCAACACTGAATCTGGGGCTTTGCTAGATCAATACCTTGAAGAATTCCCGCAAAAAAAGAGCCATCTATTATGCCAGTCACAAACTGGTCGGGTACGAAGTTAACTATACTGCTTTGGAAAAAGCATGCGTTGCACTTGTTTGGGTCACCTAAAAGTTACGACAATACATGCTCACTTTCCCCATTAAACTTGTATCTCGAATGGACCCCATCAAGTACCTGCTTGAGAAACCCGCCTTATCCAGCCAAATGGCCCTGTGGTTGATGCTCCTAGCTGAGTTCGATATCATGTATGTCACACAGAAATCCATGAAAGGAAGATCCATCTCTAACTACCTCGCTGATTACCCCATGGAAGAGGCTAATGATCGAATCTCCTAATTCCCCGATGAAAACATCCTCTACACTGCTCAAGACGACCTCCGATGGAAAATGTTCTTTGATGGCACGACCAATAAAAAGGGATATAGCATTAGGATACTTTTAATCGCCCCAAATGACTCCCACACTCCCATCGCCATCAAATTGGATTTCCCCCTGCACCAACAACATGACTGAATATGAGGCATGTACGGTAGGCCTCAAGGTTGCTCTTAAGAAAGGTATCCAATGCCTAGATGTCTACGGGGATTCTTCCCTCATCATTGGTCAAGTGCTTAGAAAATGGAAAGTCAAGTATGTGAAACTATAACCCTTCTTCCATGCCCATTTAGAAGAACTAAACTCTCAATTCCAAGACATCACCTTCCACTACCTACCTCGAGCAAAAAATAACCTAGTCGATGTCCTTGCTACCCTAGCCTCCATGGTCGACATGCCTGAAGGAATAACAATGGCCCCCTTCCTGGTCTAAAAGCAAGACAAACCAACCCACTTCTACCACCTTGAGCTCATTACCAAAGAATACCCCGAGCTAGCTAATTATTGGTATTATGATATCTGACACCTCCTCAAGCATGGTAGGTATACCGAGGGTTCCAACAAGAAGGACCGGGCAACCTTCCGAAGACTGGCCACCCAATACATCATCCTTCACAAAGAACTATTCAATAGAAACTTCGATGGAACCCATCTATATTGCATCGCAGGGGATGACATTGAAGAGGTACTGCAGAGAATACACATTTGAGAATACGGACCCCACATGAACGGTCACATGCTTGCCAAGAAGATTATCCAACGAGTCTACTACTGGACCACCATGATCCAAAATTACACCGCCTATGTTCAAAGATGCCTAAAATGCCAACATTTCTCCAACCTTCAACACCTGCCTCTACATAAATTGTAGAACATGACTTATCCTTGGTCGTTCTCCACCTGGGTAATCGACATCATAGGTAAGGTTACACCCAAGGCCTCCAACGGGCATGATTTCATCCTAATTGCCATTGATTACTTCACCAAATTGGTTAAAGTCATGTTATACGCAGTCCTAAATGCCAAGAAAGTGGCCCAATTCATTAAAAAAAATATCATTTGCTGATATGGGGTCCCGCATAAGCTAGTGTCAGATAACGGGTTGCATTTCGAGGCAAAAGTCATAGAAGTGGTCAACGAGTATGGGATTCAGAGACACAAATATTTTTCTTATCGACCTCAGAACAACGGTTTAGTCAAAGCCGCCAATAAGAACCTCAAAGCCATCATCACTAAGATGACCAAAAGCTGTCGAGATTGGGTCGATCGAATCCCATACGACCTCTAGGGCTACCGAACCTCAATCCGAACCTCTACTGGGGCTACCCCTTACTCTTTAGTATACGACATGGAAGCAGTCCTACCCGTGAAGCTAGAAATACCCTCGTTACGCATCACGCTTGAAAGTAAGGTCAGTGAGGAGGACTGGCATCAAAGTCGTCTCGACGAGCTGTCACTCTTGGACGAAGGAGAATGAAGGTGTTGTATCACATACAAGGGTACCATCGTTGTATAGCGCGTTCATTCAATAAGAGAGTCAAGGACCACAGTGTCCGAGAAGGGGATTTAGCCCTCAAAAAAATAGTAGAGTCCATCTGGGACCCCAAAGTGAAATTCAAGCCCAATTGGAGCGGCCCATACATTGTCAAGAAGATCTTGTCCGGTGGTGACGGAGAAGAGATGGCTCGTCCAGTCAACCTGGACCATCTTAAGAAATTTTACCCCTAGTCCGAAATCTCGGCGCGCTACGACTCTTCTCATCTCCCTTCTATTTTTAAAAAAATCCCTTTATTTCCATCTACCCAGAACTACGTGGGCCTTATCCTCTGCAAAAATCATTCTCAAAAAAATTAAAAAAATTAAAAAAAAAACAGAGGTACGGAGGCAGCTCATACATCTTACATGAGCACGACCCTTTCTTTTTCACAAAAAAAATTATTCTTTTCTTATCTCCGAGAACGACAGTCCATTCTAACATATATTTGAACAAAAGAATTATGCATGCCTTAGCGATCGGTATAGATAATTCAAAATATAAAATTCATCAAAAGACACGGCTAGATGATCAAAAACTTGTTTATTTCATTAATAAGAAATTACAGGGCAATTACAAAAGAAAAGGAACGGATAACTCCCTTCCCCCTACTTTCTTAAAATGATAAAATTCCCAAACTTATTTCCCGGTACAAAATAAACTCCCTCAAAAACCCCTACCCACAGCTACTAGAGGAACCCTCTTCATCGTCATCTACATCCTGGGGTCCCCAAGCTTCCCCTGCCTGAATGGAGTGTCGCAGATGCTCCATAGACCGATAAGCTCGAACCAGCCTAGGAAAAATTACCACACCTTCCTCCATGGTATCAGATAAAACAAGCCATCTTTGTCTAGTCTCCACTGCCAACATCTTTCTAACTACGCTTCTCCACAACCACTTCATGTAATCCCCGGGATGTACCAAACTCTCCCAATAGACTGAGAGGGACGGGTCGACGGACGTCGACTCTCCCATAAAGAGCCAAGCCGCATGCGCAGACACTCTGTCAAATCATCTATCGAAAAGAAGTCTAGTGTCTGAGGTGGCACGATCTGCTCCCAGCCAAATTGGCGATGAAACCGCCAAGGGAAATAAAAAGAGGTCTGTCTGAGACCAACCAGCCAGATATACGGGTATTCTCCCAGTTCCAGAATAGGCAGCAGCTGTCCCCACCAAGGTACTGACCAGTACAGATTAAGATCCCCATACTCCACGAACCAGCTCTCCCAGCTCTCAATATCCAGACCAACACTGATGAAATGGCACAAAAAAAATTGGGTACATCCGAAAAAGGGTATTCCGGAGGAGTCACCAGGCAGAATCTTTCAGACAACCACATGGACAGCATCATAGGGCTACCCCTCAGAAAGTCAGAACGACCTTCTCGCCAGGCATCTAATCCATTTAACGTCCTCGCTAGTATCATCATCGCAGGATTGCAACGGTAGGACATCCATGAAGTAATAGCTGCAAGTTGTGGGTCCACCAGCAGCTCCCCGGTCACCAGCAGTAATTTTGAAACCAAGCCGAGAACGATAGCTCCGGCATATCCAGCATCACCAACCTCCTGCAAATGCACAGACTGCAACATCATCGGAAGAGAAATCATACCTCCAGCCACCAGTAATCTAGCCGTCGAGGACGAAACACAAAGAAACCCGACCAACAACTCCTGAGGAGAATGAAAAAACTCAGGCAAAGCCGTAGGAACGCCGGGATTTATCCCCAACATGGAAAAAAATTCCTCGTAGGTCGGACGGACTTCTTCCAAACCAAATCGAAATACATGGTCTTTAGGGTACCAGGATTGTATCGCCGTCATCAGCATATTCCAAAAAACTCGATGCATGTTGTAAGCATCGTAGTCGACGTTATAGGAGCACATTGCCTCCAAAGTGTCGAGGTAGTTGGAAAACTCAAAACTACCCGGGAGAGCCATCTCACAGAACAAGAAAGTAGGAATGTGAAGGTGTGAGGAAAACACTCCACTCTTACCCCTCTTTTATACTTGAAACCCCCCATAAAAGACATAACCCCTGCAGAAATCAGATGAAATCCTGCCCCACAAGGTACCAAAGGCTGAAAAGGGTACCAATCAAAGCTTTGAATTGATGGTACTGGACTGACCTATCGATAGGCAGGACAAGGTGATTACCGATCGGCAACCCCCTACTTTTGGAAATTTTCCTTTTTCCTCTTTTGTCAAAGTTCAGAAAACTCAAAATAAATTGATGTTTTCAAACAGAATTTCAAAAACCCCCTTTTCATCATTATATAATAAAACTTTCTTTCAAACTTCTAATAATATTTTACACTCTCAGTAGCAAAGTAAAAAGCGCATGTGCGTACATTCATTCATCATTAACAAACGATAATCAAAAAACTTTATTGCATTGCATATATATGCTTCTATGTTACATCAAATTTGCAGGAAAATAAAGAAAATCAAAAAACAACGGGACTCATCCCGAACCCACATTCTCTCCCTCTCTCACCTAATCTTCACCTCTCTCTCCTAAGAGCTTCCACCCCTACGACGCGCTCTCTTTACCCGACGACAAGATGACACACCACCGCTACCTCAACCAGACTCCTCCCCGGATGAGGTAGACGACACCAAGCAAGAAGGAACAGGAACCGCATCCCAAATATGGGCAGTCGTCGAAGATATCCAGTACCTAATATCCCTCAGCCAAGTGGTGGACGCCTGACGTGCTGCAAGAAAAGGCAAAATCAGTATCAGGCAGAAAAAATCAAAAGAAACCAAAGGAGAAGAACATAAAAGATATACCCCAGGACGAAGAACCTCCTCTGTCAAGCCCAACTCCTCCGGGTCCATCGCATGAGGACGATGCAAAATAGGCTACATCCCTCCATCAGACCGTCGGATGTTGCATGAAGGGGTATATAACCTCACAAAGGGGACCTCCGAAGTCGTCGTCGCCGCAGATGTCGATGGACTGCCACCGCTGTGGGAGGACTCCACTAGATGACTCAAACCCTCAGGGGGGAAGGGAAGTGCATTATATATGCTAGGAGCCATCAGCCAGCTCGTCACAAAGTCCATATAATCATACGGCACAGCCTTATCGGTGTAAAACAGGTAGGACTTGCCAATCATCGCTGCGATCCTCGCATCCTCCGATAGCAGCCGCTCCCGCCTCATAGACATTGGGGGCCTCACAGGTGGCACCACCACTTCCTCCTCAGCAATCTATCGGATCACCCTCTCCCTGAGATACTAAGAGTGGCCAAACTCATGCGCCAGCAAATGCCTCATCTGCGCATTTACTCCAGTCAACCCCGTGTCCTAAATGGTCGTCCCCCAAGGGTAAAAGGTCACCTGAAAAATCCCTAGAAAATATAAGGAAATATGGAATTAGAGCACCCAAAGATCTTAGACTGAAGAAGAAAAGTATTACCCTGTCACTAGTCAGGCCATTCAAGACCTGATGCACCGTCTCCAGAGAGAAAGACCTCCTCGACTGTCGATTGGCCTTACACCATCAATACAACCGACAAAAGTCCCCAACAGTCTCGTCCTTCAAAGCGATCAACTGGGTATTGCACCTGATCATCTCATAAAACCATGTCTGCCAAAGACAAAAAAAATTTGAAATTAAAAAGAGATGCATAAGGAAAATGCGAATGCATGAAAGGAAAATGCGCAAATTAAAAGAATACTTCAAGAAGATACATGGCTCCAGTGAAAGTTTGCCGGCAGCACCGGCTGAATTAATCCAAGGAAAAATAAAGGGTCGCCAAAGTCAGGCTCTCCCAATCATAGAGAAGGATGTTCGAAAACATCCTCAGATATGGTTAAAATCATAAGTGGACAACGTCACCGCTCGACGCCACCAGAAATCCCCCCAACACTAGTAAAATGAAAAACCGGGCCATCTGTCTCACCTGCAGCCCGTCCTCCACATCAATCACCCTGCCCAATAAAACATCCTTCAGCAGCGACAGACGGATGGAGTCCCCAGACACTATCCTCCCCACATCACCAAGCACCGCGCACACCGCCTCCGGCCTCACTCGCAAGGAGCGATCCACCTCTATCTGCTCCTCATCGCAATCCAACCCTAGCATCTGCTGCACATCTATGGGAGTCATAGTCATCTCCCCGAAGCCAAAATAAAAGGTGTGGGTAGTGTCCCACTACCTCTACCCCATAGCACATAAGACCGTCGTCGAATGAGGCGTCTCGTCCAGCACAGACGCCAACCTCCCAAAGCCTGCTGAGGATACCACCCAACGCACCATAGGTGGAAGATGCTCCCATACATCCTTAAGACCCGTCGTCCCGCGGACACGCATATTCGACAGAGAAACATCAGACTGTCAAAAAGAAGAAATCCTTATCAAAATCCAAGAAAAAAGGAAAATCACCAAGAAAGAATGCCAAAAGTCATTTTTCTTACATAATCGTCGAGGTTCACCACCCTCGAAGAGCGATGACACGATGGCTCCCGCAGCAAGGTCCGCTCATCCGCAACCGGATCGAATGCATCCAAAGAGTTCTCGCTCCCCAAAGAAAAAGGCGCCCTGGCCCTCCACTCCACGTTCGCCCAGTCGTCAACAGCCAACCACTCCATGTGTACTGCAGTGCTCATAAAGCGGCCATTTTTAGATTGCGAAATGCTAGGACGATTCGCAGAAGAAAATCGCAGAAAGAGAGAAGGCAAGAAGATGTAAAAAATGAGGGGAATTCGCCCCCTTTATATCGGATGCCAAGGGTCATGCCGATCGGCATTTCACCCCCACCTACCGATCGGCACTAACCCTTTGCCTTCTCGAGGCAACTCAGAAGTCTGTACCACTGTCGAATGGCACCCTCCATGCCATGCCAACCGGCACCCCCCTTAAATTTTCGTTCAGAAATTCCCAAAAAATACCAGAAAACCCTAAAAAATCTCAGAAAATTCCTAAAAAATCCCGAAAAGGATTTAGAACATTTTCATCAAGAAATTTTCGCACTCCCCCAAGCGAAATCCCTATTTCCCCAATGGAACTCTCAAAAGCCAAGTGAATCTCCTTCCAGCAACATCCCTAGAGGACCTCTAAGGTATCCCAAAATTTCTCGAAGGTCTCAAATTTCCCCGAGAAATACATCCAAACCCTGGACCACCTAATCACTTCCCCAGCATCAAATTGGTTGTTCCCCCGGTAAAGTCTCCAAAAGACACGAGGATTTCCCCAGCAATCAGCTCCCCAGATCACGTCAAAATCACGAGGTAATTTTTTCGACAGAGTTCCCCAAGAACATCTCAACTTAAGCCCGCAGAATTGGCTTCGACCCGCAGAATTGTCATTTCAAACTTAAGCCCGCAGAATTGGCTTCGACCCGTAGAATTGGTCATCCCTAACTTAAGCCCGCAGAATTGGCTTCGACCCGTAGAATTGGTCATCTCAAACTTAAGCCCACAGAATTGGATTCGACCCGCAGAATTGGTCATCTCAAAATTAAGCCCACGGAATTAGCTTCGACCCGCAGAAATGGTCATCCCCAACTTAAGCCCGCAGAATTGGTCATCTCAACTTAAACCCGCAGAATTGGCTTCGACTTATAAAATTGGTCATCTCAACATAATCCCGCAGAATTGGCTTTGACCCACAGAATTGGTCATCTCAAACTTAAGCCCGTAGAATTGGTCATCTCAACATAAGCCCGCAGAATTGGCTTCGACCCGCAGAATTGGTCATTTCAAACTTAAGCCCATAGAATTGGCTTCGACCCGCAGAATTGGTCACTTCAAACTTAAGCTCGCAGAATTGGCTTCGACCTGCAGAATTAATCATCTTAAACTTCAGCCCACAAAATTGACTTCGACCCGCAGAATTGGTCATCTCAACCTAAGCCCTCAGAATTTTCTTCGACCCGGAGAATTGGTCATTTCAAACTTAAGCCCACAGAATTGGCTTCGACCTGCAGAATTGGTCGTTTCAAACTTAAGCTCACAGAATTGGCTTCGACCCGCAGAATTGGTCACCTCAAACTTAAGCCTGCAGAATTAGTCATCCCCAACTTAAGCCCATAGAATTAGCTTCGACCCGCAGTATTGGTCATCTCAAACTTAAGCCTGTAGAATTGGCTTCGACCCGGACAATTGGTCATCTCAAACTTAAGCCCGCAGAATTGGTCATCCCCAACTTAAGCCCATAGAATTGGATTCGACCCGCAAAAGTTTTCATCTCAATATAAGCCCGCAGAATTGGCTTCGACCCGTAGAATTGGTCATCCCCAACTTAAGCCCTCAAAATTGGCTTCAACCCGCAGAATTGATCGCCCTTATCCCGAAGCCCTTAGAATTGGCTTCGACCTATAGAATCGGTCAACCTCATCCCTAAGCCCTCAGAATTGGCTTTGACCAGCAAAATCGATCACCATCATCTTCAATCCCTCATAATTGGCTTCAACCCACAAAATCACTCATCCTCATCCTTAGGTCCTCAGAATCGACCTCTACCCTCTGGTCATCCTCTTTCAAAGGCATCATGTGGTGTCTATTCGACGGCCATCGTTTGTTCCAAACTCACCCGTTGATGGGATCTGTATACACCCCATTCTAATACCCCCTAACTTCTCTTAAGGTCCCTAACACCTCCCTTCATCATTTCAAACCTAAGTCATACCTTGGGTACTAACCTAAAGGCCATCGAACGCTCCCAGGCTTCGGTTGACCAAAATTTAAACTCTTCAGCTCAACCTAGACTGAATGAATCTTTAAAGGGCATTAAAACCCCTTTCCAACGGTCTGTCCCGTGTGCAATTATAACTTACCATGTGGATGAACAACCTGTTTTCCCCCGAAACTCGATCAGGAGGTCACCGGGCACTCGTAGGCTCCATTTGACCAAAATTCAAACTCTTCAGCTCGACCAAGACTGAATGAATCTTAGAAGGGAACTAAAACCCCTTTCTAATAGTCCATCTCGTGCACGATTCTGACATACCATGCGGACGAAAGACCCATTTTCCTCTGAAACTTGATTAGGAGGTCACCGGATGCTCCGAGGCTCCATTTGACCAAATTAAGCTCTTCAAATCGACTGATACTGAATGAATATTCAAAGGGCACTAAAAGCCCTTTCCAACAGTTCGCGCCGTGCACGATTCTGACTTACAGTACGGATGAACGATCCGTTTTACTCCGAAAGGTCACAAAGCGCTTCAATGCCTTGGTTGACCAAGGTCAACTCCCCAAACCGAGTCAATCTCTTTGTAATGTATAAGTATATATCCACATCTTTCTAACGGCCTACCCCGTGCACGATTCTGACTTACCATGCGGACGAACGATCCGTTTGCGTTCGAGGATCCCCTGTCCAAAGGACCGACGGACGCTTTCGAGCCACATTTGACTCAAAATCAACTCCCGGATTCGGGATCAGTCCGAAATACTTTTGAAGGTGTCTAAATTACCTTTCCAACAGTTCACCCTTTGCACGATTCGGGTCAATAATTTGCGCTCTACGACCGATTTTTCGAAGGAACCTGAAAGAGACTGTCAAACGGCAGGTTCCAAACCCTGCCTATCGACAGTGTGCCTAAACACACATGCCAATTGGTAGGACCAGGGCTATGCCGATCGGCAATGCCCTGGGCCTATAAAAAAGTAGGTCTTAACCTCATTTCAGGAGAAGGAAGATCAGAGATCCATAACTCTCAGCAAGCTCAGAAAACCCCTCTCGAAGGCAGCGTGATTTACACATCCAAATCCCTTTCCAACCTTCAACTTTCATCACCTTTTTCATCAAACTTGGTGAATTAATTACCCTCCATCATCATCCAAGTGCAAGGGCTACTCTCCAACATCCAAGATCAAGCTCAAGATCTTTAAGAAGGTCCAACTTTCTCCACTCTCTCCTTAAATTCTCCTAAATTCGCATTAGTTTGTTATATTACTTAGTACTTTTATTCTCTCATATCACATATCCTAATATACTTTTTATCTAGTATTATTGCACATCTCTTATTTTCATATAAATAAACCCAAAAAAAATAAGAAAAAGAGGATTTGCTCATAAGTTCCAAATAGGAATTCTCATACTTTTCTTACACTTTTCTCACAACTAAAACACTTTTTTACACACACACACACATACAAGAGAAGTCCCCGATTGGATTTATGGGATAAATTCCACCCCTCATTTTGCATATGAACTACGTGGACTTTGATGCCTCTATAGGCTACGTAGGCGTCTCGGGGTAAAACCCGAGACTCGAGTCCTTTTCCTAATTTTTCCTATTTTTTCTATAGACTTAACTCTCTTAGATTCTATATATTTACATATACGTATATTTGTGGCGCATTATTCCATATGTGTTATCGTTCCGTTATAACGATCAACACTAGGATAATCGCATAAATCCTATTTTTCTAATATCACTTTTAAGAACGTTCCTACGAATGACTCGCTTTATCTCTTCCATGATACAAGTCGATGATTCCTATCTCCATTACATATACACATGCACACATATCACGGGAAAATAAAGGAAAATAGCAATAACCCATGAGAGACTCTAAGGGTGGAATGGGTGCCTAACACCTTCCCATTTTGTAACTTAGCCTCCGAACCCTTTTTTAATCATTTTGGTTTCGTATGTATCAGTATGTCTTTGGATGCTATCCTTCGAGATGGCCCCCTTTTTTCTTTTGTTTGTTTTAAGTAAAATAAACTGGTGACTCTATCTCTCTACATTTTTACCTCATCATCGACGTCTGTCAAAGCGCTCCCGATAGGAATGGACGGGACCAAGATCCTCCTGAGACGAAGGGGATAGACCCCCTCCTCTTCTTCGCCTCTACCTTTGCGAGGATCGGAAAGTGGGATGGACACAAGGTGCGATTTTTCCTCTCAACAACCCCATTTTGTTGCAGATTTACAATGGTAAAAAAATTCATGGTTAGTTCCCACCTCATCATAATATTTCTCAATTTTTGAGTCCTTAGACTCACAGCTATGAACAATCCTCCACCTAGCAATCGAAAGTGATTACTCATTTTATATTTTTTGCACATTGATAATACGCAAATATCGCGTATTTCATCCTCCCAACCTATGCATTTTAGCCCCCTCGGGTGCCTTAATCTCTATATTTAAGCCCGTTAACCAGACAACCTCGGTTTATATTGTTAACATGCTATATGAGGTATAATTGGGCTTTTGTAGGTATTTAGGTACTAAGTATGAAGTTCGGACGCGTTCCGCTCGATTCCCGTACACAATCGCACGTTCAAGGGCATTTTAGTCATTTTACAGATTGGGTACCTGGCCCAACATCTTCATGGAAGTTGTATCCCTTCTCGCAAGCTTCGCGTGGCCGCAAACGGTGCGCGATTCCGATTCATAACGAAGAAGTTACGGCTATTTTAGCGAAGGAGAATTGCAAGCCAAAACAGGGGAAAATGCAGTCTGCCCCTGCTTGATCGATCGATCGACCAAATGGTAGATCGATCGACCCTTCCCATTTTTGCCCCGTCTTATATGGTAGATCGATCGACCAAATGGTAGATCGATCGACCCCTTGTTTTTCAGCAGATATTTTGCTTTTCTTTTCTCTTTTCTTTTCTAATTTAATTCCCACTTGGTATATAAGCCAATGTTGATGTAATAAACAGAGGTGAACGTTTTTAGAGAGTTTTAGAAGATAGAATAGTTAGGGTTTGGGTGATTTGCTTAGTTCTTCTTCATTTCTACTTGGTTTGACACCCCATTTGTTGTGTAAGTTGACTATTCATCATCCTCACCATTAATATAGCTTGTATTTCATTCATTCTTGCTTTGATAATTAGGTTTACATGCTTTGTTAATTAGTTTACATGCTTTGATTACTTGCTTTCTAGTGTAAATTTACCGCGTTTATTTACCGCTTTCCATTTACCGCGTTTTTAACATGCTTTCTAGGTAACTTAAATTAGGTTGTGTTTGAATTGAACTCACTCGGGTTTACGAGTTGCTTTGCTTTGGTGATGGAGTTTACGGGTCTATTTCGAGTGTGTTGTCCTAGTTATTACGCCTAGGATATTTGACGGGGCATATCATGTATGTCCCGTGCTTACGACCTTTCGCGCGTAATTTCCGGGATATTTGTTGACGCCAAAATCTTATTAGGCTTTTATGACGCTTTAGGGCATAACAACCCTTGATTTAATTAACTGTCGAAATGAGATGCATTTGTAATAACTCGTCGACCCATGTGACCATTTTATACTAATTAACTCGGGTGAGGGATATTCGACGCAACCTATAGTTTTACTCGCTTTCATAATCTAGTTTCAACACATTGCCTAGATTAACTTTTCCTTTTAGTTTGTAATCATCTTTTACACTTTTATTTTGGATTATTAAATCACTTAAATTCTAGCAACTTGTCCCTGTGGATTCTCGATACCCGACTTACCGCTGTGCTTGCCTCGCAAGTGTAGTAGTAACTTAGGTTTTTGTATTGAGTTGGCGAAACGAAAACAACGATTAGCGTCTTTACACGCGCTACTTTTCGCACTTGATCAAAATGGCGTCGTTGCCGGGGACTAGTTTGTTTTAGACTTTATTTGATTTAATATTTCATAGTATTTTCTTTCTATTTGTATTATTTGCTAACTTTTTGCAGGACTTCCACATTTGAGCACTTAGAAACGCTCGAATTCTTTTCGCGCGCACCTACTTTGTGGAATTCGCCACTTGAGCCATTTTTGGGGTAAGCATGTCTTATTCCAATTCTTTCGGTAATCCTTGTTATAATTCTCAAAATTCTCGCAAACCTATGACTTTCGGTGAATACTTAGAATCCCAAAGTATAACAAATTCAAATATGACTTTGGGCGAGTATAACGAAAGTCAAAACTTAGGTTATTGGGATTTTGATGATGATGATAATGATTTTGGGCCTTTACCTCCTTATAATAGGAATTTTGAAACGAATTGCAATAATTTTCAAAATTCCTATAATAATGAGTTTTCGGTTAAGTCCGATGGTAATTTTCAAAGTTCCCATTCTAATGCATTCGCACCTTGACCTATGACATTCGGTGAGGGCTTGCGTATGTATGAGAATGAGAAAATTGAAAATCGTTATCGGGAAGAAAATCGTTCGTGGGAACATGAGTTGGATTTATTATTTGAGTCCGCCGACGATTTTGCTTCCGAGACTTTCGAAGTCGAGGAATGTTTTGAACCAAATGAGGTACTTGTGCCTACTTTGGAACAATCCATTCTAGACTTTGCCCATTGCGTAATAGATATTGAAAGTGAGGATGAAAATGACGTAATATCTATTTGCAATGAAATGATTTCTTCTTTGGCCCCCAAAGAAGAACATTTCATTGAAAATGATATTATTTCATTTGAAATTCCAACTTCATGCGATGATGATTCATCTCATGAGTTTGAATTTCTTCATCCCCGTTTTCATTCTCTATTACCCCACCGGGACAAGTACCCGATGATTCAGTTTCGAACTTTAATGTTTTAAACCCTATCGCCGATGAGGAGTACTTGCTCGAGTCGCCCTCCACGATCGCATCTTTGCCTTTGTGTGCGTCGCCTCCCATTCCAACTTCAAAATCCTTGGGAGGATATTCGGCTTTTCTCGGTCCCCACTTGTTTTTGTCACCCGTGCAATCCAAACCCCCCATCGTCCCACCAAAACTTTTAATTGGCGATGGTTCATTTCTTTCGCCTTACACATGCCTTCCGTTGTTAAAACGGAATTCATATTTTTCGGAAGGCATGCTTGTATGTGAGGGTACACCGGTTATCCTCCAAAGTCAAATCATTTTCACGGTGGACCCACAGCTATTTAGACTTCTAGTGTACAGTTAGTGTGAAGTCTAAATAGTAGGTTGTATATAGTTAGCTTTTTATTTTTTATTTTTATTTTTTTTGTTCCTTTTTAATTTAGTCTAATGTAATTAGTTAACTTTTTATTATTTGTTTTTGCTATGCTCGGTACTAACTTGTTTTGTAGATTCTTTGGACTTGTTCTTATGGGGATCGCTCCAATTTTGGGTAATATCGCTCTTTTCCTCTCTTTGACTTGGTTCTTAATTTACATTGAGGACAATGTCAAGTTTTAAGTTAGGGGGTGTGGGATATTCTATCCATTTCTTATTTTAGTCCATGTTTTTTCTCACATGTTAGTTACTTAGTATGCTTTTCTTAGAAAAATTCATAAATTTCAAAAAGATTTTCTTTATTTTTTCTCCTTTTTTGGGCATTTTGCTTTTGTTTCCGATGATAAATTTCAATAATTTCCCGATCCAATAGACAACCCAATGATGCATGTTCTCGATTTTAGAAGTTATTAGACTTTAGTCTCAATTATTGATATTATGAATAACTTCATGAATTATACTTTAATCCCATGAGCACATGCACTTTCCTTGCTTTATTGATTTGGTTTAAGATTTTTATAACTCGGTAATCTTTTGTTGCATTGTATATACTTACACCGAGTAAGCTTTGTACCTTTCGTCGTTTGTGAGTTTATACACTATTCTTTTCTCATTGAAAACGTTGAATTCTTTGTTAATCTCACTTTTCTTTCATTTGACTGTTCATTAATTGAGTTCATACTTGAAATGGGTTACTTGATCATGATTTTCATATATTGTTTTGATTCGAGAATTGCGTAAACTTTGTGAAATGATCATAGGCCCTCTTTGATATATCACCCATATTAGCCTTGACCTCACCCTTATATGTTTACCCTCGTTAACCCCTTTGAGCCTAAATATAGCCTTTCATTTCATACCCCATTCCCATAACCAACTCTACATTGGAGTTATAAACCATACATACACTTTCCATACCTTTGTTTGGAATGTTACTTGGGATTGAATGATGTTGTTATGATGTCGGTTGCAATTTGGGCATATGAGAGTTTGAAAAGTAAATAAAAGAGTAGTGAAAAAAGTGAAATAAAAGAGAAAGCAAAAAGCAAAAGAAAACAAAAACAAAAAGTGAGAAAAAGAAGAAAAGAAAAGAAAAGAAAGAGAAAGTTGTATATGTTGTGTAGTGTTCAATAAGCTTTGATTACTCTCCCCGATGATATATCTAATGCCGTTTTGGAACTTGTTTTCCATTTTTGCTATTTCCCGCATCCTTCCCATTATTCCAAGTTTTCATCTCCGAACACTTTGAATCCGTACATATACCTTTCATTTCGTACCTTAACCCCAAACCTACATTATAACCCTATAAAGTCCTATGTGATCTTAGGGTGCATTTAATTCAAAAGTCATAATAGTTGTGATAATCTGTGAAAATGCATTTCGCCTCTTTTAGTGTGCGGTATCCTTTCATTGAGATTATAGTTTTTCATTTTATATATAGCGTTCTTCATTTGTGACATGTGTGCGGCCTAGTTTCCATTTACATTTACTCTTTATGCCCGCATGTCCCGTGTATTACCTCCCATTCCGAGTGATTTCATTTGTTGAGCGTAATGCCCGTGAGGATTGAATGTATGCTTGCTTTGATTAGTATCCGGTTTATATAAGTTTTTCGCCAAATCACATTTTGTATGTGCTCGTTCCCCTCCCACATTTTAAGGTTTCAATTCTATGAGGTGCATTCTATAATGTTAATGATTTGGACTTTTGTGTGAATTCATTCACTTTGCTAATAATGCGTATGAAATCCTTTTCGATTTTGTTGGGCTTGTCGCATGTTGGATTGGGCATATTTTGAGGAAACCATGTGATGTTTGTGGGTACCATCTCTGAAAACCCTCACGAGACGACACTCGTCCGCTAGAGTAACCTAGGGGTTTAACGGCTTATTGCATACGCTAAATGCAATCGAATCGCCCGCGAAAGTGGCCTTTTGCTTTTATACCATACTTTTGTACTATCTCCTGCTTTTGGGTTACTTGTTGTTCTTGTTGCATCCTATTTCATTGCTAGGGACTAGCAATGTGTAAGTTAGGGGGTGTGATAATACGCAAATATCGCGTATTTCATCCTCCGAACCTACGCATTTTAGCCCCCTCGGGTGCCTTAATCTCTATATTTAAGCCCGTTAACCAGACAACCTCGGTTTATATTGTTAACATGCTATATGAGGTATAATTGGGCTTTTGTAGGTATTTAGGTACTAAGTATGAAGTTCGGACGCGTTCCGCTCGATTCCCGTACACAATCGCACGTTCAAGGGCATTTTAGTCATTTTACAGATTGGGCACCTGGCCCAACATCTTCATGGAAGTTGTAGCCCTTCTCGCAAGCTTCGCGTGGCCACAAACGGTGCGCGATTCCAATTCATAATGAAGAAGTTACGGCTATTTTAGCGGAGGAGAATTGCAAGCCAAAACAGGGGAAAATGCAGTCTGCCCCTGCTTGATCGATCGATCGACAAAATGGTAGATCGATCGACCCTTCCCATTTTTGCCCCGTCTTATATGGTAGATCGATCGACCAAATGGTAGATCGATCGACCCCCTATTTTTCAGCAGATATTTTGCTTTTCTTTTCTCTTTTCTTTTCTAATTTAATTCCCACTTGGTATATAAGCCAATGTTGATGTAATAAACAGAGGTGAACGTTTTTAGAGAGTTTTAGAAGATAGAATAGTTAGGGTTTGGGTGATTTGCTTAGTTCTTCTTCATTTCTACTTGGTTTGACACCCCATTTGTTGTGTAAGTTGACTATTCATCATCCTCACCATTAATATAACTTGTATTTCATTCATTCTTGCTTTGATAATTAGGTTTACATGCTTTGTTAATTAGTTTAAATGCTTTGATTACTTGCTTTCTAGTGTAAATTTACCGCGTTTATTTACCGCTTTCCATTTACCGCGTTTTTAACATGCTTTCTAGGTAACTTAAATTAGGTTGTGTTTGAATTGAACTCACTCGGGTTTACGCGTTGCTTTGCTTTGGTGATGGAGTTTACGGGTCTATTTCGAGTGTGTTGTCCTAGTTATTACGCCTAGGATATTTGACGGGGCATATCATGTATGTCCCGTGCTTACGACCTTTCGCGCGTAATTTCCGGGATATTTGTTGACGCCAAAATCTTATTAGGCTTTTATGACGCTTTAGGGCGTAACAACCCTTGATTTAATTAACTGTCGAAACGAGATGCATTTGTAATAACTCGTCGACCCATGTGACCATTTTATACTAATTAACTCGGGTGAGGGATATTCGACGCAACCTATAGTTTTACTCGCTTTCATAATCTAGTTTCAACACATTGCCTAGATTAACTTTTCCTTTTAGTTTGTAATCATCTTTTACACTTTTATTTCGGATTATTAAATCACTTAAATTCTAGCAACTTGTCCCTGTGGATTCTCGATACCAGACTTACCGCTGTGCTTGCCTCGCAAGTGTAGTTGTAACTTAGGTTTTTGTATTGAGTTGGCGAAACGAAAACAACGATTAGCGTCTTTACACGCGCTACTTTTCGCACTTGATCACACATGCACTATGATCTCAAATGCCACATATTTCTCTCTCATGAACCCAACAAAGGTAAACCTAGAGTAATCATCAACCATCACAAAGCAATATCTCTTCCCGCCTATGCTTTTAATTTTTTAGGGACCCATAAAATTGACATGAACTGGATCTATAGGCCTAGAGGTAGTTATTTCATTCAACTTCTTGTGATAATTATTCGTCTATTTCCCCTTTTGACAAGTACCACACACTTTACTCTTGGGCTTCCCTAACTTAGGCAAACCTTTCAATCTCTCCTTTTCGACAAACTCTCTACATCTCTAGAATTGATGTGCCTAATCCTTTGATGCCACAAATCAATTGCTTGAACTTTAGCCTTTTGACACATTATACTCGGCTCACTCACTGAGACATAACAATTCTCACTTGAGCATACCCCTCTCATCAAATCTCCTCTTTCATTTTTACGAACTACGCATTCACCTTTGAAAAAACTCACAAAGTGACCATCATCACAAAGTTGACATATGACAATGAAATTATCGATAAGTCCTTCAACATAAAGCATATTGTGAAGGGTCGTTCTCTCGATAAATTTCATCGAACCTTTACCACTTACACATGATTTATTTCCATTCTTAAAAGTGACCATTCCTCCACCATAGTCATTGAGTGTGGTGAAAAATGATTTCACATCGATCATATGCCTAGAGCAACCACTATCAAAATATCAATTCATCGAATTAGACTCTTTGAAAGTCGTAATCATAACATTACATCCATGATTCTCCTTTCTCACCCATTTTGATTTCACACTCGCACCTTTTTTCAACCCACTCACTTCATTTTTAAGTTTCTTAAGGTCATTTTCGCGTTTCACATTCTTCCCTTAAAAATCATTTCACATTTGGAACTTGGGATATAAAAATTGATCATATCTTCGTAATTTTAAACAAAATTGCCTCAAGTGTCCTCTCATGTAGAATTTGGATCACTTGTAGGTTTGAAAAGGTTTAGGAGCAAAGTTTACATGCCTTCATTCAAAATGTTGAACTCTTTGATTTTAGAAAACTCTATCTCTCTTATAAAAGTTTGGATAATGTTTAAATGTGGGAACTTGTTTTTCGAAAATATTTCTTTCAAACTTCTATTTTTGAGGTCGTGCATCAACTTTAGGTTGATTGACCTTTGAATTATTCTCAACCTTAGCAACAACCATATTTGTACTCTTGACGGACAAGACTTTCTCCTCAAGCTCCTTTACTTTTGAAACTAATTTTTGTTTGTTAGATTGGGTATAACTCTCTTATATATAATCCATCGTTTCCCATACAAAGTTCATAGTATCATTAGAATTAGGATCAAAATAATCAAAACCAATACCTTTGGAACCATTTAGAAACATAAATTTCTCGAAAAACATTTTGTTCATCTTTTCTGAACAATGCTCTAAAGCAAGTTTTATTTTAAGAGCATTAGCCACTTTTTCAAGAGAAATAATTTGTTTTTGATATTCTCTCTATTAGTTCAAACATTTTGTGCTCCTTTTCAAGTTTAGAATTAAATTTGAGGAAATTGCCTTTTTTTTCAAACAAAGAATTTTTCTCATTGACTCTTTCTAACTCGTGCTTGAGTTGTAAAATCATTTCATTTTTCTCTTTCTTCGAAAAATATTCCTCTTCAAAATCTTTTATTTTGTTTCGCAACTTGATGTTGGATTTTTTCAATTTAAGTGACTAGTGGAAAAAAAAATTATAAGCATAATTAATCTCACTCAACTCTTCACCATCACTCTCATCATTATCATTGTGACAAACCTTAAAAGTAAACTCACTAGACGTAAGTGAAGTGTTCCTATCTTGTGAAGTACATGGTGAATCATCCATACTCACTCCCAAAGCATATAAATTAGATAAATCTATGGAGGCACAATAAAGCAAGAAAACACACAAAACAAGGATCTAACTCATGATGTAAAGCATAATATGAGCAAACTTTTTCTGGTACCAATTGAGAATAATGTGTGACTTTTGTTAACTCAATTTGTCCTAATTTAAATTTCCAAAAAATTCTTTCAAATTTTCAAAAAGAATCAAGGAGATCTAGGCGATTATGCACAAACAAACACATCTAAGTCATTTTTAAACCTAAATTGAATTATCCAAACAACCTGATATGATGTGTATGATCAATATAGAGAATGATAAACTAACAGAAGAAAATCACAAGATGGATTTTATAAGGAAAAACCCCCACCAAGGGGTATGTAAGGAAATTTTTTTAATAGAGTCAATTTATATGTATTTTAGCTTAATTTCGTGTTGAACAAAACCTTTGAGTCATAGGTTAAGACTTGAGTGTGTTTACCTCCCAAGCCTATGACGTGTTTGATTGAAGACGTAGCGACGAAGATTCAAAGTTCCATTCATCATGTCGTGTTTTGTGCCACATTTTGTCTTCAAGTTTCGAGGATCTCTCAAGTATGAATACGTATTTATTGATCCTTAAATATTTTATTTTTGGGTTTTTTTTATAGAGTGCTTTAAAATGGTTCAAAATATTTTTATAATCTTTTAAAGTCGTTTGAACGAAATTGGGTATATCGTTCGAATGAACATAGGCATCTCATTAAAACCTGATCTAATGAACTTCGAACGAGGAATTTTTTCCCAGAACTGGTTTCTCGTTTGAAGTTTCATTCAAAAGGTGTTTGAACCAGATTAGGTTCTTCGTATGAAAAAAATAACGGACCTCGTTCGAACGAACTGGCAATCCTTTGTATTTTCAGGGTTTCCCATCCTTAACTCATTTTTGAAAACCCTATGAATAGGAGGGAGGAGGAGGAGCAGATTGGTGAGAGTCTTATTCCATGATTTTGAGTTCCTAAACTCTTTCAAAATGCTCTCCATGTTTTCTTGATCATTTATTATTAAGTTTTCCAAAGTAAAATCCTAGTTTACACCTAAACGTTTAAAGATTCAAGTTTCATCTATTATATGATTTGAGGTCTTGTTGTGAGCACTAAGAAGATTTATTCTCTTCATTTTATTGAAGATAGTTTCATGCGGTAGATTCCATACCTTGTTAGCTATTTACACATAATGGATTCCTTATATGTGGTGTTGTCGTGAAGAAGCAATGCATTTGTAATCCAGATTTGTAGGCGGTAGATGAATCTTATTGATGGATACCGAGTCGTGTATGAACTCACACGCTGTAGCAGTTGTCGCTGTGAGGAAATTGAAGGAACAAAAAGCGTCAGGCATGCGAAAGCGTCGAGTCTACATTGTAATTCTATTGACGTGTCCTTTGTAATTCCATACATAGTGAATTTGCCTAGCTGAGCCATCTGAGGTTTTTCTCATTGTGGGTTTTTATTGTACATCAGCATGTTGTGGTTGTTGCTTTACTTTATCTTGCTAGTCACCTAGATGCATGTTTTAGGATTAAGATAAAATGTGGTAAATCGTTTATCAGAACATTTTTTTAATTGGTGCTAAGTTTTTAAATTGGGTTAATTTGGTTATGTCTAATTTAATTTGAAAAAATTAAAATTTATGGTATTTGTTTATTGGACTACCCATATTAGATTCTGAAAAATAAGGGCTTTCAGAGTAAAAAACCACGACGCATTCACGATCTTCATTTTCACTTAAAAATTAAATTTTACAAAAGTCAATAAGATAACTCTCACATAAACACAATTGCGTAAATACCTATGAACCTTTAAACTCATTCCCATAGAAAATGAAAATCCAATCCAAGCTCCATAAATTAGATGAAGAACTTCGATCTTCCTTGAAGTCGCGTCACAATCCATTCTCCCCAATGGATCGAATTGCCTCCCTTTTTATATCTAGGAGTAGTTAATCATATTTATTAAATGTAGGTAGATGAACATAACATAGATAGTGATAATATATAAAAAATTCACTCACCAATGAACTAGATCCATGAATAGATCTAGGATCTTTGATAAAATATGAGGAAGAAGTGAAAATATAGAATTGAGGGAAATCTAAAAGTATCAACTCAAAATACGTTCATAAGGGCATTTCACTTATGTAAAAATGAGATCATCTCAAATGGGAGGGAAGACAAGCATTTAAATAGTATTTTCAGAAAATCTAGGTCGATCATGCGCACAGTCAGATCTGGTCGTTCACATGCTTTCTTTCAGTGTGCTACTCAAGCCACAGTTATGCACACGAACACAAAGTGTGGTCATTCTCACGCCTCCGTGCGCATGGGCTACAACATTAGATGTGCGGAAGATTAAGGCTATAAAGCACAATTAAACATTTACAATAGTATAAAACTGAAACACCTTCAAAAATAGTTTCCTCCAAACTAAATAAAAAATTTAATCCCCAAAATAAAACACCTCACACATTTTAGATAAAAATATTTTAGTGCACGTTTGTGTAGCTAATGACAGTTCACATATAACCTACAAAATGATACATCTTCATCTTTAAGCTCGATGTGAATTCGTTGGCAAGCAAGACTTTTATGAGCGGCTTCAAAGATCTTCAATGTCTTCCAAGGTTCAATTTAGACTAAAAAATTATGCATCACTCATACATCATAAGTTTATATGACTTGTTAGACACATATGTTTTGGCACAGGGAGATAGCCAAGAAAAACCTCTAAAAATGTTTTATATTATCAATAACATACCATGTCTGATGATGCTGAAATCTAGCACCACTAGATAAGTGATGATGAGCTTAAACAATAGTAACCATGGCAGCCATAGAGATGTAAGTGTATAAGTATATAGAAGGAGATGAGTATAAGATGAATAAGACAATGATGTATAGTGGTTCAGCCAATTAGGCCTACATCCACTGTGAGTGTGTGATCCACTAAGTATGGGCACTAATGGCCTTGGATACAATGCACATAAGCTCACTTTCTCTCTCTAATGTGTGTATAAGCAGAGTTTTTTATTAGGGTTACAGTTATTGATCGATCCCCCTGTAGGGTTGTAGGTGACAAGTATATATAGGTCTTGGGGGGTGTAGTGTACCCCCCAAGTATGCATGGTGCATGTGAACGATGATTTAGCCAATCTACTGTTGACACCTGTGGATGCCAAATGATGATATAATATTCCCTCACGTGAGGGGGTGATTCGGTTATAACGGTCTTCCACGTGTCCTGTGAGCCTCACGCGCACTGTTCCACGCGTCCTCCAAACCACGCGCTGTGATGATGTCACCTTCGGCCTGTAAAACGAGGCCGAGGGCAAAGTTCCTTCTGATAGTGAGTCAGGCCCAATTTAGGCCTCGTACTGTCGTACCCTCGTAGGGTCGTCTGGAGCCTGATGAAGGGTCGGCCCCCTGAGGGGTCATCTGAAGCCTGATGAAGAGTCGGCGCCCTGAGGGGTCGTCCGGGCCTGATGAAGGGTCGGCCCCTTGAAGGGTCGTCCGGGCCTGATGAAGGGTCGACCCCTTGAAGGGTCGTCTGAGCCTGATGAAGGGTCAACCCCTTAAAGGGTCGTCCGGGCCTGATGAAGGGTCGGCCTCTTGAAGGATCGTCTGAGCCTGATGGAAGGACGGACCCTTAAAGGGTCGTCTGAGCCTGATGGAGGGTCGGCCCCTTGGAGGGTGAGACAATCTTGGGCTCGTCTTGTTGGAGGGCGCCCTCGGCCTGGCCGAGGATATATATGGGCATATCAATGTCCATGTTAATTATTTACCTCGTTGAATATTTGTGACATTTTCATTTCATTATCGTTCCAAATTTCACATTTAGCTTACCATCATATTATTATTTTTAATTAATCCCACCTTCAAACCACTCTATTCTAGAACCTAAACCAAACATTACGTCATTTCATTAAAGACTAAAAAGATTCTTAAATAATTCACGAGGATGAATCTAGCATGGGACTACTCATTAATCTTAACATTATAATAAGATAAATATGTTAATTGAGGATTCTAAAGTCATCACTCATACATGTCTCTAGACTCCGTTTTTGGGATGTCTCATAAATTAAATCCAAATATAGAACCCCCGGATACACTTCCGCCTAAATATGGGAGTCATTAGAATATTATAATTAGTTAGTGTGAATTAAATTAAAGTTTAAGTAAATTAAACAACCGACTTCCATTTCAAACTACATTCGTCCAACATAAACCAACATCTACTCAATTAATCCATTTCTAACAATATAAGGGGAAATAATCAAGGCTTAAATTAATGTTACATGGAATTAGGTTTCATCTCCAATTTATAAGAACACAAATCAATTAAAGGGGTTCTAATTACATCAAAGATTATAAATATGGGGATAAGAATTGTTCATCCATTTTCATGTGTAATTAAGCTCTAATTATAAAATTAGGCATTTATTATAAAAGGTACTACTCATAAAGCTAAACGTACAACTCTAATTATCATGTTCATTTTTAACATGGGTGCTGATAAAGGCACCCCCAAAAAATTTCTTCCTATCGCCATTGTACTGTCTTTTAAACATGATGTACAATTCTTTTTCTGCACTATGTGGTGTTGGGAAGAAATTTTTAGGGTGTCTTTTTCAAAACCCTTCTAACACTAATTGAACTTCAATTAAGTCTTAATTATTCAATATATTTTAAATTTAACATGAGTCTTCTATTTAATCTCAAACCGTAATATGCAAGCCTAATAGTTCACACACATCCTAATTTAAATTGGACTAAATTCCAATCTGCAACATATTTCGCAGTTCAATTCATCAAAATAAGTCACATCATATAAATCTTAAAATTTTAATCCTAAATTTTGGGTTTAGGTGAAATTAGCAAATGAATATATAAAAGGAGAGGAGTATCTAGTAATTTGCCTTAAAATAACTCAAACTTGATTAAAGTGAGTGAGAAGAAGTCCTTGAAAACACCTTGAAAATATAAAGTTTGTATTAATATATAAATTGGTTATATTCTCCTGGGAAAACATTGAGTCGTTGAGTCCATCAAGTCACATTGACTTGATTCATCTTGAGTGAGGCGCAGTCTAGGTTAGGTTAGGTGAAGATAGAAGACAATGCTCCGCGACATAGTAAGTATTCTAAATTCACAGCATGCAAATTAGTTTCAAATTAATTTAACTTGTGACAGAAAGTATATAACCATCAATTACTTTTGACATTAACATTTGTTCCCTTTATTAAATGCAAATAAATGTGTTTTTTTTTCAAAAAAAAATGGCTATTTATGAGAATTGAATATACGACACAATTTCATGAAAATTACCCAAGTAATTTGGTATAAAATTAACATTTCATTTTTTTATTGATCAAGCATCAAAGGATGTAAATGAGAACGCTGAAAATTACAACAAATGATACCCCATGTATACTTGGGTCTTTAATGATAATAACCAAACTTTTCGTTGAAATGAATCAATTTTTTGATTTCGCGGTTGAGTTTGCTTTTTTGGTTTCTTTTGGTTAAACAATTGGATGTTCTTTATGTTAGGTATATTATTATTAGTTAGGCTGAATTGATTTTTTGGATGTGTATAGCATAGGGAGATTGAATAGGCCAACTTTTAAAGGTTTTTGGTGTATATAATTCAATATATATTTGATTAGTGAAGATGAGAGAGGGAAGTCGAATATATTTCGTAGGGTCGATGGAGGGTGTTTTTCTAAATGATTGTTTAAAAGACATTACAATGGCGATAGGAAGAAACTATCATTTCAATATATATTTTGGAGGGTTTATCAGACGTAAACATGATGTACAATGCTTTTTATGCACTGTGTGGTGTTTTCTGCACTGTATATAATTCCATAGTATATTGAAATGATATTTATAATTAAAAAAAACTATTTTTTACGTCTGATAAACCAAAGACGTCGTAAAAGCCCAAGACACTACCCCTTTTACGATGGCTAAACCCAAAAATACGACGGCTAAAAAAATACAAATCTTTTAAGACAACATTTATGTAGCCGATGAAATTTTACGACACTCTTTAGAACCCTTTTACATCATAGACTTACACAACGCTTTTTAGAAAAAAATAGTGACCGGTTTGGGAGCGCATGAGGAACCTATGACACTGGGGAGTTACACGTTTTCTCCCTGCGATGGGGAGACAGACGATGCAAGATTTCGTTGCAACACATATCAACCATGATGTGATTCAGATGTAGCGTAATGTCCTCCGATTGTTTTTCGGTTTGGGACACCCAATACGAACCAAGAGTCATCATCCCACCAAAGACATAGTAGACCGCACCACAATAGTAGCACACCATTGTCAATTTGCATTATTTTTCCTTTAAACATCGTCTCCCGAACAATTGTTTTATATAGTTGTAAATATTAAGTTTTTCCATATGCATATGTTCCCATTTTATATTATGGCTTCGTTATACTTTTCTGGGTTTAACTGAATTTAATCAATAGTTTCAATTTAAATGAATTTAACCTAAAATTGAGTTTAATCGAATTTAACGCAAACTACAATTTTAAAAAAAAAGTTTAATTACTTTCCGCACCATTACAACGACCGCGAAGTGGCATTCGCGCTAGGGGAAAGAATGCTCATCTTGAAAATGCAAATTCAAGAGAATCAACAACTTTAATAGTTTTGCTCCACGCTCATAAGAGCCAAAATCACAAAATTTTTGGAACAAATAACATTATGCTATTTTACTCCATGCCTTGGAGATAGTATAATGCTTTATAAAATGCAAGTTCGGTACTGGGAATGGAGATACATCAAAGTTAAATCTAATTATAAAGGAAACTGTGGCAAGCAAGACATATCAAAGTATCTACTTTGCAAAAGCTCAGCGACTGTTTAGTTGTGGAAAGCATTTTTCTGTTTTCCGTTTTCATTTTTTATTTCCATTTTTACTTTTCATTTTCCGTGAAAAATTTTGGAAAACTAGAAAATGCGTTCATTTGTTAAAAATATAAAATCATTTTCTACATGCTAATATTCAAAAACTAAAAATATTGTTCAAAAACTAAGAAACAATAAATTCATAAAATCAACCAATCAACCAATAATTACAAACCCTAGGTACCTTTTGTGCAAAATATGATGAGAGATTGAGCTTATCAAAATTGTGATCAAACCCTAGATGAGAGTAATGAGATGTTTAAACATGTGATGTGAAAAATGAGACAAAAGAAATGCGCTGAGAGAAATAAATCTCCATGTATATTGAGTGATAGATATAGATATACGGTCCCCACTTTTAAAATGGAATGAGATAAATGGATCCATCTTTTGAAACAAAAAATAGAAAACATAAAAGAGATGTTTTCCATTTTTGTGTTGTGGAAAATTAGAAAAATAGAAATATAGAAAATTATTTTTCAATTTGAAAAGATGTCTTATTTGAATACATTCTCTATTTTTCTACCTGAACAGAAAACTTTTTTCTAGAAAACACCCTCATTTTTCTACAACTAAACAGCCCCTCAGCTGGTCAAACTGGATACGAACAAACTACTAGACATTTCAACAGAATAAATTGTCATACAATGTTATGAACAATTTCAGAAAAAACTTGATCTCCAAATGCTCACTATTAGATAAATTAAAACAGGAACAAAAGAAAGGAAACAATTGGAGTTAAAACACAAGAACGCAAATAGAAGTATACAATAAGAGGAACAACACCACATCATGATTAATTTATTCATGCAAAATTATGCAAATAATAGATTACTTCAGCATGCTGGGGGGAAGGTATTCTATGTTCTGCAAAGGCAGAGCTTTGATCTTCTCTTTCCAGTGTTTTTGTGAAGGCAGCTCCGAAAGCGATTTTTTATGAAGCCATCAAAATGATGTGGTCGTAGAAAAACTTGAAAAGGCATCTCCTCTCAAAGGAAGATCACAAGAAACAGTTTGTGGTTGGAACCTATAATGAAATCAAATTATATGCAGGAATATTCTTCAGAGATGATCACAGATTGCCTTTGTAAAATCACTTGTTGATGAAGTACCGCCAAGGTCAGCAGTTCGGTACTTTCCTTCGGAAATTGTGTTGAGTATTGCATCCTGTATCCGATCAGCTTTGTCATGAAGCTCAAGGTGACGCAGCATTGAGACCGAACTCAAAAGCAAAGCAGTTGGATTCGCCATATTCTACATAAACAGAATTACAACAAAACCAATCATTAAGCAAAGCCAATCATAAGCGAAGGGTCGTTTTATGGGTAAATGATAATTGAGCCAAAAGAACAGGAATTTGGTGAAAGCTTGAAACGATTCCCTTTGGTAAATTCACATGTAAAGTTTGAATTTTGGGAAAGAAGTTAGCATCTTGATTTTCAAGATCCTAAATAAAATATGTGAATTTAACATTTTGAAATTCCCAGAAACCCCAAAATCTCAAACCAAATGAGCACTTCAAGAAATAGAGCATCCAAACCGGCATTAGAGAGGAGAACTAATGAGTCGGATTTGAAACAAAGTATCTTTTATAATTTTCCTACTGAACACTTCTATACCAAAAATTTGGTTCTGGAACATGCATCCAGTATACGTGATATTAGAAAACGAGCCGTGCCCTGATAAATAATCTAACTTATTATAATGTAAAATTCTACACAAGTTTCTAATTGATCAAATATAGATAGTCAATTAAAGAGGAGAAGCCTAAGCAACGTGACACCTTTGACCTAGTATCTCCCTCCCCTTTCATCTTCATACAAGACTATCACATCTCCAAGTAATCTCTAAGGCCCAGTTTGGTTGCGTAAATTGTTTGATTATGTAAATTGGTTCATTGTGAATTAGTAAATTATAAATAAGTGAATTTGAAATGAGTTAAATCCAATTTTACACAATGTTTGGTAATTTGAAATTGATGTTAGGGTTCTATGAAAAAAAGATAAAAACAAATCAAGAAAGAGAGGGGGAGGGTAAGAGAGAGGGAGAGGGGACATGCACTTAACGTGACTCCTATTTCAAATGGATTCATTTCACATTTTTTGTGAAATGATCCAATTTCAGATTTTGCACATGAGCTAAAATGGGGCAATTAATGAATTCTTTCATTAATGAAACCAAACACAATTAATGAATCAATTTGTAAATGGAACAATTTATTAATGATCCAATTTACAATTTTGGGACAATCAAACGGGGCCTAAGCCTTTGATCTCCAACTACCCTCTATCAATCAAAGAAAGCCCGAAAAGTTGACCTTCGACGTATTCATTTGGAAATGGGGTATGTTTTTTTTTGTGGGGGGGGGGGGGGAGGGGGTGGGGGGTGAGATTTTCACTTTTATATCTATGTAACTTTCAGTCTTGGGCAATGCCAATGTCTTGACGTACACTACACTGCCCACTGGTCTCAAAGAGAAAATACTATCTCACGTACCACCACCACCACCCACTTTCCTATCCAAAAACTAGCTTTTCATGGGCTGCCTTGCTTGAGAGTAGACGGGCCTAAATTCTTGGTCAAATGTCCAAAAAACTAAAATAATAATATAAAGCAAGAAAGTGAATTTCCTCTTACAAAGGACCCCTGGCCTGGCTTATATTTTCTTTTTCTTGAACACTAGAAAGCCTATTCTATCCTAGTCTAAACCTACCTGGTGAGACTCGAAACCTGGTATATGACCAGGGCCTGGCTTATATAAAGACATCTGCATTGCTTAAAATTTTCACAAGAGTAATTGAGTACTGTATGCTTCATGTTTTGCATCTATATCTGTGTATATTTTATCTAAGGTACACCAAAATACATGCCAAATGAAAAAATCAAGATTTGGATCAGATATAAAGAAAGAAAATCAATAAACATCATACTAATATATTAAATCATGATAGCCTTATCATGTGAAAGCGCTTTACATGTTCACTTGACCTATATGCCGACCAAGAAAGTGGCAGAAGAATGAATCGGGAACGCACCAATGCATATTGCATATGATTTAATGAACCGAATTAACATTTTAAGAAGCAAATCTGATGGCTACCTTTCCAGCAATATCAGGTGCTGAACCATGTACAGCCTCAGCAAGAGCAATACCTCCCTCACCTATATTGCAGCTGTGCAGAACATCAAATGAATCAAAATTATCTACTGTATATTATATATTGGCCAGGACTAAAACTACTTATCAGAAAAACAAAATAAAATAAAAGGAATATGACCAAAACAAAATAAAGATACCTCGGTGTTAAACCCAGGCCCCCAATCAACCCAGCACAAAGGTCACTGATAATGTCACCATAAAGGTTAGGCATTACTAAAACATCAAAAAGCGCTGGATTCTTCACAAGCTGTATGGAAAGACAAATAATTAGTGTTCCTCATTCCGTCCTCCACACCCCTCTCTCTTTAAAAAAAAAAAGAACGGGGATATACATATTGATGTCACTAGGTTTTCAGGGTTTCTACAAACAATGCACGTGCTTCACATAGATTCTACAAACCACCATTAAGAGAGAATTGTGCATACCATCATACAGCAATTGTCAATGACAACCTCCTCATATGTTATCTCGGGGTACTTCTCTGCAACCTCGCGACAACACTGGTGGAGGTGGAGGTGGAGACAACCAAAACTCAGTACGATGACATTATAGAAAGATCTTATATTAACATTCAAAGCACTCAAAAGAGGTAGACCTTCAGAAAAAGACCATCAGTTTTCTGCATGATGTTGGCTTTGTGTATGGCAGAGACCCTCTTTCTTCCATGGGTCTTGGCATAATAAAATGCATACTCAGCCACCCTCAGACTTGCCTGACGAGTAATGATCTTGATGCTTTCAACAACACCTCTCACCACCTAGAATAAAATAAGGTGAACTCCATCAACTTTATAAATGATGAAAATTTTTGTGTGCTCAATTATTTTTATATTGTTCAAACAAACTTACTTGGTGTTCAAGACCACTGTACTCTCCCTCTGTGTTTTCACGGATAGTAACGAGATCTACATCATCATACCGAGTCTTGTAGCCAGGGAGACTGTAGCAAGGCCTAACATTGGCGTACAAGTTAAGTTCTTTCCTTAGAGTAAGGTTCAACGAACGATGACCTTTTCCAATTGGTGTGGCCATTGGCCCTTTCAAGCCAACTTTGTTTCGTCGTACTGATTCTAGACTTTCCCATGTTAGAAAACTTTGGGTTCTAGGATCTATCTCCTCTCCCACATAGTGTTCTTCCCATTCAATTGGCACATCTGCAGTTCTGAATACCTGCATAGGTGAATATAATAAAGTCAACTGCAACTTAACTATATCCACTAATGTATCCTCAAAACGAAGGACATGCCTCTATTGTTGCTACAAACCATGGTAAGTAGACAATATGGTTTCAAGTAACTATGTTCATACGCATCTCCTTACTCTCTACAAGCTACACTGATATATCTCCACCTAAATTCAGAAGTATTTAAGATCATTTCACAATCCCCTTGGATAGATACTGATAAATGCTTCTCAATGAACTACTGCAAACCTTAAAGATAATATGTTATATCAAATAAAAACTTTTTGCGACATTTCACTGCTGACTTTTGGATTTCATGTTATTTTAGTATTTTTCCCTTTGTATTGGGTCCTCTGTATTTTGGGCCTTAGTTGTGTACTCTTAATTTTAGTCTCAAGAACCTTCTATAATTGTAATATTTTTACTATAAATATTATTATTGGACGCCCCTAATTGGGTAAGTCATTACTTCACAAAATCCTTCTTGGTATCAGAACCAAATCTCTCTCCTTTTCATCCAAATACTAACCTTAACCATAAAAAAATCTTATAAACCCTAACCCTAACTCTACCTAAACTTAAGCCGCCAAACCCTAGATCTACCTACACCTAAGCCGCCAAACCCTAGATCTAACAAGTTAAACCTAAGCCTCCACTCTCCCGCCACCTTGCACAACCGCACCCCTGCCCTCCAACTCCCAGGGCAGTCGCGCACCTCTTGTGGATCGTGTTTGGGGCTGTTGATTCAGCCTTTGGCTGCTAGGGTTTCGTCCCTCTTTACCCTTCTCTAAGTTTCCCCCTTCTTCTTTGTTAAATCTCTACATCTTTACTGGTTGTCAGTTTTTTCGGCTGCATTTTGTGATTTGTTGTCATATTTCCGGCCTATTTTGGAAATTGTTTAATTAGCTTGAGTGCTATTTCTGGAAAAGACACTCGTATCTTGATTTCTTTTACTCTTTCTTGGTTCAATATGGCTGAATTGGGTATTGGGAAAGATTCTTTCCCGTTGGCTCAAGAGACTCCTGCTCAAAGAGTTATGAGTGTCCTTTTGAATGGACGAAATTTCGACTCATGGTACCTCTCATTTCGCCTCTATGTCAAGGGGAAAGGCAAAACTAGTTTGCTATTGGGACCCAAGAAACAACATTCCCAAAGTGATCCCAAAGCGTTTAATCAGTGGGATAAGGAACAGTGCACCATCTTGGGTTAAATGTTAAACTCAATGTGGAGCCGATTTACACAATGTTCATGTTCTATGAGTCGGTTCCGGATTTATGGAAGGCCCTCAACCAGATGTATGCACGTGCACATAACGATGCCTGCATTTTTTAGCTATATCAAGAGATTTCTCGGAGCTTCATACAAGTCCCTCAATCTCGTGGTTCCAGACTACTTCGGATATCTTCAATCCCACTAGGAGAAGTTGCGCAGTTTGAGTATCTTAGTGAGTTTGCGCCCGAGACCACATCTCTACTAGTGATCCATTTCTCATGGGATGAGTTTACGCTCTGAGCATGCTCAGCTCAACTCAACTCAATAAAGCCTTTTCCCAATTAGTTGGGATCGACTACATGAATCCTATTTTTCCATTCCATTTTGTTTAGTGCTATGAAGCATGGACACTCTTCCGGAAGCCATGAGTCAGTTTTGAAACGAGTTCGACATACGACACGCTCCGACACATTGTAGACACGCTGGGACACGTTGCCGATACGCTGGGACACGTTACGTTAGAACACGCAAAAGGATAGGTTGGGACACATAAAAAGGCACTTTTTTAATTTTTTTTCTTATGTGATGGTGATTCTGCTTTATTTATGTTTTTTAATGTTAAAGCGTGCTTGAATTTTGCTTTGTAAGGTCAATTTTCTTAATTTCATGTTAAAAATTATCTAATAATGTATTTTATGGGAAAATTTTGTTTTCTTCCATTACTATATATATATATATATATATATATATATATATATATATATATATATATATACACACACAGAAAGTCAAGGACTCCTTATGGTGCATCCCCGGTACATACCATTTTTTTTAAATAGTAAAAAAATAAAAAAATTCATGAAACTTCATGGATATGATGCCCACGGTTAGAAGGTCATCTCCAATTTTTTACATCAAAAAATTTTATAAAAAAAACGTTGAAATGAAGTGAAATGTAAAAAAATAGTATAAATATTCATTTTCAACCGTTGAAATGTTGGGTCGGCGTCAGCCACTTTATTGATTGAATTTTTTTATGAAACTTCATGGATATGATGTTCTTACTATCGAGATCATATCCATGAAGTTTCATAAAAAAATTCAATCAAAAAGTGGGTGAGATGATCACTAACATTTCAACGGTAAAAAATGCATATTTATACCAATTTTTTACATATCACCTCATCTCAACGGGTTTTTTTATTGAATTTTTTGATGAAAAAAATTGGAGATAATCTTCTCATCGTGGAGACCATATCCATAGAGTTTCATCACAAAATTCATTTTATTACTATTTTAAAAAAATGGTATGTACCGCATCTGCACCATAAAGATTCCTATATATATATATATATATATATATATATATATATATATATATCCTAGCGTGTCGTAGCATATTTTTTGAAAAAATTACGTATCGCGTGTCGTGTCAAAACACGTATTACGTGTTGAGTCCGTGCTTCATAGGCCATAAATAAAAGACAACATGATGGCCGACTTTTTACCATCTTCATATGAGTGCAATCTTTTTGCCCACATTCAAGCCTTTCACCAATCATACTCCAGTGTGAGCGACTACATAGGGACATTTTGTTTATTGTGTACCCGAGCCAATTTGAGGGAGACCAAAGATCTGAAAATTGGTCAGTATATCCACAATTTACAAGCGCCGATGTAGCATGAACTCACCTTGAGAAAGATTGCAACTTTTCAAAAGGTTGGACGCTATCAAATCTGAACCACACCTTGATCCCACTGGTGTGGAAAATTGGGTTATCACATTCTCTCAAAAGTACATTTTATTGTGTTATTAGCCACCAAAACACTTGTGATTCTTCAAGAGTAAGGGTGCCAATCCAATTCCAAGCCATGAAAATGGAATTCGAAGACCAATTTTAATTCCACGGAATTGAAATTGGCCTTCCAATTCCAAGCCTTGAAATTGGATTGCCAAACGCGCCCTAAATGACCTCACATTTTGCTATCTCCCCACCGGTGCCATCTTTGTAAAAGAGAGGGAGAAATCGAAATCATATATTAATTTATTGTTGCTATACTCCCAATTGGGGAAGTATATACAGGAATGTTGAGTGAGAAATATTTGTCCAGCTGATGACAAAATTCACTTAAAAATCAACCAGGAAACCCCAACCAACAAAGTACAATAGAAAACCGCATTCAAAGTGATATGAAGGGAATTAACAATGAAATCGATATATGTATGTATGTATAGAAAATTGAGAAGATTGAAAAGGACCTGTTTGACGGAGTGGGCGATCTCGGGTCCGATTCCGTCGCCGGGAAAGAGAGTGGCGGTAATGAGATTAGAGTCGGAAGAGAAGGCTCGATTGATAGCTGAGAATGCCCTACCTGAACTAGGGTTTCCAATAAGGCGTCTCATAATCTGGGAAGCCATTTTATGAAATATTAACACAAGAGAAGGAGACTTTTTTAATGGTCAGACTCATACAAAGATGCGAGAATATAAACCGGAAAGGTTGTCCGCTATGTGGCCTCTCGAGGGAGGAGGGTATTCGGGTTCATCGAAGGCCAACTACCCAACCAATAGCCGCCATGTTTAAGCCTAATTTGTGTAATTTCTACGAGTCTAACTTTATTTAATGAAATTAACATCTAACTCGCGCGATGTGTCGGTTCTTGATAAAATAAACACTTATAATTAAATTTAAATAATCATACACGATAAAAATAAAAATTTATGTACAATATTATGCTTAATATATATGGTGAATCACTTAAAAATAATGAATCCAAAATACGGTCACAATTTTAGGCATCGCCGCCCTCCTTCTTAAAACCCATTGAGGGGGGCTTCGAACCGGGAAGGGGAGAGTGGCCGAGTGGTCAAAAGCGACAGACTATAAATCTGTTGAAGTTTTTCTACGTAGGTTCGAATCCGGCCTCTCCCACTTGTGTGACGCCCCGTCAAATTAAATACCGGGTAGCTACTCTTTTATTAAATTATTACAGAATATCAATTGGTTCAGTCTTAGCATCACTGCCGAAAATATTTAATTAATTACTAGCAACCTAATATTTAAAAAGAGAGATGTCAAATTTTATTAATTAAGTTAACAAATGACCAAGAATTAAATTATTAACCATCAATCGCATAAACAATTTCATATAAATAACCAACGAAATGAAATCAACTGAGTCTGGAGTAAACACTCCAATAATTATAATGCCAGAGTAAATAAAGTCTCAATACAAGAGTCTGAATAAATAAATCAATAACCGAAATAATGAAAGTCTGCAACTACAACCTCTAAATAAGAATGGGCGACATGCCCTAACTGATACAAATGACTCTGAAGGTACCAAGGATAAATATGAAGGTGTCTAATACCAAGATCCTGCAACTTCCACAGCAGCTACAACACGTCATCAAAATGGAACTCCTATGCTTGGTGTCCCTGTGGCTGGGCACCTAAAATGTTTTTACAAAACAAAAATAGATTTGGAGGAAAACGGGTCAGAGCCCGAGGTGAAAACAGTTTAAAAGTTTAGCAAGTCTTTAAAGTATAAATAAACAACACATATTATATACACGTTAGTTGCGTACTCTCACATGAGTTTCTCACCTCTGAACTAAAGTGCACGCCTAACGTATGCCCTTAACTCATCCTAGTTAAGCCGCTTACTAACTAGCCGGTACCACTTTTGCTTTCGCATTCTACCATAGGATGTCTACTCTTAGTACCCAAATTAGTTATATTCATAACTCATATTCGCATTCATTAAAATTACTTATCTCAAGTGTTAATTAAATTCTCAATATAATAAAACTATAATTAGGATACTATCATACTCGTATAACACAACACTAAAACGAGTAATTTCAATAAAGTATATATCACTATCAATATACCCATTCATCCTCCGCGGATAACACTAAAGGTAGCCCCATTATACCAGATAGGAATATTCACATAAATAATAACATTGTCGAGATACTCGCTAAATGCGACTCTCAAACGAAAAATAGCAATAATAACAAATGTAGCAACTCGTTCATGCCACATACAACACGCATCATCGTTTGAGGGTATAACCCATACTTCTATCTTGCCAATCGCCTTGGCTGCTTAAATGGTTCCTGGACTTAACACACATGTCCATACTAAGCCAAAAACTTCAATAACTATTGCCCCTGCTAGGCACCATACCCTTATCCCTATACTTGCTTCAGGAAAAAATTTAACGCATGGGTTTCATTCCCCACAAAATACCTCTACACATACTCCACTTATCTCCAGTCACATTGACCATGTTAGGGTTGTCCTTCTCTCGAACGTTGGTAGTCTCGACTCTAATGGCTGCCTTTATTGTTCCCTTAGCTTTGATGGCCCTAAGGAACACGCTACTGGCTTCGATAACTCTTACTGAAATCACCATCGCTCAGTAACAATTTAGTTATCCGAATCATTTAAATGGGTCCCCTGATGGGTCTCCCCCTTATGGTGCTTCACCAACACCATTTTCCTCAGTCTTACTCTATCTTAGTTCTTCGATTCTTGTAGCTCGCCACACAAGGAAGCGTTTACCTCCATATTAACAAAATTCGACATTATTACCATCTGTATTGACCGTCCAAGCACAATTTCCCAGAAGTGCTAACAATTCTTTTTGTATGTAAATTTTCCCCTTTAATCTCCTCTTCTCCATTTCACCTACTTCATCCGGTGTAAGGTTCTCTAATTAATTAATTTTTTTTTTTCACAAAGTGACCTCTGTTTGACACTCTTGTGTGAGTTCAGAACAATGTTTACATCTTATCTTGAACATCTGATGAAGGAACATATGGCCAAACCATACGTATGCGCCTTCTCTTGACAAAACATTCCACTTCTAAGTGTGGTGGTTGCCTCTCACCAATGTAACTCCGCTCCTATGAGCCATGATAAAAAAAATTACCCAAATTTCCACTCCCGATTAGCCATACTCCGACATATACCCAAGCCTTTGCATATTTTACGATTGTTGGCTAACACACGCCATTTCCGCATTTCTAGTATCTCTACTGCTGATTCTTTTCAATGTTTCGTCAGAGTCTCTCCCATTCCAACCTTGCTGGGTGAGTCTATTTTGACCCCACTTTTTACTATAGTGATTCCTGAAAGTCATATGTTGTGCCTTAGTCGTCTTTACCATCCTGAATTTTCATACCATACTAGGGATGACCTCAATTACGGTCATCATTTTTTAACATACCCAATAACTTGAACTGAGCCTTGCCTCCTGATGTCCGCCCAACTGTCCTTGCCTGACATACTGCATTGTTCGGCACACGAACACACCCGAATGTAAATAAGATTCACTATCATATACTTTATAGCAGGAGAGCGAAACCTCACCAAAGAAATTAATAATCCTAAACATAGGGCTCTATATCAAAGAAAGCTACGCTGAAATCATAATAAGTCGCACAGATCCTAAAGGACACTAGAACCTGATGCTATGATACCACCTGTGACACCCTGTCTAATTAAATACCGGGTAGCTACTCCTTTATTAAATTATTACAGAATATCAAGTTGGTTCAGTCTTAGCATCACTGTCAAAAATATTTAATTAATTACTAGCCACCTAATATTTAAAAAGAGAGATGTCAAATTTTATTAATTAAGTTAACAAATGACCAAGAATTAAATCATTAACCATCAATCGCATAAACAATCTCATATGAATAACCAACGAAATGAAATCAACTGAGTCTGGAGTAAACACTCCAATAATTATAATGCCAGAGTAAATAAAGTCCCAATACAAGAGTCTGAATAAATAAACCAATAACCGAAATAATGAAAGTCTGCAACTACAACCTCTAAATAAGAATGGGCGACATGCCCTAACTGATACAAATGACTCTGAAGGAACCAAGGATAAATATGAAGGCGTCTAATACCGAGATCCTACAGCTTCCACAGCAGCTACAACACGTCATCAGAATGGAACTCCTATGCTTGGTGTCCCTGTGGCTGGGCACCTAAAATATTTTTACAAAACAAAAATAAATTTGGAGGAAAACGGGTAAGAGCCCGAGGTGAAAACAGTTTAAAAGTTTAGTAAGTGTTTAAAGTACAAATAAATAATACATATTATATACACGTTAGTTGCGTACTCTCACATGAGTTTCTCATCTCTCAACTAATGTACACGCCTAACGTATGCCCTTAACCCATCTTAGTTAAGCCGCTTACGAACTAGCCTATACCACTTCCGCTTTCGCATTCTACCATAGGATGTCTACTCTTAGTACCCAAACCAGTTACATTCATAACTCGTATTCGCATTCATTAAAATTACTTATCTCAAGTGTTAATTAAATTATCATTCTTAGCCCATTCCAATATCTTAGTTATTCACATCCACTAAGCAACAAGGAACCAGTCACAAGTACATAAGTATATCACTCTCAGTACAAAAATACATATATGGCATCCCTAAGCTAAGTTGCGGTACACACATACTCTGCTATCAAATCCATGTACATCACGTACGTAAGGATCACGTGTTCTGAATCACTCAGGAACCGTCTAAATACAAATCACACATATTGGAGGCGAACATAGTTCACATACCCATGGGTCATGCACATACCTACGCTCCCATGGTCAGCTGACTTATCAACTCACAAATAATTCATTCACAGTCCTATGTCCTTAAGGTACCAATCTAAATCCCCGGGATGGCCCTTTTTTTAAAACTAACCTTCCGTGATAGCAAGTATGGTAGGTACGTCATACACATAAGAAATCCATACACTAGGCATTCACACAACCTCAGTAATCATATTTCCATATAGATATTCACACAATCCATCTATTAAGTCTCATACGTAGCAAGTTTATTGTAATACCCCATATTTTCATGGCTTTTAAATTATGAGGTTAATGAAATGGAATTTATTTTTAATTTGGTATAATTAATTGGAAAAAAAATTAATTCGGATTTAAATGTTAGCGAGGCGATAGTTAGTATTTGGTTATTAATATGTTGTTGAATATTACCGAGTTATTATGGTAATATATGATCATTGAATTTATTAAAAATGTCGTGAGTTGAAAATACGGCAGTCTCGGTAATTTAGTTGGGACGCGCATGTCAGTCGTGTCAGGACAATTTAATGGATTTAAAAGTATTTTTTTGTCATCCGTATGAACTTTTTGAGTACACCAACGTGTCCGGAAGGTTCGAGATAGTCAAAAAACACTAGCCGGGAGTTTAGTTTGGGTCCCGGAGCACTTTTAGGCCTAACCGGCAACCCGAAAGGGTATTTTGGTAATTTTAAAATTAAGGAATTAAGATCCACGAATTTTAGAGTTTATTTATATATTATTAGAAAAACCATTAGGGCCATTATCAGCCAAAAACAAGATAGTGGGCTGCGTGAGTTAGAGGGAAGTTGCCAAAGGGTTTCCAAACCAAAACTACCAGAAGCAACCACGAATCAGAATACCCAACGAATCAAAATACCCAACGAATCAGAAGCAATGTTTTTCAGGCAAGTGATTTATCTTGAAAAGATTCAAAGCATATAGTTTACATGTTTTTTTTATAGAATTGAAGATTTATCATGAAAAATGAAAATTGAATGGATTTGAAGGGTTTAAAATCATAATCTGGATAGGACTTGCATGTAGTAATTGTGGGAGATGATAACAACTACGAATTTATGATTAATGGGTAGAGAATTATGAAATTTGATTGAATTATGTGATGTTCTTGAAGAAATAGGAAAACTAGGTTTTTATATGAAAATTGGGTATTTTGATTTAAGTAATTGATGTTATAGGTTGATTTGATGAATCTAAAATGTGGGGAATGATGTAAACATGTTAGTAGGTTGATTAGTATATTTAGTTGTGAGTTTTGGACGTTAGAATGAAGAGTTTGAGGTGTAAAAAAGTGGAGAACCAATAACTATTAAGAATTTCTGGGTTGATACCTGCTTGGTTGATCGATCGACTCAAGAATGTCGATCGATCGAACCATTGATCGATCGACCCCTTTTCTTCGATCGATCGACCCCTTCTGATTTTTGACAATTGTTTCTCTTTAAGGTTTAATGATTATTCCAAAGCCGATGTTGGTTGTTAGGGAGATTAATATGATATTGTGAGACTTGGTCAGTAGGTTCTAAGTATTATTGAAGAATGTTATAACTTATGGAATTGAATGTCATTGCTTATGAGGGTCTACCGAGGGAGGTACGGTTAGAAACCGTTCGAATTGGAACTATATTGAGAATTAATGATGATGTAAGGTTAAGGGAAGTAACGAAGGGACTTTAAGTACTGAGATAACAGTAGAAACTAATAAGAGACCTAGTAACCTTTTGAGATAGGTTTAAGTACCCAGATTGATACGACGAGAGAGTTATCAATCGGAATATATATATTATGTGTAATGTTCGGGGTAAACTTGTTACGTACGAGATTAACTAGATGAAATGTATGAACATCAATATTGATATATGATTACTTAGGTTGTGTGAATGCCTAGTGTATGGATTTCTTATGTGTATGACATACCTACTGTTGATACCAAATTTAGTCTGCTGACATGGATCAATAAAGGCAGTCTACAGGGCAACAACAAACACTTCCGAGGAACTCATATATTCCAAGAAACCATACTACAACGAAGAGCACTGATTACCCGAGGAACTCATACGCTCCGAGGAACAAGAACTCTCCGAGGAACTCTTGAGTACCGAGAAGCTTAGGCGGTCTGAGCAACTCAGGCGGTCTGAGCTGCACCTCGAACAAAGCATTAATAGCAGGATAACCAACAGTTTGACTGTTCATTAAATGCTTATCATTCAGACGCATACGCTTAAGGAGCATTGAATGTATCACCCTTTCATATGTACATCATTTAATGTATTACCCTTTCACATTACATATATATACATTGTACAATCCTCATTGTAAAGGGACCGGAATTTCTTGATATAACTTGTAATCGAGAATTCCCAAACAATCAGCAATACCATAACAGTGGACGTAGGCCATTTTTATAAGGCTGAACCACTTTAAAAATTCTTTGTCTCATTTATTTATCTGTGATCGAATAATTAGATATGATCTAATTTTTTACATCAACAGATTGGCGCCGTCTGTGGGAACGAATGGTAATATCATTTTCCATAAAAAATAATCCATCACAAATGGCTGATATTCCAGAATCTAGCAATCGAAATGCTGAAAGCCCTCCAAATCCATCTGCTCCGCTAAATATTCTAGATCTGGCTGGAATAATTACAAATCTGGCTCAAGGCCAGACCGTCATGCAAGAGACTATGCGTCAACTCATACAAACCCTCTATAGCAGTGCACCAACCCATTCAAGACCATGAAGTATTCAAAGAAATACCTGTGCATCTTCTTCACGTACTAGGCGTACCAATTCATATCGCAATGAGGAGTCTGGAGATTTTTCTTATCAACCTGGACGAACTTCGTCAGTGCGAGCCACAAATACTGAACAACGTATCACTCTCTCCCTAAAAAGGACCAGTGCGCTAGAAAGATTAAGCAGAGTATCTCCTTTCGATCGATTAGGTCCTAGGAGGAGCAAAAGTCCTCCTAGAGCCCCATCGAGGAGTTTTCGATGACCATCAGATTTAAGGGAAGGATCTGCCTAGTCGCGACCAGCTGCTCGTCAAGATAGATCCCAAGAAGCCACCTCAACGTGATCATCTGTTCGAACCAATAGGCCCGAGGAAGGAAATGATTCATGGAAAGGCTCTATTCAAAGGCTTGAGGATAGATTGGGGGAAATGGTTAAAGCTAAAAAACCTCTACAACGAACCTTTGTTCAAGGAACACCTTTTGTCCAGGCCATTATAGATTTTCCAACACCATCAAAGTTCAAGGCACCTATTGTGACACCTAAATATGATGGAAAGACAGACCCTGTCCTTCATATAGAACAATACCAAGCTGCAGCCGACATCTATGATGTTCCAAATGAGATGAGATGCAGAGCATTCTTGGGAACTCTTACTGGATCTGCTCAAATATGGTATAATAATCTTCCTCGGGGTAAGATTTCAACTTTTCTTTAACTGGCCGAGTTATTTATTGGGAATTTCTGCTTTGGGGCAAAGCCAGTTAAATGAGTAGCACATTTGTTAAGTGTTAGATAAAAAGCTGGTGAGAGCACCAGAGATTATATAACTCGTTTTAATAACGAGAAACTTGAAGTCATTGATTATGAGGAGAAGACAACGATTACTGCTTTGATGAGTGGACTACTGCCCAACAAGTTGTACTACACTTTGGCCAAAGATCCACCTAGAACTATGTCAGACCTGATGGGAAAAGCGTTCGAGATTATGAATGCCGAGGAGGCTATGGCTGCAAAGAAGAATATGGATGCCAAAGAAACCAAGGTGTAAGGCGATAAAGCTAAGAAGAAAGAGCATAAGAACAATGGTAATGACAAACATTAAAAAAACAGGTCGGTATGGGACGTGATGAAGAAATATGATAATTATACTCCTTTGAAAAAGGATATCAACCATGTTCTAAAGGAAATTAAGAATAACGAGGAACTAAACTGGCCAGAGAAAATGAAGGCAGACCCCGACAAGAGGAATAAGGCGAAGTATTGTGAGTTTCATAAAGATCACGGCCATATGACCAAAAATTATATAGCTCTTCAGAATGAGATTGAAACACTTATCAGACGAGGAAAGCTGGCAAAGTACGTTGATCGTGGAGGCGAAAGAAGGAACAACGATCGAACAAGAGAGAGGTCTAGATCTCCTCGTCGAGCAGAGGAGAACAAGAAAATAAACCATGAAGTTGATCCCGAAGACGACCCCGATCTTCCCAAGAGACCAAGGCAGCCAGAATGTGAGGTATTTTCAATACGCTTTGGGTCATTTGACTGTAATGTTATAACAGGTGGAGATGCAGGAGGAGGAGACCTTACTGCCGAGAGAAAAGCTTACCTCTGTGAGGCTCAAGCTTGCTCGTACATTCAACGAATAAATTTAGCTGAAGAGGATCGCCCGAGAAAGGTGAATAAAGAGAAATTGGTCTCAAAGAATGACCTTACAGGTGTTTTATATCCTCATGATGACCCACTGGTGATCAAGATGAGAATGAAGGAGGTTATAATTTCAAGAATACTAGTCGACAATGGTAGCTCGGCGGACATCATGTTCTACTCGTGCTTCGATAGTTTAAATCTAAAACTATCTCAACTGGAGCCTTATCATAGACCCCTCCTCGATTTTGTTAGTGAGAAAGTTTTTCCACTTGGGACAATCAAGTTGGATATATTCATTGGTACGTGGCCTGCTTATCGAACAGAAAGAATACGCTTCTTTGTGATGGATAAGAATGTTCAGTCATCATACAATATCATCATGGGAAGAGTAGGGTTGAAGAAGTTCGAAGTCGTACCATCTACGGTGCATCAATGCCTAAAATTTCCAACAAATTTTGGAGTAGGAATTATTAAAGGTGATCAGAAAGTAGCTCGGGAATGCTATTATTCATCCGCCGAGCAAGAAGAAATTGAGGAATCAAGGAAAAAGACTACTACTTATCAAGTGGAAGAAGGGGCAGAAATTAAAACATTGGATCCTAGAGATGAGTCACAACTCGTGAAGGGTCAAGTGGTGGAAGCTACTGAAAACATCATTCTGGACGATGGGCACCCTGAACGAACTACTCAAATAGGTTCGTCGTTGGAAACCTCACTAAAACAGGAATTGATAACTTTCCTTAGAAGCAGAAAGTAAACTTTTGCGTGGAGTCATGAGGATATGCCAGGAATAGATCCAAATTTCTTATGTCACGAACTCAATGTGAATAAGGAGATCAAGCCAGTAAAGTAGAGAAGAAGAGTGTTCAGCCCCGAGAAGAATCAAGCTATACAGGAGGAAGTCGAGAAGCTCCAGAAATCTTGCTTCATTGAAGATGTTAAATACCCAGACTGGTTAGCCAATGTGGTGATGGTAAAGAAGAAGAACAATAAATGGAGGATGTGTGTAGACTTCACCGACCTCAACAAAGCATGCCCAAAGGATCACTTTCCATTACCCCGAATTGATCAACTAATCGATGCTACCTCGGGACACGAGCTGCTGAGTTTCATGAATGCTTATTCTGGTTACAATCAAATTAAAATGAAACCTGAAGACAGGGAAAGTACTTCTTTCATTACCCCTAGGGGAACTTATTGTTATAATGTTATGCCTTTTGGTTTGAAAAAATGCAGGTGCGATATATCAGCGGCTGATGAACAAGGTCTTTGCTGAATAAATTAGTTGCAATATGGAGGTCTATGTTGACGATATGCTGACAAAGAGCAAGAAAGCTGCCGATTATCTAGTTGACTTAAGTCAGACTTTTGATCAACTGGATAAATATCAAATGAAGTTGAACCCGATGAAGTGCATATTTGGAGTACGAGAAGGCATGTTCCTCGGGTACATTGTCAATCAACGAGGCATCGAGGCGGATCCTGAAAAGATTAAAGCTCTGCTAGGGCTGCAATCTCCAACGACGAAGAAAGATGTGAAAAGTCTTACAGGACGAGTAGCAGCACTCAACAGATTTGTATCACGAGAAACTGATAGATGTCTCCCATTCTTCAAGACACTCCAAAAAACTTTTGAGTGGAATGATGAATGTGAGAAGGATTTTCAAGACTTGAAGAAATACTTGGGAGCACCTCCACTGTTGTCCAGGTCAGTGATGGGAGAAAAATTATACTTGTATCTAGCAGTATCGGAGAATGCAGTCAGCTCGGCGTTGATAAGAGTGGATAATGGAGTATAAAAAACAATCTATTACACAAGTAAGACCTTCCGAGGAGCAGAAATCAGATATCCAAGGCTGGAAAAATTGGCACTGGCGCTGATTGAGGCGAGTAGGAGAATGAGGCCATACTTCCAAGCTCATACTATAGTCGTATATACTGATATGCCGCTGAGACAAGCCCTTCATAAACCAAAAAAATCAGGGAGATTGATGTACTGGGAAATAGAGCTCGGTAAATACGATATAGTTTATGAACCCAGATCATCGCTTAAAGGGCAAGCTGTAGCAGATTTTATAGTAGAGTTCACCTATCCTGATACCCCCGAGGAGTAAAAATTGCTCGCTGATCAACCTGTGGATGTTACAGGATCAACAAACACAAGCTCAGACCAACTCCGGTTGGTAAAAGGGCAAGTGGATGTTACAGGATCATCAAATTCGAGCTCAGACCAACTTCGGTTGGTAAAAGGGAAAGAAAAGATGATCGACGAAGAGCGAGAAATATCAGGGGAAGATGAGAGGAAGCAACAAATATTTCACCGAGGAACTCTGTCAGATCATAAGTTTGAAGACGAGTTACCTATATGGAGGCTATATGTAGATGGCTCATCTTGCACTACAGGATGTGGCGCGGGGATAGTTTTGAACACTCCGGACGATGTCGACATGGAATACGCCCTACGTTTCCAATTCAAAGCTTCCAATGATGAGGCTGAGTATGAGGCCATGATTGCTGGTCTTAATTTAGCAAAACTTATGGAGGCGCAACAAATTATTGTCTTCAGCGATTCTAAATTAATTATAAATCAAATATTGGGAATATATGCAGTCAAAGGAGAATTAATGATCAAATACCATGCAAAGGAGATGGAGTTGGTGTCAGGATTTGCTACTATTCAGCTGGTTAGAATACTAAGAATGGAAATGCAAGAGCAGATGCCCTAGCTCGATTAGCATCAGCTACTCGTACCGAGTTACGAAGAACAATCCCAATTGAAGTTTTAGATGGTCGAAGTATAGATGAAGATTTGGCGATGAACTTTATCACCCTTGATTTAGGACCATCTTGGATGGATCCCATCAGGGCATATATTGAAGAGGGAGAATTTCTAATTGACAAGCTCGCGGCTAAGAAATTGAAGTTTAAAGGTGCTCGGTATGTATTAACTAACAGTATTTTATATAGACGAGGAATTATGGCAGGTTTGCAAAGATGTGTACATCCCTCCGAGGTGAAAGACTTGATTGAAAAAATTTATGAAGGGTCCTGTGGAGCCCATGTAGCAGGTCGGACGCTTTTGCAAAGGGTGATGACGCAGGGATACTACTGGCCGACGATGAGAGATGATTGTATAGCCTATGCCAAGAAATGTGACAAGTGCCAAAGCTTTTCCTCCATCCGAAGAACTCCACAGGCATTATTGACACCCATCACTTCCCCTTGGCCATTTGCCATGTGGGGAATAGATTTGGTTGGACCATTGCCAACGGCTAGAGGAAGGTTCAAATACCTCGTCGTCGTAGTGGATTATTTTACTACGTGGGCGGAAGCTGAGCCTCTCATTGATATGACGTACGATAAGGTGTACCAATTCATTTGGAAGAACATCATTTGTCGATATGGTCTTCCTCATGCTTTCATCACAGACCATAGAACACAATTCGATAACGAGGAGTTCGTTGCCTATTATCATCAATCAAATGTGTTGAAGATCCACTCAGCACTAGGCCACCCTCAAAGCAATGGACAAACTGAAGTGACAAATAGAACACTGCTGAATGGTTTAAAGAAAAGGCTGGACGATGCGAAAGCAAATTGGATCAACGAGTTACAGTCAGTACTGTGGGCTTACCGAACTACTCCCCGAGTAGAAACTGGAGAATCACCATATATGCTGGCGTTTGGAAGTGAAGCTGTTATACCTGTCGAGTTGGGCATCCCAACACATAGAGTACTGAATTTCAATTCCCCTGTCAGCGACTTAATGAGAAGATTGGATTTAGACATGCTCGAGGAAGTTAGAGAAGAAGCAGCCATAAGAAATGTTGCATACCAACAACGAAAAGCTCTATTCTACAATAAGAGGGTGAAGAAGTGCGATATGAAAGAGGGAGACTATGTGCTGAAGAAAGTAATTCAAAAGCACAACAAACTGGAGGCAAATTTGCATGGGCCATACCGAGTTACAGAAGTTGTTCGACCAGGAATTTATCGAATAGCAACTTTAGAAGGGGAGGAGTTCAAGAATGCATGGAACGCAGAGCACCTACGCAAGTATTATCAGTTATGAATAAAATGAAGATATTCTGTCGAATTTTTTCTTTTTATTGAAAGTTTTTCGGGGAATACTAGTGCTATACACTACTCGGCAAAGCTCAGGCTACTCAAATTTTTTCTCAAAAATACCAACTAAGGTTGGTCGAGAAACCAATATTCCTCCTGGAAGTAAAGCTACCTATATTCCTCCGGGAAGTAAAGCTACCAATATTCCTCCGGAAAGTAAAGCTACCTATATTCCTCCGAGAAGTAAAGCTACCAATATTCCTCCGGGAAGTAAAGCTACATGTATTCCTCCGGGAAGTAAATCTACCAATATTCCTCCGGGAAGTAAAGCTACTTGTATTCCTCCGGGAAATAAAACTACTTGTATTCCTCCGGGAAGTAAAATTTGTATTCCTAAGGGAAATAAAACTATATGTTTCTCGGGAAATAAAAGTATTCCTAAAAATGCCAACTTATGTCGGTTAGGAAATAGATATATTCTCGAAAATGCCAACTTGAGTTGGTCGGGAGGTCAAATTACTTCAAAAAGACTAACTATGGCTGGTCGGGGATAGAAACCCACCAACTGTAGTTGGTCGACAAGGAAAATTTACCGACCTTGGTTGGTCAGAAACATTTAAGAGAAAAATCTACCAACTATAGCTGGTCGGGGATAAAAACCCACTAACTGTAGTTGGTCGACAAGTAAAATCTAAAGTGATCGAGCAACATTTTTTATACTCGTAACTTTTTAATTATTACTAAGTTTGTCGAGAAACAAAATATTATTTTTGCCAAATGACTACCACAAGTTCAAACTACTCGACAATAATTTGATCGACAAACCACACAATATTGTTATCTTTTTATCAGATACACATGCACAAATATAAAGTGTTTTACAAGACAATAGCAGTTAAAATTGCGAACAAAAATGAAAGTCTTTCATTAAATCCAAAACAAATTACATTGATAATGAAATGAAAGTTACATTGATATTGAAATGTATACTAACTATTACATCAAAATTCCTACTATACTGGTCTTTTTCCCTCTGCTTTTGACACAGGTTCCTCGCCAGCAGGCGGATCATTTAAAGCTAGGGGAGAATTTATGAAGTTGAGATCCTTTAACATCCTGATATTCATCACGGATGGTCGATCTAAGAGGTGCTCGGGACGAGATACCTCGGCATTTGAATGGAGATTGTAGTCACCGAGATATTTGGAAATCAAGCATCGAGGAATGGCCCGAGCAGGGATCCAACTCATATCCAGTTTGAATGGTGGCACAGGTAGGTCGAGCAGCCCAGGATCATGATAGTCCCACAGGTAATGACCCTGTTCGAGTTGCAGCACACCTAAGGCATTCAACCAGCGTTGCTTGTAGCCCTCATTATTGGCATTCTGGATACGATTGTCCAAGTGATAGAGAGCTTTGTTGTATCCAGCCATCCAGAACTCCCTGGGTTATTTGTGGAATTGATATGTTAGTCTTTCCAACTGCTCGTGGAGATTTTTGATGAATAGCTCCTTATTATCCAAAACTGATTTCTGCGCTGAGAGCTGCTCTTCTAGGTCCCTGATCTTCTTTGACATTTCAGCCAAAGCCTGGTTCTTTGCCATTAATTGGAAGGCCTGGTTCTCTAAGGCAGACTGAGTCCTCTGTTCCTCGACAGGAATTCGAGCTGCTCTTGTTCATCCCCGAGGAGCTCTTGCTCGACCACGGGAAGATGTAGAGGGACCAGCTCTATTCAAGGTCTCCAATTCGTTCCTCAATTTGGCGTTCTCGACCTCCAAGAATGAAAATCCCTCATCATTCACTGGGATTAAGGCATTTGAAGTAGAAGTTGCAGACTTCAACTGTGATAACTCTCTTTGAAGATTGTTGTTCTCTTGCTCTAACAATTCAGCTATTTGCCTTCATTCCTCAACCTCACCCTTAAGAGTTCTCTCCCTCACATCGTAGCCAGCAAAAAGTTTCTCGTAACCCTTGTCGGCAATGATCTGCTGGTAATTCTTCTCATAACCCTCGTGCAAGAGGGCAATGGACTCTTTGTATTATTGATGAAGATCTTCGAGGGCGCCTTGGAGATCCTCGACCATGTCGTAATAAGCCATATTATTGGCCACTGCTCGATCAAGTAGGCACTTCAGATATTGGTATGCTTCAACTGCTTATTCAGAAGCATCTTGACCGAGGATGTCGACGACTTGTGATGCACTCAGATCTGTGTGACCAACTTTAAAATAATCATTGCATTGTCTCAGCAGCTTGGTATCGTGAGCAGATAATAATTCCATCCTGGCCAGAAACTAGCAGAGGAAGAAAAGCAATAATCAATAAGAATCAAGATAGAGTATGAAGAAGAGGCAACAGTATGCAAAAACATAAGTTTTTATTATATCATAAAGGTCAGAGGTACAAGGTTCAGAGTTACATATTCATGGTTACATTTGACAAAAGAAAAATATAAGGAGAAACCCGAACAACTCTACACCTTTTCCTTGTCTCCCAAAACCTTCTCGGGAGGCTGGGATGAGGAAGTAGGTTGCTCGGAGGAAATAGAAAGCTGCTCAGGAAGCGCCAGCAGTTGCTCGGAAGAAGTAATGATTTGCTGAGGTTCCTCGGGAGCATGATGGATGGCTGGGGGATGATCTCCCATCACCATAGAAGACTCTTCTGAGGCAGCTTTCCTATTCTTCTTCTTCTTCTTCTTCTTCTTCTTCTTCAGGATTTGGAGGGGGACCAGGGATGTGTTGCTGAAAGAGTTCAGAATTTTCATCCACTTTCATCTCCTATAGAGCAGCAACCCATCCATCCCTGAGGTACTTGAGACTGCCATATTCTACTTGTGACATCATGGAAACCAACCCCTTGTCCCAGCCAGCGCTGAAAGACTTCTTCACAGCCAGTTTTCTCTTCAACTTCTCCGAGGAACGCTGCTCGGACAGAAGGTTTTCAATAATCTTCAATTTATTTTCAACCTCCTCCTTCTGCCGATTTACCTCCCAAAGCTGACCCAGCTCTTCTTCAGCAACCTTGAGCTTATTCTCAAGTTCTCTAGCTTTTTGGATCTTCTCGTCGAGCTCTTTATTTCTCCCTTCCAAGTCCTTTATTCTCTTCTCCAACTCCTTGGAGGCTTCAATAACCTGAGCTTTTTTCTGCTCGGTGGAGGCAAGTTTCTTCTCCCAGATTGCCTTGTCAGTAGCATATTTCTGGCAAGAAACTTCCAAAGACTTCGTCAAGCCCGTCAGAGCTTCCTCCACCCCGGATGAGGAGCTTGAAGCTTTAATTGCTTCATCCTTCTTCAAAATTATATTGAAGGAGCTCGTCAACTGTAAAAAAGAAAATGAAAGCAAGTCAGAAACAGAAATGACAAGGTAAATATGAAAAATTCAAAGTAATAGGACTTACTGAAGCAATATGGCGAGCAGCTAACGAAGTGACCATGTCCCGAGTAAGGTTTTCTTCAGTACCTTGGACCTCGAGAATGATCCAAGACTTTACCGAGCTCATGGCAGAGCTCGGAGGAACAAAAGTTCGAGCACCGGTTCCAGTAACTGGGGGCTGAGTGATGGTGTCAGCCAAATTGACCGAGGAGCTCTTCTTCAGCTTCCTCGGGGGAACAGGGATTGATTCAACCAAGGAGGAGCCCTTGGTCGGTGATATGACAATCACCTCGACTGGAGAAGCAACATTTCTCGAGGCCACTGGAGGCTTCTCGGCAACCTTCACAACAGTAGCCAAAGGAGGCGCATTAACTTTCTTTGTCCCTTCTGGGACATCAATCTTACTTCTTTTAGCCTCTCCAGCACCAGAGGCAGGCTTCTCGAAGAGGGTGGGAGGTCTTCTCTTCTTCATCCTTTCACTTAAAGGAACGTGTGACTCAGGCGAAGAGCTGGTAGAAGTTGGTACTGGCTCTGCGTCGCTTATTACTGGACGAGCAGTAAAAGAGGTAGTGTAGCTCTTGTACTGCAGCAGATATGAGGCCGACCTAATGTGCTCGTCGACAACACTCTAATGCAGACTCCAGATAAGTTTCAAATGTCTTATATTAACATCCGCTTCCTTTGGAAACTTTCTTTTCCTATCAACTGCAAATAAATCAAATTTAAAATATCAATGGCACATTTTACCAAACACAAAAGAAGCATGATTTCAAAATAAGTAAAATGAAATAAAAATAACCTATCCCATTGCCATAGGGGGGACATCTGGGACCCTGATAAACTTCATCTCCAGATAAAGGAGCATGTTGCCAATTTTTTATGACAACCCCGTGCTCAAAATAATCCCTATTAGCATCCGGGAGATTGAGTACTAAGGCCCTATTCAAAAATCTAGTTTTTAAATAAAAAGTGTTATCACCAACTGCCCATCTATAACAAAACATGATTTCTGGAATTCCTATGCGAGTTCCATGAATTTAATTTAACCTATGTACCCCATTAACTATTCTCCATGTATTTGGGGCTATTCTTGCAGGAACAACGTCAAAGTATTAACAAAATTCCAAACATAAGGGATTGGGTGGAAAAGAGAATCCACACTCAGCAATAAAGAGACTGGGGAACCAATGTCCCTCAGCCAAACGGAAATAATCAGAAGGCTCAGAAAGCTCTTCCAGAACAACCCAGGAGGGAATAGAAAAATCAGAGCGAAAATTATCAAGAGATTCAACAGGGTAAACCATGATGAATAAAAGAAATGAAGAAGAAGGAAGAAAATCTTACAGAAAAAGAGTGGATCTGATGACAACGAACGACGGAAGAGATGAATACACAGGAGAGAAAGAGACGATGGAAAACTCGAAAATACAAATTTGAAAAGGTAGAAGACGATGGGAGTGTCTGTGAAGTTTAAATACCTTGCCTTGGGAAATGGTAAAGTAATGATTACAAAAAGAAACAATTATGCTACCGGCAGCTAGAGGAACAAAAAGGGCGCGGCAATCGAAGCGAGAAGAAACGATTACGCTATCGGCGGTTAAAAAGATAAAAAGTACGCAGAGATCGAGGCGGTTATGAAAATTCAAAAAAGCCTGATTCTACGAATTTGGAAAGAGAAATAAATACAAGGGAAACACTCCTAAAAATCAGTAGGACTATTTAAAGCTATCATATTCCGAGAAAGAATGTTCCACACTCCTCAAATTTTGAACTATGAAACATTGGGGGCTTTTGTTGATACCAAATTTAGTCTGCTGACATGGATCAATAAAATGAAGACACGTGGCAGTCTACAGGGCAACAACAAACACTTCCGAGGAACTCATATATTCCAAGAAACTATACTACAACGAAGAGCACTGATTCCCCGAGGAACTCATACGCTCCGAGGAACAAGAACTCTCCGAGGAACTCATACACTCCGAGGAACAAGAACTCTCTGAGGAACTCTTGAGTACCGAGAAGCTTAGGCGGTCCGAGAAACTCAAGCGGTCCGAGTTGCACCTCGAACAAAGCATTAATAGCAGGACAACCAACAGTTTGACTGTTCATTAAATGCTTATCATTCAGACGCATACGCTTAAGGAGCATTAAATGTATCACCCTTTCATATGTACATCATTTAATGTATTACCCTTTAACATTACAACCCCAGGACTATAAATACATTGTACAATCCTCATTGTAAAGGGACCGAAATTTCTTGATATAACTTGTAATCGAGAATTTCCAAACAATCAGCAATACCATAACAGTGGACGTAGGCCATTTTTATAAGGCCGAACCACTTTAAAAATTCTTTGTCTCATTTATTTATCTGTGATTGAATAATTAGATATGATATAATTTTTTACATCAACACCTACCATACTTGCTATCACAGGAGGTTAGTTTTATTTTGGAAAAGGACCCTCTTATCCTTGTGTGTCTTCGGGGGGATTTAGACTGGTACCTTAAGGACATAGGGCTCTGAATGACTTATTTGTGAGTTAATAAGTCAGCTGACCATGGGAGCGTAGGTATGTACGTGACCCATGGGTATGTGAACTATGTTCGCCTCCAATATGTGTGAATTGTATTTAGACGGTTCCTAAGTGATTCAAAACTTGTGATCCTCACGTGCGTGATGTACCGGGATTAGATAGCAGAGTATGAGGGCATCGTAGGTTCTATCCTTGTGGGGTGCCTTAATTTAGTATGAGATATTACTACGGATGTGTATTCATGTACTTGAGATTGTTCAGTTGTGTTGCTTAGTAGATGTGAATAACTAAGATATTTTGAATGGGTAAGAATGAGAAATTAATTAAATCTTGAGATAAGTAATTTAATGAATCTGAACCTGGGTTATAAGCATCGCTTACTTGGGGGTTACGTGTAATTACTCTATGTTAGAATGCGAAGGCAGGAGTGGTACAAGCTAGTTAGATAGTGGCATAACTAGGATGGGTTAAAGGCATACGTTATGCGTGCACAGTAGTTGAGAGGTAAGAAACTCATGTGAGGGTATGCAACTAACGTGTTTATAATATGTGATGTTTAATTGTAATTTAAACACTTGCTAAACTTTTAAACTGTTTTCACATCGGGCTCTGATCCGTTTTCCTCCAAATCTATTTTTGTTTTGTAAAAACATTTTAGGTGCCCAGCCACAGGGACGCCAAGCATAGGAGTTCCATTCAGATGACGTGCTGTAGCTGCTGTGGAAGTTACAGGATCTTGGTAGTAGACGATCTCATTTTTATCCTTGATTTTTTCAGAGTCATTCGTATCAGTTAGGGCATGTCGCCCATTCTTATTTAGAGGTTGTAGTTGTAGACTTTCAGTATTTCAGTTTTTGGTTCATTATTTATTCAGACTCTTGTATTGGGACATTTATTTACACTGGCATCTTTATTATTGGAGTATTTTCTCCAGACTTAATTGATTTCTTCTCAATGAGCATTTTTATGAGATTGGTTATGCGATTGATGGTTTATTAATTAAATTCTTTAATTGTTGGCTTAATTAATAAAATTTGACATCTCTCTTTTTAAATATTAGGTGGTTAGTAATTAATTTAATGTTTTTCGGCAGTGATGCTAAGACTGAACCAACTGGATATCCTGTATTAATTTGATAAAGGAGTAGCTACCCGGTATTTAATTAGACGGGGTGTTACATTTATCCCGAGCATAATACGTAATATATATATAACTTGATAACTCTCTCGTCGAATCAATTTGAGTAGTTAAACTCCTCCCAAAAGGTTACTAAGCCTCCTATTAGTTTCTAATGTTATCCCAGTAACTTAAAGTCCCACTGTTACTGTTCTTATCCTTAGATCATCATAAATTCCCATTTATAATTTCAATTAGAACGATTTCTAATCGTACCTCACTCAGGAGACCCTCATAAGTAATAGCATTCAATTCCATACGGCAAGTCATTTTTTTCCGGCATCAACTAAGACCCTACTAACCTTAACGAAGTCCCAAAATATCAATTTAAACATCATACGAATCATCATCGGCCTTGGGATTTTTATTAAGCCTTAAGGTAAAACAATTGCCAAAAATCAGAAGGGGTCGTCGAATAAAATTGATCGATCGATCGATCGTTGATCGATCAACATTCTTGAGTCGATCGATCGATCAAGAATGTATCAGCCTAGATTTTCTTAAACGGTTACGGGTTTTCCTCTTTTTACACCTCTAATTCTTCATTACAATGTCTTAAACTCCCAACCAAGTATACTAATTATTATACCAATATGTTTGCATCATTTCCCATGTTTTAGAATCATCAAATCAAATGAGAACATCAAATTCTTGGATCAATTTACCAAATTTTCATATAAAAACCCTAGTTCTTCTATTTCTTCAAGAATACTATCTAATTAAATAAAATTCCATAATTCTCTACACATGGGTCATGATTTCATGGCTGCTAAAATCCCAGAAGTTAATCTACATGCAAAACCTACCCAAATTACGATTTCAACTCTTCAGTTCCATTTAATTACCAATATTCAAGGTTATTCTTCAATTCTAACCTAACATGGAAGACATATGCGCTAAATTATTGCAAGTTAAATCACTTGCCTGATAATGAAGACTTTGGTTCGATGAAGTAGACGGTATGGGTATGATCCTTGCTTTCTGATCTATCCGGTGGTGGTGACGGTGGTGCAAAAAGCCTCTAATTGGTGGTTCTCCTTTAAAAACTACCTTCTCCTCCACTCTAATGGACGTTAATGATTTTTGGTTGTGAAAACTTAAGGGACTCAAGTGTTGGTTGATTATAACTATCTAAAATTCGTGGGTCACTATTCACCCAAAAATAGGAATGACTAAAATACCCTCTCGGGTTGCCGGTTATATTTAAAAATGCCTTGGGACCCAAACTAAACTCTGGCTAGTGTTTTCTGACTATCTCGACCCTACCGGATACGTTGGCGTACTCAAAATCCTCATATGGATGATATAAAAATAAAAATACTTTTAAATCCATTAAATTGGGTCCTGACACGACTGACACGCGCGTCCCAACTTAATTACCGAAACTGTCGTATTTTTAACTCACGACAATTTTTATAAATTCAATAATCACATATTACCATAATCACTCAGTAATATTCAACAACATTATAATAATCAAATAATAACTCTCGTCTCACTAGCATTTACATCCGTATTATTTTCCAATTAATTATCCCAAATTAATTTTAATAAATCTCATAATTCAAGGCAATTTAATTTATTAAATCACATAATTAAAAGCCATAAAAATACGGGGTATTACGACTTGTTTGTTGTAGACTTCAGAGAAGAGAAAAGAGGCATTCGTCAGCGTAAGAAGGCCAATCGAGCGAAGCTCTTTCTTTTTTTATGGCATCCAAAATTGACTTAAAGCGAAAATGATATGTCTTGTTCATGTGAAAATTATGAATGTTATTCATAAAATAGTGGCATATCAATCATGTTTTTACTCTTATTTTTTGTATTATCATGTTTAATTTCGTGATAAAAATATTAATTATATTATTCGTGTCATCTTTTAAATCGTCCTTTTTCGATTGAGGTAAAAAAGAAAAAAATAATTTCATTTTGTAGCATGTTCGTTCCTCAATTAAAAACAATATAATAAAAAGTTCTTTGGATAAAATTGAAAAAAAAAATAATCAAGTTTGCCTTCCATTTACATCATTATATTACTCGGAGTCCAATATAGAAAAATATGAGTCAAAATAGATAAAAGATAAAAATGACATTTATGTCAATGTAGCAATATTTTATTATACATGGCAATATACTTAAGTATCGTACATGCAAATTATGAAGAGACAATCGAGAGAGATTGAACTAATCAAATGTAAAAATAAAGAACCAAATGAGAAAATAATCATTTTCTTGTCTAATAATTTCTCAATACACAATATTTTGACATGGCATCCATACCCATCTTTGAATTTATAGATAAACCGATCAATATGCCCGTCCAAGAGAAATTTGAAAAGAATAAGCCTTCGACCAGCTCTATTTTAAGCCACGACGGGTGCAAACCCATTATGCCATTTTGTCCCAAAATATAATCATTCAAATAGTTTTTTTGTCATTTTAGCAAGCCCTGCTGGAAATGGTCTAACAACTTGAAATAGAACATCATGTGAAGTTTTCAATATAATAATATTTTTTACAATTTATATGAATTAAAAAAAACTTGTTCTTATCCTCATACGCAATTTGAATATATTTATCTGTTATTTTTTCAATATAATAGTATTTCCATCAAAATCATCTTGAAACTATATGCATGAATTTATATAAAAAAACATTGTAGTTCCCAGTTGTATTAATAATAAGAATACATGTAAGTATTCAAAAACTAATAGGTAACAGTGTTCCCAAAGTAAAGTCCTGGATATCTTTGGTCTTTATACCATTTGAACAAATCCACGTTAAAATGACAAAGAAATCAAGTAGCACAATATTAAATGCATGTACAGATTAAAGAGAAAAAATTAACTTCACAAAAGAGTTCCAGGTTTAGTTGTAAAAAATGTAGGGGTGACAATTTTAGAAACGACACAGAACGACATGAAATTGACCCGAAATTGACACCATATGTCGTGTTCGTGTCGTGTTTTTTTGACACGAAGTCGTGTTGTGTCGTGTTCGTGTCTGAATTATGAGTCGTGACGTGTCGTATTATCTTGTTATCATGTTTCTAGGCATAAAATTTAATAAATTCTGATATTCGTGTCGCGTCGTTTTTTATTCGGGTCGTATTCGTGTCAATTAAAAAAACACGAATTCGTGTTGTGTTGTGTTCGTGTCCGAAAAAACCTTATCATGTCGTGTTGTGTCGGCCCGAAACACGAACCGTTGACCTGAATTGTCACTCCTAAAAAAATGCAACTCGATCCAATTATACCTATTTTAGAAAAAAATTATATAACAAAAATCTTAGTGGGCCAATATGTTAGGTTCGCCTTTCACAAACCCCAGTCAAAACCTTCACATAAAGTCACATATCTTCTAATTTGCTTTGATAACAAACGTATATGAAATTTGTGAGATAGTGGCAACAATAAACATTGCCTCTGGTGAAGATATATAACATCTTAATTTTTTTAAATGACTTAAGTAATCGTTGGAATAATCGGATTAAGAAGATGGTAATCGTAAAGAAGCCATAATTTGCAATAGTAAGTGGGAAATGAAAGAGACTATCAGTACTATCGTCGGCCAATTTTTCATAAGTGAGTTCAGAGAGGCTAGCCTCGTCTTCAGTATTGTGGCCTTGGAATTGAAGGTTCATCTCAACCTAATAGAATTCGACCACCTCCTTAGCCTTCATCTCATAAATTAGGGCACTACATACTTGCCTAACCCCCAAATTCCCACGCCAAGATAATTAAAAAAAATAAGTACCTCATCCAACTATGAAGAAGGTTAAAGAGGAGAAAATCTCCCACCAAAGCTCATACGCTAAATACAATTGCATATATACAAATCACCATGCCATTTTTCTTAAAGAAATCTTATAAAATACTACCTGGGATATTTGCGGGGTTGTATATCCCACTTAGTACCATGGAGAGAGACAAAGAGGGAGAGAGAGAGAGACATGGGACAATAAGGGGACCAAGATGTAAAGGGAAGAAAACAGAATCCCTCATACCCCCACTAAATACACCTTTGAGTGGGAAGATTATGAGAGAATGAAGAGGTTTAGGTACGAAAGATGAAAGGTTAGTAGAGAAAGAGTCTATCATTTGTATGGATGGAGAGAGAGAGAGAGAGGCATTAATGCACTCCCAGTTGATGATATATGAGTGAGTTTATCATGGTTGAATTGTTATTTGTTTATTCCATAAAGGGTTAATGTTGAAATTGATACTTTTGGTTTTAGGTTGTGCATTTATTGCTATTAAACCTCTAATACTACTGTATTAAAGGTATATAATAGATCATAAATTTTGATATTAAATTGTCCATCTAATAAAATGTCTTAAATACTATATTACGGAGGCGTAAGGCATCTAATCCGCCCTAGGGCATGATACAAAAGAATAGCAATTTAGGACCGAGCGTGAGAGGTGGCCTAGTGGTAATGCCCTCTCACGATCGGTGGTTCGAGTCTCACCACTCCTTTAGAAGGAGCCCCCATTTCCCTTTTCCCATAATGCAGATCTAGGCTAGAGTAGGCTTTAAATGTTCCCCCAAACAATTAGGACTTATCACAACATCATCATGGAAAGGGGCATCATGGCTATCCTTAAGAGCTAAAATAAAGAGAAAACATAAGTTAAGACTTTTTACCCTTTATGACACACCATTACCTGTTGATTGATAGGTTTACGTTATTTTTCGATCACAAGAGTTTTCAGTAATTGTTCACTCAACGAGAGTTGAACATGAGACAAAGGAGATGGTTGGAGTTTGTTAAGGACTACCACTTCTCGATTCAGTATCATCCGGGAAAGGCGAATGTGCTAGCAGACGCTTTGAATCATAGACCGACCATTACTGTGGCAGTTTTGTGGGCAAAATATGGGGATGAATTACCTGATCTGTGGGCAAAAAAGTGGGAATGCCTTGCGCTCGATGGATTTTTCAGATGCATTTTTGGCAATTGTGGTTGTTACCATTACCTGTTGGTTGAGAGGTTTACGTTATTTTTCGAATCACAAGAGTTTTCAGTATTTGTTCACTTGGCGGGAGTTGAACATGAGACAGAGGAGGTGGATGAAGTTTGTTAAGGACTACCATTTCTCGATTCAGTATCATCCGGGGAAGGAGAATGTGCTAGCATACGCTTTAAATCGTAGACCGTCCATTACTGTAGAAGTTTTGTGGGCAAAGTATAGGGATGAGTTACCTGATTTATGGGCAGAAAAGTGGGGATGCCCTGCTCTCGATGGATTTGTCAGATGTGACACCCTGCCTAATAAAATACCGAGTGATCGGTCCTATATAAAATTAAACAGGATTCTCATATGGTTCATTCTTAGCATCACTGTCGTTAAGTCATTAATTACTAACCACGTAGTCTTTCATTAAGCTGATGCTAAATTTTATCTTTATTAATTCAACCCAACCAACATACTAGGAAAACAAATTAACTAATACAAGAAAAAAACTAAACATGCCACAAAGTAAGTACAAGAGTTTATCGAACAACATCGACTACAAGCAATCCACAAAGTGCAAGTATAAAAGTATACCGATACATGCCAAGACTGAATATAGAAGTACAAACTCAATAGTACAACTGAAAAAGTCCCTATCTAAAGATAGAATGAGATAAGCGTCTACACAAAGATCCCGCAGTAATCCACATACGCTACAGCTGCGAACCCTGTAGGAAGTATCAGGCCTGGCGCCCCTGTGGTAGGACACCTAAAAGGTTTTTGAAAATATTTTATAACAAGGGTTAGTGATTAGTCGTAAACATTGTATATTTTGTGCCCGTTACTTAGTCATGTACGCACATTTATGGTCGTTATTTCACGTATTCAAGATCTTGTAATGTATAATCTTTGTTTTCGATATATATGTGTTTTTGCGAGGTTTATTTGAGCTTTTGTAGGGATTAGAAGGCTAAACAGTGCAAGTGTGCGCTTTTTGGGGATGTTTGAACGCTTTACGGAACTTCGGGGGTAATTATGTCATTTCTGCCCTCAAACTCTCTGCCCTAACTCTTCACGAAAGTTGTATCTCTTCGAGTGAACTTCGCGTAGCTTTCGACGACGTGTCAATCCGATTCCAGACGACCAAGTTATGGTCAATTTTCCCCTAGGCACCTTGGTGTGTAATAAAAGAGGAAAGAGTCCAAGTTCTCCTGGGCGCGGTCGACCGGATACAAACCAACGATCGACGAGTAAAGAAAGTTTTGCCTTCGATTTAAGACAGTGGGCCCTTGATCAAAGCGCGGTCGACCGGTGACCCTAGTTCTGCGAAACCCTTCTTTTATTGGTTTTGGTTTCTTTTCTTGGTTTAGTTTTTACCACTCTTATTTGGTGGTTTTTTCCACTTGATATATATAGTGAGTGGTTTTTTTTTAGAAGATAAGGATCATTAAATCGTCTAAGAAGAAAATAGAAGATTTATTTTTTCTCTCTTCTCTCACCCAGGGCTCGGGATATTTTCTTCTCATTTTCATCTTTTAGTTCATTTATTGTAGGTAAAATTCCATCTTAGTTTAATTTTGTTGACTATTGGCACTATTGGGTAATTAATATAGTGGTTTTCTCTTGAATTCTCTTATTTACCATAGCTTTACTCCTTGTTATTAACTCAATGGTGTGTATTTGCATAAATAGTGTTATGAGTAGCTAATTTCCTTAGGTTGGGAGCATAAACTCACCTTGGATGGTTCCACTTCTTGATTTGTTCAATATTTGAATACAATAAATAATTGTATGGGTTGTTATTGGAGTTTCATAGGATTTTAACCCCTCTTATCATGTAAGGGTTATTTTTAAGACTTAAATCCAACATTAATACATTTGTTCAATAATATATTGATACATTCATCTTGTATTATTGGGGTGATATCCTTCATGCGGGATTGTTGAGAACGATATCTTATTCCCATTTGATTGTGATTAAATCACAAGAACCATTTGGTTTGTGATCATCCGAGCTGGGGGAATGTTCCTCAACCTTTTGTTAAAGAATCTTTTATAAATCTCGCTTGCTTCCATTAGTTTTTAGTTAAATCTCCCAGTAAGTGTTGTTCATTTTGTTCTGTCACAAACTCAATACATTAATCATCTTTTCTTTTATCTTTTATCCTTGTTTATTGATTTTTGGCTAGAAGAATATCTTCGGTGCTTCATATAATTCCCTGTGAAAATTGACTCCGGTCTTACTGGATTTTTATTACTCTCGCGATTAGCGTGAACTTGCGCTATACAATATTCCGAGGGAGTCAAGTTTTTGGCGCCGTTGTCGGGGAATTATTATTAACGACTAAATTGATTTAGTTCTTTGTCAATAAACCCTTTGCATTTAATTGTTTGAGATAATGTTGTTTTGAAGGATAGGTTTTCTTTCCTAATAAGCAACAATTCGAACCAAGGGTTCGCCAAGGAATACCGACCACTATTTTCTTCTGAAGGCTCAAATAATCAATTTAATAACTCTGGGGCTTCATCCCAGCATCGTTACTCGCTTAATACGATGCCACCCCAGATGGATTTGCCGTCCGTATCATAATTCCCCATTGGACCCCCTCGGTACAATCCTTTTAGCCTCTTATGAAGTATAATTATGCACCCCTTCGTGGTGTTGTTCCCGTGCGCCAATCATTTAGGGATTACCTTCGCTCGAAGATCGTCTCTCTACCTGGATGTATTACATTCCCTTTCAACCATGGAGCCTTTCATTTTTGGAAATGGCATGATCAACTTGTTGCCGTCCTTCCACGGAATGGAAAATTAAAACCCTTACCGGCACATTATAGACTTTAAAGAGGTGTGCAACACTTTCTCTGACCAAAATTGCACACTTGATCTTGGGCAGCTTAAGATTTTTTCGTTTTCCATTAAAGATAAAGAGAAAGATTGGTTTATCACACTTCCCCCAACTCTATCGGGAATTGAAAACAATTGCAAGACCTCTTCTTGAAGAAATTCTTTCCCATACACAAATGCACTCATGAAACAAATACAAAATTTTCAACAAGATGATTATGAGACATTTGACAAGTGTTGGGAACGCTTTAAATCTTTGAAGCGATCTTGCCCGCATAACAATTTTGATCAAATGCGATTAATCTCCATTTTTCATGGGGGTCTAAACCCCTTGACCAAACAGTTAGTTGAAACCATGTGTCAGGGTAGCCTTGTAGACTTGCATAGCAAGGAAGTAGAAGCCTATTTCAAGTTTGTCTCAAAAACATCTCGGGGATGTGATACGTTGAACACATATAATCCCACTATTCGCGATAGCATCGCCCCTCGAGGGCAAACCAACGGTCTATCTATCTTGCAGGAAAATCGGGATACCCATACCAAATAAGACCAGTTGTGTCATAAGATTGATGCATTGTAACTCACACAGCAATCCCCACCCATGGAAGCCGTCCAAAAGGTTTTCATTGTGGAGGAAGTCGTGTGCATTATTTGTAACAACATTGACCACGAAACGAGAGAGTGTCCTTCACTCCATAGCACTAAGGGATAGTTGTGAGAGAAAGCAAATTCTATAGGGGCATATAGAAAGCAGTACTCCAATGCCCCTTTCGATCCCAACAGCCCTCCTTACAATCCAAGCTGGAGGACAACAAATCCTTTTATAAGTTAAGAGGACCACAATTCCCAAATTCCCCCAACTCCAGGCTTTCCAGGACCGTGTCCATCCATGTCCCTACAATTCCAACAATAACCTCCCCCATATCAATCACTATAACATCCGCCCGCGAGACCTACCGCTTCGTATTTTCCTCCACAGAGAAGGAACAATTAGGAACAATTTTCCACTGTTCAAAAGTTTCGCAACTTGAACAGTCAATCTCTCAAATGGCATATTCTATGAAAGAGATGTAAGTCTCTCTTGCTCAATTGGTCCAAAACTCCTAAGGGGTTGTGAGACCACTTTTATCAACGCAACCTCAATCCAACCCTAAGGGCCAAATGGGTAATGAAAGCTCCAACTAGAACACATCGCATATCGAGCATGCTAAGGGTATTACCACCCTTATAAGTGGAAAAACGGTTGACAACAACGTTGTGAGACCTTTACCAAAGCCACCCAATCACACTAAATCCAAAGGCAAAGCCATCGCTTCGGAGGACGTGCAACTTTTCACATTCCCACTAACATATACGATGACATCCCTAAAGAGGGAGATGAGCCTATAGTTGCGAAGGACACAATTTGTCCCATACTAGCCCCATTTCCACAAAGGTTAAAGGAGAAGGCTACAAAAGCCTCCGAAGAGGGATTCTTGAGCTTTTTAAGCAAGTTAACATGAACATTCCCCTCCTCAAGGCCATCGAGCACGTGCCGACGTACGCTAAGTTTATCAAAGACTTATGTATGATTAAAAGGAGACAAAATGTGCACACACAGGCGTACATGGTCGTTTAAACAAGTGACATTATAACCAATGAGCTAACCCCGAAGTTCAAAGACCCGGGTTGCCCCACTATTTCATGTGTAATTGGGAAGACTAGAATCAACCATGCCCTCCTAGATTTGGCTACAAGTGTGAACTTGCTTCCTTATTCTGTGTATCTCGAGTTGAAGCTCGGTGAGATTAAATCAACTCCCGTCACTTTACAATTAGCCTACCATTCTACTAGGATACCGAGAGGAGTCACAGAGGATGTGATTGTCCAAGTCGATTCTTTCTACTACCTAGTAGATTTTATCATCTTGGACACTTAACCCCTACCAAAAGGGAGTTCAAAAATCCTAATAATTCTCGGGCGACCGTTTCTCGCCACCGTTAATGCTAACATCAATTGTAGGGGGGGGGGTGATGAAACTCTCATTTGGTAATATTACGGTCGAAGTCAACGTGTTCAACCTCCTTAAGCAACCCCAATTTTGTAATGAAAGTGAGGTAGCGATTGAAACGGTGGCTTGTATTGGCACTCTTTTCCAAGAATATTTTAACCTCTCTCATTTTCGAGATCCATTAGAGGCGTGTATTGCTAACTCCTTGGAAAGAAATTTGCTTATCAATGATAATGGCTGTAAAGATGCCCTTGATGCGAATTGTTATTCACTAAATAGGGAGTTAATGGACATGTGTAATTCCCTCGAGTACTTTGAGGAGGTGAATGAAGGTATTGAGGGTAATAGCATAGAGGGAGACGGTGAAAGATACCTCACACATGATGAAAGTGACGGGGTTATCAAAGACTCAATGTGGATATCCCACTTTGAGAAACTACCCCTACATGACTCTTTTCCCTTCCCATTGAATGTTTCAATGCCCAAAATTGAGCTCAAAACCTTGCCAAAGGAGCTCAAGTATATTTTCCTAGGCGGTGAGAACACATTTTTGGTGATTATAGTGGCGAACCTTGACAATTGTCAAGAGGACGCCTTACTCGAGGTGTTGAGGAAACATAAGAGTGCTATAGGATGGTGCATTTTTTACTTGAAAGGGATCAATCTCTCCATTTTCACTTAGAGGAGGATGCCAAACACATCCGTCAAATGAAAATACGGTTGAATCTGACCATGAGTAAGGTGGTAATGGCGAAGGTGATTAAATTATTGGTTGTGGGGATAATCTACCCCATTTTCGATAGTGAGTGGGTGAGCTCGAAACAAGTTGTGCCAAAAAAGTCGAGTGTCACAGTTATTGAGAATGCGAAGGGTGACCTTTTGCCCTCGCGTATTCCAACCGTCTACCGTGTTTGCATCGATTATAGAAAGATCAATGCGGTCACGTTGAAAGACCATTTTCCCTTACCTTTACTTGACCAAATTCTCGAAAGGGTAGCCGGGAATAATTATTACTATTTTCTTGATGGCTATTCTGGGTACAATCAAATTGAAATAGCCGCCGAAGATCAAGAAAAGACCACGTTCACGTGTTCGTATGGCATCTTTGCCTTCTGGATAATGTCTTTTGGGCTTTGCAATATATTAAAAACTTTCCAACGGTGCATGCTTAGCATCTTTAGTGACATGATTGAAGACATTGTTGAAGTCTTCATGGATGATTTCAGTGTCTTCGATAAACTTTTGAGGGATGCCTAGTCAATCTCGAAAAAGTCATAGCTAGGTGCATTGAGAAAAACCTCATTATCAATTGGGAGAAGTGTCACTTTATGGTGACACAAAGGATAGTTTTAGGCCATATCGTCTTTGATAATGGTATTCAAGTCGATAAGGCTAAGATTGAAGTCATAGAAAATCTCCCCGCTCCTAAAAACCTCAAGGATGTGAGGTCGTTTCTTGGTCATGCCATTTTTACCGACGTTTTATTCAAGACTTTAGCTTGATTGTGTTCCCCGTGTGTGCCCTTCTTGCCAAAGATGCTCCATTTCTCTATAGTGGTGCATGCCAAGAATCGTTCGATAAGTTGAAAATCATGTTGACCACGACCCCAATCATGCAATGGCCTGATTGGACCCTTCCATTTGATCTCATGTGTGATGCAAGTGACTATGCCATAGGGGGTGCTTGGTTATCGAAGGGATAAGAAACCTCACGTGATATCCTATGCTAGTCGCACGCTCGATAGAGCACAAATGAACTACTCCACTACGGAGAAGGAATTACTAGCTATAGTGTTCGCGTTGGATAAATTCTGAGCTTACTTGGTAGGGTCTCCCATAGTCTGCTTTATCGATTATGCCGCTCTTAAGTACCTAATTTCCAATAAGGATACTAAGAGTAGGCTTATTCCTTAGGTGCTCCTCCTTCAAGAGTTCTACCTTCAATTAAATAAAAAAGGGGTGAAAAACGTAGTCGCGGATCACCTTTCTCTACTTATGTTCGGTCACGATCATATCAACCCCATCCCTATCCGAGAGTGTTTCCCGAATAAGAAACTCATGGCCGTTTCTATATTGCTATGGTTTCCTAATATTGCGAATATCCTTGTTACTGAGGCCTATCCTCTGCACTTTTTGGCCAAGGATAAGGAAAGACTTTGGATTGTGGCACGATCATTCTTCATCAATGATCCATACATGTATAAAGTTTATCTGAACCAAATCATTCGCAAGTGTGTCCCAAACGATGAGATCTCAAGGATCTTGTTGTTTTTCCACTATGGAGCATGTGGAGGACATTTTTCTTCCCAAAAGACCGCCCTCAAAATGCTACATTGCGGTCTCTATTGGCCTACGGTATTCAAGGATGCACATGCTCTTTGTAAAACTTATGCCCGTTGCCAATCAATTGGGAACATTATGAAAAGGAACATGATTCCCCTTTCCCCTATTCTTATAATCAAAGTTTTTGATTGTTGGGGAATAGACTTTATGTGTACTTTACCCAAGTCCAATCATTATGAATACATTTTAGTCACAGTCGACTATGTATCCAAATGGGTGGAAGTCGTACCTACTAGGAACAACACCGCGAAGGTAGTGTTAAAGTTCCTAAAAGAGAACATCTTGGCTCGCTTCGGCACACCCAAGGCATTTATAAGCGACCAAGGCATCCATTTTTGCAATGATATATTCCGCTGCTTGATGTCGCAATATGGGGTCACCTATAAGGTCGCCACCACATATCACCCACAAACCAACGACCAAGAAAATTTGGCCAATAGGGAGATATAAGGGATCCTCGAGAAAAACATCGACCCTTTGACCAAGGATTAGTCATATAGGCTAACCGACGCGCTTTGGGCGTATAAGACAGCTTATAAGATTCACCTTGGGATGTGCCCTTACCGATTGGTGTATGGGAAAGCATGTCATTTGCCGGTAGAGCTTGAGTACCGGGCATATTGGGCCGTCAAAAAGTTCAATTTTGACATTACCAAAGGCGGGAGACCTTTGTAAGTTCTAACTCAATGAACTCGAGGAGTTGATGAATGACCAATATGATAACTCTTGTATTTTCAAGGCTAAAACCAAGTCCTTTCACGATAAGAGGATAGTGCATAAGAACTTTGAGGTGGGACACAAAGTCCTACTCTACAATTCCCGCCTCCACCTTTTTCTCGAGAAATTGTAATCCCGGTTGTACAGAAGGTATACGATCATGGTGCCGTCGATATTCTGAACCCGTGGATCAGAACCTTATCTAAGGTAAATGGGCAGAGGCTTAAGCCTTTCCTTGAGGGATTCAACCCCGAGCTTACAAAAATTCCTTGAGGACCCCTTTGTGGGCCCTTTATTGGGTGCCACAACTTAAGTCTCGGGTTATATTTTTGGATTTCCTCATTTCTTAGTGAATTCGAGGCAATCGTGTGTAATCGCACTCGGCTTTATACCTTTTTCACCATCCCCAATTATGTTGAACCATTCTTGTTTGGATTTAGAGAGATGTTGGAGAATTACGGGAGAAAGTTTGAGGAAAAATAGAGTCCCAGTCGACTGGTCATTTGACCACGGTTGATCGGTTGATTGGTGGAATCCCACTGTCAATGAGCCAATGCAAAAATGCAAACCACGATCGATCGATTCCTAATTAAAATGCACACTCCCAAAGTGCCAAGACAAAATTCGAATACGCGGTCGACCAATAGTCTCAATTATTTGGGCCAAATCAATTTTTTTTGCCATTTCTCCCTTATTTCTCACCTTTTCTCCTCTTACCTCTCTATTCGAAACCCTCCAAGAAAAAACCTTAGGTCCATTTTTCTCCCATTTTCACTTCTAATACTCCCATCTAACTTATAAGGTATAATTCCTAACTTTAATTTCTAATTCTAGTGTTGGATTTGAGATTGTAGTGTGATTTTCATGATTCTAGGGCTGTTGTGTTTGTGGATTTCTTTGTAAATTTTGATATTGCCTTTGATTATATGTTCCTCTCATCTTCTTTCACCCCCCCTTCCATTGTATATAATTGTTTGTTGTGTATATTAAATTTATGAACATGTTTGTTGGTAGACTAGTTTGTGACGATTGTGGGTGTGTATACATTTGCTGAAATTAGCCAAGATTTTGCAAAAATTTCTTACACATGTTTCCACACTCTATTTTTGGATGGTGATTGATGAGGAGAGTGTCTTTTTGACACAAATGGGTATAATGCTTAGTTTGTTTTGGTATGTTTGTGTTGGTTTGAATCACATTGTGCACCATACCTCCTGTTTTGCTCATATTAGCTGTTTTAAATAGTAGAACCCAATTCATGGGCAATTATTATTGTCTATTCTTGGAATTGCCATGAATGTGGGGGTTCTTTTTGGGCAAAATATGCCCCAAACCATTCTTTTTCTACTTTGTGGACCAAGTGTATGTCCAAACGCCATAATGATTTTAATTTCTATGTGGGACATATTCTTATATGTTTTTCACACGATTCGACGCATAAAATGTCTTTTCTTCTCTCTATTCCCACCTTGACATTGTGATTTTAGTTTTCAACTGCATTGTTGTGCTAATTTGTATTTTGCAGGCGCCAATGTCTGAAATTGAAAAGTATGATCATTCTCACAATGTGCCCCCGAAGGGTGTGAATGGATTTCGGAGCGCTCATGAACAGAAATGGTATGAGACCTATTTTGCCAGTTCAAAACGTCCACTGGCCTACAACCTTTCGTGGAAAATGGAGTTCCTCCCTCGTGATGCTTTTGCAATTCTCAAACGATACAAATTGACTCCTTCTTGGGAAAGAAAACTACAGTTAACGAGGACTTGGTACGAATATTCTACGCTTCGTTAATAAAGTGCAAAGGGGAGAAGATTGTTTTTGAGTTTTTTGTTCGAGGCGTGAGAATTACTTTTCAACGCAAGGATTTAGCCAGTTGATGGGAAATGTAGCTGACCCCACCCCTTCTCTGAGCTTGTCAGACGAGGCCACCTTCCATTTGGACACACTCATCGAGTATTTAGCGCCATGCGAAGTTTGGACGAAGACGATGTTCCGATCAGCTACAATGCAGGATTTACCAAGGATGCAACACTATATTAATGTCCATTATCTGATGGTGACAAATAACCGTTCTAAGGTTGGTCATAAGCATGCCATATTCCTCTACACCTTGATGAATCGGACGGTAGACATTAACCTCGCTAAGTACTTCATGGATTAGATGATTGCAGCATCAAAATAAAAGGCGTGGAACTTCTTCCTTCCCCTGCCCGGTATTATCATACACGTATGCCGTCAAGCTAGATGCCCCGAGTATCCGTCTGACCGAATAGTGGAGCCTAAGGGTCTCCTAACCAAGGAAAATATCAGGAGGTGCTTGGGACATTACTGGGGTGAACCGACAATACAGAAGAGGCAAAGGGTAGTTGTTAGCGATGAGGAGACTGAAATTAGGCAAGCAGAGCAAGGAACATGGCAGCAGCCAAAGGTGCCATCCGCATTTCCTAACGCCCATTTTGCAGTGTTCGAGGCATAGTAGGACCAGAGATGGGAGGAGACCCAGCTACGGTGGGCTACGTTTGAGTCGCGCCTCGACCAGTTTGGAGCTGAGCAGCGTCAGGACCGAAAAAAGTGGCATCAGGAGTTCCATTTGCTGTAGGCCATGATTAGATATTTGTATGTGCAGCTGCATGGTCCGGACGTTTCACTCTCGCCATATTTTTAGAGTCCATATGATCCAGCTTTGGGGGGATTTTCTAGTGGTTCAGGCCTCTAGACTTCTTGGCAGCTCTATAGGGTGGAGTTTAGTTTTGGATAATGGTGCAAATCATTTTTTGGGCGGTTATTATTTTGTATTTCCTCTTTTCTTTCTTATCATTGATTAGGTTGTTTTGTACTGACCTACATGAAATCCGTTATGATAATTTTGTAGTTGTTGGTTATTTATTGGATTTTGATGCGTGTGGCCCTCCACTTTATAAAATCAAATGTTTGCCATCAATTTATCTAGTATTTGCACTTCAACCCCTCTACTTATTGTGACTTACGACATGATTTCTTTTAACTTAATCATTTTGGTATATATTTTTGTCTTTCTTATGTTTGTATAAGGGGCACGTTGATTACCTTGGTGTTCACTCCAAATTGAGGTGATTTGTTTTTATCCCTCTCTTTCTCGTATTGTCTTTAATTACATTGAGAACAATGTGGGATTCTAGTTAGGGGGGTGTAATTAGGCATCTCAATTTCTTTTTAATTATCGTGACCCTATATATTTATTTATTTATTTATTTTTAAAAAAAAATCAAAAATTATTTTCTTTATTTCTTTTCTTTTTTTGGGCACTTTGCCCTAATTTCCTATTATAAATTTAATAATCGGCCTATCCAATTGTTTAATCAATGATGTATTTCTATTTCTTGCATGTAACTAAACATTAGTCCTCATATTATTCAGTATTGAGAATAAATACATGAATTAAACCTTGAAAATTCATGATCACTTGAGCATATATTCTAAAATCATTCAGTAGGACAATTATAGATTGGTATCTTGTTGTTGCTTTGTGTACACTAAAACCTAGTGATCTTCGTGCTTTTCTTCATTTTCGAGTGCTTATACATTACTCTTTCTCTTTCTTGAAAAACGTATCTTATTGACGATCTCATTTTCTTTTCATTGATTGCATATTAATTGTATTATCACTTGATCATGATTTTCAATGGTGTTGAGTCCTGAGAATCACATGAAACTTTAGGATAGGATCATAGGACCTATTTGATGTTTAACCCATATGACCTTAACCTCGTCCTTATGCATGTCCCTAGTCAACCCCGTTGAGCCCTATTATGACCTTTCTTTTCGTCCCAAATCCCCTAACCTACTCCACATTGGAGTTATAAACCCTTATATTCACTTTTCGTACCTCGATTTGGTATTATTCTTGGGATTGAATGATGTTGTGTAGTGTGGTTGCAATTTAAGCATATGAAGCGAGTGGACGAAAGAAAAGAAAAAGAAAGAAGGAAAAGAAAAGAAAAAGAAAGAAGGAAAAGAAAAGAAAAGAAAAAGAAAGAAGAAAAGAAAATAAAAAGAAAAGAAGAAAAATAGAATAAATGGCTCCTAAGTACGTGGAAATAAAAGTCTTACTCTCATGAATATCTTGCTTTTGTAATTTGAAGTCGATTCCTTTATTGCCCACTAATTCCATTATCCCGCGTGTTATTATCGAGTCTCTTTTGCCCCCGTACATATTTCTTTCACTTCCAAACCCTAGCCTAGCCCAAATTATATACTCGAAAAGTCCAATTTGATCCTAGGGTAATGTGATTCAAAGGTTGAACATTATCTATAATCTTCTTAAGTGCATTCCATATTTGTTAATATGTGATATCCTTTCATGAGATTGTGTATTTCACTTTTATATTTCGTTATTCATTAATGACATGTGTGCGGCCTTGTTTACTTTTATAATTACTCTTTATGCCGGCATGTCCTGTGTGTTACACCCCTTTTCCGAGTGCTTTTATTTTTTGAGTGTAATATCCGGAGAGGATTGAGTGGAAGCAAGCTTTAATGGTTATCCGAGCTATAGGTGTTTTTTTTAATCAAATCTTTTTGCATGTGCACGCACACCACTCACATTTGAGGTTTTAAATTCCATGTAGTTATTCTTTTAATGTTGATAGTTTCAGATTATTGGGAAAAAATCTCTTTTGCTTTATTAATAATATGTTGAAATATCTAATTGTTATTGAGTTTGGCATATTGGTGGTTTGGCCATACATGTTTTGAGGAAATTTGATGTTTGTGGGTTTCATCCCTGAAAACCCTCATGAAACGACACTCATCCACTAGGGTAACCTAGCGGTTTAATGGCTTGTTGCATTTGCTAAATGCAACCGTGCGCCTGCGAAAGTGGCACTTTTTCTGTGTACATATTATTGCTATACTTACCGCTCTTTGTGTTGGGTTTTGTTTTGTTTCATCACTAGGGTCTAGCAATTTGTAAGTTAGGGGGTGTGATTAGTCGTACATATTATATATTTTGCACCCGTTACTTATGCATGCACGCACATTTGTGGCCGTTATTTAACGTATTTAAGCTCCTGTACTATATAACCTTTGGTTTCGATATATATATATATATATATATATATATATATATATATATATATATATATATATATATATATATGTTTTGCGAGGTTTATTTGAGCTTTTGTAGGGAGTAAAAGGCTAAACGGTGCAAGTGTGCACTTTTCGGGGACTTTTTAACGCTTTATGCAACTTCGGAGGTAATTATGTCATTTCCGCGTTCAAGCTCTGTGCTCGAACTCTTCACGGAAGTTTTATCTCTCTGAGCTAACTTCGCGTAGCTTCCGACGGCGTGTCAATCCGGTTCCAGACGACCAAGTTATGGTCAATTTTCCCCGAGGCTCCTTGATGTGTAACAAAAGAGGAAAGAGTCCCACGTTCTCCTGGGCGCGTTCGACCGGCTACAAACCAGTGGTCGATCAGTAAAGAAAGTTTTGCCTTCAATTTGAGACACTGGTCCCTTGATCAAAGCGCGATCGACTGGTCCTAGAACCGCGATCGATCGGTCCCCCCAGTTCTGCGAAACCCTTCTTTTCTTGGTTTTGGTTTCTTTTCTTGGTTTAGTTTTTACCACTCTTGTTTGGTGGTTTTTTCCACTTAATATATAGTGAGTGGTTTGTTTTTAGAAGATAAGGATCATTAAATCGTGTAAGAAGAAAATAGAAGAATTTTTTCTCTCTTCTCTCACCTAGGGCTTGGGATATTTTCTTCTCATTTTCATCTTCTACTTCATTTATTGTCAGTAAAATCCATCTTAGTTGCATTTTATTGACTATTGGCACTATTGGGTAATTAATATAGTGGTTTTGTCTTGAATTCTCTTATTTACCATAGCTTTACTCCTTGTTATTAACTCAATGGTGTGTGTTTACATAGATAGTGTTATGAGTAGCTAATTTCCTTAGGATGGGGGGAAAAACCCACCTTGAATGGTTCCACTTCTCGATTTATTCAATATTTGAATACAATGAATGGGTGTATGGGTTGATATTGGAGTTTCATAGAATTTTTACCTCTCTTATCACGTAAGGGTTGTTTTTAAGACTTAACTCTAACAGTAACGTATTTGTTCGATAATATATCGATACCTTTATATTGTGTTGTTGGGGTGACATCCTTCATGCGGGATTGTTGAGAACGATATCTTATTCCCATTTGATTGTGATTTAATCGCAAGAACCAATTGGGTTGTGATCATCCGAGGTGGGGGAATATTCCTCGACCGTTTGTTAAAGAATCTTTTAAAAATCCGTTTTATAAATCTCGCTTGCTTCTATTAGTTTTTGGTTAAATCTCCTAGTAAGTGTGGTTCGTTTTGTTCCGTCAAAACACTTAATACATTAATCATCTTTTCTTTTATCTTTTATCCTTGTTTATTGATTTTTGGCTTGAAGAATATCTTCGGCGCTTCATATAATTCCCTGTAGAAATCGACTCCGGTCTTACCGGGTTCTTATTACTCTCGCAATTAGCGTGCACTTGCGCTATACAATATTCTAAGAGAGTCAGTTATAACCCAAAATATTTGAAATATTTCGCAAGTGTACTTAAATGCAAGAAATAAAAATGCAATTTCTCTCCATATTTAAATTAGTGCCACACACTCCCTTGAGTTTACCTCACCCCTCAACTAATGTGCACGCCAAACGAATTATACATAATACACATAGCCACTATCCCCGTAACTAACCTTGTCCCAAATACTATACGAATTACCCCACTATCATACCCCAAGTGGATATAGTACATTTTTTTATGAGTTATTATTTACATTAACTTTCATAAAGCATCATTTATCACTTTAAATCATATATCATTCCCACAAATTATATTATCTATACATTTCACAGCATGTGTGTGTGTATATATATATAAATTCCCGTATATAATTCTGCACTATATATACGTATCGTATCTCAACATTCACACACATGTCGAATATAAATGCTATCACCGAATGCATAGGTAGCGACCATAATTCTCCCCGAAAGTGTCCGCTCCATGCCATAACGGTCCCACCCGTAAATACGGATGCTATATATAAATCATATATATGTACTACACATCAATATGTATATAGAAATCCAGGCTACCGGAGTATTATGCCCATACCCAAGTCTAAAACATTTAAGTTTATGGTCCGACTTCATTTTGATTAATTACATACTAATTAATTCTCATTATTTTGGCGTGACCCTTTCAAGTATATCCGGACTCTCTATCTCTCGGCCCGAAATTCAATATTTTCAATCCACCCTTCAATTTCATGCAATCAAGTCTAATCACTTAAGCAACAAGATTACAATATGCTATATTATGAACTTATATCTTCAATTTCATTAGTCCTCTAATTTATTTCAATGTTAGGTATTCCCAAATTAATCCTAATTCAATACTCAATTTCATAATTCAGCTAGGGCAGGAACTATAAATCTCCAACACAACAGGTCTGAATCAAGGGAATTTATAAAAATCTGTCAGACGTCACAGGTGGTTCGAATGAAGAGCCCTGTCATTCAAACGATAGCGGATCTCATTCGAACGAAATACCAGGTTATTCGAATGACCCTGATATTTCTCCTCCTCTCTCTTCTGCTAAAAATCCAGTCCGCCATTAACAAGTTTTCAACCTCTGTTTTGAACAGATTTCTGCATTAAAATGTCCCCAGGTTCATCCTAATCCATTATTTTATTACAAAAAATCTAGCCCTAACAATTTCATCAATTCAATCATTAATTTCATCAACTATGAAAACCCTACATATTAATAACTCCCATTAAAAGGAAATCCCCAATTTGCTCAAGAACAAACCATAGAATTTACTTGAATTCCACCTCTTTTAATATGAAAAGATAGATGAAATTTAATAATCACAATTTAAACCACTTGCCTAAAAAATGAAGGTCTAGGGATTTGAATGAAGGTGTTGAATCACAATTCAAACACTATCAGGACAATATGTGCACTATCAGGACAATATGTGAGAGCTTCTATATGGAGGGGTTCTTTTTTACTCGATCGAATTGGATGGAGAATTGAGATTTTAGGGGCATTTGGTTATGTCGGAGGGTCCTGAGCAACGAATGACTATTTTGGTCGAGGCAGATGGTTCATGATTCACTATGCAAACCAAAGGTGATAAGATGAACTGTGACATGTGGAGACAGTATTGGTAGGCCGGGATAAAATAAAATGTCGTCGAGTTTGTGTATAGGTGTTCCACATGTCAGCTAGTAAAGGCGCAACACCAAAGACCAACAGGGGATATACAACCGTTGGATATCCTAATATGGAAGTGGGATAGCTTCTCCATAGATTTCATCATGGGGATGTCGAGATCCAGAGAGGACATGATTTTATCTAGTCCAATGCTGATAGATTAACGAACATGGATTGTTTTCTTCCAGTGTAGACAGACTACACTGTAGAGCAATATGCAAGACTTTTTATGGCGAAGATTGTGCATCTTCATGCAGTACTGTATGATATTGTGTTCGACGGGGACAACACTTTTGTTTCTCGATTTTAGATAAGCTTTCAGGAGGCGATGAAAGTAGAGTTGAATTTGAGTACCACATTTCACCCTTACACAGATAATCAAAATGAGATGGTGATCCAGATTTTGGGGGATATGTTATAGGCTTACGTATTGGATTTTAAGGGAAGTTGGGATCAAAACTTTCCGCTTGTAGAGTTTACGTACAATAATAGTCACTAGTAGATTATTAGGATGGCACCTTATGTGTCGTTGTGCGGACGACCATATCGTTCATCGACTTGTTAGTTGGAGACAGGTAGAGTAGGTTATTTGGAGCGGATGTTATTTAGGACACCTTGACAAAGATGGTGCTCATTAGGGAGCATATGAGATTACCAAGATCGACTGAAGATTTATGTTGACAAGAGAAAGTGTAAGTTGGAGTTTTAGTTGGGGGATCAAGTACTTTTGAAGGTCTCCTCGATGAAGGGAGTTATGAGATTCAAATCGAAGGGGAAGTTAAACCCACAATATGTAGGTCCTTTCATGATCTTGGATAGGGTGGTCTCGGTGGTGTAACATTTGGCCTTACCCAATCATCTTCAGCTGGTATACAATGCCTTCCATGTGTCTATGCTGAGGAAGTTTCTAAGGGACGAGTTAGTCTATCAACACTTTGACCTCGACGGGATTGAGTTGCAGCCTGATGTGAGTTACGAGGAGATACTGCATTGCATTCTCATCTGGAAAGAGAAAACTCTGTGATTGAAGGTCATTCTGTTAGTTAGAGTCCAGTGGGGACAGCACAACGAGGCTAAATCTACTTGGGAGTGAGGGGATGACATGCGAGTGAGATATCTAGAGATCTTCAAGTCAGATATATAATTCTAATTTCAAGGATAAGATTCCTTCTTTATAATTGTCTTTTGTGACAATGCGATTTCACTTATTATATTTTATTTATGTTGATTAATGTGTTACACGAATTAACACATTTTGGAAAAGGGTTAATATACACAGTAATATATTAATTAAATATTTGAAGTGACTTAGTATTATAGGCGACTGTGGAATGGTCAAGGAATAGGTGTCGGGGGTTTCCTTGTTTGGATTATTCCTTCGATGTCGAGTCCCACCGATCGTAAAGTAGTGTCTTATTATGCTGAGTCGCAAATGATTAATTTATAATTAATTTTCTACTTAAATTGACTCGTACTGGTTTATAAGTCAAATTGTTGGATAAATCAATTTATTCTATTTATCATATTTGGTGTTGGCTTTAAGGACATTTAGCATGCCCATTTTTTACTTAAAGTTGTAGGATTTAAGTCTATTGCTTTACTATAAGGATTGCGTGGAGTTTTGGGCCAGTTGGAGTGTTAATTAGGTCATTGGGTTGAGGATTATGTTGGGCCCAAGCCTAATTTCGTAGGAAGATTTATTATTAGGAAAATTACTTAAAATACGATCTAACTATTGAAGAAACCCTAGAGAACTTGAGCGAAAGGCACACAAGAATTGAGGAGATTTGGACAATTGAAGGCTTGGATTCACACTATTTTTTAAGGCAAGTATACATAGATAAAGAATTTAATTTGGATTTGTGTTATGATAGTGATAATTCATTGAAATATGGATTAACACATGTTATAATCTGATTTTCATAGTCTAAATCTTAATTTTCGTAATTAGTTTAATTAATGAATTAAACCTTAATCTCATGTTGATGAACTTAGATAATTTGATGTTAAATTTTATGAATCTGATCTTATAATCTTATTATAATAATTATAAATTAATTCATTCTAATTAATCACATACAAGCCCCTTGTTTAATTCAAAAATTGAGTCACAGTCTGAGTGGATTTGTTATAAATATGAAGTTAGGGTTCTTAACTCCATAACATGAAATTAATACATAACTCCATGTTATAATTGTTTAAAACTTGTAGATATATGTTAGTGTTATTGGTATGTAACTTATATTTGAAGGAGAATGGGTTTAGTATAGATTAGAGGCTTTAAATTTAGGATATAGTGCGTTGGAAAAGGTATTCAGATCCCTTTGAAGATTCATTCAATTTCTTTCGAGCTGAAGAGTTGACGAGAATCAAATGGATACTGAGAGCGCCCGGTGGTCTCTGAATTCATTAATCATTTTCTCAGACGAGAAAGTCGATCGTAGTCAAACGGGGCTCGAAAGCGCCCGGTGACCCTTCAGAGTAAATGGTCATTTTTGTGACTTGGAGAAGATGGACATTGCATTCATCTTGTTAAAATGAGATTTAGACGTCGTTTGAACAAGATATAGGGCCTCATTAGAAGGACTTTGAGCTTCATTAGAATGAGATTAGTATATTCATCAGAGGTTTTTGTTAGAATGAGTTGGGGACTTTCGTGTGAACGGCTTTGCAGCATATTAGTTAATACTTCCTAATTAATTAGAGTAAATTAATCGAGGACTTATAAATCTATTAGTAACCCTTGAGTAGACTGGATTTGTATGATTTGACTTTATGTGGAAGCATACCATGTGCGAGTGCTCATGGGGGACGTACTACGAGGTATCTTTATGGGGCACATATGACGTCGATCACAGTGGTACCCCATTGATAGCGATGGACTTATGTTGGTCATTTTACCTCGATCCCACTACTGACGTACCCGTGCCCTGAGGAAGAATAAATGGGGGTCCTCTTTATATTAGGGGTGTTCAAAAAATTGACTGGACTGATGGACCGAACCGAACTGACTCTTTTTTTTCGATCTTTTTTCTTATACGGTCCGATCTCGGTTTATTTTTTTGGCGGACCGACCTAGTTGGCCCGGTCCACGGTTTACAGTTTCAAAAACTCTATTAGGACCAACCCGAACCGACTTTATATAAAATAATTTATTTGTACATGTATATCTCTATATATAAGATAAATATATAGTGAGAATATATATTTTAATATTTAATTAGTTTAAATTATAGTTTAATCCAATACTAGGTTTGTTTTAATTATAAATTTTGATATTTTTAGTTTTTAAGGTTTGGAAAAAATAGAGTTGGGTATATTTTTATTATTATAAATGATGTAATTACCCGTCGGTCCCCACATTAATTACCCGTCGGTCCCCACATTAATGAATTACATCATTTATAGGGTTGGGTATATTTTTAAAGGACCGACTTAGTCGGTTCGATAAAAAAAACCTCAAAACCGAACCGGATCGGACTGTGAATACCCCTACTTCATATTGACTTGGGTGTGGAGCTCTATATGAATTACAGTAAGGCGTAGTGACTTATCCCTTGTTGTGTTTTGAGGTTATTGATATGAGATGACCTATAATTATACCTATTACGCACGAGTGATTCGCAAAGGTAATAAGGATAGACCTTCGTATCTTATGTGAGGGCTTATGCATAGCCCATGTATTTATATGTGTTGAAAACATACTTACTTAATTGTTGGAGTTATGCAATTGTCCATCTTTTATGGTACTTATTCTAGAGATATGTAGATTGGAAATTAGGTATGGATCCCTATTAATTATAATCAATTAAGAAAGACTTATGATTATACATTTTTGGGTTCACTTAGGATTGTGATTAGACTTGCATATGAAATCTAGGTTGTTTGGGTTGGGATCACTTAAAAATAACTAAACTACGGGATGAAGATGCATTATTATTATTATGTTGTCCCAAATTCAGTTAAATTCTTACTCTTTGTAGATTTGTTAGGTTTAACCCTATTATTGAAATATGTTTTCAGGTAATAAACCGTAGTTACAACCACAACCCTAATTTCATCTCATTCATTTCAACTTTTGATTCATCTATAGGATAAAGGTGTCGAGTCTGTATGCTCATTCTTAATTCTTGCATTTCCTTTTCAGCACTAGTCGACGTCGGATTACTATATTATGATTTACTTTATGCTATAGTCATCTTTTATGTTTAGAGTGGGATTTATATTTGAGACAGTTTCGTATTTCAATGATGGAAACTTTTGTTATGTTTGTATTGGTATCAGAGTTATGTTGGTTTATCCATGATTATTGTAGCCAGTTAATTATTCTTTTGTTTATTGCATTCCATCCATGCTTATAATTATACTTAATGTTTAGACTCTTGTTTTATTTATACTTGGACCTGATCAATCTATTTATGAATTTTAAGGGGTTTCACAGTGTGTACTAGAGAATTTTAAGTTCTTGTGTCCATGGGTCTTGAATGCGTTCGTCGCATTTTCACATAGCGTTTTTTGAAACTTTAGAGCTTTATTATTTAGACTTTTGTACTCTTATTTTTTGTACGATTACTTGTACGCTTTTGTTTATCATCTTTCAGATGGTGAACATCCATACGAGAGTAACACATCCTAGGCCAACCATGAGTGCCGAGTGAGAGGTAGCACAACTAACACCACAACAGTTATAGTAAGAGCAGGTGCCAGCACTTGCATCGACATATTCGGTTGCCATTATTGCTCAAACTATAGCAGTGACCATCATCGCAATGCACCAGGAGCATCCACCACTATTACCACTACCACTGTATCAGTTGTTATACTTGTGGTGAGCAACATTTTTAACATTATCCCTAGTATCTAGGTTACATACTGTATGGTATATCCCGTTACTCTTCATCACATCATCATCACAATCATCACGACGTATCAAAGATCCAAACATCCGATAACTCCAACGTGCGTCTACAACGTGTACCACTGCATCTTCAATGTGCATCACGTTCATCTTCACCATGCTCCACTACTCCACCTAATGATGGTATAATTTATGTTTTTTACTTAAAAATATTTTCAATTTTTAATAAAGTTGTTCAAACGAGATGGGAATCTCATTCGAACGAAAGGGCATTCTTGTTGGAAGACTCGTTAGAAGTCTACACCAAACGAGCATCGATCGAGGGCGTACTGTTTCAAGTCGTTAAAAGGTCGTTTAAAGAATGTTCAAACGAGATAGGCTTGTCATTTGAATGAAACCTGTTTTTGTTTTAATGAAGAACTGACCTCGTTCGAACGAGCATCAAACTCGTTCGAACAACTGGTGTCGCCTCGATTTTTATGTTTTCCTATAAATACCTGCTTCATGTAGGATTTTTACAAGACTTTTACAAATATATTTTCTGCAGAACTACGACATAAAGTCTCATATTTTAAAAGGTAAAACATATTTTGATTCACACACATCACCTCCCATATATTTATGTGAATCTACTTTGAAACCCTCATGTAATTTCCACTAGAATTACATCTTGTGGAAAATGCATCTCCACTCCTGTTCTTGTGATTCTTTTGGGCATCATTGCTGAAGGATTTGCGATTATTGCGGGGATCATTGCTGAAAGAAGAGGAAGGCAACCTGCGGGAGATTCATCGAAAATATGTTGTTCCTTTATAGAATTTGTAAATTTTATAAAGTGAATAAGAAAAAGTTTTACTTGAAAGGGATTTTTCCTGAAAACTGTCTTTTGTGGTTTGAATGCATGTTTTACTGTTTTACACAATAATCACCTAGTTGCATGTTCTACCGTAAAAAGAATTAAAAATTGGTGTGGGTTTTAATCTGAATGTAATAAGTTAACGCCATTAGATCATTGCGCACTCTCAAATTGGTATCAGAGTAGGTTGAACCAAGTTATCGTGTTATCCTATTTTTTCAAAGAGTTTTTTTACTGATACCAATTCTCTCAAATTGGTCTCAGAGCCATTTACACAATTTTACCGTGTAATTGATTTTTTGAAGAAAAAAAATCTTGATATCAATTTTTGTTTTGAAAAATTGTTGATCTTTAGAAAATTGCAATTTTTTGATGGATAACTTATATAATAGGATGCCAATTTTCGATGGATCGAACTATGCCTATTGGAAAGACTGAATGAGATCCACTTTAAAATCCATATGAGAGGGTTTTGTTAGTATGTGAAAGAGGGTGAACTCCTCCCACGATCACCATTGATAATGTCACACATCCTAAACCCGTCTCTTCCTGGACTAATGATGAGTTTAAAAGGATCACTTACAACTCCCATGGCCTTAGTGCTCTTTCTGGAGCCATTATCCCCGATGAGTTCCATCACATCATGACATGCACCTTGTCAAAAGAGGCATGGAATACCCTCCAGCTAATACACGAGGGAACCAATGTTGTATAAGCATCAAAGCTTCAAATTTTGACTACCCAATTTGAGACCATCACTATGCTAGTCTGAGTCGTTTGATGAGTTTTATGCGCATTTTTTGGACATAGTCAATTCGAGTTTTAATTTGGGTGAGAAGATTCCTGAGACGAGAGTAGTTAAGAAATTTTAAGGTCACTCCCAGCCTGCTTAATTCCTAAGGTCACCGAGCTTAATTCTTTAGAGATCATAGACACTTTTAGGTTAGAAGAGCTTGTAGGAGATCTTCAAACATATAAGATAGATATATTCCCTAAAATCATTAAACCCAAGGAAGTAGGGATTGCTTTAAATACTCAAACTAAAAATAAGAAAAAGGAGGGAGTTTGTGAGTCTGATTCTGAGGGAGAATCTGATGTTGATGACTTGGCCTTGTTTGCGAAATTTTCTCAAATTTTCAAAAGAAAATTCTTCCAATCAAAAGATTTTTGAGAAAAATAAAAAAAAAGAATGAGGTCAAGGATAATGGTGATAAAGATGAAGAGATAAGGTGTTAGGAGTGAAAAGGTAAAGGGCACAAGTCATATGAGTGTCCCACTAAGATAAAGAGAAAGGGTAAGGATATTTCAAATAAAGCCACTCATAGCGATTGTGACATCGAGTCAATTGATTCAAGGAGAGAATCACCACTTAAAACGTGCCTATCGTTCATGGCTAGTCACATGAGATCTACTAGCTTATTCCACGACGATGAGGACATATGTAAACATGAAAGCCTCGATGATGAGTTGAGAACTTTTGGAGAGAGTGAGGATAAGGTCGTGAGTGAGGGAGAGGATGATCTTGAAAAGATTTTAGTGATTTATACACCGAGACGTTGAAAACTAAAAATACAAATAAATATTTTTCTCTTAGGGTGTTAGATTTGGAGAGAGAGATGAAAGTTTTGAGGGTGTGTGAGGCGTCGGCAAGTTAACTCGACAAGGTGAAGGTTTTTTGGAGTGAGCAATTGATCGTCTTAGGTAGGGAGAAGAGAGACTTTACCAACACCGTGGATAGTCTTATTAAAGATCTTAAATATTTATTGGAGACTCGTGGGAAACTTGAAGCCCGTGTAGCCCAACTCGAGAGATATCCATTACACCAAAATGCTAATTTTGTGAGTGCTAATGGGGGTGACAAACTTATCACTCTCGAAAGCAGTCATAAAATTGTTTGTAACTCCCATTAGGGGTGATAAAATAAATGGGTAATAAAAACTTTAAGTCAATTAGTTTATCACCGCTAATGAGAGTCAGAAATGTTGCCATATAATTAATTAGTAACTCCTATAAGCAGTCACAAATTCATAACTGTCACAGCAGTCACAAAATTATTAGTAGACTTAAGTTTTGACTCTTGTGAGCAGTCACAAAATTATAATTGCTATAAGGAGTCACAAAATTATAATTGCTATGAGGAGTCGTAAGTTTTGGCCTAGTACTAAATTTGTGACTGCTATCGACAGTCATAAATTTGTAACTGCTTATTGCAGTCACAAATTTTGACATAAGACTTAATTTATAATTGCTATTGACAGTCATAATTTTGTAACCACTTCCAGCAGTCACAAATTTTGGCTAGACTTAATCACAAAATTTTTGACCTACTTTAATTTCCCTCTTCTCTCTCATCTCTCTTCTTACAACTCCCTCCCTTTCGTTTTGTTAACGTGAAGAACTAAACATCGGTGCTGCAAAGAACTAAACCTCTATGTGAGTTATATGTTTATGCTTTCGATTTAGGTTTAGGTTATATCAGCCATTTTCGATTTTGATTTGGAAATGGTTCGATTTCATCTACAATATTTTTAGATCATAATAACGTAGTTTATGATATTTATTTCATATTTGTGTGCAACTTAAATTAGGTACAAATTATTTTCGAAAAGAATGCACCTTAAATTATCTGATGGAGACATATAGTAAACCCCAGGTAACACAATGAAGTTAGTTTCAATTTTCTTCCTTTTGAAGTGTTCATATGGTTGTAAGTTAATTGCAAGTTTCATTTATTAATAGAATCGCCATGGGAGGTGGAGCAGGTTCTTCGATTCATGGTAGATTTTGAGTTGCAACCGAGAATTCTGCTTTTTTCTATTCTTCATGCTTTTTTGAATAAAAAAATATTTCTATCATTGTATTTCGTTTTTAAGTAATTTATATCTTTGTAGTTCGTTTAATTTCTTATAATCATATATAATAAACCCTCATTTTCTAGTTATAAACTTAGAAGGCCGTGTTATCTTTTATATTATCATTTCTTTTTCTCATTTTTTGTTTAATAGTCAAAGCTCATCACCAGGCTTTATTTATTAGTCGTATAATTAGTTATTCATTTATATAAGACTAGATTTGATGCGAACACTGATGTACACGAGTGTAATGGATTAAACCTGTAGCAAGAAAGTTATAGAGAGATACATGGGAAGAGTGTGAGGCAAAATTTATTATTTTCTAATTCTCTCTTACTCACCTGTACCACCTTTCTATCTTTTGCCTCTTTTAATTCTAAATTTCTCTTAAAACTTGACTTTTCTTTTTCTGGCAGTAGGACCAATCATAGATTGATTGTGGTCATCGAGTGTTATGTGGAAGTATGAAGAGGTGATGATTGTAATGATGATGCCATTTATGATCAATAGAATGCACATGGTAAGTTTACTATTATCCTTGCGTAAATACATTTATACATGCGTATGTGCATGATTTTCCCTCTCTTAGGTCCACGTTAATTATTTACCTCAGAATATGTTTCTCATGATATCGTTTCGGGTTTGGACATATTTTTAACTGGCCCCCTTGAATTAGATGTTAGTTCAAATACCCCTTGACCGGGCGGAAAAAGTGTGCGCGTGTAAAGTGCACAATCGTCGTGTGTTTCGCCGCCGCGATACAAAGAAAACCTAAGCTACTACTACACTTGACAAGCAAGTACAGCGGTAAGTCGGGTATCGTAAATCCACAGGGAGTGATTGAATTTTAGATTTTAATTGTTTTAATTACTTCAGGAATAAAAGTGGTGTAAAAGAAATAAGAAAAGGTGAATGGGTGGTTATGGTGACAAAAGAAAAGAATAAGTTACGCTACACAAAAGTAAAGCGAGGATCGGGATCGCACAGACGCCTTCACAGGCTAAACAACTACTAATTAGAATTTCGGTTCGAAAACATTTAATCGATCATTCTCAATTAAGCATAAACATCACGCAATAAGGAATTTAAGCCAAAGTTGCGAAATTAAACATTTAATGAAAAATGGTCACACGCGGATTAAATTCGGATAATCGCTATAAACACTAACGTTGCATGACAAAGAAATTTAAACGTATAATAATCCGACTTTAGTACGCGAGGTTTCAATTAAATGCAATTTTACACGAAACCCTAAATTTCGAGGTCCGAACCCGAAAATGGCGGAAATGCAATCCCGACCCTATTTATCTAGGGACTAAGCATGATTAAACTAAATTAAACTAATTAACTAAGAAAGCAATAAATTAAAGCAAGAAAACCTAATTAGAAAGCATGGAAATTATCTAGAAAGCAAGGAAATGAAGAAATACAAACTATATTAATGGAGAGGGAAGATGAATAGTCAATCTTACAACCAATTAGTGTGTCAATCCAAGAGAGGAAGAAGAAGAACCAATCAAAACCCCTCCAACCCTAACTAAACTAAGCTAAAAACGTATATGGGCTGGTCTCCCTGTTATTACAACAAAATTTGGCTTATATAGTAAGTTAGAATAAAAGAAAAGAAGAAAGAAAAGAAAAGAAAATATCTGCAAAAAAACAGGGGATCGATCGATCGACCCCTTTGGTCGATCGATCGATCAAGGGAAAATATCGACAATCCTGAAAGGTCGATCGATCGACCAAAATGGTCGATCGATCGATCAAGCAGGGCAGATTGCAGCAGCAGCCCCTGCTTCTTTTCTTCCTCTTCTCCTTCTCCTCTTTTGCTTCCTTGTATTTCCTCCGCAAGAAACGCCGTAAATTCTTCGTTATGCATCGGAATCGCGCACCGTTCGCGGCCACGCAAAGCTAGCGAGGAGGGTTACAAATTCCGTGAGATGTCGGGCCAGGTACCCAAGCTGTGAAAAGACTAAAATGCCCTCGAACGTGTGGTTGTGTACGGAACTTCGCCGGAATGCATCCGAACTTCGTACTAAGCATCCAAATACCTACAAAAGCTCAATTAACCCCTGCAAAACATGTTATTATAGAAATCCGAGGTTGTCTAGTTAACGAGCATAAATATAGGGATTAAGATACCCGAGGGGGATAATAACGCGTAGGTTAACGAGTGAAATACGCAATATTTGCGTCGTATCACACCCCCTAACTTACACATTGCTAGTCCCTAGCAATGAAACAGGAAACAACAAGAACTACAAGCAAACCAAAAGCAGGAGAAAGAACAAAAGTATGGTATAAAAGAAATAAAAATATAAGGCCACTTTCGCGGGCGAACGATTGCATTTAGCATATGCAATAAGCCGTTAAACCCCTAGGTTACCCTAGTGGACGAGTGTCGTCTCGTGAGGGTTTTCAGAGATGGTACCCACAAACATCACATGGTTTCCTCAAAATATGCCCAACACAACATGCGACAAACTCAACAACAACGAAAAAGATTTCAAACATGTTATTAGCATATTGAACGAATTCAAGCTAAAGTCCGTTGTTATTAACAAGTTGAATGCACCTCATAGAATTGAAACTTTAAAAGTGGGAGGGGGGAAAAAGCACATGAACAATATGATTTGGTAAAAACTTAAATAAATCGGATAAACATAAAGGCATGCATATATTCAATCCTCACGGGCATTACGATCATCAAGCGAATTCACTCAAAACAGGGAGGTAACACACGGGACATGCGGGCTAAAGAGTAAATGTAAATGGAAACTAGGCCGCACACATGTCACAAATGAAGAACGCTATATATAAAATGAAAAACTGTAATCTCAATGAAACGATACCGCACACTAAAAGAGGCGAAATGCATTTTCACAGATTATCAAAACTATTATGACTTTTAAATTACATGCACCCTAAGATCACATAGGACTTTAAATAGGGTTGTAATGTAGGATAGGCTAGGGTACGAAATTAAGGAATGTATATACGAATTCAAAGTGTTCGGGATGAAAACTCGGGATAATGGAAAAATGTGGGCAATATCAAAAATTGGAAAACAAGTTCCAAAACAAGCATTAGATATATCATCGGGGAGAGTAATCAAAGCTTATTGAACTATACACAACATATACAACTTTCTCTTTCTTTTTCTTTTCTTCTTTTTCATGTTTTCTTTTGTTTTCTTTTGCTTTTTGCTTTCTCTTTTTCTTCACTTTTTTTTACTACTTTCTTTTCTTTACTTATCAAACTCTCATATGCCTAAATTGCAACCGACATCATAAAAACATCATTCAATCCCAAGTAACATTCCAAACAAAGGTATGTAAGGTGTATGTATGGCTTAAAACTCCAATTTGGAGTTGGTTATGGTATTTTAGGTAATGAAACGAAAGGCTAGTATTTAAGCTCAAAGGGGTTAACGAGGGTAAACATATAAGGTGAGGTCAAGGCTAATACGGGTGATATAACAAAGATAGCCTATGATCATTTCCAAAAGTTTACGTAATTCTCAAGTCAAAACAATATAAGAAAATCATGCTCAAGTAACACATTTCAAGGATGAACTCAATTAATGAACGGTCAAATGAAAGAATAGTGAGATTACCAACGAATTCAACGTTTTCAATGAGAAAAGAATAGTGTATAACACTCACAAACAACGAAAGGTACAAAGCTTACTCGGTGTAAGTATATACAATGCAACAAAAGATTACCGAGTTATAAAAATCTTAAACCAAATCAATATGACAAGGAAAGTGCATATGCTCATGGGATAAAGTTTAATTCATGAAGTTATTCACAATATCAATGATTTGAGGACTAAAGTCTAATAACTTCTAAAATAAAGAACATGCATCATTGAGTTGTCAATCGGATCGGGCAATTATTAAAATTTATCATCGAAAACAAGGCAAAAGGCCCAACAAAGGAGAAAAAAGAAAGAAAATATTTTTGAAAATTTTCAAATTTTTCACAAAAAGGCATACTTAGTAACTAACAAGTAAGCAAATCCATGGACAAAACAAAGAAATGGATAGAATATCCTACACCCCCTAACTTAAATGTTGCATTGTCCTCAATGCGCATTAAGAACACAACACAAAGAGAGGAAAGAACGATATTACCCAAAATTGGAGCGATCTCCATAAGCGCGAGTCCAAAGGAATCTACAAAACAAGTTAGTACCGAGCATAGAAAAAACAAATAACAAAAGGTTAACTAATTACACTAGACTAAATTAAAAAGGAAAGAAAAAAAAAGGAAAGAAAGAAAATTAAAAAGCTAACTATTTACAACCTACTATTTAGGCTTCACACTAACTATACACTAGAAGTCTAAATAGTTGAGGGTCCACCCAAAAAGGTATTTGACTTTGAAAGATCAACGGTGGACCCTCCAAAGTGAACATGCCTCCCGGAAGATATGAATTCCGTTTGAACAACGGAAGGCATGTGGGTCGTGAAAAAAGTGAACCATCGCCAATTTGAAATTTTGGGCGGACGATGGGGGATTTGGATAATAAGGGGGAAAGGTACACTAGAGGACCAAGAAAAATCGACTCATCTCCCAAAGGTTTTTCAAGTGGAATGGGAGATAGTGCACACACGGGGATATGTTCCATCGAAAACAAATTCGGTAAGGAGTCCTCATCGGCAAAAAGTGTAGAAGTTTTAAAAGTTTCTACCGACTCATAGGAATCAACCGGTAATTCTAATGGTTCAATGACGGAAAACGTAAATGGTGATGAAAAAAATTCAATCTCAATCGACTCATCGTCGGAAGGAGATTGAATTTCGGGGGAGAAAGATGCACACTCGATGAGAAATTCTTCGAAAAATTTAGGTGAAACACAAGTTTCCACCTCCTCGTTATTTTGTGCATAAGAATTCATCTCATCGCAAAGTGCACCAAGTCTCATTCCAGCATCATTTAGGCTTTCCAAACCTTGGGAGTAAAGAAGCAAAGTTTCTTCCAAAGTAGGCTTCCTCGGCTCAAGAGCCTCGGACTCCTCATTTGGTTGAAACTCGTCTTCGAAAGTAATGAAATAATAATCGTCATTGGATTCGAATAATGAATCCAACTCAAGCTCCCAATAACGATTTTCATTCCGATAAATTTTTTCAAGTCTTTCATTTTCAAGAAAATCTTCGAAATGGAAAACTTGAAAACTACCCCCAAAGTAAGAATCATTAGAATGACCGTAATAACTATAATAGTAGGACATGATTACCTCGTTGTTTGTAGATGGAGAATCCGAGCAAGAAAGTGAGCAACCGCGAATCAAAGTTTCTTAGCGCTCAAAGTATGCAAATCCTGCAAAAAAGGTTAAAACAAAGAATACAAATACAAAAGGAAAAATACTACGAAATAATAAAACAATTACAATCTAAAATACACTCCCCGGCAACGGCGCCATTTTGTGACTGGACGGAAAAAGTGTACGCGTGTAAAGTGCACAATCGTCGTGTGTTTCGCCGCCGCGATACAAAGAAAACCTAAGCTACTACTACACTTGACAAGCAAGTATAGCGGTAAGTTGGGTATCGTAAATCCACAGGGAGTGATTGAATTTTAGATGTTAATTGTTTTAATTACTCCAGGAATAAAAGTGGTGTAAAAGAAATAAGAAAAGGTGAATGGGTGGTTATGGTGACAAAAGAAAAGAATAAGTTACGCTACACAAAAGTAAAGAGAGGATCGGGATCACACACACGCATTCACGGGCTAAACAACTACTAATTAGAATTTCGGTTCGAAAACATTTAATCGATCATTCTCAATTAAGCATAAACATCACGCAATAAGGAATTTAAGCCAAAGTTGCGAGATTAAACATTTAACGGAAAATGGTCACACGCGGATTAAATTCGGATAATCGCTATAAACACTAACGTTGCATGACAAAGAAAGTTAAACGCATAATAATCCGACTTTAGTACGCGAGGTTTCAATTAAATGCAATTTTACACGAAACCCTAAATTTCGAGGTCCGAACCCGAAAATGGCGGAAATGCAATCCCGACCCTATTTATCTAGGGACTAAGCATGATTAAACTAAATTAAACTAATTAACTAAGAAAGAAATAAATTAAAGCAAGAAAACCTAATTAGAAAGCATGGAAATTATCTAGAAAGCAAGGAAATGAAGAAATACAAACTATATTAATGGAGAGGGAAGATGAATAGTCAATCTTACAACCAATTAGTGTGTCAATCCAAGAGAGGAAGAAGAAGAACCAATCAAAACCCCTCCAACCCTAACTAAACTAAGCTAAAAACGTATATGGGCTGGTCTCCCTGTTATTACAACAAAATTTGGCTTATATAGTAAGTTAGAATAAAAGAAAAGAAGAAAGAAAAGAAAAGAAAATATCTGCAGAAAAACAGGGGATCGATCGATCGACCCCTTTGGTCGATCGATCGATCAAGGGAAAATATCGACAATCCTGAAAGGTCGATCGATCGACCAAAATGGTCGATCGATCGATCAAGCAGGGCAGATTGCAGCAGCAGCCCCTGCTTCTTTTCTTCCTCTTCTCCTTCTCCTCTTTTGCTTCCTTGTATTTCCTTCGCAAGAAACGCCGTAACTTCTTCGTTATGCATCGGATTCGCGCACCGTTCACGGCCATGCGAAGCTAGAGAGGAGGGCTACAACTTCCGTGAGATGTCGGTCCAGGTACCCAAGCTATGAAAAGACTAAAATGCCCTCGAACGTGTGGTTGTGTACGAAACTTCGCCGGAATGCATCCGAAATTCATACTAAGCATCCAAATACCTACAAAAGCTCAATTAACCCCTACAAAACATGTTATCATAGAAATCCGAGGTTTTCTGGTTAACGAGCATAAATATAGGGATTAAGATACCCGAGGGGGCTAATAACGCGTAGGTTAACGGGTGAAATACGCAATATTTGCGTCGTATCACCCTTATATTTTCATAATCTTTAAATTTACCCCCTATTTCTTTATATTCTGGAGCTAAGTATCCAAAAGTCCCTATTACACACTAAACAGAGTACTTATATGATTCATATTGTGTTATTGATAGTCCAAAACCGCCTAGCTAATACAATTATCATGTAAACACAAATTTAATTTTATGACAATAAACCCCATTATGGGGAGTTTTTAGCAACACGTACAGGTTCTCTGCAGAAAATTAAATAGTTCACGGGATTTTGTTCATAAATAGTGCAGGGGATTTTTCTATTTTATGGCTTCATTTGAATTTATCTAGCTCATGGTCATGGTTAACTAAGATATTCTTTGGTCGTATATCTCTGTGGATTATGTTATTCTCGAGCAAATGATTTAAACATCTGGATACTCCTAATACAAGTTTTAACCTCTCCCCTAATGTTAAAGGCCTACGGCTATTATCTAAATCATGTAAAAAAAACTCATTTGATTTTCATAGGATGCCATTATTGTACATCTTTTAAATTAAAATATTGAATACTTACAATGATCTTCCCTTTGCTTTTTATTTACTATAAGAACTAACATTTGAGTTCAGTTATGATAACCTATTTGCCATTTCCGTTTCCACACGTGTTTGATTTGTTTTACCACTTTTTTATTAATAGATCGTGGATCATTGAATTCTATTTTATGTATTCAGATTTCTCTAGATAAGCTATATGATCTACAAGTTCGACCCCGAGGATTATTCTAGCCGCTGACTGTTCTTACACAACTGCATCCACATGAAAAAAAGCATATGTTTATATTATTGCATGAAGAACCACATATGTTTCAGTTCATTTCATTGGAAGAGGCATATCAGGTTTGGATTTGCAAATGTATTCAGTTTATTATTATGAAATGCTAATGATGCTTCACAGAAGTAATGTAGTAATGTGCCGTTGTGCTATTAAGTTTTTTGTTTCTGAGCATTGCTTTGTTGTCTACTTAGTTCATCCTATTATACTGCGACATCTCAATCTTCGTTTTGAGAATTAAACTCCATTCAGTAAAGTAAATTTTGACTACTTATATGGCAAGGCATTGAAAACTAATTTATTTAACTACAAAATTCACACCTAAATTAAATATTTGAAAAAGGTATTCAGTAACGCTGAATAACTGAGTAACCGAAGTAGCCCCATTTCTGCTATCTTAAAATAAGGTTTCCTCCAAAGCGGCCTTTGTGCATAAAATATCTATTCAAGGGGATAACTGTAGAGTCTTACCTCACAGACAATATAGGATGACACCTGCAACTGCCTCCTCCAAAGGTCTAGGGTCTCTAAAATAAAGAGTGCCATATCCTTATTTACTACTACAATGAATCCATGCTTTTTCAATATACATTCATTATTCACCTGTACCATTCATTATCAAATTTAATTACTCGAGTTACAACGTTTGTACAATCCATTATCCATGTCCAACCCAATGTCATATTATCACAACTGTTTATTTTCAGTACTTAGGCAAGTTGACTGATTAAAGTACACAATGTGATCGTGTAATATCCCAAGGTTCAAGATTATTGCACAGTATCTATTCAGTTATTCCAAAAGTTTCTTACATTCAACAAGGAAATTGAGTTGTATACCAACCATTATAATTGAGTTAAATTCATTGCATTGTGTTGACCTTATATTCGAGTTTGAGATTGTGTTGGATTGTCAATGAAACTGGATTTGGTTGAATTTCACACTGGTATTGCATTTGCATTCACATTAGTCAATTGCTAATTTGATTTGATTAGTAGTTTGTAGTCACGGTCCTATTTTTGTTAATTAAGTATGCTTTACTCTGAAAATAATATCTTACTTTTTCTTTTTAATTCATGCTATAGCGTTTTATTGAATTCATTATGTTACTCTGTTTCATCTTAAGTTGATCCAGCTTTGAATATCCATTTGTTAAAATATGTTCATATTTTATTTGTTTCTGCTAATTTTATACATAGTGTGGTTAATTGGCTTTAATTTTGAATCTCAAGTGATATAACTTATTGGATTACTTGCGTTAATCTATTTGAATACTAGGCATACTTGCTCCGGATTTGAATTGATGATCCATTTTGGAGTTTTTTTTAATATAATAGTGAAATAAATCAATATGTGTCGATGAAAATGGAAGTTGTTGTATAGGAATTAAATGGTCGCAGATGTGTTCATCTTCCCCCCCACGATTGGTGACGATCTTCACATGAAGCTGTTGTACCTAGAAAACGGGGGTGAGTTAACATATGTAGAATATGGAATTATTATGGTCTCTTAGTGGTGATTGTACTTTTATTTAACATTTAATATTCTTTTGTAGATTAACCATTCAATCGGTTAATTTGTATCCTTTTGATTTTATGTTAATACACTGGCATTTATTTATGTTTGCAGTATTTGTTTTCTTTGTATTCTCTTATTGATTCTCCACCTGGTTTTTCATCTCTTGCTTAGGATGTTTTTCCTTTTCTCACTATTTCATTTAGGCAATGATTTGAGTTTGGTTGTGTTTAATTAACTTATAGCTATAGTTGATTTGATTTTTCCATATTATGGTGTCTTTTTTGTTTATTATCTAGTGTAGCAACACAAATCTATAGTCAAATATACCCTTAATGACTTTTTAAAGATAATTGATCACTTATGAAGTCTGATGTAGTTTAATTTTAAGCAACACCCATTTTCTACTTTATATTAGAGCATTACAAATGTTACACTGGTATAGCAGAGGATCTTCTATGTAAGGTATGCCTAGCCTTTCTCTTTTTCCCTGTGACTAGAGGATCCTTTGTGTTACACCTTTTTGGACTCACTTCAGTATCCAGTATCAAGTATCATATTTGGCTTGTCCATACCACAATGGCCCTCTTCATGGCTTACGGTTTATGTTACAGCATCTTTTGGGCTAACACTGGTCAAATTTCATTGAAGACGTGTGTACTTACATCTTCGATCTAAGCTTCATAACGACTAAAGTAATTCTCAACACTTGGCAACATAATACCATCCTAGATAAAGATACAACGCAATAAATTATATTTTTGTGAGTCTCTACAAGACGGGAAGTATTCCTTATACGAGTGCTTGTAGCATTACACGAGATTTCTTCTAAGATTTCCTCAAACAGAGTCTCCAATAATGTACACACTGTCGTCTGACATTGACAGGTATTATTAAACAAATTTTCACCTTATTATTACTTCCACTTTTGATTTTGTAATTTGATATTTGTTACTTTGATTCCTTGCTGAGTTTGTTTATCCTTGATTTGATCTTCACATTCTATTAATTGGAGCATTAATGAAAAATGTGATGGTCATTGTGATTAAAGGTTACAATGGATTGGAATAGGTTAAATTGCAAACAAAAAAAATCTCATAGAACTGTCATTTTGGCAAAAATTCCCTGAAAACTATACTAATGCAAAAAATTACCCTGAACCATGTATTTGGGTGTAATGACCCTTGTGTATATTAAATACTCTATGGGAAATCATAGACATTACTTATCTCCAAGTCATCAGATACTTTTAAGTAATTTCAAAGAAAAATAACTGAGATCCATAGACAGGTAAGAAGCAAAATAATTCATTTAATGTGCAAGATAGCTAAACAATCACAAATATGGTAAAGTGTTAAGTATTGGATATGGAATTTGTGCACTGATCAATAGGATGCCTGTTAACTATGATCCTTATATAGTAGGCTGCATCACTATATAATTTATACATCTGAGTAAAACCAATACGGTTCACTAAGAACTAGTTATGCGTCCTTTTCTACATCAATGTTATACAGTAGGCAACGAACATATTGTGAATACTTATAACATATGCGTGATTGAATAACATAGTAGGCCGCATATTATCAGTGCTATCTTGTTTATTCTTATATAGTAGGCTGCATAACTTATGTATATTTGTATATAATAGGTTGCATAACATATATCTTGTTGATTCTTATATAATAGGATGCATAACATATATTTTATTGATTCTTATATAATAGGTTGCATAATATACTATATATGTATATAGTAACTTGTTGATTTGTTTGATGCAAAGCTTTTTTTTTCCGATGGGAGGTGCAATTTCTGAGCTTGTAATTTGGTAATTGAAAACATTAGGCAAAATAATGTTTATACAATTATTTTGTACAAACATATTGCTATTAAATGACTGTGTTATACTAAAATGACTGTGTTGTACTGAAATTTGGTATTAAATGACTGTTTGGTATTGAATTTGTTTGAGTTTGCATCTGATCAAGGAGGACTTTTTATTGATGTGATAAAGAAGGCATTTTGTGAATCTGAAGATGCATTTTTGCATTTGGTTAAGAAGTCATAGATGACTCAACCACAAATTATATCGATTCGATAATGTTGCCTTATTCATGTGATTTCAAATGATGTTCTGTATGTAGTGAATCTAGTGGACTCGAGGGACTTTCTTGACAGACTGTTAGATGGAGGGGGCTAGTTCTTCGAATGCGGTTGCAGAACGGATATCAACAGATCATAATGTTGCGGTTGCGGAGGTAAGGTGTAGGCGCTTCATCCTGGTGATTCACATCTAGTAAGGGTTAAACATTAGTGAGTAGCATAAGAAGTACTTTTATTTTAAATATTATAGATGAATAAAAAGTAATCAATTTTGACTATTTTCTAAAACCTGTGTATATACATTTATTATGTATTCTTTGGTTTAATATATTGATGTGTGAAGTCTCTAAATCGAGATACTAAAGTACAATATGATTTCGATGTGTGCTTTTTTTTTTAATTAATTACACTTGCCTCTACGCCCCATTTTGTGTGTAGTTTTATTATATTACTTGCCTTGTCTTGTCTTCACTATTTTGATTACCTGCCTTGTGTCTAACCCTCTGCTTAGTAGTTCGATTGGATGTTTCTCAGGCTAGAATGTGGGTTATCTCGAGTGTCCTCTACCAAACATAGACAAAAACTATATGTTTGTGTGTCAATATGACCTTTCTACTTGATTATATCTTTTTGATAGAATTTAGCCCTTATTTTCACTATAGAACACCGATATAACTGGTTTCTCTTTCTATTGTGTTCCTATTTTCTTACCAAGTCTCTCATTATTATTACCATATTACTTTTCCACTTGCATGTATTATGAAAATAACATTGTGCCCCACCTTCTTTATTGTCACTAACATAGTCACATTCTATTGTTTGTAGGCATACACATGGCATACTCGGTATACGTAGTATTCAAAGGCCTAAATCCAGATGTTTACACTTCGTGGCAAGAAACACAAACACAAGTCAATGGATACCGAGGCGTCATAATAAAAAAATTTGAGTCCATTGAACTTGCTCAGCATGCGTACTTCGAGTACACGAGGGATATGTCATTGCATCAATACCCCCCACGGTTAATATACCTAGACTTCACGAAGCATATCCATCGCGTGGTGACCCCTGGTCTAGGTTTAGAATAATTTATTACATGTTCATGACATTTCATGTCATAAAAGTGTTATGTCGTTATTTTTTTAGTTTATTTTTTTATTTTATGTTCATTTTTGTACTTGGCGCCCAAGAAGGGGTTGTGTTGATGTAAAATTAAATGTAAACAAGTTTTCTGTGTACCGAATATTTGGAATATCATAAATACAAATGAAATATTGTCAAAGTTTTTAGACTTGTTACATGTTCATGATATTTATTCTACTCTCATCATTTCATCATTTTGTGAAAATATAAATATATTTATTACAACTCTTACCACATTTAACAAATTCAACTTTTGTAACTGCTAATATCAGTCAAAAATTTGTCACTACTGTCAATTTTGTAACTACTAATAGTAGTTACAAATATAAGATTCGCAACTGCTGATAGCAGTTATAAATATTTGATTCATAACTGCTGACAACGGTTACAAATATTAGATTCGTAAATGTTGACAGCAGTTACAAATAACAGTTACAAATTGGGGTCATCAGTCATAACCCTCATAGGGGTTATAAAAATTTATGACTGCCATTAGGAGTTAAATATTTCTTTTGTCACTCCCTATATTATGACGGTAAATAGCAGTTATAAAGGTCATTTGTGACTGCTAGCAGCATTCACAAATCACCAATTTTGGTGTAGTGATCTCAAACGTGCTCGGGAGGTCAAAGTAACTTTAAAGGACACATCTAAGAATGTTGGAAAGATGCTCCCCGGTCCTGCTTTGGGTAATGTTGAGAGGATAGGAATAGGTTATAACACTGCAACCACTTCCCATGTAGCATCTGAGTCATTTCTCGAGTTTGTGAAAGATCTATATGGCCCTCGACTTAATCCACCTAGGAATCAGAATTCATGTACGAGATATCGTCCTCGACTTTTTGAGATAGGTGGACCCAAGCCCGTTTATGTTTGTTCCCATTGCAAGCAAAGAGGTCACCTTAGGGAATTTTTCTTTAACTAAGGGAGAGTGTCTCATAGGTATCTTTTTCGTTATGATACTACACGAGTACCTATAAGAGTTCCCACATGCACTCCCTCACATGTTGCTCCACATGCTCTTGCACATCACGAGAGAGACTTTGAGAGTTTTAGAGAGCAAATAGAGTATTTAGTCAAAACTTCACAAAATTTGATTGAGGAATTTCATAGGATGTCGTCTCCTTTTGAGAGCTCCTATGAGCCTAACGATTAAGGTTGAGACTTTTACCTAGAATAGGGTGCATTTCATGATCATATCGTATATCCCTATTGCTATTGTGTACTATCATTGTATTTATATTTTTTATTTTTTCCATATTTTATGAAAAATACAAAAAAGATTTTTGGTTTCTTTTTAAGAAAAATGAAAACTATAAAAAGATTTTTGATTTTAAGAAAAATGAAAAAAGAAAAAAGATTTTCTTTTTATAAAATTTTGGAAAAACACAGAAAGATTTTGTAGTTTGTTTACACCTTCTATGGATGGACATTTAGGATAACCGAGTCAGAATATGATTCCATTATCCACGTGACTGTTTGAAAGTGTTCTAAGACACAAAATCATTTCATCCATGTATTTTATCATGTGTTGGAGTCATTGAGTTGTGAATAGACGATTACTTAGTACATGTTTGACTCGTTGTTCCTTAACTTCACATGTACTTTATTTATTTGAGCATTGCACTTATCAGTCACATGTTGATCAAGGTGTTTTCATCTCAATATTGCCTAAAATAAAAAATATATCATATGATATAAAGGCTGTGCTTGTAAGAACCATTGTCCGGATAGAAAAAATAGAAAATTATTTTTCGATAAAATTGGTATATTTTAAGCAATGGAATCAGGTCGCAAAAGACATGTTGACCTTGTGTGAAAAGCCACCGTTTGCAAAGAAAAAAGACTAAAAGATTAACTACAAATAAAAACATAAGTACTAGGCCAAATTTAGCTTTGAACGTTGATGCTTCATTACACACTAGAATTAATCTCTTCAAATTTTTTTCAGTGAATTTCTATATTATGAGAGGATTTTAAAGGAGTTAAAGTAGAAGACAAATGGATTTGAACATATCATATAATCTCTAAAAAATTAGTTAATTTTTGGCGCTTGATCGAGCGCGAACCGTGCGTCATGTAATACGCAAATCGTTGTTATCGGTTCGGCGATTCAATACAAAAAAACCTAAAGTACAACTACACTTGACAGGAAAGCACAACGGTAAGTCGGGTATCATAAGAAATCCACAGGGAGTGATTGAATTTTAGATTTTAATTATTTAATTACTTAAGGAATAAAAGTGTAAAAGGTGATAGATTGTTATGGTGACAAAAGAAAGGAATAAGTTACGCTCCACAAAAGTAAAGCGAGGATCGGGATCGCATCCTACCACATGGATCGAAACAACTACTAATTAGAGTTAAGGATCGAAAGCAATTTGATCGAGCATTTTAATTAAGCATAAACTTCACGCAATACGGAATTTAAGTCAAAGTTTCTTAAATAAACATTTAATCAAAAATGGTCGCACGCGGATTAAATTCGGATTGTCTCTATAAACTATAACGTTGTGTATAAAGAAAGATAAATGCATAACAATCCAACTTTGATACGCGCGGTTTCAATTAAACGCAATTTTACACAAAACCTAGTTTTCGGAGCTCGAGGCCCGTTAATGGCAGAACACAACCCCGACCCTATTTATCTAAGTGAACGACATGTAGATAAGATAAATTACACTAATTAAACTAATTAAAGCAATAAATAAATAACTACAACTAATTAACAAGGCATGAAATTTAACTACAAAGTAAGGAATGAAGGAAAATCAACTATATTAATTGAGAGGATGATGAATAATACAACTTACAAACCCAAATGGATGTCACCCCAAAGAGAAATGAAGATGAGCTCTCAAAACCAAACCCTAACCTAAAATATCTCTAGAAACTCAGTCTATGATTTATTACAACAAATATCTCTCATATAGTAAGTTGGGGAAGAAATAAAGAAGAAAGAAAAGAAAAGGAAGAAAGTGCTGTAAAAACTGGGGATCGATCGATCGAAACCAAGGGTCGATCGATCGATGGTTCAGGAAAAAGCCAACTGTCTTCGAAGTATGGTAAAAAATGAGGAATCGATCGATCGACCCCTTTTGTCGATCAATCGATCCATTAGGTTTCAGCCAAGTTCCCCTGTTTTGATTTCTTTGTAATTCTCTTCCGCGAAAAGCCTCATAACTTCTTCGTTAGGGATCGGATTCGTGCACCGTTCACGCCCACACGAAGCTTGGACTGAGGAATACAACTTTCATGAAGATATTAGGGGCCAGATGCCCAAACTGTGAAATGACTAAATTGCCCTTGCGCGTGCGGAGCTGTACGAAACTTCACCATAGTGTGTCCGAACTTCATACTAAGCATCCAAATACCTAAAAAATATCCATTAACCCCTGAAAAACATATATCTATACAATTCCAATGTTGTCTGGTTAACGAGCATAAATATAGGGATTAAGATACCCGAGGGGGCTAATAACGCATAGGCTAACGGGTGAAATACGCTATATTTGCGTCGTACCACACCCCCTAACTTACACATTGCTTGTCCATAGCAATGAAATAGGAAACAATAAGAACTACAGGTAAATCAAAAATAGGATATAAGTACAAAAATGGGATAGAAAAGGATAAGGCCACTTTCGTGGGCAAACGATTGCATTTAGCGTATGCAATAAGTCGTTAAACCCCTAGGTTACCCTAGTGGACGAGTGTCATCTCGTGAGGGTTTTCAGGGATGAAACCCACAAACATCATATAGTTTCCTCAAAATATGACCAACCCAACATGGGACAAACTCAACAACAACGAAAAATATTTCAAACATGTTAATAACATAGCGAACGAATTCACGCAAAAGTTCGTAGTTATTAACATTATAGAAAGAACTTCATAGAATTAAAACCTCAATAATGAGAGGGGGGAGAGAGCACATGCATAGTATGATTTGGTCAAAACTTAAATAAATCGGATAAACATAAAAGCATGCATATATCCAATCCTCATGGGCATTACACTGATCAAATGAATTCACTTGAAATAGGGAGGTAACACATGGAACATGCGGGCATAAAGAGTAAATGTAAATAAAAACCAGGCCGCGCACATGTCACAAATGAAGAACACTATATAGAAAATGAAAAATATGTAATCTTAATGAAAGATATCTCTCATTAAAGGTGAAATGCATTTTCACAGATTATCAACATTATTTAAACTTTAAAATTAAATTCACCCTAAGATCACATAGGACTTGTATAGGGTTGTAATGTAGGCTAGGCTAGGGTACGAAACGAATGAGATGTATATACGGATTCAAAGTGTTCGGAATGAAAAACTTGGAATAATGGTAAATAGTAGGCAATAAAAAAATGGAAAACAAGTTCCAAACAAGCATTAAATATAATAATTGGAGAGTAACAAGGATTATTGGACTATATACACAATATATACAACTTTCTCTTTTCTTCTTTTCTCACTTTTTCTTTTGTTTTCTTTTTTTGCTTTTATTTTTGCTTTTTATTTTCTTTTTCACTACTTTATTTTCTTTCATCACTCTTTTCTTGCTCAAATTGCAACCACACTACATAAACATCATTCAATCCCAAACAACATTCCAAACAAAGGCGTGTAAGGTAATATGTACGGTGTATAACTCTAATGTGGAGTTGGTTAATGGGAATTTGGGTAATGGAATGAAAGGCTATATTTAGGCTCAAAGGGGTTGACTAGAGAAACATTTAAGGTGAGGTTAAGGCTAATATGGGCGATCATTTCATAAAGTTTACGCAATTCTCGAGTCAAAACAATATATGAAAATCATGCTCAAGTAACACATTTCAAGATATAAACTCAATTAATGAACGATCAATGAAAGAATAGAGAGATTACTGAAGACTGCAACGTTTTCAAAGAGGAAAGAATAGTGTATACACTCACAGATGAAGAAAAGTCCAAAGCTCACTCGGTGTAAGTATATACAATGCAACAAAAGATTCCCGAGTTATAAAAATCTTAAACCACATCAATAAAACAAGAAAAGTGGATGTGTTCATGTGATAAAGTTTAATTCATGAAGTTATTCATAATATCAATGATTTGAGGACTAAAGTCTAATAACTTCTAAAATTGAGAACATGAATCATTGAGTTGTCTATTGGATCTGGCAATTATTGAAATTTATCAACGGAAACAAAAGCAAAATGCCCAACAAAGGAGAAAAAAGAAAAAAAATATTTTTGAATATTTTTTATTTTTTTCTAAGAAAGCATACTTTGTAACTAACAAGTGATCAAATCCGTGGAATAAACAAAGAATGGACAGAATATCCCATACCCCCTAACTTAAATGTTGCATTGTCCTCAATGCGCATTAATAACGCAACACAAAGAGAGAAAAATAACGACATTACCCAAAATTGAAGCGATCTCCACAAGTACAAGTCCAAACGAATCTACACAATAAGTTAGTACGGAGCATAGCAAAAAGCAATAACAAAAAATTTAACTAATTACACTAGACTAAATTAAAAATAAAAGAAAAATTAAAGAAAGAAAGAATAAAAATCTAACTATTTACAACCTACTATTTAGACTTCACACTAACTATACATTAGAAGTTTAAATTTTTTAGGATCCACCCAAACTACATTTTGACTTTGAAAGATCAACGGTGGACCCTCTAAAGAAATCATGCCTCCTGGAAAATATGAATTGCGTTTGAACAACGGAAGGCATGTGGGTGGTGGAAAAAGTGAACCATCGTCAATTTGAAATTTTGGGCGGAGGATGGGGGATTTGGATAACAAGGGGGGAAAGGTACACTAGAGGCCCAAGAAAAATCGACTTATCTCCCAAAGATTTTTCAAGTGGAATGGTAGATGGTGCACACACAGGGATAACATCCATAAAAAACAAGTCCGGTAAAAAGTCCTCATCAACAAAAAGTGTAGAAATTTTAAAAGTTTCTACCGACTCATAGGAATCAACCGGTAATTCTAATGGTTCAATCACGAAAAATGAATATGGTTATGAAACAAATTAAATCTCAATCGACTTATCTTCGAAAGGAGATTGAATTTCGGTGGAGAAAGATGCACACTCGATGAGAAATTCTTTGAAAAATTTAGGTGAAACACAAGTTTCCACCTCCTCGTTGTTTTGTTTTAGGAATTCATCTCATCGCAAAGTGCTCCAAGTCTCATTCCATTACCATTTAGGTTTTCCAAACCTTGGGAGTAAAGAAGAAAAGTTTCTTTCAAAGTAAGCTTCCTCGGTTCTAGATCCTCGGATTCCTCATTTGGTTGAAATTCTTCTTCACATTCATCGGAATAGGAATCGTTATTGGATTCGAATAATGAATCCAACTCAAGCTCCCAATAACAATTTTCATTCCGATAATTGTTTTCAAGTCTTTCAATCTCAAGAAAATATTCAAAATGGAAAACTAGAAAACTATCCCCAAAGTAAGAATCATTAGAATGACCATAATAACTATAAAAGAAATACATGATTACCAAATTGTATGTAGATGGAGAATTCGATGAAAAGGTGCGCGACCGAGAATCAACGTTTCTAAGAGCTCAAGTATGCAAATCTTGCGAAAAAGGTTAAAACAAAGAATACAAATAGGAAAGGAAAAATAGTACGAAATAATAAAATAATTACAATTTAAAACACACTCCCCGACAAAGACGCCATTTTTTATGGGAGGGAAACCGAGTGTTCGTGTAGGGACAATGTCGTTGATTTTGCTCCCGCTCTACATGAAAAAAATCTAAACTACAACTACACTTGACAGGTAAGCACAAAGGTAAGTCGGGTATCGTAAGAAATCCACAAGGAGTGATTGAATTTTAGATTTTAATTGTTTAATTACTTTAGGAATAAAAGTGTAAAAGCTGATAGGTTGTTATGGTGACAAAAGAATGGAATAAGTTATGCTACACAAAAGAAAATCGAGCATAGGGATAGCATCCTACCACACGGATTGAAACAACTACTAATTAGAGTTAAAGCTCGAAAGAAATTTAATCGAGCATTTTAATTAAGCATAAACTTCACGCAATAAGGAATTTAAGCCAAAGTTGCTTGAATAAACATTTAATCAAAAATGGTTGCACACAGATTAAATTCAAATTGTCACTATAAAATCTAACGTTGCGTGACAAAGAAAGATAAATGCATAATTTTACACAAAACCTAGTTTTCGGAGCTCGAGGACCGTTAATGGCGAAACACAACCCCGACCCTATTTATCTAAGGGCACGACATGGAAATAAGCTAAATTACACTAATTAAACTAATTAAAGTAATAAATAAATAAATAACTACAACTAATTAACAAGGCATGAAATTAAACTACAAAGTAAGGAATGAAGGAAAAGCAACTATATTAATGTAGAGGATGATGAATAGTATAACTTACAGACCCAAATGGATGTCACCCCAAAGAGAAATGAATATGAGATCTCAAAATCAAACCCTAACCTAAAATATCTATAAAAACTAAGCTTATGATTTGTTACAACAAATATCTCTTATATAGTAAGTTGGGGAAGAAATAAAGAAGAAAGAAAACAAAAGGAAGAAAGTGCTATAAAAAACAGGAGATCGATTGATCGAACTCAAGGGTCGATCAATAGATGGTTCAGGAAAAAGACCAATGTCTTCGAAGTATGGAAAAAAATGAGGAGTCGATCAATCGATCCCTTTTGTCGATCAGCCGAGTTCCCCTGTTTTGATTTCTTTGTAATTCTCTTCCGCGAAAAGCCTCGTAACTCTTTTGTTAGGAATCAGATTCGTGCACCGTTCATGGCCACTCAAATCTTAGCCCGTGGGATACAACTTTCATGAAGATATTGGGCAAGATGCCAAACTTTGAAATGACTAAATTGACCTTGTGCGTGCGGAGTTGTATGAAACTTCACTAGAATGCGTTCGAACTTCATACTAAGCATCCAAATATCTATAAGAGCTCCATTAACCCCTGAAAAACATATATCTATACAATTATGAGGTTTTATGGTTAATGAACATAAATATAGGGATTAAGATACCCGAGGGGTCTAATAACTCATAGGTTAACGGGTGAAATACGCAATATTTGCGTCGTATCAACGCTATTGGTGTGAAAATCGTTTTAGACTTTGATTTGTAGATTAGATTGAGTCAATTTCATATGAATTCATTTTTTACACCTAAGGCATACCTTAAGTACATTCCTTAGGAGTATCTTAAATCCATTGTGCACATATGTTTTGTTTGTTTGAGTTGTTTTACCTATCGAATTTGTTCACACCCATTTCTTACACATTTACGGCTTGGTTATCTTAGTGTTAGTTCCGGGGTGGGGGTGGGGGGGTGGGGGTACTTGTATATTATTATGCGCAATAAAAAGTTGAAAATTTCATAAAGAGTTGGTTTGGGCGAATGCAATTAACATTTGGGAACATGACCCTCGAGATAAATATTTTCAATAATATCAAGAACGAGGGTGAAGAAGGAGAACAGCGAGAGACAGATCGTTTAGAGGCAGCACACGAGCATGGGAGGACACACACGCGAGAGTCGATAGGGGTATGCCTTGTTACATCAAGTGAGAGCGAAAGTTGCAACATGGAGCGAAGGGTAGGGGAGGTATACGTAGTAACTGAAATGAAGAGTGTGAGTGAGCCCTTGAGTGTGAGAGAGAGCGACAATTTAGAGGGCATCGGGAGAGGTTTGTATGAGTTCTTAGAGGAGAGCGAATGGCGAGACACGATATATACTTTCTCCTCGATTGCTACCCACCCACACCACCTAATAATTTTGAGATGGAGTGAGGAAGGAAGGATGTGGAAACAGAGGAAGAAAGAGATCTAGAGGGGTTGAGCCTAGCGGAATTTGAGAGAGAATTCGGGCAGGTTGATGAGAGCCTTAACGACGAAGTCCAATCTCTATTGGGCTCACGGATTCATTTAGTAGAGAGTGAGTGGAAAGATAAAATTGATGAGTTTCTTCGCAATGAACATCCACCCATGCAACTTCAGTCCTCGGAGGTAATTGAAGATAAGACTCAAGTCTCGTCTAACTTAAAGCCCGACCCACGTAGTACGCATCACGAGGATCCTTTTTCAATTAATCACGATAAGTCTCCCCGTCTTTCCTTTATTTATGGACAAAGACCAACTTATTCCGGTTATTAGTGTATGATAGGCAGAGGGGAGAGATTAGGAGAGCAACGGCTCCCGTGCAAGGGGTAGGGTGATTGGTGGAGAGAAATGAGAGGTCGTCGCACCCCCGATGCGTATGGGTTGATTTTTTGTTGTATTTTTGAGTCATGCATGAGTTTCATATAGTGTCTTGGTGCATTTTGACAATTTGATTGTTTTATTTGTCGCACTTATTCTTTTTCTTCTTTAGATTTTAGTCTTTTTGATTGAGGACAATGCAAAAGTCTAAGTTGGGGTGTGTGTGTGTGTGTGTGTGTGTGCGTGTGTGTGTGATAAGTGTGTCTTTATAAAACTTCACAAATCTTTAAAATGCAAAAAAAAAATGAAAAATTTTGAAAAATAAAAAATATTTTTCTTCAAAATAAATAAAAATTGGAATTTAAATTTTTCAAAAATATCACCTTTATTCTATTTGAAGTCTGAAATTGTTAAATCTCAATTGCACTAAGCCGAAATTAACCAAAGATGAAAATTGTGCGAAAATTGACGACTTAACGAATAAGTGTGGAGATTAACAAAACCCGGTGAGATTTCGAGCCTATCGATTTTTTTGAGTTTTTAAATCAATCCGAGTTAATGGTTAACTCAAAGTTTGGATTCATCGTTTTAAATAAGTCGTTGATGATCTCAATTCTTTGTTTTGATCGGTTACGAGAAACATGTGTGTTGTTGCCTCGAAAAGCGCGCTATAAATTTCTAAATTAAATTAATCTCGAGACGCATATGGTAAATTAATATGTGATTCTGACAATGAAGTAGGCCATCGTTTGTTACCCAAAAACATTAGCCATAAAAATTGTAAAAAACTATCCTTTTGATAACCCAATTGAGCCGAATAAAATTTTCCTTTTCGTTTGGTAACCCGAAAAACCCAAGTAGCTCGAAATTGTGAAAATTGGTAATGTCATCAAGCAAGTCCAAATAGTGCAATAAAAAGGGGCAAGAAAAAAAATGATAGAAAAATGCACAACAAAAATCGCAAGAAAAAGAATAAAAAATGAGCAAAAGCCTAAAAAAAAGCACTAAGGGACATCATAAGAAAAAAATTCCGATTTCGAAGTTCTCAACCATTTCCATGTTACCCAATACACCTTTAACCTGAAAAGTCCTACCGAGTCCTAAATGCTAAATTAATTATCGCGTGGAGAGATAAGATACTAAAAGATAAATAAGAAAGAGTGAATGGTGTGTGTAAGAAGCAATGTTCTCGTTTCTCAAAATACCGTATTCCGATGAAGAGATCATTTCACCATATATTTCTGTCCTTTGAACATAGTATGCGTGAATTTGTGTTTCAATACATTTACTCTTTATGGCATACATACCGAGATAATAGCCACAATTCAATTGATTTGTTTGTGAGAGCATCGCATGAGCATTTGAATCGAAACGAATTTTTGAAAAGCAACGTAATGATCAATTGGTGGAAATTTGAGGTTAATTTTCAGCTTCGCACACACACACGATAAATTGAGACTCTTTTGAATATGAATTTATGGTGATTATTTTTCGGAAAGTTTAAATTGTATAATTTTTAAGTATTTTGATTTTTTATTGAGTCGAAGTCGAATTTTGTGGGTATATTCACTGCAAACCCTCACGAGACAACACTCGTCCTACTAGGATAACCTAGGGGTTTAACGGCTTATTGCATACGCTAAATGCAATCGCTTGCTCGCGAAAAATGTATTCTATCCCAATAAAGTGTTTAGAAGAGTTGTGACGTTATTCCTTATCTTTTACATTGCTCCGGATGCGCAAAGTTCTAAGTTAGGGGGATTTGATCGGGCATAAATATTGTATATTTATCCCCTTAATTCCGGCACCTTTGTGAACCCAAGTGGTGCAATTAATATGTATTTAACTCATAATTATGCTATTTACCTTCGTTGGTAAGTATTTCGTGTTTTGTGTTTCTCTTATGTGTTTTACAGGTAAAGTATGCAAACGGTGCGAAAGAGAAATCGAAACAATGAAAGAAAGGCTAGGAAGGCAAGTTCTAGGGCATTTTAATAATTCTTCAACCTGATCCCGGAGATGGGGCCAACTGGAAAGTTTAAGAGCTCAGAATAAAGATAACACTGGAAAAAAATAGCACCCAAATCTGAGCTATGATTAAGGAGTTATGATCATTTGAAGTTGAGAAAAAATCCAAGAAAGAAAACAATAAAGCATGAAAATATTTCGAAGTGTTGAATTTCCAGCAAGTTCCCCAGAACCACAGAATGAGCCGATTCAGGGGGAACCGGTTCGGGGTACATGCAGAACCGGTTCGGGGTACCTCATGCGTGAATTTTCACTTGAATTCTGATTGGTCCAAAGAGTTCTAAGATGTTACAAACTCTTCTAAAACGTATTTGTATCTTTATAATGACTTAGAAAAGAGAGTTTTGATTAGTTTTTCATAGAGAGGAAGGAAGGAGAGTAGCTTAGAACCATAGAATATAATTCTCCATCAAGTAGGTACTTTTATTGTTTGAATTAAAAGTTTTCTTTAAATAAAGTTTGTTCTTTTCTTTCTTAATCTTGTAGTTAATTTATTTACAGACTTTCTTTATTTTTGGGGTTTTCAATTCGTTTATACATGCTTAGAGTTAGTTTTCTTATTGATTCAATTACATGTAACGTAGGATTCATGTTTTTAATTAATTATATAGAAACTACGGTTTCTAAGGGTTGGTGTGCATGAACCCAAGCCGATGTAATTTAGCCATATAGAAACTAGGTTTGAATTGAAATTTGAATTAATCTTGGTGTGTAGTTGTCAAAACCATCATAGACATTTTTACCTCAGTTGACCCTAGGTAACCGTGGTGTTTAAGGATGTGATGCACGTGTAGCTATTGCGACATGATACGACTAAGAATGTGTCTCTAAAGTGCGTATTCTCTAGGCTCAAGTGCAAGCCTGTCGGGTTAGTAATAAACCCGGTAAGTCGGGATCGTCTCCACAGGGAAATAGGACGAGAAAATCGTGACGACGGAAGGACAGACGGTTAACCCTAACTTGTCTCTAAAAAGAAATAAAAAGATGATTGAGATGAGAAATCACTAATTAACTAAGTGCAAACTAAATTAAACTACTGTATTAACTATGTGATCAAAATTTACTAACTAAGAATGACTTAATAAGAATGAAGGAAAAAAACAGGTTGGGAATACAATCCCTCAAACCCTAGTAAATTTACCGTATAGAATGCTAGAATTTTTAATTAGAAATTTAATTGAACCCGGTCTTTAGTACTCCCAAGCATTACATATATAAGGTTCAAGACCACACCATACATAATCAAAGGATGAGTAAAGCAGTGTCGCAATAGCTACACGCGCATCACATCCTTAAATACCACGGTTACCTAGGGTCAACCGAGGTAAAAAGGTATATGATGGCTGTGACACTACACAACATGATTCATTCAAATTTCAATTCAAACCCTAGTTTCTACATGGCTAAATTACATTGGGCTGGGTTCATGCACATCAACCCTTAGAAATCTAGCCTAACATGGTACAATTAATTAAAAATATGAATCCTACGTTTCATGTAATTTAATCAATAAGAAAACTATCTCTAAGCATGTATAAACGAATTGAAAACCCAGAAAATAAAGAAAGCCTTTAAATAAATTAACTACAAGATTAAGAAATAAATGAACAAACTTTATTTAAAGAAAACTTATAATTCAAACAATAAAAGTACCTACTTGATGGAGAATAATTTTCAACACGTCATCATGATCGTCATGACGTATTAAATATCTGAATCTACAATAATTCCAATGTGCATCTACAATGTGTACCACTACATCTTCAACGTGCATCTCGTTCATCTTCATCATGCTCCACTACTCCACCTAATGATGGTATAATTTATGTTTGGAGTTTGGAGTTCGAATTTTATTTATAATTATATTAGGAGTTATTTTTATTTTATTTTATTTAAAAATGAGGCATTTTTTACTTAAAAATATTTTCAATTTTCGCCAATATCGTTCAAACGAGATGGGAATCTCATTCGAATGAAAGGGCGTTCTTGTTCGAAGACTTGTTAGAAGTCTACATCAAACGAGCATCAATTGAGTGCGTACTGTTTCAAGTCATTAGAAGGTCGCTTGAAGCAGGTTTAAATGAGATAGGCTTGTCGTTCGAATGAAACCTATTTTCGTTCTAACGAAGAGCTAATCTCTTTATAATGAGCATCAAACTCTTTCGAATAACTGACTTGCCTCAATTTATGCGTTTTCCTATAAATACATGATCCATATAGGATTTTACAAGACTTTTACAAATACATTTTCTGCAAACTTGCTGCATAAAGTATCATATTTTAAAAAGGAAAACGTCTTTTGATTCACACATATCACCTCCCATATATAGTTGTGAATCCACTTTGAAATCGTCATGTAATTTCTACCGAAATTACATCTCGTGGACAAGGCATCTCCACTGCCATTCTTGTGATTCTTCTGGGTATCATTGTTCAAGGATTTGTGATTCTTGCAGGGATCATTACTAAAGGAAGACAAAGGTCACCTGCGGGAGATTCGTTGAAAAGCCGTTGATACTCTATAGAATTTGTATGTTGCGATTTGTAAATTTTATAAAGTGAATAAGAAAAGATTTTTTCCCAAAAGGGATTTTTCCCGAAAACTGTCTTCTATGGTTTGAATGCATGTTTTACCGTTTTACAAAATAATCACCTGGTTGCATGTTCTAGCGTAAAAAGAATTGAAAATTGGAGTGAGTTGTCATTTGAATTTAATAAGTTAATGCCATTAGATAATTGCGCACTCTTAATTGGGTGTTTCGCCCATTTCTGGATCAGTTCGTCATTATGTCCATTGATGACATACTAGTGTATTCTCAGTTCGAGGAGGAGCATGCACATCATTTGTGGATTGTTTTGCAGATGCTTTGAGAGCATAAGTTGTATGCTAAGTTCTCTAAGTGCATAGTTTCATTACAGGAGGTGCAGTTTTGGGACACGTTGTGTCAGAGGCTAGGATTTTGGTGGATCCAAGCAAAGTATCGACGGTTATGGAGTGGGGACAACCCATGATACCTACAGAGGTTTGGAACTTCTTGGGTTTGGATGGATACTAAAAGATGTTTATTCAGGGGTTCTCGAATATTTCCGGGCCATTGATTCACCTTACCCAGAAGGGGGTACAATTTACTTGGATCTCATATTCTTAAAGATCATTCAAGGAGGTTAAGGAGAGACTCACGACCACGCTCGTAATTGTTTTACCACAGGGCAAAGTGGACTATCTATTTGACACCCATGCATCACTTCAGGGGCTTTGTGAAGTTCTAATGCAGGAGGAGAGGCCCATAACTTATGTTTCCCGTAAACTTAAGCCTCATGAGGGAAACTACCCCGCCCATAATTTGGAGTTGGCGGTGTTAGACTTTCTCCTTCGTATTTAGAGACATCATCAGTTGGGTGAGAGGTTCACGTTATTTTCGGATGATAAGAGTATTTCATATTTTTTCACTCAACGAGAGTTGAAAAAGACAGAGAAGATGGTTCGAGTTTGTTAAGGACTACCACATTTCAATTCAATATAATTTGGGGAATTCGAATGTGGTAGCAGGCGCTTTGAGCCGTAGATCGATCATTATTGTGGCAGTTTTTTAGGAAAAGTATGGGGATAAGTTACCTGATTTGTGGGTGGAGAAGTTGGATGCCTTGCGTTCTATGGATTTGTTAGATGTATTTTTAGCAGTTATGGCCGTTACACTTTCTATTGTGTTGCGGGGGATTTAGACCTGGACTTCAGACTCCTTTTATCAAGAGAAGGTGAGAGAACTTCTATATGGATGGTTTCTATTTTGATTGATTGTCTCGGATAGAGGATTGAGATTTCGGGAGCGTTTGGTTGTGTTGATTGGTCATGAGGTACGGAGTGTAATTTTGGTCGAGGCACATGGTTCGTGGTTCACTGTGCATCCCAGAGGTGACAAAATGTATAGTGACATGCGGAGACATTATTAGTGGGCAGGGGTAAAGAGAGACATTGTTGAGTTTTTGTCTAGGTGTGCCACATATCAGTTATTAAAGGTGGAGAGACCAGTAAAGGAGTTGTAGTCATTGGATATCCCCGTGTAGAAGTGGGGGAGCCTTTCCATGGATTTTATCGTGGAGTTGTCGAGGTCCAGAGAGGACATAATTCTTTTTGGTCCATCTTCGATATATTGACGAAGGTGTCTCATTTTTTTCAGTGTGGACAAATTACATCACAGAGCAGTACGCTGGAATTTTTATTGTGGAGCTTGTGTGTCTTCATAGAGTACCGCCTGATAATGTGTCCGACAGGATGATAAATTTGTTTCCCAATTTGGGATTATCTTCAGGAGGCGATAGGGGTAGAGTTGAGTTTCAGTACCATATTTCACTCTTAGATATATGGTCAGATTGAATAGGTGAACTAAATTCTGGAGGACATGATACAAGCTTGTGTGTTGGATTATAAAGGAAGTTTGGATTAACACTTGTCTTTTATAGAGTTTGCGTAGAACAATAGTGACCATCAGATTACTGGGATGGCACCTTATTTGTCGTTGTATAGATGACAGTTTTGTTCACTGACTTATTGATTGGAGATGGGGGATAGTAGGTTGTTTAGACCGAATGTTAGTAGAGACACCTCAGATAAGGTAGCACTTATTTGGGAGCATATGAAGACGGGCCAGGATCGAAAAAAGAGTTACGCCAATAAGAGAAAACGTAAGAGTTTCAGGCGGGGGATCGGGTTCTTCTGAAGGTATCCCCTATTAAGGGAGCTGTGAGATTCAAATCCAAGGGGGAAGTGGCACCCCTATTTGTAAGTCCTTCATGATCTTGGATAGATTGGTCCTCGTGGCGTATTATTTGGCCTTATTGAATCATCTTCAGTGGGTACACAATATCTCCTATGTGTTCATGTTAAGGAAGTTCCCGAGGGATGAGTTAGCCTATCAGCACCATCAACCTTGATGGGATTAAATTACAGCCTGACGCGATCTACGAGGATAGACTATGGTGTATACTTTACCAGAGAGAGCAAAAATTATAATCGAAGGGCATTTCATTAGCTAAAGTCCAGTGGGGGCCTAATAACGGTGCTGAGTCGACTTGGGAGAGGAGGGATGATATGCGGGCAAGATATCTAGAGATCTTTGAGGACAAAATTCCTTATTTAAGGGGGGAAGAATGTAATACCCCACATTATCAGTGAATTATTTAATTATGAAATTTATTATTTAATTTCCTTTGAGACAGTGGGATGTGACTTATTATATTTTATCTATGTTGACTAATGTATTACGTGAATTAACACCTTTTGGAAACGGTTAAAATATACGATAATATATTAATTAAATATGTGAAGTGACTTAGTATTATGGGCGACTATGAAATGGTTGGGAAATAGGTGTCGGTTTTTTTTTTGTTTGGATTATTCCCTCAATGTCGGGTCCCACCGTTCGTTACACATAATTAATTAATAATTGATTCTTTAATTAAATTGACTCGTACTGTCTTATAAATTAAGTTGTTGGATAAATTAGTTACTTGATTTATCATATTTCGGGTTACCTTTTGGGGCATTTGAAATGTTCATTTTTTTTTTATTATAAGTAGTATGATTAAGTCTAATGGGTTACTGTATGGTTTGGGAAGAGTTTTGGTCTAGTTGGAGTGCTAATTGGGATTGTGGGTACCTTCTTTGTCTTCTAGGCCCATGAGAGTAGCCGGACCAAGCCCAACTAAAAATAGAGGATGTACGACCCAAACTATGGGACACTTTAAATAGCGATTAGAACTAAGAATTTGACCCGTTCCATCCTAAAAAATCTCGAAGGAGATATTCAAGGGATAGTGGGATAGCGGGCAGTTACCATCAACCCTCTCTCCCTCTTATGGAATATATATTGTACCCCTGGCCCGGGAAAAAGGGAACATAGAAAAAAACCTTGATTGTGAGTTACTTAATATATCAGTAGACCTCTCCGTGGACGTAAGCAATTTGACGAACCACGTACATCTTTGTGTTGTGTGATTGCGATCTTTGCCGTTCTTTTCTTTATAGTGATTGTCTTTCATTATTATTTGTGTTGAAATATTTGTCACCACAATTGTCGTCGTCTATGGGAAACGGTTGTTTTTCCTTTATGAAAGTCTTCACTAGCAGGGACCTACAATGTCCGATCATATCAGCAATGCCCCTCAAGCAGGGAATATTCAAGAGCAGCTTATCCCTCTTAGGGTAAGGTTCGGAGTACGTCATTTGAACCAGAGGCTCCGCCGAGAGAGGCATCTCTTCTAAGAGAGCCAGGGGCCAGTTAGAACCACACAGATTTCTAGGCTGATAGACGCCTATAAGGTCAGGCTTCAAGAACAGGAGGAGGCTACTCTAAAACAGGAAGCTAAAAATGCTCACCTCAAAAGGAAACTAGAGAAGATGGAAAGGGATCTCCACCGTAACACAAGACAACGCTACAATCAAACTCTTAGCCCTCGGGCGAGCAAGCCTCGCAGCCAAGAAAGGAGCCCGGGGCATGGGTCATAGAGGTCTAAGAGACACAGGTCAAATGACGATCAGTCCGAGCAGTAATAATCAACTCACCGACACAAGATCCCTTGTCGAAGGAATGATGATATACAAAGATTAGTCGGGAGAGAAATGGGCCAGTACCCAGCTCATTGGGGTGCCAGATCAACAAGAGAGCTGGACAAGCGAGCTCTCAGAACTCAGATGAAGTCCCCTTTTTCAAGGGCGATTGAGGAGAAAAAGAAGCCTCGAAGAATTTCACGGTGCCCAGATTCAATATTTACGATGGAAAGACTGATCCCATCGATCATGTCAGACAATATAGATAGGCCATGACCCTGTGGAACCATAATGATGCACTCATGTGCCGAATTTTCTCATCAAGCCTGCACGATGTCGCCCAAAAATGGTTTGAGAATCTTCCTCACAGATCCATCAGGAACTTTAAGTCCCTAGCCGAGTTGTTCACAACTCACTTTATTACGAGCAACTCACATCCGAAGAGGATGGACGCTTTGCTGACAATGGAGAAAAAACATCAGGAGAACCTTTGAGACTATGCGAAGAGATACTAGGTGGTGTTTAATGAAGTCGGGGATTTCTCAGAGCAGGTTGTATTAACATCCTTCAAGATCAGCTTGCCCCACTCCTGCCTCTTACAGCAGTCCCTCACTAAGAAAGAGGCCACGACCATCGATGACTTGATCGACCGTGCCGAAAAATACGCCAAAGTCGAAGATGTAACCCGTCCTAGTGTAGGATAAAATGGTGGCACCAAAGTTATCGGTAAGGGGGCAAAAAAAGTGACACTCAAAAGAAAGGAAGTAAGAACGGGGGAAAAAATAGCCCGCCCCAAGAGTGGGAAGAAAGGTGATGCCTCGAAGGCATTTCAAGCCGTAAATACTGTCTTCAGAGAATTGATTTATAAGATCCTCAGAAAAATCAAAGATGAACCATTCATTAGGTGGCCTAAGAAGATGGGTGGAAACCCCTCCAAGCGTAATAACGCATTAAGATGTGCTTTTCACAAGGAAGGCGGTCACAAAATCGAGCACTGCAAGGCTCTAAAGTCCCACCTGGAAGAGCTAGCCCAAGTTGGACACTTAAGTGAATTCGTAGAGAAGAAGCCAGAGAAGGTAGCTGTAAACGGCAATCAGAAACCAGATAATGTTCTCGAAGAGGATGTTGGCCACGAGTTCGCAGTGATCTATGGGGTGTCTGACCTCATGAAGATTCAGGGGAACGCAGCTCGAATGGAGGTGAAGAAGCTGATAGCAGTGATCTAAGATTTTCAGATTGATCTGGCAAAAACCCAAGCACGAAAGCATCGACATCCTGAAGAAATCAACTATAATAAGCACATCGTATTCAGAGATGAGGATTTGGTGGGAGTGAGAACTCCACACCATGACGCATTGTTCATTACACTTAGGACAGCTAACTTCGACGTCGACAGGTTACTCGTCAACCAAGGAAGCTCATCTAAAGTAATGTACCTCGAGCTATTCAAAAAGTTGAAGTTAATCACCGCCGACCTAAGTGAGACCACTGTTCCTTTGGTTGTCTTCACAGGAAAGATAATAATCCCCTTGGGAAAGATCGTCCAACTCGTAAGGGTAGGAAGAATCTCAAAGATGATCGAGTTTCTTGTGGTTGATATCGATTCACTCTACCAAGCCATCCTCGGTAGAGGATGGCTGCACGCGATGAAGGCCGTCTCATCGACCTATCATCAGAAGTTGAAGTGTGTAACAGAGGGTGGAGTAGCTTAAATCCATGGAGATCAAGAAATGGAAAGGAAGTGCCTTATAGAGGCCATACGCCCGAAATAAGAGAAAAAAATTGAGGAAGCGAGAAACAAAGGCCAAAAACAGGAGAGGCTGATGCCCTCTAAATAACAGTTAAGATATGGTAGACCAGGAGTGGAGGAGACCAGGCTCCTCCCCTCTGAGAGGGTCGTCGAGGACCTGGAAGAAGTCGCAGCCAAAAGTGGCCCAACTGAGAGAACATTTTTTATTGGAACATCCCTTACTAATCGTGAGAAGAAGGAATTGGTTACCCTCCTTCGAAGAAATTTGGACATTTTCGCATGGGAGCCCTAGGAATTGCCCGGAATCGATTCCAGCATTACCTACCACCGATTACACATGGATCCAACCTTCAAGCCAGTTATACAGAAGGCACGTCGGACAACCCCAGAGAAAGACGAAGCAATGGAGAAGGAAGTGGAGAAGTTACTGAATGCATGGTCCATACGGGAAGTTCAGTTCCCTAAATGGCTATCCAACCCAGTAGTGGTCCCTAAGAGCAATGGGAAGTGGAGGGTCTGTATCGACTTCACCGATCTCAATAGGGCTTGCCCCAAGGACAACTTCCCTCTTCCAAAGATCGACCAACTAGTGGATAAAATAGCAGCTCATGAAACAATGAGCTTCTTAGATGCGTATTTCGAATATCACTAGATCCCTCTGCACGAGTCGGATCAAGATAAGACTGCCTTCATCACTAATGTTGGTTTATTCTATTACAAAGTTATGCCCTTCGGGCTCAAAAACACGGGGGAGCGGTTGGTTACTAGGATGTTAAGGACCAAATGGGAGACACCATGGAAGTGTATATCGATGATATGCTCGTCAAGAGCAAGTTCAAAGAAGATCACCTCTCCTACCTAGAAAGGACCTTTGAAATTCTCATGAAGTACCGAATGAAGCTTAATGAAAGTAAGTGTTCCTTCGACATCTAATCAGGAAAATTCCTTCCTAATCCCGATAAAATCGATGCTATCAACACGGTGAAATCCCCTCGAGCTATGAGAGATGTACTTAAGCTCACAAGAACGATCACTGCCCTAAATCGGTTCATCTCCAAATCTTTAGAAAAATGTGTGACACCCCGCCTAATTAAACACCGGGTGATCAGTCCTTTATTACATTATAATCAAGGTGAACGGTTGGTTCATTCTTAGCATCACTGTCGTAAAAATAACTTTTCCAATCTAAACACCCTAAATAACTAAGCTAAGTGTCAAAACCATTTTAGACATTTCTTTCCAAATTTTATTTTAAAAACCAACATTTAATACTTTACATAATTTATAGTTAAAGAATCACACAAAAACTATTCTGGAACATACAATCCAAACAATTAAACATCCAAATGATTGAATCCAACATTTAAAACTTAAAGGAAAAACATCCTGACAATAATAAATCCCAAAGTGTAAATACTGGAAATAAACGAATCAAAATATCCAATAAAACAACTGAATAATGGAAAAGGGCGACACATGCCCAACTGGATAAAATAATGCTAGGAGTGGAATAAAAAATGAGATCTATTAAGCAAGAGGCCTGCAACTCCCACCTAAGCTGCAGCGCGTTCCTTCCAAAGGATCCTATACAAGACGCCCTTGTGGCTGGGCACCTGTAGTATATACATATATATATATATATAAGAGGAGAGTTAACAGTAAACAGGTCAGAGCCCGATGGTAAAATAAATTAAAATTTTAGTTTAGCAAGTATTTAAAATGTTTACTGGCTAATGCAGCAACATATTAGTAACGCCACTCTCTTAAGAACGTCTCACCTCTCTTCTAGTGTGAACACCTATCGCACTAATCTTCCCAACAGTTTCACTTATCTTATCTTAAGTTGCTCGTGAGATTTCAAACCGACAAATTCAAATGTTTAAGAGGTTAAATTTTATTTAAAACCAAAGTTCTCAATTAAACCTTATATAATAATAAAGTTTCTCAATAATATATCATGCTTTTCAAACACTTATACCCAAGTTGAATTAATTATTCATTTCTTACTTACCTTAGACACAGTAGGTAGTTCCCAAATTCCATATATATATATATATATATATATATATATATATATATATATATATATATATATATATATATATATATATATATATATATATGATACTCATATAATATATATATTCTAACGGCACACCACATAACAATTATGGTGCGGGCATACTCTGCTATCCAGTCCCCGTATCACTCGTACTAAGGGAAATACAAATTCGGAATCACTCTCGAACTGTATTAACATAAAACACATACAATATTGTGGCGAAGCATAGTTTCCAAGTCTCTAAGAGGTCAGCACATACCCTCACGTCTCTTAGGACCGTCTGACTATCGATCCGATAGCCTGTACCAAGAATTCCTATCTTCTAGGGTACGAGTCAATATCTCCCATAAAGGTCCCATCGAGATAAGACTGTTCCAGCGCGGTAACCTCAGGGATAACAAGTAGCGAGGGCATGATTTTTACACACATATAAAATATATGATCAATCATAGAGTCATATAGATATATAACTATTCACATTCATAAGTTAGGTACGCCCACGGCCCAACATTATATTATTCCATTCTTATTACATTTTTATTCGATCATTTCTTATAACGAACTTATTCATTTTTATTTTCGAAATTTAATTTATTCGAACTCACTTCTCATCTCTCGAAGTATTTTCTTTAGCTAATTACTAATTCAGTAGGCCCTCACTTTCCTTCTAATCCAACTCCTAGACATTTCGATTATTAAGTCTACACACATTAAATTTCTTAGGTATGAATCTTTCCCGTTTACCCTTCATTTTCCCATTTCATTAAAGTTCCACTAAACGCGGTTTACCTTGACCCTACTGGTCCTTTTTATGTTTCATTATGTTCTAATAACATTGGTCAAGATTTATTTCGCATTTAATCGAATTAAGTCAACGTAAGGAAAAATCTAGTTTTTCCCAGGAGGGGTCGATCGATCGATAGAAAGGGATCGATCGATCGAACCGTCGATCGATCGAAGCTCTTGGCTCGATCGATCGATCAAGCATGTATGGCAAAAACTGTAGAATACCAGTTACGGGAATTATCATCCAAAATCATCCAAATTCAAGTTTTTAACTCCCAAACTCCCAGAAATTTATAGTACAATCATTATAAACCCAAATGAACAATATTCTACGTAAGGCATGCGAGTTTTCATCAAGTATCATGGATTAAAAGGGCCAAAATTTTATATAATTCTCATGAACCCTAAAAATTTCTTTAACTTTATTCTTTTCATTCTTTTTCCAGAATTTCTATTTCTAACCCAATGTAAATTCGTGGTTCAACCTCTACATATGAAGGAAATTTCCAGAATGATGTTTATATCTCTACAACATGCGATTTCTAACCTCCAACATAGGTTTTCTTTCATAAAAACTCATCATAATCAACCCTAAACTAATATGAATGAAGAATTAACTAAATTAAGCAAGATAAATACTTGCCCTGGAATTTTTATTTCTGATTTGTGGATGAAATCAGTGTGGTGGTGATCCTTGTTGTGCGATCTAACGTTTGGCGGTGGCGGCGGTGCAAACGGAAGGGTTCTTGGCCTAGAACTCCTTGGTAAGCTCTTCATTTCCTTCTCCAATGGCCGTATTTTGTTTTTGGTTGTGTTAATCATAGAAGGCAACCCTAAGCATCTGATATAACCTATAAAATTCGTAGGTTTCCAAGCCCAAAAATACAAAATGTCTAAAACGCCCTCCCGGGATGTTAATTAAGCCTAAAAACGCCCCGAGACCGAAACTAAACCCCCGGGTACATTATTTTGACTATCTCGACCCTTTCGGACACTTTGGCGCACTCGAAATGACCATACGGGTGACTTATAATTTATTCACTTTTATTAATCAATTTTTTTTCCTGACACGACACGGGCGCGTCCCGACTTAAATTTCTAAAATTATCATTTTATTCACCCGTGACATTTAATAGAACCAATTTTATATATTACTTTGTTCATTAGCAATATTCAGCAAGTTTCTAATAATTACTAACTCTCGTCACGTTAGTAATTAAAAATAATTAATTTTAGGATTTATATTAAATTAATAACTTACATCAAATTTAATAAATCCCCAAATTTAGAAAGCATAAAAATACGGGGTATTACATACTTCCCCCCTAATAACGGAATTTCGTCCCGAAATTCGGAAAATAAGGCATACCTGGTAAGAATAAATCTGGGTATTTCTCGCGCATATCTGCCTCGCGCTCGTAGGTGGATTCCTCCACATTATGATGCTCCCACTGGACCCGTATAAGTGGAACTACCTTCGACCTCAATCTCCTTTCGCTATGGTCTAGGATAGCCACTGGTCTTTCCTCGTAAGAGCTGTCGGGCTGTAAGTCAATCTCCTTAATCGTGATATGGGTATGGGCCATGTCATCCCGAAGGTATCGTCTCAACGACGAGATGTGGAATACATCGTGAATGCGATGTAAATACTCTGGCAACCCCAATCTGTATGCTACCGACCCAATCCTCTCGATGATGGGAAATGGTCCCACGTACCTCGGGGCCAATTTCTCTTTCTTCCCGAATCTCATCACTCCTTTCATAGGAGATACATGTAGTAATACTTGGTCTTCCACGTTAAACTCTCGGAAGAATCGTTTTGCATCGACGTAGCTTTTTTGCCTGTCCTGGGCTACCCGAATGCGACTCCTGATAATCTCAATCCTCGGGAAGGTTTCCTGAATCACCTCTGGTCCGAGCAACTTGTTATCCCCCACCTCTAGCCAACACGTTGGGGAACGACAAGGCCTGCCATACAAAGCCTCGAATGGAGCCATGCCAATCGTGAATTGATAAGAGTTATTATAAGTGAACTCTACCAGTGGAAGATGTGGCTCCCAACCCCCTCCAAAATCAAGGACACACATGCGTATCATATCCTCCAACATATGATTAGTACGCTCTGTTTGTCCATCTGTCTGTGGGTGATATGCTGAACTCAACCTCAACTCTGTACCCATGGCCTCTTGAAAGCTCTCCCAGAAATGTGACATGAAGATCTTATCTCTATCTGACACAATATTCAGGAGCACCCCATGTAATCTGACAATCTCAGCAATGAACAACTGAGCATACTGACCCGTGGTATAGTCGGTCCGTACCGGTAGAAAATGAGCCACCTTGGTCAAATGGTCCATAATCTCCCAGATGGAGTTGTGGCCTCGCTCTGATGTAGGCAACCCAGTAATAAAATCCATAGAAATACTCTCCCACTTCCACGCGGGTATTTCCAATGGCTGAAGCAACCCTGATGGTTTTTGGTGGTCCACCTTTACCAGCTGGCAGGTAGAACACTTGGACACGAACTCAGCAATGTCCTTTTTCATCCCACTCCACCATTATTTCCGCCTCATATCCTGGTACATCTTGTCTCCCCAGGATTCACCGCAAATCGGGACCCGTGAGACTGGGTCATCACTGCATGACGTAAGTCTTCTCCTTCTGGGACCACCAATCTCCCATTAAACCTCAAACCTCCATCAGAACTAACAGAATAAGACTCAGCACCCTCAACTAAAAGTCATACAATCTGGTCCTGGCAAAATGGGTTTGCAGTCTGTGCCTGTATTACCCTCGTAACAATCTCCGGTGTCACTGTCATGATAGATATGAAGGAACGGGCTACTGCGTCTTGGTGACCCAACTCTTTCCACTTCGCTTTCCAGATGTCTGCTACATCGTCTACCGACCTACGGCTCAACGCATCGGCAACTACGTTGGCCTTCCCCGGATGGTATTGTATGTCAAACTGATAGTCCTTCACAAACCTTAACCACCTACGCTGACGCATATTCAACTCTCGCTGAGTGAACAGGTACTGCAGTGACTTGTGGTCTGTGAACAAGCTAAATTTCTCCCCTAATAAATAGTGTGTCCATATCCTCAATGCAAAAATGACCGCTGCTAACTCTAGGTCGTGTGTGGGATAATTCTTCTCGTGCAGCTTAAGCTTGTTGGAGGAAAAAGCTATAGCCTTCTCCTCATGCTGAAGTACTCCCCCGAGTCCCCGTAAAGAGGCATCGGTGTAGACCAGATACTCCACGCCCGACTTAGGTAAAGAAAGGACCGGTACTGAAGTAATCTTATCTTTCAGCTCGTCGAAAGACAATTGATAAGCATTGTCCCAAACATATGGTACCCCCTTGCGAGTCCGGTTTGTCAATGGACCCGCTATTTTGGAGAACCCCCGAATGAATCTCCTGTAGCATCCGGCTAATCCCAAGAAACTACGCACTTCCGTCGGTGTCTTGGGCTGTCCCCACTCCCTTACCGCTGACACTTTACTCGGGTCAACTGCTATCCCTCGTTCAGATACAACATGTCCCAAGAACTGCACTTCTCGTAATCAGAACCTGCACTTCTCGTACTTAGCATACAACTGATGCTCTCGTAGAGTCTGAAGAACCTGCCTCAAGTGCTCGCCATGCTCTTCCTCAGTGTGTGAATATATTAAGATGTCATTTATAAAGACGATAATAAACTGATCCAAGAACTCTATGAACACTCGGTTCATTAAGTCCATGAATACGGATGGAGCATTTGTGAGTCCAAATGGCATCACTCTAAACTCATAGGACCCATATCTCGTCAAAAAAACAGTCTTTGAAACATCCTGCTCCCTAATACGTAGCTGATGGTACCCTGACCTCAGATCTATCTTCGAAAAGAAAGTTGCTCCCCTCAACTGGTCGAACAGATCATCGATTCGAGGAAATGGATACTTGTTCCGTATCGTGACTTTGTTCAGTTCCCGGTAGTCCACACATAGCCTCAGTGAACCATCTCTCTTTTTCATAAATAACACTGGAGTGCCCCAAGGTGAGGTACTCCTACGAATGAAACCCTGGCCTAACAGCTGCTCTATTTGATCCCGTAACTCACGCATTTCCGCCGAAGCCATACAGTATGGAGCACGTGCTATCGGTTAAGTATCCGGAAATAAATTTATGAAAAAATCTATCTCTCGACTGGGGGGTAGGCCTGGTATCTCCTGAAATACATCAGAATACTCACGAACAACTGGGATCGAGTCTAAGGGAATCACGACCTCCTTAGAGGTATCCTCCTCTATGTAATATAAATGAGCGATCGAGCCTCCCTCTGGGTGAGGCATCACCACCACAAACATCTCTTGCCCCAGAATGGCAAAGACAATACTCCCACCGAAATAATCTATCATGGCTCTATAAGCTGCAAGCCAATCCATACCAATAACAATGTCGTGCTCATGCATATCTAAGACTAACATGTCTGCTGGTAATACCAAGCTACTAATCTCTACTCCTACACCCCGACATAAAAAGAAAATTAATGATCCATTTCCCAGTGGTGAGTCTACACACGTTACAGTGCTCTCTGCTGTGGCTAATAACCCTAAAGCCTTCGTAAAATGGGTAGTTATAAAATAGTGTGTCGCTTCAGTATCAAATAAAACCCGACCTATAGTACCATGGATAGGAAACATACCCTCAATCGTGGGTGGTGCCTGTGGAGCTACTGCCTGGTGGACGTTATAGACACGTCCGTACTGTAACTGCTCCTGCTGCACTGGAGCGGCTGGAATGGCTGGTACCTGAGCTGGTACAGGTTGGGCGGCAGGAAAAAGTGGCCTCTGTGGTTCATTACGGGCACCCTGCTGCTGTGGGACCCTATCACCCTCTAGGCAATCCTGGTGCTTGTGGACATTTTTACCACACCCGAAGCATTGGCCCTTAAAATTTCCTCCCATCTATCCGTACTGATTACGGCCCTGCTGGCCATTACCACCCCGCCATTGGCCCTGCTGGCCCTGCTAAAATTATTGTTGGCCCTGATGGCCCTGCTGCTGCCCCTGCGGTTGACGATGTTGGCCCTGCTGTCCCTGCTGATTAGGCTAGCCCTGCTGACCCTGCCTAAATCCCCTAAATCCATGTCTGGAATCACCTGATCGGAACCGCTTGGCAGGGTCCCCCTGATGAGAACTCTGCTCATGCTGACGAGTCTGCCCCTGAGATGTCGGTGCTCCACTAGCACCACTACCCCCTGTCCTGTCCTGCTGGCCGGACTCTCTTGCTCGCTTGCTTACCTTTAGATGGAAGCGGTGATCCTGGCAGTGTAGCAAAGCAGCATTGAGTACGTCTGTGTAGGTACTTAGAGACAGATTTCCTATAAGGTGCTGACGGATCCTCCAAGCTAACCCGTTCACAAATAATAGTATCTTCTTACTCTCAGTGGGTGCCTCATCTGGCACTATAGTGAGAAGTCTTGTGAACTCCTCTTCATACTTAGAACAGTAGAATTTTCCTTCTTCAAGTTCAGTAACTTTCGCCTCATCTCAGTTTGCACGGCGGATGGAAAATATTTGCGGTTAAATCGCTCCCAGAATGACTGAATCGGGATAACATCCCTCTCCTCCAAGGTGGTGGTGGACTCCCACCACTACAAAGAGCCCACCACTAGCTTAAAGGAAGCCAACAACTGTTTATGTACGTTTGTACACTCATACATACGCAGATGCCTCTGGATATCTTTCTTCCACTGGATGACAATGATGATATCTGAACTACCCGAGAACTCAGGGGGATACGCCTTCTGAAAGGCATCCCTAACCCGCTCCCATGCAGATGGAAGCTGTGCAGGTACTGGCGCCACTACCTGAGCTTGGGGTGGAGCCTGTTGTACTACTGCTAGCGCGACATTCACCGCCTGAGCAACGATGGCGGCTACCTCATTTGCGTTCATTGTTCCCTGAGTCGGAGCTACTGGCCGCTCGGCTTGGGCATGCCTATCCTTTGGTGCGCATCTCGGAGGCATCTGAAATGTGAAGAAATTTATTAGTCTATAGTTATTATCAAATCTCAAATAGCTGAAGACGTAATCATAAAAGCAAGAATACAACAATCCTAAAATAGGGCTCTATAACAAGAACGCTAAGCTGAAAGCGAAATAAGCCGTACAGATCCTAAAGACACTAGAACCTGACTCTGATACTACCTGTGACACCCCGCCTAATTAAACACCGGGTGATCAGTCCTTTATTACATTATAATCAAGGTGAACAGTTGGTTCATTCTTAGCATCACTGTCGTAAAAATAACTTTTCCAATTTAAACACCCTAAATAATTAAGCTAAGTGTCAAAACCATTTTAGACATTTCTTTCCAAATTTTATTTTAAAAACCAACATTTAATACTTTACATAATTCATAGTTAAAGAATCACACAACAACTATTCTGGAGCATATAATCCAAACAATTGAACATCCAACTGATTGAATCCAACATTTAAAACTTAAAGGAAAAATATCATGACAATAATAAATCCCAAAGTGTAAATACTGGAAATAAACGACAATATCCAATAAAACAACTGAATAATGGAAAGGGGCGACACATGCCCAACTGGATAGAATAATTCTAGGAGTGGAATAAAAAATGAGATCGTCTAAGCAAGAGGCCTGCAACTCCCACCTAAGCTGCAGCGCGTTCATTCCAAAGGATCCTATGCAAGACGCCCCTGTGGCTGGGCACCTGTAATATATACATATATATACAAGAGAGGAGAGATAACAGTAAACGGGTCAGAGCCCGATGGTAAAATAGTTTAAAATTTTAGCTTAGCAAGTATTTAAAATGTTTACTGGATAATGCAACAACATATTAGTAACGCCACTCTCTTGAGAACGTCTCACCTCTCTTCTAGTGTGCACACCTATCGCACTAATCTTCTCAACAGTTTAACTTATCTTATCTTAAGTTGCTTGTGAGATTTCAAACCGACAAATTCAAATGTTTAAGAGGTTAAATTTTATTTAAAACCAAAGTTCTCAATTAAACCTTATATAATAATAAAGTTTCTCAATAATATATCATGCTTCTCAAACACTTATACCCAAGTTGAATTAATTATTCATTTCTTACTTACCATAGACACAGTAGGTAGTTCCCAAATTCCATATATATATATATATATATATATATATATATATATATATATATATATATATATATATATAATACTCATATAATATATATATTCTAACGGCACCCCACATAACAATTATGGTGCGGGCATACTCTGCTATCCAGTCCCCGTATCACTCGTACTAAGGAAAATACAAATTCGAAATCACTCTCGAACTGTATTAACATAACACATACAATATTGAGGCGAAGCATAGTTTTCAAGTCTCTAAGAGGTCAGCACATACCCTCACGTCTCTTAGGACCGTCTGACTATCAATCCAATAGCATGTACCAAGGATTCCTATCTTCTAGGGTATGAGTCAATATCCCCCATAAAGGTCCCATCGAGATAAGACTGTCCCAGCGCGGTAACCTCAGGGATAGCAAGTAGCGCGGGCATGATTTTTACACACATATAAAATATATGATCAATCATAGAGTCATATAGATATATAACTATTCACATTCATAAGTTAGGTACGCCCACGGCCCAACATTATATTATTCCATTCTTAGTACATTTTTATTCGATCATTTCTTATAACGAACTTATTCATTTTTATTTTCGAAATTTAATTTATTCGAACTCACTTCTCATCTCTCGAAGTATTTTCTTTAGCTAAGTACTAATTCAGTAGGTCCTCGCTTTCCTTCTAATCCAAATCCTAGACATTTTGATTATTAAGTCTACACACATTAAATTTCTTAGGTATGAATCTTTTCCGTTTACCCTTCATTTTCCCATTTCATTAAAGTTCCACTAAACGGGGTTTACCTTGACCCTAATGGTCCTTTTTATGTTTCATTATGTTCTAATAACATTAGTCAAGATTTATTTCGCATTTAATCGGATTAAGTCAAAATAAGGAAAAATATAGTGTTTCCCAGGAGGGGTCGATCGATCGATAGAAAGGGATCGATCGATCGAACCGTCGATCGATCGAAGCTCTTGGCTCGATCGATCGATCAAGCAGGTATGGCAAAAACTGCAGAATACCAGTTACGGGAATTATCATCCAAAATCATCCAAATTCAGGTTTTTAACTCCCAAACTCCCAAAAATTTATACTACAATCATTATAAACCCAAATGAATAATATTCTACGTAAGGCATGCGAGTTTTCATTAAATATCATGGATTAAAAGGGCCAAAATTTTATATAACTCTCATGAACCCTAAAAATTTATTTAACTTAATTCTTCTCATTATTTTTCCAGAATTTCTAATTCTAACCTAATGTAAATTCATGGTTCAACCTCTACATATGAAGGGAATTTCCAGAATGATGTTTATATCTCTACAACATGCGATTTCTAACCTCCAACATAGGTTTTCTTTCATAAAAACTCATCATAATCAACCCTAAACTAATATGAATGAAGCATTAACTAAATTGAGAAAGATAAATACTTTCCTGGGAATTTTTATTTCTAATTTGTGGATGAAATCAGTGTGGTGGTGATCCTTGTTGCGCGATCTAACGTTTAGCCGTGACGGCGGTGCAAACGGAGGGGTTCTTGGCCTAGAACTCCTTGGTAAACTCTTCCTTTCCATCTCCAATGGCCGTTTTTTGTTTTTGGTTGTGTTAACCCTAGAAGACAACCCTAAGCATCTGATATAACCTAGAAAATTCGTAGGTTTCCAAGCCCCAAAATACAAAACGTCTAAAACCCCCTCCCAGGGTGTTAATTAAGCCTAAAAATGCCCCGAGACCCAAACTAAACCCCCGGGTACATTATTTTGACTATCTCGACCCTTCCGGACACGTTGGTGCACTCAAAATGACCATATGAGTGACTTATAATTTATTCACTTTTATTGATCAAAATTTTGTTCTGACACGACACGGGCGCGTCCCGACTTAAATTTCCAAAATTATCATTTTATTCACTCGTGACATTTAATAGAACCAATTTTATATATTACTTTGCTCATTAGAAATATTCAAAAAGTTTCCAATAATTACTAACTCTCGTCACGTTAGTAATTAAAAATAGTTAATTTCCGAATTTATATTAAATTAATAACTTACATCAAATTTAATAAATCCCCAAATTTAGAACGCATAAAAATACGGGGTATTACAAAATGCCAGTCGTTCTTCCAGCTGCTGAAGAAGACTAAGAGTGTGGTATAGAACGGAGGTTGCTTGAGGGCCTTAGAAGAGCTTAAGGCCTACCTCAACAAGCCCCCTTTGCTTGTAATCCCTAGGGAAAACGATCCCTTATATCTCTACCTTGCAGTATCAGATCATGATGTCAGCTTCACCTTGATATGTGAGAAAGAGGAGATCCAACATCCGATCTATTATGCAAGTAAAACTCTTTTAGATGCCGAGAATCAGTATCTATCATTGGAGAAGCTTATCTTTTCACTAGTGGCAGCCTCGAGAAAACTAAACACTATTTTGAGGCCCACTCCATCTTCGTAGTTACTTCGTACCCCCTCAAAGTTGTACTAAGGAAAGAAGACCTCTCAGGACGACTATTAAAATAGTCGGTTGAGCTCTGAATATTTAATATTCATTTTCAATCGAGGACTGCTATCAAGGGGCAGGTTCTCACCGATTTCATTGCTGAATTCACAGGAGAACAACCCCGTGATCAGCCCAAGACCAGTCATCAGAGGGAAGTCCCATAATAACCAGGCATCTGGAAGTTATATGTTGATGGAGCCTCCAATTCCAGAGGTATAGAATTAGGCATTGTACTAGTTACCACCGATAACATAGTGCTCGATCAAGGAATCGGGCTTAGATTTGAAGCCTCCAACAATGAAGTAGAGTATGAAGCACTGATCGCAGGTCTGCAGAAGGCACAACTGCTTGGGGCAAAACACCTCCAAGTTTTCAGAGACTCACAACTGGTATCCAACTAAATAAGTGGCAATTTCAATGACAAAGATGACAGGATGGTAACCTATCTCGCTACTATGAAAAGGTTAATGGCCAACTTCGACCTTATCAATGTTTAACAATTTCCCAGGGGATAAAATAGCCATTCTGATGCCCTAGCAACTCTAAGCTCAGCGGTTGACTACAACTTAAGGAGAATAATTCAAATCGATTTCCTTGCACAACCGAACATCAATAGAAGAACCGAATTGTGAAACCTCGAGCATGTTCTCCATATAGAAAAAGCTCCCAGTTGGATGGACCCCATAGTAGATTACTTTCAAAGTGACGTACTGCCAAGTGATAAGAAGATCATCCATCAGATAAAAGTTAAAGATTCCCTCTTTCACTTATCTCCCGAGGTCAAACTATACCAAAGATACTTCACAAGTCCGTACCTCCAGTGTGTACATCTACAGGACGTCGAGCAAGTCCTACACGAGCTGCATGAAGGGATTTATGGAAGATACATAGGAGGAAGGTCGCTAAACTTTCGAGCAATAAATGAGGGATACTAGTGGCTACAGATGCAGAGGGACGCTAGAGTCTACGCTCAAAAGTGCGAGAAATGCCAAATGCACGCACCTATGGTCCACCAAACTGCTAGTGACCTAAAGTCACTCACCAGTCCGTGGCCCTTCGCCCTGTGGGGTCTGAACATCGTAGGCCCTCTGCCAATTACTGTCAGAAATTGAAAGTATCTGTTAGTCGCCACAAACTACTTCACCAAGTGGATAGAGGCAGAACCACTAGTGAACATCAGAGATGTAGACGTGATACCTAGGAAAATCATCACTGACAACAGCATCCAGCTCGAGAGTGGCCTCTTCCAAATATTTTGTAGTGACCATGGAATTAGGCATTATTTTAGCTCTGTGGCATACCCTCAAAGCAACAGTCAAGCTGAGGCTTCCAATAAAACATTGATCGATGGACTAAAGAAGCGCCTAGAACGAGCCAAGGGAGCATGGAAAAACGAACTACCCCATATCCCCTGGGCCTATCGCACCACCCTAAGGAGAGCAACTAGAGAGACACCGTTTTACTCATATTTAGAATGGAGGCAGTTATTCCATTGGAAGATAGTCTCCCCACCACGAGGTCCATACTGATCGACCAAGGCCAGAATGATGGAGCATTGATCGCTGAACTTGACTTAGACAACGAGCGGCGAGCATTGACTCTAGTGAAACTAGCAGCCTACCAGCAATAGCTATCCAAGCAATATAATAAAAAAAATCAATCCAAGGACCTTCCAGGTTGGGGACTATGTCCTAAAGAAAGTCCTTGGCAGCACTGTGAAGCCATCAGATGGCAAACGAGGACCGAACTGTGAGGGACCGTTCAAGGTGGTAAGGGACGACTTGCAAGGAGCCTATCACTTAGAAACACTGGAGGACAAGGAGATACCAAGATCTTGGAATGTGGTCAACCTAAAGAAATTCTACTTCTAGATTTCTATTTTCATGCATCATTAATTTTGGCAAATTTTTATTTTGCAAACTTAATATTTCTCTCTGTTCATGACTCTGATTAATGAAATTTGATTATCCTTGGCATTATATGAGTATTGGTTTTCTCAGATATATTTTAGTATATGCGTCCTTTCCAAGTTATAGGCTTCACTCTTAACAGGCAAAATAAAGATCATAGGTTATAGTAAGTTGGTCAACTTATTCCAACCAAATGATCCTATATCTTGCATTCCACCACATTGGTCAAAGCATTAGCAGGGTTAAATAATCCTCCTCCAGCCTTTGTTACTAGCACAATTGGCCTCCTAGTTTTCCCCTGACAATAAATAAAGCCCTACTGGGTATCCTTGGGCAATTTGACTAACCCAGGTTAGTCGCCAACACAGTTTGTCCCAAATAACTCTGCTCGGATGGATTGTCCATTTACCCGGTATATCCTCACCATTGCCCTACTTAGGCCTGAGGCAGTGCGATGACACAACCTGAAAGGTAAAGTGAGGCAGAATGGTATGACTGAAGTGTACTGGGCTGCGGGGATATTTCTCTAACAATTAACTCTATCTAAGTCATACTTGATCGTCTAGAAGATAATTAAAGATAAGGCTAGCAAAATCAAAAATGAAATAACACACATTTAATCGGAAATTTCCCAAAACATAAGTATTTTATTGCACCATTAAATGTACATATAATATGTATCAAAACAAATCAAATCCTAAAAAAGGACCAGGTCGCTGGGCCAGATAATTAGCTACCAGTGCTCTTCGACCATCATCTGGGTGAGGGATAAGCTCTTATTCGATGTTGCCTAGGCTCAACTCCAGTAGCTATCTTGGGATTGCGTCTATTAGGATCCAGGGATCATCCCTTCTGAATGGATATGGATCCAAAGATGAAGGAGTAATCTCATGTCTATACCAAAGGACGAAAATCTGAGGAACCTTTAACTCCCTAAGGGCACTCAGCCACCCTATAATGAAGGATATCTCCTCAACCTCCTTTAACCTTATGGGAGCATATATCCAGTCTTGGTCGTACCCATATGCCCACACCTATCGAGGTCCTTTCTTTAACAAGAGACTCAGTAGGGTGACATCTCTTTGAAGCCCAATGGCTATCACGTACACCCTGCGAATATCTCCCCGCAGTTCGGAAATCTCCCTAGCTGAACCACTATCATTAGGCCCAGCTCACTTCCTAATTAATGAAGAATAACCTCATATAAGTTGAGGGGCAATGCTCGGTTCATTCTCCCTAAGGTGTGAAGCTTCCCTCCTTAAAGCATCATTCTCCTGTTTTAAGATTTCTCCAACTTGATTGATCTCAAAAGCATCCAAAAGCTTAGCTTTCAAAGAGTCCATTTCTTCTTGAACATAGGCGCCAACCTCCTCTATTTCCTCAAGTCTATATTTTAACTTGGAAACTATCTCCGACTGGTCTTTATAGTCCTGGTTCCCTGATCTAAGAGACTTGCAGATTTTTACGAAGGCACGATGAACTTGGGCGCTTACATCGGTACCAAGAATTTGGCCTAGGCGAGAGGTAACAGGAATATATCCATCAAGGTCAACAAACTACAAGTCATAAAAGCACAAAAAGTAAAAACATCAGTAGGTGAAAAAATCCAAAGTTTCTTCATTTCATTAAAATCAACCCAAGTCGGGTACAAGTACATTAATTAGAAAGAAGAAAAAAATAGAACACAAAAATATAAGGGAAATCCTAGGAGACTAATTAGCAACCTCAACCTGCTCAGAGGAGGCTGGCTCTTTTCCTTTGTTAACAGCAGACTCACTCGTCCTAGTTCCACCTGCACCTCATTCAACCGGAGCAAGGCCCTCTCCTTGATCAACATGAGCAACAACAACAACGAAGCCTTCACCAATTTGAGAAGCAGGAACCCCTTCCTCAGTAACAGGAGTAGGCACATCCACTATAACCGGTTTGGGACCTGGGTCGTGCTCGTCAAAAAGAGGGGAATCAGTATCCACCTTGGCAACAACTTACAAGCAGATCCCTATTCCAACCCTTTTTTAAGTTGGAACGATTGATGTAATCAATTTGAACCTCAGAATCTTTGTACACTACCACCGCCCATCCATTGTTGTAAGCACACTCCTTGATGGATGAAGCCTCTGACTTTAGCTTTTCCATTTCCTCGATGAGCACCTTGTTCTCTTCGATGACTGACGCGACCACAAATGTGTCTAGTGTGCATGTTATTTAGGCTCAAGTGCAAGCTTGTCGCTCAAGTAATAATCCGATAAATAGGGTTTTGATCCTCAGGGAAACAGGATGAACGAAGTCATGATGACATTGGAAAGATAATGGTAACCTAGCTTTGACTCTAAAAAGAAGGAAAAAGGTGATTTAGATAAATGGAACAAATATAACTAAATGCAAATTCGATAATAATTAACTAACGAAATTACGAGAGAATGAAATACAACTACACTAAGTTAAATGAAAAGTTGATGACAAAAGTTTTACGATCTAAAAATGTAATGAGAACAATAGGTCGGGTGACACTCTCCCACACCCTAGTAATTCACTTCATAATATAATAGCTTTAGAATTAGAATTTTAAATGAACCCGATTTTCACTACTCCCAAGTATTACATATATGAGGGATCGTAGCCCGCATAGTATGTAAGCAAAGGACAAGTAAAGAAGTGTCGCATTAACCAGTACGCGCATCGTACTCCTAAGTATCCCGGTTACCTAAGGCAAACAAGATCAAAAGTTCTACGACGATTGCACCAGTTATGCAACACGATTCATCTAATATTTTAATTCAAACATCTATTTCTATTCCCGTGAATTACATCGGGTGTGGTTCATGCACCCCAACCCTTAAGAACTTAGCCAGACATATTGAATCTAATGAAAAACATAAAATCTAATATGTATGGATTCATAATCATGAAGAAAACTAACTTAAACATGTAAACAAGGATTATAATATTAGGAAATACCAAAAACATGCAAGGATAAATTAACTCGAAAGAATAGAGATGAAAGAAACAAACTTTTGAAGAAGAAAACCTTGAATTAATAGATTAGAACTTGAATATTTGTTGAAGAAAGTAAAACCCTAGAGTTCTTGGGTACAAGATCTCAAATTAAGTCTCTCCCTCCTGTTATCTAAAATAACTGAATATATCACGTCTTATTTAGTCTTTCATCCATGCACAACTCTATTTGCGAAATAAAAAAATTAGAATTCTGGCCCGCCGAGCCGGTTAGGATATCTATTCTTTACTGGGACGAACTGGTTCGCTTTTCCAGTTTTGCCAGGAACTTTTGAACATGAAATTCTTTCTAAGTCTTTTCTTCTCTTTTTGCTTATTTTTTCATGATTTCTTCCCAACTTCAAACCTTCATAACTTTTCACTCGTAACTTGGATTTGGGCACCGTTTCTTCCCGTACGATCATGATACCAAGACCTTTAAATTCTTTAGGGAGTCCGTGTCCAGTTTTGAGATTAAAATTATGAAATTTCCCCTCAATTTTCCTTATCTTGCTTTTCATCTTTCTTTCTCAATTTTGAGTTTTCTCCCTTCTTTTCTTGAATGAATTTCCTAAAAAATGTGCGAGAAAAACACAAAAATCGATGCACTGTATATAAAATGTCAGTAGCACTAATTCTGAAAGAAATCTATGAATTTTACGTTACACGGAGTGATAAAAACTTCTCAATTAGGGGGATAAATACACAATACTTATGCCTAATCAAACCCCCTAACTTAGAACTTTGATCGTCCCGAGCAATGTAAAAGAGTTTAAGTATGTTTAAATAAATAACAAACATGGGACATGGATATCATTCCACTTTCGCGAGCAAGCGATTGCATTTAGCTCATGCAACAAGCCTTTAAACCCCTAGGTTACCCTAGTAGGGCGAGTTGAGTCTCGTGAGGGTTTGCAGTGAATATACCCACAAAATTCCTTGTTGACTCAAAGAAATTCAAAATCCACATAAATTATATAACTTAAACTTTCAGGAAAATAGTCACCATAAATTTGTATTCGTAAGTCTCAATGTTTCATTTACATATGAAGCCAAAATTTAAACCTTAGATTTCCACTGATTGGTCATTCCGTTACTTTTCAAAAATTCGTTTTGATTCAAGTGCTCACGGGATGCTCTCATAAACGAATCACTTGGAATGTGACAATTTCTCACGATGTGCGTGATTTGTAAGGGTAAATGTAATGGAACGCAATTTCACGCACACGAATATGAAGTACGGATTATTTGAGGTGGAGGGATCTCGTCAACGGATTAAGATTAATTGGAACACTACACCAAAAAATAGCAATCTGGCACGGTTTAAAATCGTGGCAGATCAAATCTGGCATGGTTTTGAACTGTGCCAGAATCAAGTATTCCAAAATGGCCAGTTTTTTCTGGTACGGTTTAAAAGTGTGTCAGTTTTGGCCAAACATGAACACTTCTGGCACACTTTATAACCGTGCCAGAATTTAATATTTCTGGCACACTTTATAACTGTGCCAGATTGAGTACATTTTGGTACACTTTTGGCACAGTTCAAAACTTTTCCAAAATTTGATACACTTTTGACACGGTTTTAAACTATGCCAAAGTTTTGGATCAAAGAAAAAAATAATTATAAATAATATTACCCAAAAAAAATCAGCAACATTTCCACTATTTTTTGTACCTGTTTTAGAATAACAAAAATTCAATAATAATATAAATCCAGCAAGGCAAAAATAGTACAACAACAATACAAATAGTCCGCAATAACACTAATAGACATACAATAATCTCACTAAAAATTAATGGCTCAAATTTCATTAATATAAAATTCATGTCAATACATATGAAATTCATCTCAGTACATGAACAACCATCGAACTTCCAATGAGTTCCAACCCAAACAAACAAACAAACAGAAATCAATAATCAATTCTTATCATTTGACAAGATTGAAGGCCAACAACCTATACGATCCTTTCAAAGAGATTCTTGCTTGCCAACATCTTGTTCGTGGAAACTCCATGTCTTTCATTGACGAATTGATCGTAGTCGGTCAATGCAAAACAGTAAATGACAAGGTCAACACATTCGAACATTTCTAACCACTTGAAATAATCTCTAAGGCTACTTGAGTAAACTCTAATGAGTTAGTACCTACAGATGCAAAGTAAGAACTGGTATTAGAACTAAAATTGTGTGTATAGTCACAATGACTTGAGCTTGAAAAAGACTAAAATATGTATAGAATGTTGGTGAAATAAAGAAAGTAAAAGGTAAGTATTTTAAAGAACTAATTCCAAAGTTTCATGTTGATATAGATGTGAATTGCATACCATTTGTAAATAGTTTACAAATTTGGACAAAGTTCCCTTTGTTTATAGAACTATCCACCATATTTAATAACTAAAAACTACTCAAACCACAAAAATAGTAAGAATCGTTCCCATTAGTCAGAGGCATACATTACACTGAGCAGATGATGTATAAGTAAACACACATTAGTGTCCATTAGTCACACGCCTTAGTGATTCCTCAGATTACTTTTGAAGAAAGTCCGAAATTTTTTTATATTAGTAAAATCGAATAAAATTTGATAAGGTGAAACAATCCGTAAACATATATAGAAATAAGGAGAATAAAACTGTAACTTGATATGCGTGTATGAATCTAGAGGCTACATCATATGGATCTCATAAACATCTTACAATACCTTGTAGCCTGTTGCATCTCATAACTTTCTCTAAAAGACTGACCATAGGGTGATCTGGAAAAAAAACATCGATTAATGAAAAAAAATGCTCAACATCCACCAGCAAAATAATGGCGAAAAGTTGGAGAAGAACAAAATTAAATAAAAAGTTGAAGGCCAAATGATTAAAATCTGAAATGAAGTATTACAAAATAATTATTTACCAACCTATAAGATGATGAGTTCGATTATGTGATATATATATATATATATATTGGTCCGGATAAAGAACACAACACATCACTAGCAAGCCACTTCCCATTAACCATAGTACTTCAGCATAAAGAGATTCCCTAGTTCCGTGGCTCTTTTCAAGTTGAGCCGCTTTAAGCCATATACTCTTCTTGGTTAAGAACACAGTAAGGGCATGAGAATAGATAGCTCTGTCCGTCTCAATGGAACCCCTTTTATTGCACTCCTACGCATTAAACCCTGCTTCGATCCCAATGCTGTTACTAATCCAAATGATAGCGCTACTAATCCGAATGATAGCATCGTAAGTTTCCACAGACCCTGCTCTTTCAGCAGCGTCAACCTTCTTAATCCATGCTTCCATGTCAATCCCCAAAGTAGTTCAACATCTTAGTTTTTCACATTACAAACAAAAAGAAATCTAAAAACAAATAAGTTTTAAAAACATACCATTGCGAGAGGTCGTACTCACAAAAGAAATTAGTCATGCTCACAATTGTACATAAATAAAATTGCCCATACCGATGAAACTCTTGTAATTTTGGTCTTACGATACTCACGTCTATGAACAATAGGCATCAATGACAGCCATTATAGATGTACCCTGAAGAAGAAACTAAAAATAATATTAATATATATACATACAATCAATGATGCTCCTATTAGGACTTCCCATATCATTCTTAAATGTGGAGTTGCAAAAAACATTAGATAATACCTTTTCCATTCAAGAAGCATTACTGGGGTCTGTAGAGTGCAAGTTTAGAGATCTGAATGCATTGCTGGTTTGTAACTATTCTACACCAAAACTTAATGAAATTAGTGGATACAAATCATATTTAGCTAAAAATTGAATGTGTGATTTGTGTCATTCTCAACAAACGCAGATGTGAGACTGTGTCATCCAAATTTAGGGGTGCTGAGCTAGTTCGAGTAGGTATCTGCAAATAAATATGAACATAGTCATTATATCCTTGGGCACAACAGAACTACTGTTGAGACAATTTCAACTCAGCATAACTTAATATAAGCATTAAGTGTGCCAACAATAATAAAGTACCTGCATTCCATTAACTTTGCTTTGCGTTTACTGACAATTAACAAAGCTTGTAGTGATATTAAAGCTTCCCGATCGAGTTGTTAAAGTATACCAATAGAGTCCTCAGTAAGTATCTACCTCAAAAGCCAAAATACAAATCTATCAAAAAAATTATACTGCTGTCAAGCCAGTTAAAAAAGATGGAGAGTAGTAGTTTGGTAAAAATCAGATGAAGTTGGCCGATATCGTCAATCCTAACCACCCAGTCATCCCACAAAGAAACATTACAACATTTATAATTCACCCTTTGAATAGTATGCAACTCCCGAATTCTATAATCCACCTTTAGAATTCTAAATTAATGGAACATTTCTTATTTAAAGAAATCGTTTAAAGTAATGTAGGCCCTTTTTGTAGTGTTAATTCAGTCCGCTAATCAGTCAAATTTGCATTATGAATGACTGTTCTTTTCTTGGGTTAATTTCATAGAATTAGTTCGGATGTGGTGGAATATTAATGTTGAAAATGACGTACCAAATTTTATTTGAAAATCGAATACGTACAAGTCCTAAGTCATAATGTATTTTACTCTAGCTCTAATAAGTTTTCCAATTAAAATTCAAATTTTTTGGCTAATTCCTAATCGTTTTTTGATGTATATGAATTGAGACATATACACTCATATATGTCTGCTCAAGAAATAGTGGGATGTGGATTTGAGATGGGTCAGTAGGTCCTTAAATCAAGCTGCACATTGTTTATAGTTTAATAAGGTAGATTGCATAAACAAAAAAAGCAAATTGGAGAATGAAATAACCATGAGAAAGTTGAGAATGAGCCATCAAGTGTCCATAATTCACGGCCTAAATGTCTAAACATAGATCTGTTTAATAATTGTTTCTTATCAAATGACAGAAAACTAAACTGAAGCAGTCAAGCTCAGTTTATTAACCATTTAAAAGGTTTAAAACAAGCTCATTACCAAGTTGAGCGTAATTTTTTCATGAACATCTCAATTTAGTTGCATCATGTAAACCAAATAAGAAAAATGCTAATAATTTCAACACAAATATGATGCATACAGACAATAAAATATTTCAGTAACCAACTCGTAACCAATATCAACAATTTAATAAGATACTAACTTTAGTTAACTTGGGATTACTTTTAAGTACACACTTTAAACCATCATTAGTTATCCATGCGCACTACACCAAACTCGAGCAATTGAGTTGCCTTGAGCCCTGCTAGTAAACTGCAAAAGAACATCATCCGTATTAGAATTCTTTTTTTGTTTATCATAGAAATGTAAATTGAAACACTGAGGAAAATGATATCTCTGTATTAACAAACAATCAATATAACAACATAAATAATTACGGCAAAGGATCCGAATCCAGATTTTAAAGTTGCATTGACTAGAATCTAGATTTTGAATTGACTTCATCTCCAAAGGATCTCCAGTGGTTGGGGGACTAGACAAATCATAGGCCTCGCCTTTTGACATATTTGCACAAATCTTCACCTAGAGATTACAATAAAAAACTTTGGATTTTACATATTGCAGTTTCGTATGTATAAGAAATATTACTCTACAACAGAACTGCAGAGTTACAGGTCATAGCATGAGCCTGGACCAATAGGAGGACTTCGTCGAATTAATTATGGTGTTGTGGGATATTAATATACTTGGGAGTTTTAATGATTGTTAATCCCAAAATATCTATAAAAACGTCAACTCATACATATACACATTGATATAGCATTAAGAAAAAAGGGGCTACCTAAAGATCATATATGGGTTGAGAATCTAAAACCATTACATTTGACGAATATAAGAGCAGAGAAGAATACTTTATTAAATACTTGTAAGACACGGAATTGTATATGATGCCCAACAATTAACATTAAATAATTTTAAAAACTTTATTATTTAAGTCAAATATAGTAGTTGAGACCGATATTTACCTGAAGCTAAATGACGATAACTACACTCAAAGAATAACCCAAATCAACCCATCTGATGAATTGAAATGCCATGAAGAGAAGAATACTTTTATTTCCTGTAATGAGTATAAGAACTGGTCTTTTATTTGACGAATTGAAGTACTAAGGTCTCAAAATAGTCCATTATAAATGAATAACTGATGACTATACCTTGGGCATTTCTTCATCTGAGAAAAATAGAAATACCTACAAAGGGAAGAAAAAAAAGAGAACAGGGGCCAACCATACTAACTGTAAAATACAATGAAAAGACAACTGAGCAGAAGTATGAATAGAAAATTGATTTTTCTAGAGAAATATTTTTCCGGAAATTATAGTTAAACTGAGGGGGCAAAAAATTCCAAGTTTTTCATGCTACAGTGAAAAAGGGCCAAATTGGTGATTTATGATATCACCAATGAGGAAGGAATTTTTTTTGATAATCCTAAATGTTGGGGAGATACTTTAGTTAACCATTGCAGTGGCCTGCTTACTGCTGAGCCTATGAACCAAAGCTATGATACTTCTAAGATCCTATATAATCTTGTCTCTATTGATATAAACCCGAATCTAATAGGCATTCCTGAAGAATATGAGATTTATATAGTATGATACATTCATCAATGTCCTAAAAAACACTAACCAACAACTGGTACTTATACGTTGCAATAGTCTTGAGCACAAAAACAACACTCCTCGTGAAATACAAGTACCCAATCACCACGTTATATCATGAGAATTACGATAGAAAAATAGGCAACATCACTGTGGCATGGTAGTAAATATGTTAGATAGTAAGTTACAGTTTAAAGAAGGTAAAAAACACATAAATGAACATGATTAAGCAAACTATCACCACCAAATGATAGAATATAACTACACTATCTACTCACTCCAATGTCTAAAACCCAATACAATGCAAAGTCACCCTTTAAAATAGAAATCTACAAACACATGAATATAATTATATCTACCTTCCTTCCTTTTCTCTTCCCACCACGATCTTTTTTTCTTAGTCACATTTAAACCCTCCACTTGATGTGGTAGTAACAAACCATCATAGCTTCAATCCTACCTGAAGTTGCTACTACCAGAAGACTTCTTTCCACAGTATTTCTTCTTTCCAATGTTGAATGGAACATATCTCTATTTAATCATGTGCATGATTTGGCTCTTCATAGTAAGGACGAATAGAACAATCCAATAACAAAGAAATATATGCCAAAAGACAGGCACATCAAACATGGAGAAAAAGGTCATAAAAAATACAACACGAAAAGCTTTTTTCATGGAGTACCAGAACTTAAATTTGGGGAGGCGACGAATGAAAGGTTTGAATTCATCAGAACTTTTAGTAGGCAAGATAAGGTCATCTGTCGGATCGATCTCCGGGTCAACAAGCGGGAACAAAAAAACCAATTAATAAATTGAGAAAATAGATTCCCAAGCCATAACTGACAATGTAGAACCCCTCAACATAGCAAACCCTCAGAACATGGATGCTAAAATGACAGTCCCAGGCCATCAATCAATAGCATGGGGAGTAGTTTTGTCCAAATAATATTGAAAAAGCTTCCATATGTCATGCCTCCAAATAATACTGAGATAGGTAAGGTTTCCATGTTATAAGAATAAACCTAATGATATAAGAACAACTATTGTATCACTTCATGTTTATAAGGACCACACACAACACCATGTTACATTATGATTGACCACAATGGTACATCAAAGACCATTAGACATTATTCAGTTGCATTAAACTCAATAAGATTGATCATTTAGTATTAATCTAAGACAAATAGACAACATACATATTAATTACTAAAAACAATAAATAATTAAATGAACAACAACAATGAACTTACTTTGGGGGCTTTTCAGAAGAAACCCTCTCCGGATTCCTGCAAAACCCTATTTCATCATTCAAACCAAAATCGTATCACACTAACAAATACAAACCAACACAAATATAATATACTCTTAAATATAGATATAGATATAAACATAGATATATGGGTATTGTAAGTTAGCTGGTGGGTAGACTAAAAGATATCGCTGCCACAATAGAGGTTGATGCTTGGGAATATATCAACTGAGAGGCCAAATTGAGAGATTGTGACCAGTGAAAGAGGTTGTAAGGTTGGTTCATTTGAGAGTCCGTAAGATATGTGAAGAAGACTAGCAGTAATGAGAAGCTGCTGGTGAAATACGAAGTAGGGAGAGAGTGTGAGCAGGAGTGAGGTCGATTGTGAGAGATGTGAGGGTTGAGAGAACAGTAGGGAAAAGTGGAGAGAATGTTTTGGGATTTTTATTATGAGGGAAAGACCCCCTCTTCTATTTTCTAAGGTATTTATATTTTAGTTAAGTGTTCTAAATTTTGGCATACTTTTAAACAGTGCCAAATTTTGGCACGGTTTTAAAGTGTGTTAGATTGTCATTAAACCGTGCTAGAATTTGACACAGTTTTAAACTGTGCCAGATTTTTAATATCAGGGTGTGCCAAATTGCAGTTTTTGGTGTAGTGAAAATCAAAAATATTATCTCTAATACATACCTTTAATTTCCTCTAGTATTTTGCATGAACTCTCCACGCGGTAACTAATTTCACAATTCGGGCTCAGTTAGGACTTTTTTGGGGTTATATGGTGTATTGGGTAAAATTGGAAAATTTTGCTTATGATGTCGATTGGTGCTTTTGGGGGCTCTTGCTCATTTTTCTCTCCCTATTCTATGTCTTTTTTTTTTTCTTATCTTTCCTTTTCTTGCTATTTTTTTTAGCATTCTTCTTTTTTTTTCTTGCCCCTTCTTATGCACTTTTCGGACTTTATTTGATGAATATTCGATTTTCAAAATTCCGGGCTAATTGGGGTTTTTAGGTTGTCAAACGAAAGGGAAAAACTTATTCGGCTCAAATTGGGTTGCAAAGGAAAAAAAATTCACAACTTTTTCTGGCCAATATTTTTGGGTGACAAATGAGGGCCTACTTCATTGTCCAGACTACGAATTGCTTTATCATGTGCATCTCGAGATTAATTAAATTTAGAGATCTATTTAGTGCATTTTTCAAGACAACCTTCCATTTCTCATAATCGATCAAAGTCAAGGAATTGAGAACCCGACTACTTATTCTAACCGCTAAAAGGAACTTTGAGTTAACAATTAACTCGGATTGTTATATGAACTCACAAAAGATGATAGGCTCGAAATCTCACCGGGTTTGTTAATCTCCACATTTATTCATTAAGTCACGAATTCACGCTCAATTTCTATCCTTAGTCACTTTTGGCTTTGTGTGATTGATTTTTTTTTTCAAATTCGAGACTTTAAATAAAATGAAGGTGTGATATTTTCGACAAGTTTAAACTCCAATTTTTATTTATTTTGTAGAAAAATATTTTTGAATTTTTCAGATTTTTTTTTGACATTTTTTGAACCTCATTATTGATAAAAGCGCAGCGTACCCCCCCTAACTTGAGAATTTGCATCGTCTCGAGGCAAAACATACGATAAAATAAAAATTAAAGTAAGGAGAGGAAATAAGCAAGGAATCTACGTACAAAAATGCAAAAATTAAAAGAAAGCACAAAACACACCATTGAAACAAACCAAATTCCAATTATAGATAATGCAACCATATAGATCTGTGGACAAAGGAAAGGATAAAACCATTACATAACCAACACAAAACAAGCAACCTAAGGGGCGGGTGGGTTGGATGGGTCGGGAGCATTGTGGCCATATGGATCATCAAAATAGGTGGGGAGAGAGACATTGGGGACCACTTGCAATCGATATAATTCCTCTTGGAGGCAGATCATCATAGAGGTATCGCGACGGTAGTCGTTCACGAACCCATCGAATCACCCTCAAGTCAAGCTATCCACCCATTGAGGTCGTCTGCTTCCGGATCATAGTCGAGATCCTCCTCCTCATTGTACTCTTCCTCCTTGTCCCCCATTTCAACATCTTCGACCACCGGTGGTGGATGCACCACCTCCATTTGGCGAACGCTCCGAGTGATGGACTTCGGTCCAATAGTCTTGGGAAGACGGGGTTGCGATGTCGGTGGTTGAATTACGACAGTCTTTAGGAGGGAGGTGATGAACCGGGCATATGGTAGAGCCATTTTGACCTTTTTGTCCATGGCGGCGGCTATAATTTCCGAGTAAAAGATGCACGTGAGATTGATGATGCTCGGGTTGCCAATAAGGTGGTAGAGGAAATTTCCATGGCGGATGCGAATGGCGGAATTGTTGGAGGTTTGGAGAATATCCCCACAAGTGATAATAAACCTAACCAGTTTGAACTAACCTAACCTATACAAACCTACTATACACAAGATCCACCCCATACGCATCAGGGGTGCTATGACCTCTCGAATTGAGCTCACTCTACCACGTAAACGGGGTCCAATAAAAAAATGGTGTCGATCACTTCTACGTATGCCTCAACACATGGCTTTAGGCACTGTCCATTAACTTTGAACGTGTTCCCCCCTTTTGAATCTTCAAATTATACTACTCCGTGGGGAAACGCGATTCTAAAAACGAATGGTCCAGTCCAACAGGATCGCAATTTACCTGAAAATAGATGAAGCCGGGAGTTATAGAGGAGTACCTTTTATCCCGGTTGAAATTCATTTCGTTGAATAATTTTATCATGCGGTAGTTTCATCCGTTCTTTTGAAATCTTGGCATTCTCATACACATCATTGTGTATCTTCTCCAACTCATTCAGTTCAAGCTTGCGGGCTTTATCGTCTTCGTCCATATCATAATTTACCCTCTTAATTGCCCAATATGCTTTGTGCTCAGATGGAAAGGTTTTCCATACACAAAGCAAAATGGGGACATTCTGAGTTGGTTCTTGTATGAGGTACGGTAGGCCCATAGAGAATTTTTCAATCTAAGGGACCAATCTTTTCGATTAGGATTGATGGTCTTCTCTAATATGTGTTTAATTTCACAATTCGCCAATTTGGCCTGCCCATTCATTTGTGGATGATATGTCGTTCCAACCTTGTGAATGACACCATACTTTTTCACAAGTTTTGCAAATGTCTTGTTGCAAAAGTGCGTGCCATTATCACTGATTATCGCTTTAGGTGCACCGAAGTGAGAAATCATGTGTTTGTGCAGGAACTTTATCACCACTTTATTGTCATTAGTCTTAGTAGTTATAGCTTCCACCCACTTAGAAACATAGTCTACCGTAACTAGGATGTATATGTATCAAAATGACGGGGGAAAAGGGCCCATGAAGTCAACACCCCAGCAGTTGAAAACCTCAATGATAAGAATCAGGGTTAATGGCATCATGTCTTGTCACGTAATCGCCCCATCCATTGAAACCTGTCGCAAGATTTGCAATAATTTTTTGCATCCCAAAACATTGTGGGCCAATGCAAACCGCTTTGGATAATTTTAGTGGCTATCTTTTTCATGGAAAAGTGTCCCCCACATGCATCCGAATAACATAATTGGATGACTTTCGGAATTTCATCATCTGGTATGCATCGTCGGATGATTTGATCGGCATAATATTTAAACAGGAATGGATCATCATAGAAAAACATGCATGACCAAGTGATGAACCTCTTCTTATCTTGCGGTGTGCAATCGGGAGGGACGACTCCCGTGACAAGATAGCTCACTGTATCCGCAAACTAGGGCAAAGAAGAGGTGGAAAATAATTTCTCATCCAAAAAATACTCGTCTATGGGTGTAGGGTCACTAGGTACGATGGACGAAAGTCGTGATAAGTGATCAGCGACGATGTTTTCTAATCCTTTTTTATCTTTGATGGAGATATTAAACTATTGTAGGAGTAGAATCCACCTTATAAAGGCGCGACTTTGCATCTTTCTTTGCAAGGAGATATTTTAATGTCGCGTGATCGGTGAAATAAGTGACGTGGGAACCGATAAGATAGGACTGAAACTTGTCAAGAGAAAAAACTACCGCTAGAAATTCCTTCTCTATGGTGGAGTAGTTGAGTTGTTGTCCGGTAAGAGTCCGGCTAGCGTAGTAGTTGACATGAGGCTTGTTGTCTTTTCTTTGGCCCAAAACAACCCTTATCGCATAATCTCTAGCATTACACATAAGCTCAATCGGTAAGGACCAATCCGGAGCTTGCATGATGGGAGCGGACACAAGCATGTTTTTCAATTTCTCAAAAGAACTTGTACATGCTTCCGTACACTGGAAAGGGTGTCCTTCATGAGAAGGTTGCTTAAGGGTCTAGCGATGGTGCTAAAGTCCTTAATGAACCTTCTATAAAACCCCGCGTGGCCTAAGAAAGAGCGCACATCCTTAAGAGATTTTGGTGGGGGCAGGTCATCTATGACATCTATTTTTTCTCTATCAACCTCGATCCCTTTGGATGACACGATGTGGCCCATAACTATACCCTCAGTTACCATGAAATGACATTTCTCCTAATTCAGCACTAGGTTCGTTTCCACACATAGGGCTAGTACTTTCTCAAGATTGGCTAGATATAAGTCGAAAGAGGTGCCAAAGACACTAAAGTCGTCCATAAACACCTCTAGACCTCTCTCAACCATGTCACTGAATAAGCTCAACATGCACCTTTAAAAGGTCATCGGTGCATTACACAAGCCAAATGGAATACGTTTGTAGGCAAACGTTCCAAATGGATAAGTGAAGGTTGTCTTTTCCTGATCAAGTACATCTACCTCAATTTGGTTATATTTGGAATAACCATATAGGAAGTAATAATAAGGGTGGCCCGCTACTGTTTTAAGCATTTGATCGATAAACGGCAAGGGGAAATGGTCTTTCCTCGTTCCCTCATTGAGTTTTTGGTAATCAATGCCAATGCGCCACCCAGTGATGGTACGTTGGGGAACTAACTCTCCCTTGGCATTTTCAATCACAGTCATGCCCGACTTCTTCGGGACGACTTGAATGGGGATCACCCACTTACTATCCGAGATTGGGTAGATAATCCAGGCATCCAACTACTTTATAATTTCAGCCCTCACCACATCTTTCATTGTGGGGTTTAGCCGTCTTTGCATTTCTCTCGAGGGATTAACATCCTCCTCGAGGTAAATATTATGGGTGAAAATCAAAGGGCTTATCCCCTTTAAATCAGTTATACACCAACCAAAAGCACTTTGGTGCTTCCTTAAAATCTTTAATAGCTTACCCTCTTGCTCTTCATCTAAGCTAGAGGAGACAATAACAGGAAATGTCTCACCTTCTCCTAGTAAAGCATATTTAACTTTGGAGGGTAGTTTCTTCAATTCGAGAGTCGGGAATGTGTCGATAGAGGGCACTATACGTGATTCCCTTGGCAGTAACTCTTCGAATAGAGAAACCCAACTAACATTTCTCGTGTCCTCGCCCGAGTCTCTCTCATCACGTAAGCCTCTCAACTGCTCTATCTCCCTCTCAAACTCGGTGTAAGCTCCCTTACTCTCGTGAATAGACACTAGGAAAGCTTCTAAGGTGTCTCCATAATAATTTTCCTCAAAGTGCTCTTCTACAATATCATCAATTAAGCTCACCGTGTGAAGATCATCTTCTTCCCCTGCTTGTTGGGCTATGTTGAAGATATTCGTTTCTAAAGTCATATTCCTAAAAGTGAGTTGCATATGTCCATTTCTAGTATTGATCAATGCGTTATCTGTAGAAAGAATGGGTGCCCAAGAATGATGGGAACATGATTTTTCGAGGTGAAGGAGGGCTCTGTGTCCTAAATAACAAAATCTACCGGGAAGTAATCTTCACGGTTCAATCCGCTAATTGGAGAGTGATCCTTGTGGGCTTAAGGTCACCCAGATCAAGTTGCCTATAAATTGAGTAGGGGAGGATATTAACACTCTCCCCTAAGCCGAGTAAGGCCTTTTCGAATTTATTCTCTCCAATGATGCAGGAAATAATGGGTGCACCTGGATCTTTATATTTAGGTGGGAGATTGTTAAGAAGAACTGAGCTCATGTTCTTTGCTATGAACACGTTTTTCATTACCTTCATCCTCCTTTTGACAGTCAATAAGTTTTTTATGACTTTTGCATAGGCTGGAATTTTCCTTATTGCATCGAGGAAAGGTAAGTTCAATTTAACGTTCTTAAGGACTTCGAGAACTTCATCACTTATGGTCCTCTTATGGACATGAACCAATCTTTGAGTTAATGGCGCAGTGGAGGGTGGCTTTACAACTACCTCGGGCTCACTAGTGTCTATTTTGTCACTCTCGTTCAAGGAGATATCTTTGTCCTCTTTCATGCCGGGCGAATTCTCCTTGTCTTTCGAAGTGTCGTGTGGGGGAGGTGATAAATCAACAACTGTCAACATGCGTTCATATCTAGAATTGTTTGCACTTTGAGAATTTATGAACTGGTTTATTGTATCCTCGAGATTCCTCCATAGCTGAGCTACATATGGAGCTGGAGGTGGTGGTGCTTGTTGGTATTGAGGAGGTGGTGGAGGTGGGACAACTTGTGAATTTGGGTTCATCACAGCTTGTGGTTGTCCGTAGTTAAAACCAGGATGGTTTCTCCACAACGGGTTGTAGGAGCTCCCATACGGGGCGTTAAAATTCCCCTTGAATCCTCCTATAGCATCCACCTGCTCGGTGTGCATGGCCTTGTAGGTGAAAATCACCGGGCATGACTTAGTGGAATGGACCGCCTCACAGATTTCACACACTTTTTCTTTCGATCCACAACTGGATCCCGAGATATCTCTCAACCGACCATCAAACCACTCTCTCATATCTCTCTAAAACTGATCGAATCAACGGTCTATTATGATATTATTATCCAAATGGTATAGACTGGATGTAGTCAGAGTGATAGATGTTTGTCTAGGTCGAACTTGGTTAGGATCAGAAGTGTCCTATGCTTGAGTAGTCTCTCCGATATACTTCAGATGGGCCTCGACATCACAAGAGTTTAAATCCCAAAAGGGTCTTTCACACATTGTTTTAATAAGTTGTTTAGACGCTACTATCAACCCATTATGGAAGAAATAGATCACTAGTTTTTTTATCAAAACCAAGATAGGGGCATGCGCTTACTAACTCTTGGAAACGTTCCCAACACCTGTCAAAGGACTCCTTATCGTGTTATCGGAAACCTTGGATTTGAGTTTTGGCAGAGTTGGTCTTGTGCTCTGGATAGAATTTTAAGACAAACTTAGACTACATATCTCTCCAGGAAGTTACGAAGTTCGTGGGTAAAGACCATAGCCAGGTCTTGGCTTTATCCTTTAAGAAAAAAGGGAAAAGCTTTAGGCGAATGGTATCCTGCGTGCAAGCTTGATCGCTAAACGTGTCACACGCCTCTTCGAACTCACGAATATGCAGGTATGGTTTCTCTGAATCCATGCCGTGAAACGTAGGAAGAATCTGGATCATCCCATTGCAAAAGTAGAACTGACCGACATTATACGGAAGTAAAATGCAACTAGGGGTGACAGTCCGCTCAAGAAAAAGTAAATCTTTCATGGGATGATAGGGTAATCTCCCTCTCCATTACCAAAACTCGCCGTGTCAGACATCGCGCTCACGCTCTCTTCAAATGACTCGGTGTACTCACTTGGTGTCCTGGATGTGTGACCCTAGGATTGACTCAGGGTGTAACTACCAATGGGGTGGTCAGGAGTAGGAAGTGGAACCGAGAATTGGGGGCTTTTAGAGTTATACTCAACAATCGGGTTTTCGTGGATTCTGGTTGGAGTATTGTGAGGAGTTTGAGTATGTTCAGAATTTTGCATTAAAGGCTTTTGAGAGATGAATTTTTATTTTTATTTTTTTGAATTTTTTTGTTATGTTTTTGGATTTTTGGTCAAATTTTTAGATTGACTCGATCTAACCTAAGTCTACCTAGAATCCCCATCAACGTTGTCAAAAACTTAACGCGGCCACAAATGTGTCTAGTGTGCGTGCTATTTAGGCTCAAGTGCAAGAGTTTTGCTCAAGTAATAATCTGATAAGTCGGGTATCGATCCTCAGGGAAACAGGACGAACGAAGTCGTGACGACGTTGGAAAGATAAGGGTAACCTAGCTTTGACTCTAAAAATAAGGGAAAAGGTGATTTGGATAAACGTAACAACTACAACTAAATGAAATTCGACAATAATTAACTAACGAAATTACGACTGAATGAAATGAAACTATGCTAAGTTAAACGAAAAGCTGATGATAAAAATTTTACGATCTAAAAATGGAATGAGAATAATAGGTCGGCCTACACTCCCCCACACCCTAGTAATTCACATCGTAGGATACTAGCTTCGGAATTAGAAATTTGAATGAACCCGATCTTTAGTACTCCCAAGTATTACATATATGAGGGATCATAGCCCGTACAGTATGTAAGCAATGGATGAGTAAAGCAGTGTCGTATTAACCAATACACGTGTCGCACTCAAAAGCATCCTGGTTACCTAGGTACAATGAGATCAAAAGTTCTACGATAGTTGCACCGGTTATGCAACACGGTTCATCTAATATTTTAATTCAAACATCTATTTCCATTCTCATGAATTACATCGGGTGGGGTTCATGCACCCCCCAACCCTTAAGAACTTAGCCGAACATGTTGGATCTAATGAAAAACATAAAATCTAATATGTATGGATTCATAATCATGAAGAAATCTAACTTAAACATGAAAACAAGGATTGTAATATTAAGAAATACCAAAAACATGCAAGGAGATATTTACTTGAAAGAATAGAGATGAAAGAGACAAACTTTTGAAGAAGAAAACCTTGAATTAATAGCTTAGAACTTGAATATTTGTTGAAGAAAGTAAAACCCTAGAGTTCTTGGGTACAAGATCTCTTTAAAACTCCTCTTAAACTAAGTCTCTCCCTTTTGCTATCTAAAATAACTGAATATATCACGTCTTATTTAGTCATTCGTCCATGCAAAGCTCTATTTGCGAAATAAAAAAAATAGAATTTAGGCCCGTCGAATCAGTTCAGATATCTATGCTTTACTGGGGCGAACCGGTTCGCATTTCCAGTTTTGCCAGGAAATTTCGAACATGAAATTTTTTCCAAGTCTTTTCTTCTCTTTTTGCTTATTTTTTCATAATTTCTTCCTAACTTCAAACCTTCATAACTTTTCACTTGTAACTTGGATTTGGGCACCGTTTCTTCCTGTGTTGTCATGATACCAAGAAATTCAACTTCTTCAAGGGAGTCCGCGTCTAGTTCTGAGTGTAAAATTATGAAATTGCCCCTCAACTTTCCTTTTCTTGCTTTTCATATTTCTTTCTCGATTTTGAGTTTTCTCCATTCTTTTCTTGAATGAATTTCCTGCAAAATGTGTGAGAGAAACATAAAACTCGATGCACTGCATAGAAAAGGTCAGTAGCACTAATTCTGAAAGAAAGTAATGGATTTTACATTGCACGGTGTGATAAAAACTTCTCAGTTAAGGGTATAAGTACACAATATTTATGCCTAATCAGTGACTGCCAGTTTGCTCGCCATAACTAGGCCATAAGAATCCTGTAACTCCCAAAGTTCCTTGGCTACTACTTTTTTCTCCTTATCAAAAGAGGCCTTAGCCTACAAAAGGGAACGCTCAGAGGACTTCTAAGCCTTATGGAAACTTTTAATCTTGCCTCGAGCTCAAAATTCCTCCTCGCTAGCTCGCCGCGGCTGCGGTCAAGAATGGTGCAGTCAGACAATAACTGCAGAGAAAGATGGAATATAAGTAAAAAGAATATAAAAGGAACTGCAACAAATAAAGGAAGGAATTAATAGAGTTACCAATGCAAGCCCCTGACTTTCCTTCAAGGCTAACTGGTTAAGTCCCATTTTTTATGACCGCTCACGGTCCTTTGTCAGAACTCCCCCCTCGATCATCGCAGGAGCAAGCTGAAGGGTCAAAGTCACATAGGCTCCCTTAGTTAGGACATACACAGAAAACAGAATAGCCTATGTCTTCTTCATCCTCTCCTTCTCTCTTCCTCTATCTCTTTCTTCTCAACCTCCTTTCTCTTTCCCTATTTTTTTCTCTTATTCTCTCTTCTCAACTCATCTTCTCTCTTCTTCCTCTCTTTTTCATGCGCTGTAATTTGGGAACCACTATAAGTATCCCTAGACATAGGATTTTATATCTTCAACCTGTGCGACAGTAAAACATCATCATCATCAACGATTAGATTTTTCCTCCTTAGGGGAGCCATATCTTCCTTGATCGAGCTCTCTGAATTGGACTCCAAGCTAGAAGTTCCCTCACCAGATCCTTCCCCACCACCACTAGTAGCATCGAACTCCGAACTGCTCTCCTCCTCTTCGTCTAGGTCGATAGGTTGAGGAGTACCTTCTTCTTCCTCTTCTTCCTCTGAGACGTCAAGATGTGGAATAAAATTAACTGGGCGGGTGATGAAGCTGGAAGTAATATTCTTATATTACAATAAGAAGGCAGCAAATCTCGAATGCTCGCCTTCTGCAATGGAATCTCGTATATTCCAAGCCTTGAGTAACTCAGCAGCAAGGATATCTCGAAGAGTCAGCTCCTGATTCTTTGACTTTGCTGCAAAAGAAGAAGGAAAGCATTAAAAAGAAGAACACTTTATAATAGCAATGAAAAGACGAAGAGATTGAGCAACAACCTATATATTCCTCTCCAAAGGTAGGAATTTGAGGCCCCGTGTACCTCACACCTACTACCTTAGGAGGGAGCTACGAGCTCCTAGCTATAAATCCCTCAGTCCAATAATCTTTATGGGAATCAGGTAAGTTAACTACCAACACCCTATCCGTACTCCTCGCTTTCAAATAAATAAGACCATAACTGGTGCGAGTAAAGGAGTAGAAAAAGCAAATTTCAACCAAGCCCAACTTGGTGCCATATAGTTGATTTATCCTATGGACCCCATTAATAATCTTCCAAACATTCAGAGAACATTGGGCTGGGACTATATCAAAATATTGAAAAAAATGTAAAAAGAGACGATTTGGAGGAAAAGTTAAACCCCTTTGGGATAATAAGAGAACATGAATCCAATAGCCCTCCTCAACATCGCGAACATTGCGAGGAACAGTGGCACACTCGAAATCTACCCAACTAGGGGTGTTATAACATTTCCTAAATTCTACTAAGGATTTATTATCTATCCTTGCCATGAGAAAAACCATAGATATAGTAAAATCGAAAGCAATGAGACGAAATATACAAAAAAGGGAAGACTGAGAACTTACAGGGAGATGAATGGAGCTTACAATGATGGAAACCACGAGAAAGTGAAGGAAATTGAAGCAAGAGATAGCTTAGAAGATATGAAGAACGAACTTGAGAGCAAAAGGAAGCTTGAGGGTAAGAGAAAGTTTGAAAATGAAAGGAAATGCAAAAATGGCGAGACGAACCGTTTGAGTGCCTCAGTTTAAACTCCTAATGATAATACACAAGAACCAAACAATATTTTCCGCCTAAATCTCCTGTAAAGAGATGCTTCGCACCCCAAACTTGTATAATTCATAATAGTGCTACCTGAAAGGAACCAAAATCAGTGTTTAAAATTTTTGAGCCCAAGCTGTGACCCTAAAATGTTAGGGGCAATTGTGGGTACCTTCTTTATCTTCTAGGCCCATGAGAGTAGCCGGACCAAGCCCAACTAAAAATAGAGGATGTTTGGCCCAAACTATAGGACACTTTAAATAACGATTATAATTAAGAATTTAACCCATTCTATCCCAAAAAATCTCGAAGGAGATATTCAAGGGATAGTGGGCTAGCGGGGAAGTTACCAGCGCCCCTCTCTCCCTCTTATGGAATGTGTATTGTACCCATGGCCCAGGGCAAAGGGAACATAGAAAAAAACCTTGATTGAGAGTTACTTAATATATCAATAGACCTCTCCGTGGACGTAGGCAATTTTTCAAACCACGTACATCTTTGTTTTGTGTGATTGCGATCTTTGCTGTTCTTTTCTTTATAGTGATTGTCTTTCATTATTATTTGTGTTGAAATATTTGTCACCACTGGGATTATTGGGTTGAGCCTTATGTTGGGCCTAATCCTAATTTGATAGTAAGCTTTATTACTAGGAAAATTTGGCTAACCTACAACACGCTTTAGACTATTGAAGAAACCCTAGAGAACCTGAGAGAAGAGGCACACAAGAATTGAGGAGATTTGGAAAATTGAAGGCTTGGATTCACATAATTGCTTAAGGCAAGTTTACGTTGATTAAAATTTTTATTTGGATTTGTGTTAGGATAGTGACTATTCATTGAAATTTGGATTAACACATGTTATAATCTGACTTTCATAACGTAAATCTTAATTTTCATAATTAGTTTAATTAAATAATTAAATTTTAATCTCATATTAATGAACTTAGATAGTTTGATGTGAAATATCATGAATTTGATGTTGTAATCTCATTGTAATCGTTATCAATTAAGGCATTATAATAAATCACATACAACCCTTAGTTGAATTAGGAAATTAAATCACAATCTGAGTGGATTTATTAGAAATATGAAGTTAAGGTTCTTAACTCCATAATGTGAAATCAATATATAAATTGATGTTATAATTACTTAAAACCTGTAAATTTTGGTTGGTATGCAACTTATATTTGAAGGAGAATGGGCTTAGGATCGATTAGAGTCTTCAAATATAGGATTTGGTGTGTTAATGGTCGTTTTCGTGACTTGGAGAAGATGAACAGTGCGTTCATCTCGTTGGAACGAGATTTGGACCTCGTTAGAATGACTTTAGGTTTTGTTATAGCGAGATTAGTGTCGTGAATGCGGTTCTATTCTTGATGGTAACTAATGAGCAATGGTAATAACAATAAATAATTTAAATGGAAGAAGAATTAAACTTTTATTACTGGGGGATGCATAACATCTTTATTACATAATGGGGTCTACATAAAACAGAAGTACAAAGATACAGAAAAGCGTCTTAAAACATATAAATGTAGGGGACATTAAGGGATCACACGAGTTGATAAGTTTACTTATAGATTTTCTAGTGGGGACTACTATCCTTGTCTGCCACTCACACGTATGTTACTAAAATCAATTTTCGGGGTAAAACTGAATAAAAGTCCATAAGTGCGAGTGCTATTTCTCCTTCTTCTAGCTCACTTTCCATCTAGAAGGAAAACAATTAAGAAAATATGCCAAGTAGATAATTTATTTCTATGATAAATTATAGTAGGAAGTGTTGTGAAAGTTGTGGCACCCCGCCTAATTAAATACCGGGCGATCACTCCTTTATTAAATTAAATCAAGGTAAACAGTTGGTTCATTATCAACATCACTGTCGATAGAAATACATTTTCCAATTTAACACCCTAAATAATTAAGCTAAGTGTCAAAACCATTTTCATACATGCTTTCCAAATTTTAATTAAAGAAAAAAGATTTATTTATTTAAAAACAACCTTTCTACAACTTAGAATCACATCACAGTAAACCAAATAATATAATACATTTGTCAATCGAATGTCAACATAAGAAAACTAAAGTCACCAATACAATTTGAATAAAACCCATAGTAACAATACTGAAAACAACTGATTTACAAATGTCCCAATAACAACGGGATAATGGAGAGAGCTACACATGCTCAACTGGTGAAAGTACTAAGAGTAGATCCGAATGAATGAAGTCGTCTAATCCAGAGACCTGTAACTCCCACCTAAGCTGCAGTGCGTTCCTTCCAAGAGATCCTAATCAAGACGCCCCTGTGGCTGGGCACCTGTAATACATACATATATATACAAGAGAGAGAGAGAGAGAAAATGGGTCAGAGCCCGAAAGTGTGTTTGATTTTAAAATACATTTAGCAAGTATTTAAATTGATACAGGCCAATGCAACAACATATTAGTGCGTCACTCTCTTGAGAAATACTCACCTCTCTTCTAATTTGCACACCTATCGCACTAACCTTCCCAACGGTTTATCTTAGCATTTTATTATACTAACCTTCCCAATAATTTAGCGTATCTACTTACTCGTAAGATTTCAAAACCAAACTATATTTTTGTTTACAAAGAATACTTCCAATTAGAAGCATAACTCTCGTTTTAGCTTTTTATTAATATACAAAGTTCCTCGGTGATATATTGTTTTTCACAAATAAGTATTTACTATAAGAGTCATTAACCATGTCCTACTTATCAAATCACAGTAGGCAGTTTCAAATTTCAAAATCTCATATATATATTAACTACTCGTATAATATATATAAATTAACAGCACCCCTCATAAAACTATGGTGCGTGCATACTCTACTATCCAGAACCCCATATCACTCATATTAAGGCGAATACAATCGGAATCACTCTCGAATTATATTAACATGAATACACAAACAATATTGAGGCGAAGAATAGATTTCAAGTCTCTAAGAGGATGGCAGATACCTGCGTCTCTTAGGACCGTCTGAACTATCACATCGATAGCCTGTACCAAGGATATCTATCTCCTAGGGTACAAGTTAATATCCCCCATAAAGGTCCCATCGAGATAAGACTTGCCCCAGCGCTGTAACCTCAGGGATAGCAAGTAGTGTGGGCATGAATTTTCACAAGTAAATAATATATGTACACACAATCATATAAATATACCACTTTATCATATTAATATAGGTTCTTCTCGTCACCCATTATTATACTATTTATCCTTAATTTCACAGTTATAGAATTACGTATCAGGTTTTATTCTTAACCTTAACTCGAAGGGGTTTTCTCACTTATTAGCTAACACTCGTGGATTACATCCCCACACATCTGAAATTCAGTAAGTGACTTTATTAGATTTCAACGTAACTCTCTTACGCACCTCACCCTTTAAATTCATAAATATAACAACCTAAAGTAAATATCCCATAAATATCATTCTCATTGAATATTAAAGGTTCCAACATTATTTCATATACCCTACTGTTCCTCAATGTCGCCCAAATCATTTTATTTAGAATGCCCAAAAATTATTTCACGATAAACTTAATTTGACTAATTAAACAAGGGAAATAGGAGTCTGCCAGGAGGGGTCGATCGATCAAAGCTTGGGGCTCGATCGATCGATCAAGCAGGTCTGGGCAAAAATTCTGCAGAATGCAGTTACGGGTTTCATCCAACTTCTTCATCTAAAACGATGTGTTTCCATTCTAATCGCCCCAAAAATCCTACTATCATCATTATAACATTATACCAGATGTTTAAAACGTAAAGCATGCGTGTAACTATCATTAAACATGGGTTTTCAACCTAAAATCATGTCCAATTATCAAGAACCCTAAAATTTCCTTAAACAGATTTCTAATGAATCTTTCTCCAATATTTCTTTATTATGATCACCAAATTTCGTGGATTATTACCTCTACATGGAAAGGATTTCCAGAATTTACATATACATCAATACTACATGGTTCTCCTATAAAAAATGGGGTTTTCTTCCATAGTTTTTATCACAATTTATTCCTAAGCTAACATGAAGATTGCATCAACGAAAATAGCAAGTTTAAACACTTGCATGGAATTTTGGTATGCAGATTCCCGGATGATTTTGGTATGGCTGCGTTCCTTGTCTCGTGATCTACGCGGTGGTGGTGGTGGCGGTGAAATCCGGTGGCTTTTTGGCCTTGGTTTGCCTTGGAGCTCTCTCCTCTCTTCTCCAATGGCCGTCACTTGATTTGTGAATGTTCTAACCCTAAGAGGCTGACCTAATGGCTGATATAGGTTGGCTCAAATTCGTGGGTTTAATTACCCACTTAAGTAAAATGACTAAAATGCCCTCCCGGGGTACTAATTAAGCCTAAAATTGCCCCGAGACCCAAACTACACCCCCGGGTACACTTTTCTTACTATCTCGACCCTACCGGACGCGTTGGCGCACTCAAAACGACCATACAGACAACTTATAAAATATTCACTTTTTATTTAACCAAATTAGTCCCGACGTGACACGAGCACGTTCCGACTTAAATTTCCGAAATCGTCATTTAATTCACTCATGACAATCATTATAAAAATAAATCTCATATATTACTATACTCATCCAGTAATATGCAACAAATAACAAATTTCCAATAATTACTAACTCTCGTCACGCTAGTAAATATTTAAAGCAACATTCTGGATTAAAATTAAATTAATTTATCTCAATTTAAATTTAATAAATCCCATAATTTTAAAAGCTTAAAAATACGGGGTATTACATACTTCCCCCCTAATAACTGAATTTCGTCCCGAAATTCGGAAAATAAGGCCTATCCGATAGCACAATTCTGGATATCCTTTTCCGTACACAAACTAACTACACATTACGGCGTTCAATTACTATAGCCCTTTCTTCACAGCAACATTGTTTTACATTCTCATTAGGGATACTTCACCTTGTGCTCCCAACCGACAACATTCGCATAAGTCACGCTTATACGTTATGCATTTCATTAACTCACTAACATTAGGAGGCCGCACCCTATTATAGACAATTACTCGGATCATTTATATACAAAACTTCCATTCTGAGAAAATATTATGAACATTTGATCACTCTAGCTCGCCTAGTACAGTCGTGGAATTCTACCACATTTATCGAAAGTTCTCTTGACCGATCCAAAAATTCTGATTATCTACTCTCCTCTAAACATACAGAAGGAGAGTAGTCAAGGTTCTTACATAACAAAACCTTAATAAGTACCTTGTACGCGACAAACAGGTACGAGTGCTTCTACAGAGCATTCTTGAAATCATCGTATCAAGATTCCAAAATCTCCTTCACGTGGCTCCACAAATCTTTAATCACCGTGCGCCTATTCCCTGGCTACGGGTGGTACATCCTACTCGAAATGAAACCTTATTTCCGCTGGTTCCTGAAATCCCCGTTGAAGGTGGGATTCACCAATCTCATCCTGATTCAGAAATTTGTACTACGGCGGACCATGCACTGGCGCGATCCTTTCTTTTGAAGGAAGTCTGGGCATACTAGTTAATATTGTAAGCCATCCCAAAGGAATATCAATCACTTCCTTCTCGGTGACTTAATTCACAAGTTTGGGATAAACCCTTGATCATGTTTTGAGGATGGTAACCCATCCAAGGACTGTACCAACTTTTCCGACCTCTTCCAATTTCAGTAATTGTCGATAAACACAAAATTCTTTGGTTGATTCTCCGCTTTCAACCAAACCTTACATACGGGCGGTGCATGTAGAGACTACTCACTACGTCTCGCTAAACATTGATTCTTCCCTTGAAATGTCTCACATTAAGTGACACGTAATACTCCCCTTCCTCCATGGAGTAGGCCGAAAGTTCCGACACGGGCTCTTATCTTCACGAAGCGCACTTCTGGATCTCTTATCTCATACTAACATCCTTACTCTTTGTATGGGCAAGTCGCTCTCATGCTTGACTAATAATAACTCTGCTCCGGGTGTCCTTCATAATTATTAAATTTTACTTTATTCAAGGAATACCAATTCTTGAACGGCTTCCACAGCCTTCCAATCAAGTTAGGGCGTGCTATTCAATTGCACACTTATGTATGGATTATCGCCCCTCATGTGACGTTTAATCCACTCTATCACTTCCACTTCGTCATACTATTCCCACAAACATACATTTCACACGTCTATTTCCACGTCCCTCCGACTCGGACCATTTTAACTGTAGTTAACCAAGATGCCCACATTTTTGCAACACTCCGACCGCCCTGGGAGAGCGAACGGCGTGCTACTCATCTGTAGAATTAACTAAATTCAACGGAATAGAAGGAATAGGGCATTCAAATTCCATGACAATAAAAGAGGAACAATAATTCTCATCCTTTCTCAGAGAAGTACAACAAATTCCCAAATAGGTACAACAACTAAAGTAAATCACTAACGCTCTATTGATCAAAATAATTATAGGTCATCTTTTATGCATAGTATAAAATTCTTTCCAGATAATCCATGCTAAAAATCATTCCAACTTTTTATTCACTTTGTGTTCTGTACGCGGTTATGATATTCGGGTACTCTCAATCACTTTAGAAATCAGAATTCTTAAATTCTCCTTATCATAGTTCCACCCCTCAACTTGTGGGGATACCTTTCAATGTTTTCCTACCACAAGATCCGGCTCCAATAACCTTAAAATAAAATTCAACTTCCAACTTACATACATAATTACTTGATCCCATTTCGACCAGGGTACCAAACTCGTGGAATAGTGACCAAACGTCTCCATATTTCCAACCTTACGCTAAGTTTCATGCGTGGGATGTCTCACAAAGCGAAATCCAAACAAGGAACCCCCCGATACACTACTACCTAGCTTTGTCGGTCATTGAAATCCGTTAGGTCCTCCGTCCGTGGTATGTACACCTTTATTCCGTCTCTTGACAGAAAAGTTATAATTCTCCCGTAATTATGCTTAATAAAGAACGTTTCACCAATTTCACTACCGTATTGGTTGATGGTAATAGCATTCCATAAGCCTCGAATACATACAATCGGAATTTTTGAAATTTCTTTCCCTAATAATAGGGGTATAAAGATTAACTCCCACATCTCTAAAGGTTAAATGTAACAATGCACTCTTCCTATCACTAAGCTCGGAGTGCTAAACATAATACTGAGTCAAATATTTTCACTCAACGGTAAATCCCGATACATAAGGAATTATACTAACAAAGTCTATACATACATTGGCATCGAATATCTCGAGCCCACTATCTCCTCCGAAGTCTCTAGGATATATAATATAAGTGCGAGTCCAACTTCCTTACAGGTAAGCCTCGCCAAAGCAAACATGAAACATGTTGCACCAATGCAACTACTCCAATAGCCTCTCAATAAATGTCCACTATCATACTACCCATTTCTATAACATTTTAACAAGGATAATATCATACTCGTGTATCGTATCACTACAACGAGTAACCTCAATAAAGTTTAAAACACTGTAATATGCTCATTCATCCCCCGCGGATAGTACCAAAAAAAAATCCCGTTATACTAAGATAAATATTCACATAATGGTAACATTTATAATGCTATGCATTAAACTCATCTCACATGCCAATCTAGCAATGAACAAAATATGGTGACTCACTCGTGTCACATAAACACGCCGCATCCTAAGGATACAACTTATACTTCCATCCTGGCAATCGTTTTGACTGCACAAATGGTTTTCGGACGTAACACGTCTGCCCAAACCAAAACAAAATTATTTTACTCGTTGCCTTTTACTAGGCACCGTATTCTTGCCCTTATTCTTACTTTGGAACATATTATCGTGAGCGATCTCACTCCGCATAAAATACCTCAACACATAATTCACCTATCAATTGTCCTACAATCCAGGTTAGGATTGTTCTTTCCTCGGACATTAGTATACTCAATTTTTGTTAACCATCCCGGTTGTTCCATAGCCTTCTTAGGCCATAAAGATCATGTTACTATCTATACTAGTACTTACTGAATTTACCATCTCTTGGTAAGAATTTAACTGCCTGAAGAATTTAAATGGTTTTCCTGATGTGTATCCACATCCTTCTGTGGTGTTATCCCACCACCGTTGCATTCAGTCTCATTCTCGACTAAATTCTTCGATTCCTTTAACTTCCTCCACAAAGAAGCATTATCATCTATTCTGACACAATATGACAATGTCAACCTCTGGATCGTTCGTCCATCAGAATTTCCTCCTCGAGTTTTATCAACTATTATTACGAGTTGGTCTTCCACTTGGAGTTGTTTCCCCCACTTGTATCTACATCTTCTAACACAAAATTGGCTAACGGTTAAGATTCAAATTCACGAATGGACCCCTGATATGCCCTCCCTCGAAGAGTTCAAAACCACATTTGCTTCTCATCCTGAACAGTTACGGAATGAACATACGGTCAACACTGTACCTCAAGTTCTCCGATAGGCATAGCATTCCACTTCTAAAATTGGTGGTTGTCTCCAACCATTAATTTCGTCCCAAAAGCCAAGAAAATTTTCCTCTAAATTTTCACTTTCGGTTTGCCACACTCCGTTCTACATTTAAGCCTTTGGATACTTTACCGCCTTAGGTAAAGACACATACTATTTTCGCATTTCTAAAATTTCCCGTTGATAGTCTTTACACGTTTTTGTAAAACGTTGGGTAAGTTTACCCCCGTACCTCATTTGACTATAACAACATTTGAAAATCATTGATGCACCTTAGTCGCCTTTCAAGTCTTGGCTTCTCGTGCCATAATGGAGGTGACCTCGACTACGGTCGTCATCCTCGAATATATTTCCTAATCTCAACTGAGCCCTGCCTCCTTATGTACGCTTAACGGTCTTCTTCTGACATCCGTCATCGCTCGACACACGCACACATCCGAACGAAATCAGAATTCACTAATGCATACACATTATAGCCCGAGAATGAAATCTCGCCAAAGGAATCGACAATCCTAAACATAGGGCTCTATAACAAACAAAGCAACGCTGAAAGCATAATAAGCCGTACAGATCCTAAGGACACTAGAACCTGATGCTCTGATACCACCTGTGGCACCCCGCCTAATTAAATACCGGGAGATCACTCCTTTATTAAATTAAATCAAGGTAAACAGTTGGTTCATTCTCAGCATCACTGTCGATAGAAATACATTTTCCAATTTAACACCCTAAATAATTAAGCTAAGTGTCAAAACCATTTTCATACATGCTTTCCAAATTTTAATTAAAGAAAAAAGATTTATTTATTTAAAAACAACCTTTCTACAACTTAGAATCACATCACAGTAAACCAAATAATATAATACATTTGTCAATCGAATGTCAACATAAGAAAACTAAAGTCACCAATACAATCTGAATAAAATCCATAGTAACAATACTGAAAACAACTGATTTACAAATGTCCCAATAACAACGGGATAATGGAGAGAGCTACACATGCTCAACTGGTGAAAGTACTAAGAGTAGATCCGAATGAATGAAGTCGTCTAATCCAGAGACCTGTAACTCCCACCTAAGCTGCAGTGCGTTCCTTCCAAGAGATCCTAATCAAGACGCCCCTGTGGCTGGGCACCTGTAATACATACATATATATACAAGAGAGAGAGAGAGAGAGAGATAGAGAGAGAGAAAATGGGTCAGAGCCCAAAAGTGTGTTTGATTTTAAAATACGTTTAGCAAGTATTTAAATTGATACAGGCCAATGCAACAACATATTAGTGCGTCACTCTCTTGAGAAATACTCACCTCTCTTCTAATTTGCACACCTATCGCACTAACCTTCCCAACGGTTTATCTTAGCATTTTATTATACTAACCTTCCCAATAATTTAGCGTATCTACTTACTCGTAAGATTTCAAAACCAAACTATATTTTTGTTTACAAAGAATACTTCCAATTAGAAGCATAACTCTCGTTTTAGCTTTTTATTAATATACAAAGTTCCTCGGTGATATATTGTTTTTAACAAATAAGTATTTACTATAAGAGTCATTAACCATGTCCTACTTATCAAATCACAGTAGGCAGTTTCAAATTTCAAAATCTCATATATATATTAACTACTCGTATAATATATATAAATTAATAGCACCCCTCATAAAACTATGGTGTGTGCATACTTTACTATCCAGAACCCCATATCACTCATATTAAGGCGAATACAATCGGAATCACTCTCGAATTATATTAACATGAATACACAAACAATATTGAGGCGGAGAATAGATTTCAAGTCTCTAAGAGGATGGCAGATACCTGCGTCTCTTAGGACCGTCTGAACTATCACATCGATAGCCTGTACCAAGGATATCTATCTCCTAGGGTACAAGTTAATATCCCCCATAAAGGTCCCATCGAGATAAGACTTGCCCCAACGCGGTAACCTCAGGGATAGCAAGTAGCGTGGGCATGAATTTTCACAAGTATATAATATATGTACACACAATCATATAAATATACCACTTTATCATATTAATATAGGTTCTTCTCGTCACCCATTATTATACTATTTATCCTTAATTTCACAGTTATAGAATTACGTATAAGGTTTTATTCTTAACCTTAACTCGAAGGGGTTTTCTCACTTATTACCTAACACTCGTGGATTACATCCCCACACATCTGAAATTCAGTAAGTGACTTTATTAGATTTCAACGTAACTCTCTTAAGCACCTCACCCTTTAAATTCATAAATCTAACAACCTAAAGTAAATATCCCATAAATATCATTCTCATTGAATATTAAAGGTTCCAACATTATTTCATATACCCTACTGGTCCTCAATGTCTCCCAAATCATTTTATTTAGAATGCCCAAAAATTATTTCACGATAAACTTAATTTAACTAATTAAACAAGGGAAATAGGAGTCTTCCAAGAGGGGTCGATCGATCGAAGCTTGGGGCTCGATCGATCGATCAAGCAGGTCTGGGCAAAAATTCTGCAGAATGCAGTTACGGGTTTCATCCAACTTCTTCATCTAAAACAATGTGTTTCCATTCTAATCGCCCCAAAAATCCTACTATCATCATTATAACATTATACCAGGTGTTTATAACGTAAAGCATGCATGTAACTATCATTAAACATGGGTTTTCAACCTAAAATCATGTCTAATTATCAAGAACCCTAAAATTTCCTTAAACAGATTTCTAATGAATCTTTCTCCAATATTTCTTTATTATGATCACCAAATTTTGTGGATTATTACCTCTACGTGGCAAGGGTTTCCAGAATTTACATATACATCAATACTACATGGTTCTCCTATCAAAAATGGGGTTTTCTTCCATAGTTTTTATCACAATTTATTCCTAAGCTAACATGAAGATTGCATCAACGAAAATAGCAAGTTTAAACACTTGCCTGGGATTTTGGTATACAGATTATCGGATGATTTTGATATGGTTGCGTTCCTTGTCTCGTGATCTACGCGGTGGTGGTGGTGGCGGTGAAATCCGGTGGCTTTTTGGCCTTGGTTTGCCTTGGAGCTCTCTCCTATCTTCTCCAATGGCCGTCACTTGATTTGTGAATGTTCTAACCCTAAGAGGCTGACCTAATGGCTGATATAGGTTGGCTCAAATTCGTGGGTTTAATTACCCACTTAAGTAAAATGACTAAAATGCCCTCCCGGGGTACTAATTAAGCCTAAAATTGCCCCGAGACCCAAACTACACCCCCGGGTACACTTTTCTGACTATCTCGCCCCTACCGGATGCGTTGGCGCACTCAAAACGACCATATGGACAACTTATAAAATATTCACTTTTTATTTAACCAAATTAGTCCCGACGTGACACGAGCACGTTCCGACTTAAATTTCCGAAATCGTCATTTAATTCACTCATGACAATCATTATAAAAATAAATCTCATATATTACTATACTCATCCAGTAATATGCAACAAATAACAAATTTCCAATAATTACTAACTCTCGTCACGCTAGTAAATATTTAAAGCAACATTCCGGATTAAAATTAAATTAATTTATCTCAATTTAAATTTAATAAATCCCATAATTTTAAAAGCTATAAAAATACGGGGTATTACAAAAGTATACTAAGAATGAACAATGAAGATTTTGTACCATATTTGTAAAATTATGAAGCAAAGTGAATATCATAGTACTGATAGGGGTACACTGGAGTCTAATGATATTTAAAAGATTATTATGGTGATTCATAACTGGATAGGTTGTCTAGCGAGTTAAAAAGGTAAAGGTTCAGACTATAATAAGATGACCTATAAACTATTGATTATAAGGGCTCCAAGTGAATATCAATACTGTTACAATATCGACCAAAACTTTTGGACAGGCGACTCAATGAATTAGGGAATAATAAAAATGGCTTGGCACACTTAGCTAGAGTGACATTCATATTTATGTACCAAACTAAAACTAGAGACTCGACATTTGAGTCCTACAGGCCAATTAGAACTGCCATGATATATCGGGGTCTAATCCCTGAATCTTAAGGTATTCTACTTGGGGTTTTACTGATAAGGGTTATAAATTGCACTCTTAACTTCAATAAAAGATTAATAGGATGCAGAGTTATACCACATTTAAGGGTGTAATTGAATGCAGGGGGGGCTTTGAATTCATAGGTTGTAGAGGTTTATTGGTCTTAGAGAGTAACTTAAATAAAGAGGGAATTCTATTCACGATTAAATATGAAATATAAAAAAGATTTCATTAATAAGGACATACGTTCAGGGGATATCACATAGTGATATAAATAATATAGTATTTTCAAGGACATAAGCTCAAGTATAATAATGAAATAAAATCACCTACTTTTTAAGTAAGGGTTGAAGTTTGCTCGTCTAAATCACGGTAGTGAACTAGATATTCTGAAATCAAAGGGACCATAAGTATATATAGTATAGATCTAAAAGTAATGTTATAGTATGCAGTTGAGTGAAATTTTAAATAAGTTTTTTTGTGTAAAATAATTGGTAGGGTGTAAATGTATAATTTCCAAAAGTTTAAAGGTATAAATTTTCCCCACTTTATATGTGGATTTAGGTTTAGTGGAAAGAGACAAAACAGATATTTTTAACCTAATGAATTTATGTAAAAAGTTTGGGTTTGTTTTGAAATACTTGGAAAACTGCCAAGGGGTTAAGTGTAAATGGAAATTTTAACTTTTTAAACCTAAAGCCCGCGTTCCTGATATTGTGCTTTCTAGGAATCCAAACAGGGTGATGTAGTATACCATTTTGTTTAGAATTAAAAAATAGTATTTTTGGAAAAAAAATAGATTTTTCTGATTGGGGACGCGCCCTCATGCGTTGGATCAAATCCCATACGCGCCTGGTTTGACCCGCACTCTTGCGCTTGTAGCCCATGTCATCTTTAACCCTCGTTTTGTTGAATTTAGGTTTTGAAAATTTTGACCCTATATTCGAAACCTTTTAGAATACCATTTAAGTTGATTTTTTAATGAAAGCTGTGTAATTTTTCGAGAGGAATCCAACCATACTAGTTTCAAAAATTTTGGCGAACTGGTTCGTGCTATTGAATTTCTGTAAAAATGGTGAAAGTTTGAGTTGAATAGTTGTGATTTTAGAGTATGATTTGGGCTTTGGCGTGGTGATATTTGTGATCTATGTTCAAAATACAATCAAACATGTTTGGTTTGAAGGAATTTGGTTGATCGCAACCTCTGAATTTGAGTTTTGAAAATCTCAAGGTCGGATTTTTCAAACTTTGATTTGGGGCATTAAAACTTGGTTTTGGCTCAATCAAACCTTGCATCTGGGTTCCTTAGACCTGGATCTTGAGTTCCCTCACTTTGAAACTGGTTCAAAGTCAAGGGTACACAATCCACCATTAAGCTCAAGCTTCAATGGTGTTTTTTGGCATTCAAGCTTGTTGAGTGCCATTCACATGTTAAAATATACATGTAACTACATGTTTTTATTATAAGGAAGTGAAGAAACATAACCACATGATAAGAAATGAAATTCATGCATAAAATGATAAAGATACCCAAAATCTCAAAACTTTACTTTGTAAGAACACTGAGCTGGGTGGGTTTTTCAGAGAGGTAACTTGGGGTTTATATAGGGTTCATGGGGGAGAGATGATTGGTAAGAAGTTAAGTGAGTTTTAACTTGGTATGTCCTAGTTTCGAACAAGGTTCCATGTGGGTACATAAGGGTACCATGGTTTAACCATGTGGTACACTGCTACGAGGGTAGCCACTTAGCCTACATCAGTAGGGGCAAAAGTGGTAATAAGTTTAAGTTCAAGTTTTGGTCCTTGGGTAGTTTTATCTTAGTTTTTAGGACTTATATGTTGATTTTTGAAAGTTTTAGGGGCATAACTATAATTTCTTAAACTTAGGGGATTAGTTCTTGATGTTAACACCAAATATATGGGATTTGATCAAACTTTGTGTTAAAGTTTGGATTGAATTGGTTGGATAAGGTATAATACTAGCATAATTGTTGGTTAGGGGAATTTTGGTAATTTGATAAAAGTCTAGGGTTTACCTAGGAATTTTTATATTTTAAGGGTTTGATTTGCTATATTGAGTGAGGTGTTACATTCTACCCTCCTAAAAAATTTCATCCTCGAAATTAGTGGAAAAAATGTGGGGTAGTGTAGTCTCATAAAGTCTTCCGTTTCCCAAGTCGCTTCTTATGTTCCTTGATGTTTCCAAAGGACTTTAACTAGTGGGATGACTTTATGTCGGAGAACCTTATCTTACCGATCGAGGATTTGGATAAGGATTTCCTCGAATTCATGCTTGGGGTTAATGGTTATGCCTTTCCAAGTGATGATTTGGCATGAATCAGGGATGTATTTTTGCAACTGCGAAACAGGAAACACATCGTGTATGTTGGATCATTCAGGAGGTAAGTCCAGCCATAGGCTACCGGTCCTTTATGTTCGATGTATCTAGAGGGAATAATATAATGGGGTGCTAACTTTCCTTTCTTCTTGAACCATATTATACCCTTTCTTGGGGACTCACGTAAAAATACTTTCTTATCAATTGAAAACTCTAAGGGCTTTCTTCTAGTGTCTGTGTAACTTTTCTGAAGAATTTGGGATGAATGCAATATTTTTCTAACAATTCATATCTTTTTCGTATTCTTGGTGATAATTTTTGGCCAAGGATATGATTTTCTCCTGATTCATTCTAGTATAGGGGTGAGCAACATAGTCTACCACCGAGAGCTGAATATGGGGAGGGTTTAATGCTGGTTTGGTAGCTGTTAAATTTGATCAATGTAAGATGATCTCTCCATGTACTAGTAAACTCCAATGTGTAGGTTCGTAGCATATCCTCAAGATTTTGGATTACTCATTCAGATTGGTCTTCGGTTTGAGGGTGAAAGGCAGTGCTTAGATAAAGTTTGGTCCCCATTGAGGTTTGTAGGACTTGCCAAAATCTTCTTATGAATTCGGGGTCTCAGTCTGATAAAATAGAGACAGGTACACCATGGAGTCTAATAATTTCTCTGATGTAGATCTCACTAAGTTTTTGAAAGGAATCAATTGATCTTATTGGTAGAAAATGGGTGGATTTCATGAGGCGATCAACAATAACCCATATGGAATTATATCCTTGAAAGGTTCAGGATAATCCGCTGACAAAATCCATGGTAATGTGATCCCATTTCCATTCTGGGATTGGGAGTGGTTGGAGTAGTCTACTGGGGTGTTGATGCTCAATCTTCACTGTTTGAAAATTAAACATTTTGCTACGAAATTGGTGATACATTTCTTCATCCCTAGCCACCAATAATATTGTTAGAGGTTTTGATATATTTTTATACTTCCGAGATGAATTATGAATTTGAAGTGATGGGATTCTTTAAGAATTTCTTCTCATAATGAAGATGCAAGGGGAACATATAATCGATTCTTGAATTTTAACCCTCTCTCAAGGTCTAAGGTCTAGTATTTTCTCAGAGATTACTTTTCAATTTTTGCTTTTGGTTTCTCAGGACTTCATCTTTTTCTTGGAGTTGAAAGATCTGTTTACGTAGGGTAGGGCGTGTTATGATATTCCTTAAAACTTATCGAATGGGTAAAACCCATCGGATGAAAGTGGATCTATAAGAAGAAAAGAGGGGTAGATGGGAAGGTGGAAACCTTCAAGGCAAGGATTGTTGTGAAATAGTTTACTCAAAAAGAGTGGATTGATTGTGACGAAACCTTATTCCTGGTAACCATGTTAAAGTTTATCCATATTCTTTTATCTATATGATGCAACCCATAGGAAATCAAGGTGTGTAATCTTAAGAGATCCATTTATGAACTTTAATAATCACCAAGGTCTTGGAACATCCGATTTGATCAGGCAATCAAATTTTTTAGTTTTGATCATTTATCGGTGGAAACCTGTGTGTATAAGAAGCATGTTAGAGACATGATGGTATATATTTCACTTTATGTGGATGATTTTAACCTAATGAGGAATGATTTGGGTGTGTTATCTGGCATAAGAGTGTGGTTATCTAGCTAGTTGGATATGAAAGACTTAGGAGAAGCATGTCACATCCTTGGGACCAAAATTTTACATATAAAAAAAAAATAGGAAGTTAGGCTTATCCCAAGCCACTTATATCGATGATGTGCTCATAAAATTTAGCATGCAGGATTCCAAGGAAAGGATTTCTTCCTCTCAGGTATGGAATCGCTCTATCTAAGGATGAATGTCCTGAGAAACCTGATCATATATAGATGATGAGGAATATACCTTATGCTTTGGTGGTGGGTAACCTCATATATGATATGGTGTGTACAAGATCAAATATCTTCTTTATCATTGATTTGGTCAGCAGGTTCCAGTTTAATCCAGGTGATTGTGTGCTCATTTACTCAATGGACAGTCTTGTACCTTTAGGGACAGAGACTGAGATTTTCAATCGAATAAAGATTCCAAAAATTTGACTTCAGGATATATGTTTACCCTAGTAGGTGGAGCCCTAACTTTGAGGAAGTTTCGAGCAATCCTGTATTGCTGATTCGACTACGAAAGCCAAATACGTTACCGCATCGGAGGCAATAAATGATGCTACTTGATTTCAAAACTTCTTAAGTGATTTGGGTAGAGTTCCTTCAATGTAGTCAGCTATTGCACTTTAATGTGACAATAAAGATGCAATTGATAACTCTAAATAACTAAGGACTCATAAGAGGGCTAAACACATTGAGCGCAAGTCTCCTTTGATATGGGAGATAGTGCGAACAGGTGATGTCTGCATGACCAAGATTGTATCTCAGGATAACCTGGAGGATCCTTTTAAAAAACGATTACCAATTAGGTATTTTAATAGTCATGTAAAGGGAATGGGTTTTGGATACATATTCACATGAGTTTAAGACTAAGTGGAAGATTGATGGGGCTTTGATTCTTAAAACCACGTATGCCATTTATTTATTAATAAAGGCGTGTCAGGTTCATTTTGAAATAAAGATCTTATTTGTGAGAATGTGGTATATATATTTTTAAATATATTACATTAATGTCAGTTAATTGAACTTACAAGGAATTTTAATGAGTTAGGTTCGTCCTGATCACGTAAGATAAGAATTTCGGTTCTAGTTTAATTGAACATTTTACAGCCTAGATAGGGAGTTAACATCCTATTGATAAAACTTCTAGCACGAACTTAGTAGTTTATCTTAAGTATGGTAACCTATGTAATGGTTTAAGATTTTGACTGATAGTGCACAGAGGATCGTACCAATACATCAAGAATGTATTAAACGGGACAAATGTGAGATTCAAGTATAGATGCTTATTAGCTTAGACTTGTACAATCTCACAATTTTCGCAAAGGGAGAATTGATTCGTAATCCATAGGATTATAAGGATTGAAATGTGCACACAATTATTGCTTTAAATGGTTTTTATACGATCCAATTGATCAGGGCTAAATCTTCATAAGTTGGACAATCAATGTGTGGACATGTCTGAGATCATATTTTGAAATAAATCACATGTGTGAGATATCCTGTATTATGATATTCTTTCCCGCATTGAGTTCATAGAGGGGAAACACTCATTAAATTAATGACCAATTATTAATCCTTAGTGAACTTGAGTTTAGAAAAACATCCTTAATACTAAGTTATATTGGGAGGTTAGTTTGCCTCTTTTCTTTATTCTGTTAGTTAAAAGTATGCTCATTTTATATGCAGGAATAAGCTCGAGGATGATATATTTGTTTCTTATGCCAACAAACTTTTGAAAACAAAAGATTTAGCAATGCATGTTTTTAAGTCAGAAATTTGGAGAACCTATGTCGGTGTTAATTGTGATCAAACAGATAGAAGGAAGGTGATAATCTCCCCAGGGGTTTGATAATATGTTATGTCAGTTGACTAAAAATTTTCCTTAGGTGATATATTATAATATGTCAGTCAATCACATCTCCTATAATGGAAATTAAAATTCACTTTATTTATTACTGGAGTTCGTAATGAAGTCATATTTGATGATATTCTTATTTGGATATCTCCTTAAGATTTTGGTTGTTGTACCCATGGTATGAAACCACATTGCTCCTTCACTACTTAGAACCGTGAAGGTGAATAAGAATGTGCTTACTCAAGGACAGGGTGAAAGACACATGCAAAAGATAACCAATGAGGTTACAATTTTTGTTTATAAACACTTCTAATTTTTAGTTTAGTAAATATTAATATATACATTATTTTTTTGTTAGAGGGTAGGAGAAGGAGAGTCTGTTGACGATATCAGCATGTGGCAAGCCACTTGAGCTTCGAACAATAAACCTTTCAATGTTCAAGATGGATCATTAGATAGAGCGATATATATATATATATATATATATATATATATATATATATATATATATATATATATATATATATATTCTAACCGAAGCCACCATTTGGTTAAAGTTATTTAAATGTGGTTTTATGTTAAAAACAATTGATGTTCTTACAGATTTAAATTACAGTCATTAATTTCTAATGTATGTTTAATTAGTAGGCAATGCTTGAGAGACGGCTGAATGGGCTACCAAAAGAGAAGCGAAATGATCCGAAAGTGAGGAATTAGATTTTTAGGGATGTGGTAGGACAATGAAGGCATGGTTATACTTTACTAAAGGTAGTAGGTATTAGGTACACGAACAAGTTCCTTTCATGCATTATTGAAAGATATTAATCCGCCAAAGAAAAATGTTGAAGATCGAGAGGCTCGACATCGACAAGACGCTGAAGATCGAGAGGCTCGTCATTGACTAGAGCTCGCATAATTAGATATTCGCAACCAATAAGCACTACTACAGAAAAAAAAATTGACATGAAAAGCGAAATGCATAGTCTGTTTCATCCCTTATCATGCCAACGACCCATACCGACTAGATAATAACACATATTTCTTATTATGTATATAGAGATATATTTTCTAATTACAAATTTATTTTACCTTAAACATATTTATTTTATTTCTATATATATGTGTGAGGGAGTGTTAGGTTGGATACATGTATCTAGAGTTTTCGCCCTTTGGATATATTGTATATATTTTATTATTTTTCGAGTGTAAAATTCTTCCTTTTCAAGTTACTTGTTTACAGTGTAGTGGCTATTGCTGTAGTTGTTTTGAGTTAATTTTCATGTTTAGATAAGTTGGTTTTCATGAATAAACAAATGAGACTTTGTCGATTTTAAAAAAAAATAGATTAAGTGTTTTAACGGTAATTAATATGAAGATATACAAATTTGAAAAAAATACCACTTAAGTCGTTTAATTAAAGATTAAACTATCTAAATGGTTCCGAACAGTTTGTTGAATAAACTCTTTTCTTAAAGAAAATTATAAACACAAGATGTGTAAAACAGTATGAACGAGTTATTTCAGTAATAGGTTTACTAGTTTTGAAAAACAAAACTTAAGAAAATTAAATCAACACAGCCTTAAGAAAGGGATGATAGGAAGAGGAAGTATACACAAGCAATTTTAACCTGGTAAAACCCCACCCAATTGGGGAAACATCCACGGAGGTCTCTACACCTCAAAAGTAAAAAGTTCACTAAAATAGAGTAACATGTTACAATCTATATAACAATCAAGACACGCAATCAAACCTAAACTAAGTTCAGAAATGTACCAACTCCTTTGGCATTTTCTGACTACTCCCAAGGTTTTGATGTTACTGATGTACTCTCAACTTCATAACTCCACTCCTTTTAGCTTTATGTCGACTCTAAAGTCAAATATCTCAATACCAACACTTTTCAGTGTAGTAGTGTGAAGGTGTATGTGGTGATGTGCTCTAAATCACATGCATGCATTTCAGGTACACTTAATTACAGACAGTACGAGTAACAAATTACAAACATATCACTTAATATGCAAGATTTCCAAAATCAATTTAGTAAAAACAATCAAACTTTGGATCTTTAAGATATCCGCAGATCAAGAGGGAATATTTCTATTAAAACTAGTCAAGATCCTATGCACTTTCCTTATTTGAAAATATGTACTTATTTCACAAAATGTGAAATATTTGAAAATGAAATCCCCAATCGTGATCTCAACTAGATCTAAGTCTGAATATTTGAGTAAACTGAAATTAGAAAGGATTTTATTGGTTTAGGTTGAAATCAACATATCAGTTTGGAAATAACCAACAAAAATAAGATTTCTCTAAATAAGAAATCGAGACTAAGAACTATCTAAGTGAACCGTATCACAGAGGCATAATACCAAGATTTCATGAAAATAAATAAAGATTTAACCAACATGATTAAGTTGGGAAAGAGAAAAATAACTATAGAGGAAACTTCTCAAATCTCAAACTAATTTACTCTCAGAAAAAGGGTTTTCTGGTGAGATTTGGGTTGAGTTAAGTTTAGGGTTTCATTTATCTCTCTAACTCTTTCTCTCTCTCTCTCTCTCTCTCTCTCTCTCTCTCTCTCTCTCTCTCTCTCTCTCTCTAACTCTTATTTTCACTCTGGTTTGGACAAAGGGCAAAAGTCTCAAATGGCTGAGGCTTAGGTCATTTATATAGTGAGTTAGGATGGATCGAGAAACTCAGAGGCAATCCAATGGTTGAGATTGATCTTGACCAGTTGACTTAAAGATCTAATGGTTAAAATAATACGGTGGAAATAGCCAACAATGCTTGGTCAAGAGAGGTTCACATGGATTAAGTATAAACACATACAGATCGTCGATAATATGATCCAATGGTTCTTAAAGAAACATAATTCTGTGAGAGTAAATAAACACATAATCAACCAATGAGAGAGCAGCGCATGTTGACAAAATACGGGTTATAAAATGCGTACCAAAAGTAATTAAGTTTTACACCCTGAAGTCTCTAGCGCTTTTGTTTCCTACCCAAACCAATATTGAGCTTTTAAAAGAATTTACACAACAACCCCAAAGGTTTTTAAATGACCAATTTTAATTTCTAAAAATCATTTTAAAAATCTTAGAAATTATATAACACATCCCAAAATTAGTAAAAAAGTAATTTAAGGGATTTAACTCACACACAACAAAATAGAGTATGAGATAATGTATGTATGGAGTCCTAGTGTGTGGTGTTGGTATACTACCTTTAGGAACTTGTAGAGGAATCAAGTGTAGTGTCTTAAGTTCTTAGGTAAACAACGATGGGACTCAAATTTTATCACTATTTCCAAACTAGATGAGCACCTATATAAAATAGACTCAAGTAAGTCAAAGATATCGGGTGCTTCAATCTCCTCCTTTGGAAATATGAGACAAGATCTCCTTTGAGTCAATGAGGACTCTTAGGGATACAAAAGAAATAAGAATATTCCATTACTATAAAAAAATTCTATCTACCCAATATCCTAGAAAGAAAAAATTACATAACTCAACTAGATACAAACCAATACCCTAACAAAATTTTGTTACAACTGAAGGTACTGATTCCTGAAAATAAGATAACTAAGATCAATCTTTTTAGTCGAGAATACACCAAAATGTCCAAGAGGACTCAAATTTCTCTTCCATTTTGTCTAAAATGGACAAAGGGCAAAGAAAACTGGTCGAAATAATAAATCATTGTTCTTCCATGATCACACCAATAGAATTGCGCAAAGATTCAAATTGAAGAAAGTCGAAAGGTTTGGTAAATAAGTTAGCTAATTGCAGTTTAGTAGGAAGGTAATTTATTTCTAACTCCTTAGTTTAAACTAACTCGTGTATGAAATGATATCTGATTTTAATATGTTTGGTACGAGAGGGCTGAACATGATTTTTAGAAATATTAATCGCGCTTTGATTATCACAATAGAGATGTAACTTATCTTCAGTTATACCGTAATCTTTCAACATTTATTTTAACCAAAGTAATTTATCATAACAGCTTCCTGATGCCATATATTCAGATTCGATAGTAGACAAGGAAGTGCAGTTTTATTTCTTACTACTCCATCCTACCAAATTGTTACCAATGTAGTAATACGCTCCTGAAGTACTCTTACTATCATCGGCACAACCGTCCCAATCATCATCGATGTAACCTACTATAGTACTAGAAGTGTCTTTAGTGTACCAAAGTCCTAAATTTATAATGCCTTTGATGTATTTGATAATTTTTTAACGCACAATATGTGACTCTCTTTAGGATTATTTTGATATCGAGCACACACGCAGACATAGTACATGATGTCAGGACGGGAGGAAGTAAGATAAAGTATGCTTATAATCATACTACGGTACAAGGTGGTATCAATAGATTTTCCATTCTCATCTTTAGAAAGTTTGACAGAGGTACTCATAGGAGTCCTAGCTTCTTTAGCTGTTTATAAGCTAAACTTCTTGACAATCTCTAAAGCGTATTTAGATTACGATAGAAATAATCCTTCCGAATTCTGTTTTACTTGGAGTAATAAGAAGAATTGTAACCCCCTATAAGTGACATTTAAAATTCTTTGTGCATAATGTTCGAGAAGGTATTAACTTCTAAAGGGGAGGTGGATCCAAAAATGATACCGTCAACATAAACTTGGGCAATAATAACGTTGTTGTCAAAATTTTAGACAAACAAGGTTTGGTCATTCCCTCCTCTCCTAAATCCATTTTCTAAAAGAAAGGTGGATAGATGCTCATACCAAGCTCTAGGATCTTATTTTAACGCATAAAGAGCTTTTGTAAGACAATAGACATAATTTGGGTGATGGGGGTCAATAAACCCTTTGGGTTGTTCTACATAGGTCTCCTCAGTCAAAATTTCGTTAAGGAAGGATGATTTAACATCCATTTGATATAGTGTGAAATATAAATGACGTGTTATGGAAAAAAGTAAGCGAACATATCCGAGTTGAGTGACAGGTGCAAAAGTTTCCTCGAAATCTATTCTTTCAATCAAAGAGTAGCCCTGGGCAACTAATCTAGCTTTATTCCGAATAATCATCCCAGATTCACGAGTCTTATTTTTAAAACCCTTTTATTTTTAGGCCTGGGTACAAAATACCAAACATCATGAATAAAAAATTGAAGAAGTTCCTCCTGCATAACACTTATCCACAAAGTGTTATTTAAGGCTTAATTTACAGTTTTGGCTTAATAAGAGACACACAACATGCAAAATGAGCAATGTTACGAAGTTGAGATCTTGTGAGAATAGGCTCAGTAATATTACCAACTACACTATTTACAAGATGATCTTTGGAAACCCAGTTAGGTACTTCAGGGCTCTCAGTTGGTAAAGATTCAACTATTTCTGAAGAGTCATAATTTAAAATGTTTTCGAACTCATCCACAATAATTGGTTCTTTGGTCTTACTTTATACATTAGTGTCACTTACAACCACATTAATGGATTCCATAATGGTCATGGTACGAAAATTGTAAACACGATAGGCTCTACTATTTGGAGAATATCCTAAAAAGATTGCTTTATCTCCTTTGGTTTCGAATTTAGACATATGTTCTTTGTCCTTACAGACATAACATGTGCTACTAAAGGTTCCAAAGTATTTTAGGTTAGGTTTCTTCCCATACAAAAGCTCATAGGATGTTTGTTTGGTATTCTTCCTTAAGTGGAGTCGATTGATTTATGACAGGAAGTACGAATAGATTCTACTCAAAAATATTTTGGTAGGTTTTTTGCATGAATCATCACACAGGCCATTTCTTAAAGAGTGCAATTTTTACGCTCAACAATCCCATTTTGTTAAGGTGACTTAGCATCACTAAATTCATGTTTGTAACCATTATAGTCATAATATTCTATGACGCCTGAATCTACGAATTCTCCTCCTCTATCCTTACGAATTTTATCTACTTGGGAGTCCTTTTTGTTCTCTATATGAACTAAGATTTTCAAAAACTTACGAAAGGTTTCTGATTTATGTTTTAAGAAGGCAACCCAGGTAAATCGAGTGAAATCATCAACCATAACAAGATGTAACTGCTACCACAAAGACTAACAGTATGAAAAGGACCCATTAGGTCCATATAGATGAGTTCTGGAGGTTTAGTGGATAGAAATTCTTTAACTTTCTTATGGGGAACCTTAACAATTTTCTCTTCTTTACAAGGACCACAAACAATATTTGGAATTGGTTTGATCTTGGAAAGACCTCTAACTATCTTTTGGGAGCACAATTTTCCAAGACTATCATAATTAATGTGACCCAAACGATTATGCCATATCTCATTATCATCCATTCTGGCAATGTTACAAACCTCTGTACTTGGATTGACTGTGTAACAATTATCTAGAGTACGGAGTCCTGTAATAATGCAATCACCTTTTTCATTTAAAATTTTGTAATTATTATTTAAAAAAGTGACAGTATGGTTTGAGTCACGAAACTGTGATATAGTTAGTAAATTGGCTTTAAGTCCTTTTACCAAGAGAACATCTTCAAGAATGGATAATCCTTCTTCATGGTCCTTCTTCATGGAGCGTTCCTTACCAATGATCTGCGCTGATACACCATCTCCAAACAAGAATTTTCCTCTGGAGAAGTTAGTTTTGTTTAAAAGTTTAGAATCACCCCCGATCATATGTTTGGAACAATCTGAGTCTAAATACCATCCAATTGTAGTATGTTCAGATCTAAAAGTACTGATCACCATTTTGTATTTTAACTGGGGTAATAGATCATCTTTTCTAACCCAAATTGCTTTTGTTTTCAATTTGCGCTTATTAGCTCGTATTTGATAAAACTTGCAAGCTTCTGTCTTTTCTTTAAAAGATTTTTACGCATTTTTATTGTTGTTATAAACAGTTGGAGCAATTAGTCTAGAATAGAATCTATGATTCCTTCTTATTGATTATCTTTTAGTATTATTCCTTTTCCTTCTATTACGATAGTTAGAATTCTTGTCTCACTTTCTAGGAAAGGCATAGCTGTTTCGGATTCTCCTAGAATAGTTGAAGTTATGGTACACAGAGAGTTATAAACTGGATTACATAGGCATTGGGAATAAAAACCATCAAAGGAATGTCCATAGACATCACAATAGGAGCAGTAAAGATGGCACGTAGAACTTACAACCATAGAAAAGTTATTATTCAAGGGTTTGTCTAGGTTTTGAGCCCTAGTCTTGTTCCTAGGTGGAATAGGATGAAACGTCGAATCTTCTTGTCTAATGGGGGAAAACGTATTTAGTCGTTTGTTCAATATTATGCTTAGAGTTGCTTGATTCACCAATGTTTAACTTCAGTTGTTTTTTTATCAAACTCATTTTTTAAACCGTGAAAATCTGGACAAGTTTCAATAGGTCTTTTGCCACCAGACACAAATTTTATAGTTTCAACGTTTTTAGTTTGTGTCTTAGAGTTGGGACAAAATCCTATTCTAGTTCTGTCATCAGAATTGGTTTTTCCTTCAGCAACACAATCTTTAAAACATTTAGAATTATTTTCAAAATTTGCAAACTTTTTGAAGATCGTGGATGTCTTTTCTTTTGTTTGTTCCAATTCTAACAATGTTCCTTTGTATTTATTTTCCATAATTTCATTAGCATTAGACAACTATTTCAGTTTTTGTTCAAAGTTTTTGGTTTTATTCTCATGAGTTAAACATTGAGTAGTGTACTCTTCAGCATTTTATTTGATCATCAGGCTTAAAGTTTCTATCTTTTGGGTAAAATCCTTAACAATCTTTTCAAGCCTAGTGCTTTTCTTAGGAGTTTTTGTGCACGGTGTGTGAATGTCAGAAAGGTCATCATTTTCGGAGTGGCTAAGTGTGCAGTGTGCATTATCCCCTAGAGGTTCATTTTTAGGACTCATACACCCATTGAAATAAATAATAGAGCGCCCCCTTTGACTCACACATACGTCATTTGAAGCATTATCAACATTCTCAAGAAATAAGGTAGATAAACCAGTAGGCACAATACCAGTCATAGTATGATCATATTCCTCATCATCATTGTAGATTATCTTAGCAAAGAATGACATACAAGGGTCAAATGTGTTAGATGACTCAGGTTCATCATTTTCAGAGTCACTTGAGTCATCCCAAGTCTTTCTTAAATGAGGCCTATTATGTTTGTGAATTTTGTCTAAGTTAACTCTACAGTCACTAGCCATGTGTCCTAACTTTCCACATCTATAACATTCAACATTTTTAATGTCTTTCTCAGGTATCTTGTGATTGTTAGACTGGTATTTGTCTTATTTTCTCTCATGAGGCCTATTGTTAGATTGATTTGGATAAGTAGGTTCGTCTTGTCTTTTTTCTATTTTATTTCGAAAGTTCATAATATTCTTAAACTGTTTAGACATTAAGAAAATCTGATTATCCAAAGTATCTAAATTACGATCCTCATCAGAGTCTATGTCAATGTTAGGTATGCTAAATTCAGGTGTGGTCAACTTAGATGAAAAAGCAAAATTGTCCTCAGACTGTCTCTTTTGGGACTAAGTTAATTATTTCTTAAATTCTAATTTCATTTACACGGTCCTCAATTTGCTACTGAGGAGTTCAGGTGTAATATTTTGATCATCCATCTCCTCAATTGCATATCTCTTAATATCAAATTTTTATTGAAGTGATCTTAGTATTTTATAGATAATTTCTTTTCTATCATAAACAATCCCATTAACACGCAATTTGGCCACAATGTTTGTCAGTCTAATATAGAAGTCATCAAATGACTCAGTCTAAGTCATGATCAATGAGTTATACTAATGAATTAACATTTGTGTTTTAGTAGCTTTAATATGGTATCACCCTCATGTGAGTCACTAGGGTGTCCTATGCTTCTTTAGAGGTAGAACATAATGATATCCTCTTAAATTCGTGTTCATTAATAGGCGTGAATATGGAATTTTTTCCTTTATTATTATTATTAAGTGAAACCTGTTTCTCTTCTTTAGTGAATTCACTTAGTAACTTTCTAATCCTCACAGTACTTCCTTCAGCGGCTGGTTTAGTAGGAAAAGTGAAACCATTTTCAATAACTTTCCAGACATCATCTCCCAATGCCCCTTAGATGAATGCAACCATTCGTATCTTCCAGTAAGGAAAGTTGGTTCCATCAAAGAGAGGGGGCCTGGACAGGTTACCTAGTCTCTCAAATTTCTCGTCCATAATTTGTTTTGAGAAAACAATTTCAGAAACTCAAGATGTAAATAATTTTTTTTTGAAATACCAAAGCTCTGATACCAATTGAAAAAAATACAACTTAAGTTGTTTATTTCAAGATTAAATTATCTAAATGGAAATAGTTTGTTGAAGAAACACTTTTCTTAAAATATATTTTACACACAAGATGTGTAAAACAATATGAACGAGTTATTTCAGTTATAGGTTTACCAGTTTTGAAAAACAAAACTTAAGAAAATTAAATCAGCACAACCTTAAGAAAGGGATGAGAGGAAAAGGAAGTATACACAAGAAATTTTAACGTGGTAAAACCCCACCCAATTGGAGAAACATCTTAAGAGGTCTCTACACCTCAAAAATAAAAAGTCCACTAAAATAGAGTAACGGGTTTCAAGCTATATAACAATCAAAACACACAATCAAACCGAAACTATGTTCAGAAATATACCAACTCCTCTGGCATTTTCTGACTTCTACCAAGGTTCTAATGTTGTTGATGTTCTCCCATGTTCGTAACTCCACTCCATTTAGCTTTACGTCGACTCTAAAGTCAAATATCTCAATACCAACGCTTCTTAATGTAGTAGTGTGAAGGTGTGTGTGGTGATGTGCTCTAAATCACATGCATGCAACTCACACACACTTAATTATAGACAATATGAGTAATAAATTACTAACATATCACTTAATATGCAAGATTTCCAAAATAAATTTAGTAAAAACAATCAGACTTTGGATTTTTAAGATATCCACAGATCAAGAGGTAATCTTGTTATAAAAACTAGCCAAGATCCTATGCACTTATCTTATGTGAAAATATGTACTTATTTCACAAAACTTGAATTTTTTTAAAGTGAAATCCCCAATCAAGATATCAATTAGATCTAAGTCTGAATATTTGAGTAAACTGAAATTAGAAAGGATTTTGTTGGTTTAGGGTTTTGAATTAACATATCAGTTTGAAAATAACCAACAAAAATAAGATTTCTTGAAATAAGAAATCGAGACTAAGAACTATCTAAATGAACCGTATCACAAAGGCGTAATCTCAAGATTCTATAAAAATAAATAGAGATTTAACCAACGCGATTAAGTTGGGAAATAGATAAATAACTATAGAGGACAAACTTCTCAAATCTCAAACTAATTTACTCTCAGAAAAGGGTTTTCTAGTGAGATTTGGGTTGAGTTGGGTTTAGGGCTTCATTTCTCTCTCTAACTCTTTCTCTCTCTCTCTCTCTCTCTCTCTCTCTCTCTCTCTCTTTCACACACTCTCTCTCTAACTCTTATTTTATCTCTGGTTTGGACGAAGGGAAAAAGTCTCAAATGACTGAGGCTTATGTCATTTATATAGTGAGTTAGGAAGGATCGATAAACTCAGAGGCAATCCAATGGTTGAGATTGATCTTGACCAGTTGACTTAAAGATCTAATGGTTAAAATAATGCGGTGGAAATAGCCAACAATGATTAATCAAGAGAGGTTCACATGGATTAAGTCTAAACACATGCGGATCGTCGATAATATAGATCCAATGGCTCTCAAAGAAACACAGTTATGTGAGAGTGAAGAAACACATAATCAACTAATGAGAGAGCAGAACGCGTTGACAAAATACGGGTTATAAAACGCGTACCAAAAGTAATTAATTTTTACACCCTGAAGTCTCCAGCGCTTTTATTTCCTACCCAAACCAATATTGAGCTTTTAAAAGAATTTACACAACAGCCCCAAAGATTTTTAAATGACCAATTTTAATTTCTAAAAATCATTTTAAAAATCTTAGAAATTATATAACACATCCCAAAATTAGTAAAAAATTAATTTAAGGGATTTAACTCACACACAACAAAATAGAGCATGAGATAATGTATGTATGCAGTCCTAGTGTGTGGTGTTGGTATACTACCAGGAATCAAGTATAGAGTTTGAGGTTCTTTGGTAAACAATTACGGGACTCAAATTTTGTCACTATTTTCAAACTAGATGAGCACCTATATAATATAGACTCAAGTAAGTCAAAGGTATAGGGTGTTTCAAAATTCGATAATGTTTTTAAAAATTGTCATCTATAGGAACTATTATAAAAAATTCTTATTTGTTTATAATAATTGACACTAAATAAATTTAATTGTAGGTAAAAACCTTTTGTGGATAAGGAAAGTTATTGAAATCATTTTGTTGGAGGTTGTATGGTCCAAGATTGCGGATTTATTTTGCTGACATCATTTTATATTAGGTGTAAATGGGTTTTATGTATCTTTTTTCTAATGAGACAAGTGAAATAATTGAAAAACTTATTATTACCATTAATGTTTTGATCAAAGCAACTTTGATTTAGGCTGGTGGACAGGATATTAGAATTTTTAACTATGTAGAGAGATTCTACTTGTATGAACTCTAATTATAGTTGAATGGAAAATTGTTTATTGAGTGCTAAAGATGTTATTTATTTTTTTAACTGGTTTTATTTATTATTATATATAATATATGTTGTAATGGATGTAAAGCATAGAATGTATTATATTTTTTTAATGTATTCTGGAATGTATTCTATGCTGGAATGGATGTAATTTTAACTTTAACGTCAAAATTATTAAAGACGTATTCCTTGTTGTCTCAAAAGGATCCCATAAATGATGTGCTTTTGAGACGACTTAGTTCTTGTCTCAAAAAATTCTTTTGAGACTGTTGTTGTTATCTTTAAAAATATTTATTAAAGGCGGTTTCCTTATCGCCTTAAAAGAATCCCATAAACGATGACCTTTCGAGAAAGCTTAGTTCTTGTCTAAAAACCCTTTTGGGACTGTTGTTGCCGTTTTAAAAACTATTTAAAACTGGGTGCTAATAAAACCCCCTTGAGCTGTCCCAAATACCGTCCGAAAAATTCTTTAGGATGGTTAGAGTATTCTTTGGGACTAATTTTCGCCCATCCGAAAAACTACTTTTTTTAGTGTACACAAAGTAATATATCAAAACAAATTGCAATGGCTTTCATATTAAATATTAGTGTTGAATATATTATTTTTCTTCGGATCACACAAATTTATTAGAATTTCCCTTCTTACCTTTTTTTAAAATAAAATTATTTTATATCCCACCTTCACTTATAGGATTATTGATATGATATTCAATGGAAGAAACTACAAGAAAATGTACCTAATTATAACCGAAAATTTTCATTTCATCGATCAACATATAAGATTATGTATGCATACATAAAAATGTTTCATTGTCATTATATAAGGTGATGCATGATAATGAACATCGCCATAATTAATTATCATCCGCTCTTAATTCTTAAAATAGAAACCAATTTACTTATTACCCGCATGTAACCCGCGCGATGCGCGAGCGATCTAGTTCAAATTTAAAAGCAGCAGATAAACATTAAAATTGAATAACTAAACAATCAAATACTCTATTTCAAAATTAATATATACAATATCATTTGGAAATAATTCTACACACAATTTGTTTCCATTATGTTACGTCCAAAATCTATTACAATTTGTAGTTTGAACCCTTGAAAGTATTTTTTTTAATAAGTAATTTGTATAAGTATAATATTCCAACTGAAGGATAGCGTACTGATCAGCATAGATCAATCCAAATTGCAAGTGATAAATTTGGTTTATTGAGCATTGTTAGTGGATTAATAACTTTAAACACCGAATAAACAAATAATATTAATGTATAAGTTTGTTTGAAATGCATTTCAAATGTGATTGTAATTAAAAATGAATCACCTAAAAAATATTTTAAGCAAAGACGAATACGTTTGAAGCTCCACTGACATGATTGAGTAAAAAAAAATTCTACTTTTGTAAAACAATCTCAGAATATTGACATATAAAAAAAACATTTGTAAAAAGGAGAAAAAAATTGAATCAATATTAAAGAACAATATAGATGGCAAACCTAGTTTTGGCATTCTGTCAAACATTTATAATGCATATATGGTAACATGAAAAAGAAGAACTCAATTTTTTTTTAAAAAAATAACTGCTTTTATAGAGGGAAACAAACGGATTCCACTTAATTGAGTTTTTATTAATTTAGTAAAATCCTTTTATATAACAACCTAATAATATTGACATAAAAAATAACATTTACAAAAAAAGGCGGTAAAATTGAATCAGTATAAAAGAAGAATGTTTATGCCAAACCTAACTTTGGTATTTTGTCAAACATTTGTAATACAAAAAATATAAATTAAGAATTTTTATGCGTATTGATTTAAAAAAATGGGTCAATAACAAATAAATAATAACATATAGCTCAAAGGGATTAAAATCACCCTGATGTAACATCAAAATGTCGACGATTTAGATATGAGAGAGGCTGACAAAAATACTTTAGATTCATAAATTTTCTCATTTACAAAAAACATACTATCTAAGAGAGAAGAATACAAGTAAAATCACATCTCATTGATAACAAAGGCTATTTGGACTATACACTGAATCTCTCAATACTATGTGACTTCACATTTCACATTGAGCCCCCTCTACTGGATAAAGGTAAATCTTAATTTGTATTTCTGGTTGTGTAGAAACCCTTTCTTCTTTGTCTCTCCTCTTTGTTAGAGTCCTTATCCATCCATGGCTTACCTTCACTCCCTCCAGCTTGCCTCCCACACTTGACCTCTTCCATCTCATGACCTGGTGTTGATACCAAATTTAATCTGCTGACATGGCTCAATAAAGTGAAGACACGTGGTAGTCTACGTGGCAACATCAAACACTTTCGAGGAACCCACACATTCCGAGGAACCACACTAAAACGAGGAACACTGCTTCCCCGAGGAACTCATACGCTCCGAGGAACTCATACTCTCCGAGGAACAAGAACTCTCCGAGGAACTCTTGAAAACCGATAAGCTTAGGCGGTCCGAGCAACTCAGGCGGTCCGAGCTGCACCTCGAACAAAGCATTAATAGCTGGATAACGAACAATTTAACTGTTCATTAAATGCTCATCATTCAGACGCACACGTTTAAGGGGCATTGAATGTATTACCCTTTCATATGTACATCATTTAATGTATTACCCTTTCACATTACATCCCCAGGGCTATAAATACATTGTACAATCCTCATTGTAAAGGGACCCCTGGACCGGAATTTCTTGAGATAACTTGTAATCGAGAATTCGAATATAATCAGCAATACCATAACAGTGGACGTAGTCCATTCTTATAAGGCTGAACCACTTTAAAATTCTTTGTCTCATTTATTTATCTGTGATTAAATAATTAAAGTGATCTAATTTTTTACATCAACAGATTAGCGCCGTCTGTGGGAACGACTGGTAATATCGTTTTCCATAAAAAACAATCCATTACGAATGGCTGACATTCCGGAATCCAGCAATCGAAACGCTGGAACCCCTCCAAATCCATCTGCTCCGCCAAGTATTCCAGATCTGGTTGGAAAAATGACAAATCTGGCTCAGGGCCAGACCGCCATGCAAGAAACAATGCGACAACTCATCCAAACCCTTCATGGCGGTGCACCAACCCATTCAGGATTGCGGAGTATTCAAAGAAACACTCGTGCACCATCCTCACGTACTAAGCGTACCAATTCATATCGCAATGAGGAATCTGAAGATTTTTCTTATCAACCTGGACGAACTTCGTCAGTGCGAGCCACAGATACAGAACAACGTATCACTCTTTCTCCAGAAAGGACTAGTGCGTTAGAGAGGTTAAGCAGGGTATCACCTTTTGATTGATTAGGACTTAGAAGGAGTAGAAGTCCTCCTAAAGTCGTATCGAGGAGTTTCCGACGACCATCAGATTTAAGGGAAGGATCTTCCCAGTCGCGACCAGCTGCTCGTCAAGATAGATCCCATGAGCGACTAGCTGCTCGTCAAGATAGATCTTAGGAAGCCACATCCACGCGATTAGTTGCTCGAACCGACAGGCCCGAGGAAGGAAATGATGCATGGAAAGGCTCTATTCAGAGGCTGGAGGATAGATTAGGGGAAATGGCTAAGGCTAAGAACCCTCTACAACGAACCTTTGTTCGAGGAACAACTTTTGTCCAGTCAATTATAGATTTTCCAACACCATCAAAGTTCAAAGCACCTATTGTGACCCCCAAATATGATGGAAAGACTGACCCTGTCCTTCATATAGAACAATACCAGGCTGCAGCCGACTTCTACGCTGTTCCAGATGAGATGAGATGCAGAGCATTCTCGGGAACTCTTACCGGATCTGCTCAGATATGGTATAATAATCTTCCTCGGGGTAAGGTTTCAACCTTTCTTTAACTGGCCGAGTTATTCATTGAGAATTTCTGTTTTGGGGCAAAGCCAGTTAAACGAGTAGCACATCTGTTAAGTGTTAGACAAAAGGTTGGTGAGAGTACCAGAGATTACATATCTCGTTTTAATAACGAGAAACTGGAAGTCATTGATTATGAGGAGAAGACATCTATTACTTCCTTGATGAGTGGACTACTGCCGAATAAGTTGTACTACACTTTGACCAAAGATCCACCTCGAACCATGTCAGACCTGATGGGAAAAGCGTCCAAAATTATGAATGCCGAGGAGGATATGGCTGCGAAGAAGAATATGGATGCTAAAGAAACCAAGGTGGAAGGTGATAAAGCTAAGAAGAAAGAGCACAAGAACAATGGTAATGACAAACATTCAAAAACTAGGTCGTTATGGGGCGTAATGAAGAAATATGATAATTATACTCCTTTGAAGAAGGATATCAACCATGTTCTAGAAGAAATCAAGAACAAAGAGGAACTAAACTGGCCAAAGAAATGAAGGCAGACCCTGACAAGAGGAATAAGGCGAAGTATTGCGAGTTTCATAAAGATCATGGCCATATGACCAAAAATTGCATAGCTCTTTAGAATGAGATTGAAACACTCATCCGACGAGGAAAGCTGTCAAAGTATGTTGATTGGGGAAACGAAAGAAGAAACAACGACCGAGCAAGAGAGAGGTCTAGATCTCCTCGTCGAGGAGAGGAGAACAAGAAAAGAAACCATGAAGTTGATCCAGAAGATGACCCCGATCTTCCCAAGAGACCAAGGTAGCCAGAACGAGAGGTATTTTCAATACGCTTTGGGTCATTTGACTGTAATGTTATAACAGGTGGAGATGCAGGAGGAGGAGATCTTACTGCAGAGAGAAAATCTTACCTCGGTGAGGCTCAAGCTTGCTCGTACATTCAGCGAATAAATCTAGCTGAAGAGGATCGCCCGAGAAAGGTGAATAAAGAGAAATTGGTCATTGGTTTCTCAAAGAATGACCTTGCAGGTGTTCTATATCCTCATGATGACCCACTGGTGATCAAGATGAGAATGAAGGAGGTTATAATTTCAAGAGTACTGGTAGATAATGGTAGCTCGGCAGACATCATGTTCTACTCGTGCTTCGATAGTTTAAATCTAAAGGTATCTCAACTGGAGCCTTATCACAGACCCCTCATCTGTTTTGCTGGCGAGAAGGTATTTTCACTTAGGACGATCAAGTTGGATATATTCATTGGTACGTGGCCTGCTTGTCGAACAGAAAGAATACGTTTCTTCGTGATGGATAAGAATGTTCAATCATTATACAATATCATCATGGGAAGAGTAGGATTAAAGAAGTTCGAGGTTGTACCATCTACAGTACATCAGTGCCTAAAATTTCCAATAAATTTTGGAGTAGGAGTTGTGAAAGGCAATCAGAAAGTAGCTCGGGAATGTTATTATTCATCCGCCGAGCAAGAAGAACTGGAAGAATCAAGGAAAAAGACTACTACCTATCAAGTGGATGAAGGTGCAGAAATTGAAACATTAGATCCTAGAGATGAGTCACAACTCGTGAAGGGTCAAGTGGTGGAAGCTACTGAAAACATCATTCTGGACGACGAGCACCCTGAACGTACTACTCAAGTAGGTTCGTCGTTGGAAGCCTCATTGAAACAGGAATTGATAACTTTCCTTAGAAGCAGAAAACAAACTTTTGCGTGGAGTCATGAAGATATGCCGGGGATAGACCCAAATTTCTTATGTCACGAGCTCAATGTGAATAAGGAGATCAAGCCAGTGAAGTAGAAAAGAAGAGTGTTCAGTCCCGAGAAGAATCAAGCTATACAAGAGGAAGTCGAGAAGCTCCAGAAAGCTTATTCCATTGAAGATGTTAAACCCAGATCATCGCTTAAAGGGCAAGCTGTAGCAGATTTTATAGCAGAGTTCACCTATCTTAATACCCCCGAGGAGCAAAAGTTACTCGCCGATCAAACTGTGGATGTTACAGGATCAACAAACACAAGCTCAGACCAAATCCGGTTGGTAAAAGGGAAAGTGGATGTTACAAGATCATCAAATTCGAGCTCAGACCAATTCCGATTGGTAAAAGAGCAAGGAGAGATGATCGACGAAGAGCAAGAAACATCCGGGGAGGATGAAAGGAAGCAACAAATATTTCACCGAGGAACTCTGACTGATCAGAAATTTGAAGACGAGTTACTTATATGGAGGCTATATGTAGATGGCTCATCTTGCACTGCAGGATGTGGCGCGGGGATAGTTTTGAGCACTCCGGATGAGGTCGATATGGAATATGCCTTGCGTTTCCAATTCAAAGCTTCCAACAATGAGGCTGAGTATGAGGCCACGATTGCAGGACTTAATTTGGCAAAAATTATGGAGGCGCAGCAGGTTATGGTCTTCAGTGATTCTCAATTGATCGTAAATCAAATGTTGGGAGTATATGCAGTTAGAGGAGAATTAATGATCAGGTATCATGCAAAGGCAAAGGAGTTGGTGTCAGAATTTTCCGCTGTTCAGCTGGTTAGAATACCAAGAATGGAGAATGCGAGAGCAGACGCCCTAGCTCGACTAGCATCAGCTACTCGCACCGAGCTATGACGAACAATCCCAATTGAAGTGTTGGTTGGTTGGAGTATATATGAAGATCTGACGATGAAATTTATTACCCTTGATTTAGGACCATCTTGGATGGATCCCATCAGGGCATATATTGAAGAGGGAGAATTACCAATTGACAAGCTCGCAGCCAATAAATTAAAGTTTAAAGCTGCTCGGTATGTATTAACTAACGGTATTCTGTATAGACGAGGAATTATGGCAGGTTTGCAGAAATGTGTACATCCCTTCGAAGTGAAAGATTTAATTGAAGAGATCCATGAAGGGTCTTGTGGAGCACATGCAGCAGGTCGGACGCTTTTACAAAGGGTGATGATGCAGGGATACTACTGGCCGACGATGAGGGCTGATTGTATAGCCTATGCAAAGAAGTGTGACAAGTGCCAACGTTTTTCCTCCATCCGAAGAGCTCCACAAGCATTGTTGACACCCATAACTTCCCCTTAGCCATTTGCCATGTGGGGAATTGATTTGGTTGGGCCACTTCCAATGACCCGAGGAAGGTTCAAATACCTCGTTGTCGCAGTTAATTATTTTACTAAGTGGGTAGAAGCTAAGCCACTCATTGATATGATGTACGAGAAGGTGTACCAATTTGTTTGGAAGAACATCATTTGTCGATATGGTCTTCCTCATGCTTTCATCACAAACCATGGAACACAATTTGATAACGAGGAGTTCGCTGCCTATTGTCATCAATCAAATATTTTGAAGATCCACCCAGCACCAGGCCATCCTCAAAGCAATGGACAAACTGAAGTGACAAACAGAACGCTGCTGAATGGTTTGAAGAAAAGATTGGATGATGTGAAAGCAAACTGGATCAACGAGCTACAATCAGTACTTTGGGCTTATCGAACTACTCTCGAGTAGCAACAGTAGAATCACCATATATGTTGGCGTTTGGAACTGAAGCTGTAATACATGCCGAGTTGGGCCTCCCAACACACAGGGTTCAGAATTTCAATTCCCCTGTCAGTGACTTAATGAGAAGACTGGATTTAGACATGCTCGAGGAAGTTAGAGAAGAAGCATCCATTAGAAATGCAGCTTACCAGCAGCGGACAACTTTGTTCTACAACAAAAGGGTGAAGAAGTGCGACCTGAAAGAAGGAGATTATGTGCTGAAGAAAGTCATTCAAAAGCACAATAAGCTGGAGGCAAACTGGCATGGACCATACCGAGTTACAGAAGTTGTTCGACCAGGAACTTATCGAATAACAACTTTAAAATGCGAGGAATTTAAGAATGCCTGGAATGCAGAGCACCTGCGCAAATATTATCAGTGATGAATAAAATGAAGATATTCTGCCGAATTCTTTCTTTTTATTGAAAGTTTTTTGGGTAATAGTGCTGCACACTACTCGGGGCAAAGCTCAGGCTACTCAAATTTTTTCTCGAAAATGCCAACTAAGGTTGGTCGAGAAACCTATATTCCTCCGAGAAGTAAAGCTACCAATATTCCTCCGGGAAGTAAAATTTGTATTCCTAAGGGAAATAAAACTATATGTTTCTCGTGAAATAAAAGTATTCCTAAAAATGCTAACTTATGTCGGTTAGGAAGTAAATATATTCTCGAAAATGCCAACTTGAGTTGGTCGGGAGGTAAAATTATTTCAAAAAGACTAACTATGGCTGGTTGGGGATAGAAACCCACCAACTGTAGTTGGTCGACAAGGAAAATTTACCGACCTTGGTTGGTCGGAAACATTTAAGAGAAAAATCTACCAACTATGGCTGGTCGGGGATAAAAACCCACTAACTGTAGTTGGTCAACAAGTGAAATTTAAAGTGATCGAGCAACATTTTTTATACTCGTAACTTTTTAATTATTACTAAGTTGGTTGAGAAACAAAATATTATTTTTGCCAAATTATTACCACAAGTTCAAACTACTCGGCAATAAGTTGATCGACAAACTTCACAATATTGTTATCTTTTATACACATGCACAAATATGAAGTTTTTTACAAGACAATAGTAATTAAGATTGCGAACAGAAATGAAAGTCTTTCATTAAATCCAAAACAAATTACATTGATTATGAAATGAAAGTTACATTGATATTGAAATATATACTAACTATTACATAAAAATTCCTACTCTACTGGGTTTTTTTCCTCTACTTTCGACACAGGTTCCTCGCCAGCAGGCGGATCATTTAAAGCCAGGGGAGAATTTATAAAGTTGAAATCCTTTAACATACTGATATTCATCACGGATGGTCGATCTAGAAGGTGCTCGAGACGAGATACTTCAACAATTGAATGGAGATTGTAGTCATCGAGATATTTGGAAATCAAGCTCCGAGGAATGGCCCGAGCAGGGATCCAACTCATGTCCAGTTTGAATAGTGGCACAGGTAAGTCAAGCAGCCCGGGATCATGGTAGTCCCACGGGTAATGACCCTATTCGAGATGCAACACACCTAAGGCATTCAACCAGCCTTGCTTGTACCCCTCATTATTGGCATTCTGGATACGATCATCCAAGTGAAAGAGAGCTTCGTTGTATCCAGCCATCCAGAACTCCCTGGGCTGTTTGTGGAACTGATATGTTAATCTGTCCAGCTGCTCGTGGAGATTTTTAAAGAAGAGCTCTTTGTTCTCCAAGGTAGATTTCTTCTCAGAGAGCTGCTCTTCCAAGTCCCTGATCTTCTTTGACATTTCAGCCAACGCCTGGTTCTTCACCATTAACTGGAAGGCCTGGTTCTCTAGGGCAGACTGAGTCCTTTATTCCTCGACAGGAATCCGAGCTGCTCTTGCTCATCCCCGAGGTGCTCTTGCTCATCCCCGAGAAGATGTGGAAGGACCAGACCTCTTCAAGGTTTCCAACTCGTCCCTCAAGTTGGCGTTCTCGACCTCTAAGAACGAGAATCCCTCATCGGTCACTAGGATTAAGGATTCTGAAGAAGAGGCTGCAGATTTCAACTGTGATAACTCTTTCTGCAAGTTATTGTTCTCTTGCTCTAGCAACTCAGAAATTTGTCTGCATTCCTCGACCTCGCCCCTCAGAGTTCTCTCCCTCACCTCGTAGCCAACAAAGCGCTTCTCATACCCCTTGTCAGCATTGAGTTGCTGGTACTTCTTCTCGTACCCCTCATGCAACAGGGCAGTGGATTCTTTGTATTGTAGCTGAACATCTTCGAGGGTGCCTTGGAGATCCTCGATCATATCATAATAAGCCACATTATTGGCCACTTCTCGATCAAGGAGACACTTCAGATATTGATATGCTTCAACTTCCTGTTCTGAATCATCTTGGCTGAGGATGTCGATGACTTGTGCTGCACTCAGGTCTGTGTGACCAGCCTTAAAGTATTCGTTACATTGTCACAGCATCTTTGTATGATGGGTAGATAGTAATTCCATCCTGACCAGAAACTAACATAGAAAGAAAGAGCAATCATCAATAAGAAGTATAAGCAGAGTATGAATAGAAGATAGACAACAGTATGTAAAAAGTCCAAGTTTTATTAGATCATAAAGTTCAGAATTACAAGTTTTGGGTTACATTTGATAAAAGAAAAATAAGATGTAAAGATAAACCCGAACAACTCTACACCTTTTCCTTATCTCCCAAAACCTTCTCGGGAGGCTGGGACGAGGAAGTAGGTTACTCGGGGAGCACTGGCAATTGCTCAGAGGAAGTAACAATTTGCTGAAGCTCCTCGGCAGCAGGCTGAATAGCTGAGGGATGATCTCCCATCACCATAGAAGACTCTTCGGATGCATATTCGTCCTCTTCTAAGTCTTCAGGAGTTGGAGGGGGACCAGGGATGTGTTGCTGAAAGAGCTCGGAATTTTCATCCACTTTTAGCTCCTGAAGGGAAGCAACCCATCCATCCTTAAAATAGTTGAGGCTACCATAGTCCACTTGCGACGCCATGGAAGCCAATCCCTTATTCTACCCCTTGTCCCAGCCAGCGCTGAAGGACTTCTTTACATCCATTTTCCTCTTGGTCGTCTCCAAGGAAAGCTTCTTGGACAGAAGGTTTTAAGCAGTCTACAATTTATTTTCAACCTCCTCCTTCTGCCGACTTACTTCCTGAAGTTGGCCCAACCTTTCCTCAGCAACCCTGAGCTTATCCTCAAGCTCCCCAGCAGTTTTGAGCTTCTCTTCAAGCTCTTTATTCTTCTTCTCCAGACTATTCACTTTTTTCTCCAACTCCTTGGAGACATCAACAACTCGAGCTTTCTCTTGCTCGGTGGAGGCAAGTTACTTCTCCCAAATAGCCTTGTCAGTAGCATATGTCTGGCGAGAATCATCAAAAGACTTGATAGCTTCTTCTAGAGCTCCCTCCACACTGGACGAGGAGAATGAAGCTTTAATTGCTTCATCCTTCTTCAGAATTATATTAAAGCAGCTCGTCAACTGTGAAAGTAAAAAGAAAGCAAGTCAGAAACAGAAGTAACAAAAGAAAAATGAAAAGTTCAAAGTAAGAAGACTTACAGAAGTAAGGTGGCGAGCAAATAACGAAGTGACCATGTCCCGAGTAAGGTTTTCTTCAGTACCTTGGACCTCGGGAATGATCCAGGACTTTACCGAGCTCATGGCAGAGCTCGGGGGAACAAAAGTTGGAACCCCAGTTCCAGTAGCTGGGGGCTGAGTGATGGTGTCAGCCAAATTGACCGAGGAGCTCTTCTTCAGCCTCCTCGGGGGAACAGGAACAGGAACATATTTAACCAAGGAAGAAACCTTGGTTGGTGATATTACAATCACCTCTCCAGGAGCAGCAGACCTGCTCGGAGCCACTGCGGGCTTCTCGACAACCTTCACAACAACAGCCGAGGAAGGTGCATCACTCTTCTTTGTCCCCTCCCCTAGGACATCAACTTTACTTCTTTTTGCCTCACCAGAACCAGAGGCAGGTTTCTCGAACAGAGTGGGAGATATTCTTCTCTTCATCCTTTCGCTTAAAGGGACGTGAGATTCGGGCGAGGAACTGGTGGAAGCTGGCACTGGCTCTGATTCACTTATTACTGGACGAGCAGTAAAAGAGGTTGTGTAGCTCTTATACTGCAGCAGATATGAAGATGATCTAATGTGCTCGTCGACAACACTCTGATGCAGACTCCAGATAAGTTTCAAGTGTCTTATGTTAACGTCTGCTTCCTTTGGACACTTTCTTTTACTGTCAACTGTAAATAAATAAACATTGAAACATCAGTGACACATTTTATAAAACATAGAAGAAGCATAATTTCAAAATAAAAAAAATGAAATAAGAATAACCTATCCCATTGCCATAGGGAGGGCATCTGGGACCCTGATAAACTTCATCTCCAGATAAAGGAGCATGTTGCCAAATTTTTATGACAACCCCATGCTCAAAATAATCCCTATTGGCATCAGGGAGATTGACTACTAAGGCTCTATTTAAAAATCTAGTTTTTAAATAAAAAATGTTATCATTAACTGCCCATCTATAGCAAAACATAATCTCAGGAATTCCTATGCGAGTTCCATGGATTTGATTTAATCTATGCACCCCATTAACTATTCTCCATGTGTTGGGGGCTGTTCTTGCAGGAACAACGTCAAAGTACTGACAGAATTCCAGACACAAGGGATTTGGTGGAAAAGAAAATCCACACTTAGCAATAAAAAGACTGGGGAACAAATGTCCCTCAGCCAAACGGAAATAATCAGAAGGCTCAGAAAGCTCTTCCAAAACAACCCAGGAGGGAATGGAAAAATCAGAGCGAAATTTATCAAGAGATTCAACAGGGTAAACCATGGTGAATAAAGGAAATGAAGAAGAAGGAAGAAAATCTTACAGAAAAAGAATGGATCTGATGACAACGGACGATGAAAGAGATGAATACACATGAGAGAAAGAGATGATGGAAAACTTGAAAATACACATTTGAAAAGGTAGAAGACGATGGGAGTGTCTGTGAAGTTTAAATACCTTGCCTTGGGAAATGGTAAAGTAATGATTACAAAAAGAAATAATTACGCCACCGACGGCTATGGAAACAAAAAGGGCGCGGCAATCGAAGCGAGAAGAAACGATTACGCTACCGGCGACTAAAAGGATAAAAAGTACGCAGAGATCGAGGCGGTTGTGAAAATTCAAAAGCCTGATTCTACGAATTTGGAAAGAGAAATAAATGCAAGGGAAACATTCCTAAAAATCGGGAAGACTATTTAAATCTATCATATTCCGAGAAAGAATGTTCCACACTCCTCAAATTTCGAACTATGAAACATTGGGGGGCTTCTGTTGATACCAAATTTAATCTGCTGACATGGCTCAATAAAGTGAAGACACGTGGTAGTCTACGTGGCAACAACAAACACTTCTGAGGAACTCACACATTTTAAGGAACCACACTACAACGAGGAACACTGCTTCCCCAAGGAACTCATACGCTCCGAGGAACTCATACTCTCCGAGGAACAAGAACTCTCCGAGGAACTCTTGAAAACCGAGAAGCTTAGGCGGTCCGAGCTGCACCTCAAACAAAGCATTAATAGCTGGATAACCAACAGTTTAGCTGTTCATTAAATGCTCATCATTCAGACGCACACGTTTAAGGGACATTGAATGTATTACCCTTTCACATTGCAGCCCAGGGCTATAAATACATTGTACAATCCTCATTGTAAAGGGACCCCCGGAACGGAATTTCTTGAGATAACTTGTAATCGAGAATTCCAATATAATCAGCAATACCATAACAGTGGACGTAGGCCATTCTTATAAGGATGAACCACTTTAAAATTCTTTGTCTCATTTATTTATCTGTGATTGAATAATTAGAGTGATCTAATTTTTTACATTAACACCTGGTATCATGAAAAAGAAGCACTAAATTTTGTAAAAAATCCGATGTTATAGAGAGAAAAATAATTTCCCTAAAAAAGAAATTATATTAGAAAAATAACTATAGAAAAATAATTAGAGAAAAAATTATTTCCCACAAATATAATAAAAATTATTTTCATCAATATAAATTATTTTCAGCATATAAAATATAATTTCCAGCACACAAACTTCTAAAAAAGTAATTCAAAGAAATATATTTATTTCTAGCAAATAAAAAGTACATCAAAAAAATAATTCATAAAAAATGATTTCGAGCAATGAAAAATTATTATCAGCGATATAAATTTATTTTCAGCGTATTAAAAATGATAAAAAAATGCTTTCCATCAACAATAAATTATTTCCATCAAATAAAAATTATATTCAACAATAACAAAATAATTTTCAGTAATATAAAAACATTTTCATCATAAAAAAATAATTTCAACAAATAAAAATTTATTTTCAGTAATATAAATTTATTTTCAGAATATAAAAAATGATAAAAATGATTTATCACAATAATAAATTATTTCCATCAAATAAAAATTATTTTCATCAATAAAAAAATTATTCTCATCAATATAAAAGCTTTTTCAACATAAAAAATAGTTCCAACCAACAAAAAGTGATTTTCATATCCAAATAAAAAATAGGTCCAAATAATTCCAACAATTATTTTCATGTATAAAAAACATATCCAAATTATTTTTGGATCCAAATAATTCCAACAAATAAAAAAATAGATCCAAAAACATCAACCACTCCCCCCCCCCCCCCCCCCCCAAAAAAAAAAAAAAAAAAGAAATAATACGAAATTAAAAAAACTACGAAAGAGATCTAACCGGGGTGAGGAGGGGCAGTGGAGGGGTTGGATGGGTTTGGGCGTATGGGGGCAGGAGGTGGGGAATATTGTCAGCAGGTGTGGGCTGGTGAGGGCGTGTGGGGGTGGGAGGAGTGAGGGGCAGAAGGGGCACAGGTGGGGGTGGGAGGTGGCGCGGGTGGAAGGAGTGAGGAGTGAGGTGGTGGGACCGAGGGGGTAGCGGGTGAGGGCGGAGGAGGTGGTAGCCATGGCTTGGGAGGTGGGGAGGAGAAGACAGAGGAGAAAGAGAGAGATAAGAAAGAGAAGAAAGGAGAGGAAATAAAAGAAAGTGAGAAAAATGAAAATAGATTTACGGTTTGAAAAATAGTCAAAATGACCAAAATACCCTTTAACGTTTTCCACCAAAAGTTAATAGTCTTTGACGACTGGAGGTGGATTGTAACCATTTTCAAAGTTAAGGATGGTATGTGAAAAAATTGAAAGAATGGAGGGTGAAGTGTTAGTAGGGGTATCGTTTAGGGGGGACAAGTATAATTAACCCTTTTCTTTATTTGTTTCCAAGATTATTGAGATATTTTTTTTTATGTTTTAGATTGTGCAATTTAGGTACTTGGAATTTGGGAGTGCCAATAAAATAAAAATGGAACATTGAACATATGAGAATTTGCTTAACTTTCTTACAAAATATTTTTTTTGCAAAACTGATCTCTTTTTTATTATCATATATGACAAAAACACTTTTTTTTAAGAAACCTTGTTTATAAACCCTTTTTTACATCATGTATTTTATTTTTATAAATATGTTATTAAACTTTTTATAAAACCTTGTTTTATAAGAATACAATTATTTAAAAAAGCTATGCCCAACTATTTTCTTTAAATAACGAAAACAGTTTTTTAAATGACTTTAGCACAAAATATTATTTTTATAAACGGAATTTTTACTATTATATATAAAAATAAACAGTTTTTTTTCTAATTTTTTCACAAAACAATTATTTAGTAACATTTAAAAAAATTATAAACAATGTTAGTTTATTTATTTTTATAAAAACATTATAAACTTTTTTACAAAAAGAGTTTTTTCTAGCTTTTTCAGAAAACAGATTTTAGTAACAATGTTTTACAAATTAAATAAAATACGTCCATTTTTTTTTTATAAAAACCATTTTTCTAGATTTTTCACAAATTGTTTTAAAAAGCTACATCCAGCTATTTATTTAAATATGGAAAACCTTTTTATTTTTTATTTTCCACAATTACAGTTTTTTGTAACATTTATTTTAATTAATTTTATAAACAATGCCCATTTGTTGTTTTTATAAAATTTGAAACAGTCTTTTAGTTACCCACGACCACAAAAGAGACTTTTGGTTACCCAAAACCATAATGACAATTGAGGAGAGAGAATTCAGGTATTAATTTTCATTTAAACAGATTTTTAAATAACTTTAACACAAAAATAATATTTTTATAAACAAATCTTTTTTTATTATTATATATAACAACATTTTTTTTTAATTTTTGCTTAAAAACTGTTATTTTGTAACATTAAAAAAAATTATAAACAATGTCCGAGTTTTTTTTATAAAGACATTATAAACTTTTTATAAAAACAGTTTTTTCTAAGTTTTTCAAAAAATAGTTTTTTAAAAAAAATGAATAAAATACGTCCATTTTTTTATAACAACAGTTTTTCTAACTTTTTCACAAAACAACTTTTTTTGGTTTTAAAAAGCTACATCCATCTATTTTTTTTTAATATAATTATAAAAAACAATCAAATATGTCCATTTTTTTATAACGACAATTTTTCTAACTTTTTCTCAAAATAAATTTTTTTGTTTTAAAAAGCTACATCCATCTATTTTTTTTTTAAATATTGAAAATGTAAGGACACAAATTTCCAATTGAGTCCATATATAGTTTTGGCTCAATTCCGGACAAAAACATTTATTCATAGGATAATATTTAAATTGTAATATTCTCAAGCCTATGAAGTGTTTGTTGAAGACGTAGCGGCAAAGAGTATAAAGCTTCATCAAAATGCCGGTTTGTGTGCCTCGTTTCTACGTCATCAATCATAGTTCCATGCTCCCAAGGTATGAATGCAATTATATATATATATGAGCTTGGAATAAGTTTATTGGGTGTTAGGTTTATAAAAACTGGGTTTAGTTTTAAGAAAGGATTTATTAAAACTTTAAATAAATGTTTATAAAGTTTTTTGGGCTAAAAATGAATTTTTCAGACTTTCTGGTCGTTCGTTAGATATGTCGTTCGAACGAGTTTTTTCGTTCGAACCAGATGTCGTTCAAACGAGTTTTGCCAACGAGTTCCCACTAAGGCATACTGGTCCGTCGTTAGAAATGTCGTTCGAACGAGATTGTCGTTCTAACGAGATTTTCAACGAGCTTCTAACGAGTCCATAGTGGAGCGTCGTTAGAAAACTCGTTCGAACGAAATGTCGTTCGAACGAGCTGTCAGGCGGGAACAGTTATTGGCAGTTTTGCACCCACTTCCCCACTTGATTTTTAACCAACTTTCACAGACTTTAATAGGTGCGGGAATGACATTTTCCAATTGAACATTTCCATAACTTTTCCAAAATATTTCCATCTCTTAGACAGTGTTTAAGAGCAAAAATGGTTTAGGAAAATGTTCATGTTTTGAGTGTTATTTTTCAAAGAGAAAATCCTTCACACTCTAGTTTACACCCAATTGTGTTTAGTCCAAGTTCTTATTTACCTCTGTTCTAAAAAACTCGCCTAGGCTCCGCCTAGACTTAAGGCTTGGGAAAAAACGCCTCGCCATACGCTTTTCACGCCTTACTCTGGTAAAACCTTTAAGGAGCATTTTTTTCTAAAAAAAATAATGCTTTAGTGAAACGATGTTGCTTTTTAAAAGAATTTGTTTACAAACCGGATCATTATCTCATCCAAAATAATAAAATAGTATTTTAATTTGCATATATTCAAACATATTTTTATGATATGTGCAATTTTTGTATTTTAATAACATTGTTATGGTTAAAAAATATTAAAATATATTAAGAAGGCCTAAACGCCTTTTTACGCCTAGGCCCGCCTAGGCTTCTAAGGCTTAAGGCTTGGCCTCCACGCCTCAATCACGCCCCGCGTTTTTTAGAACCTTGTTATTTACATATCAGATTGCTTGGAGTTTTGGCACCGGTTTATCTCCTTCCGTTTCAAAGAGAAGATTTTGGTTTGCTTCTACATCCATCAAAGAAGAAGACATTTTGTTGTGATTCTACCCACTTGGAGAAAGGCTCCTTGCTAGGGGTGACGGTGACCAATAGAAAGCCCCTATCGGTGGATTCCGAGACCGCAGGTGGTGTTCCGAGGTTATCCGCTAGGAAGAGGTGTCTACAAGAAGAAGCATCGAGGCTTGAGAGGGATCGAGTCAGTCGTTGTAAGTCTACCTGTCTTGTAATTGTAATTCCGTATCTAGTGGATTTGTGGCTAGGGCCGTCCGAGGTTGTTTTTCGTCTTGGGTTTTTCCTCGTACTTCGCGGCGTAGTGTGATTAGTTTATTTTATCTTGCTTTAATATCGTAGAACGCATGCTTAGAATAATTCAAGATAAAATTCGGTTTAAATCATCACACTCATTTAATTTGGTGCTAAATTAAATATTGGGTAAATTTGGTTTATTCAAATCCTTTGCTAAAATTGGTGTCGCCTAACTTTAGCTAATTGATAATTATGACTTAGGCAAATTCTAGGGCTTGAATTGAATTTAATCGGTTAAAGTTGAATATATTAATTGATTAATCTTACTTTACTTGGTGTAATTTTAATTTTGTTTTATTAAATTAAAATTTGTTTTATTTTTGTGAACCATCATCTTCCTAACGCTTCCGCATTTATCAAAAAAGGAAATTACAAGCTTTTTCAGAAAACCTTTTTATTTTTATTTTATTTTTTCACGATATAGTTTGTTGTAACATTTTTTATAAATTTTATAAGCAATGTCCATTTATTTTTTAATAAAAATTTGGAGTTGTCTTTTAGTTACACAATACCACAAAAGAGACTTTTGATTAACCTAAACCATAGTTACCAGTGAGGAGAGAGAATTTAAGTATTAATTTGCATTTAACTATTGATATACATTTCTAACATAAGTGATCTTAATCATATCCCGAAACATAAAATTGTAAATAATATTATTGTCGAAGCAAATGAACGAATTTTTTTATGAAGCATTATATCACATAGCCTAAAAATCTAACTAATTAACAATAATTACATTACAATTGGTAATATGAATTGTAGGCAATCCATATAATATGAAGATTAAATATGAATTGTGGACATGCCATATACATCATTCTTATTGTTTAAGGGGGATTCACATTATATTTGGTAATATAACATTTCAAAAATATATAGTGAGGGAAAATAGTATTTTATAAACTCAAGAATGAAATTAGTGTTGATACCAAATTTAATCTGCTGATGTGGACCAATAATAAGAAGACACGTGTCAATCTACATGGCACAATAACAACGAGGAGGTTTATTTCCCCCGACCAAGTCATGTTCTCTCCGAGCAACGAGGAGGACACCCCGAGGAACTCTATCATCCCGAGATACTCTAAGCACTCCGAGGAACTCTTGATCAACGAGCAACTAAGGCGGTCCGAACTGCATCTCGGCCGTATCATTAATTACCAGACGGACAACTGTTCAACTATTCATTATATTCTTGACGCACACGCTGCATTAAATGTATTACCCTTTCATATGTATATCATTTAATGTATTGGACCTTTCATGTACAGCCTAAAGGCTATAAATACCTTGTATCATCCTCATTCAAAGGGAACGGAATTTCTTGAGAGAACTTGTAATCAAGAATTCCCCAAACACTCAGCAATAACATAACAGTGGACGTAGGCTTTATTCCTAGCCGAACCACTTTAAAAATCTTTGTCTTATTTATTTATCTGTGATTGAAAAATTAGAGCGATCTAGTTTTTTACATCAACAGATTGGCGCCGTCTGTGGGAACGTGTTACAAGCGTTGTTCTCCACCAAAAGCTAAGTTTTTATTTTCTCTACGTATAATCAATTATACATACATCTTTTGATTTAATCATGATTTTTATGTTTATATACATAAATTAATTGTCCAATTTTTATCTGCAAATTGTTGCATATCATGATTTTTAAATCATAAATGTAGATTTATCCTTATTTAGAAATCTGAAAAATAGTAGATTTCATAAATCATAATTCTTTGCTTGATTCTCAAGTTTTAATTTTATATCATGGAATAAATATTTTAAATTATTACATATACCAATATATACGACGATGATAGGATTTAATCATTTTCATTGTTGATTTTGAAATAAATTTTGTAAGATCTTTGATGTCTATTCAAATTCCCATCATATTTTTAATAAAAGAATGGGAAAAGGTTAAAGACAATGAAAAGTCTTCTCATGGAAATCATGACCCAGATCTATTTTCTCTCTCTTCAAGTTTGAGTCTCTTTGCATTCACAAGTTTAAGTCTCTTTGTATTCATTTTTATGAACTATATACTTAATTTGGTTCATCTTCCATCTATGTCAATAAAGTCTCATTGATTGATTTTTGATATAAATTTGATAATAACTTTAATCATTCACCATATTTTTATCTCTCCAAATTGGGAATAGGAAGGGATCAATATAAAAAATAATTTTCTCTCACCTGAAAAATCATTACTCACCTCTTGTAAAAGAGGATCAGTAAAACAATCATGACCATATCAAGACTTTGGGCATAAATTTGATATGTTGGCCCCTCGTTCATCACATCACAAGGTTTCTTTGACGAAATCACACGATCTAGTGGGTTATATATTTATTCATTTAATTAACATTCTTAAGGCTTAAATTTTACATTGAATGTTATTTTTTGATCTAAAGATTTGATATATTCTGGTCATCCAACCATATATTCTATTACTTGAGATATCCTTAAATGTTGGTCGGCAACATTCATGTTGTTTGTCGGCAGCAGTAGAATCTTGGGGTTAAAAAAAAAAAATGCGAAGCACCCCTGATATTTCTTTAAACACGAGTTCGGCTTGGGGACAAGCAGGGGGCTTAAGTTTTTTTTTTTAACTTATGATCACCCCAAAAATATTTTTAAACAGTAACTAATACCTGATTGGTTGTTGGAGATTAAATAAATTTACAAAAAACTTTACGTCTTATTTATGATGCATATTTGATAATAATTTGTCCATCTCACACACATTTGGCATAAAACATATTATTTCATATTTTGAAATTTTTATGCTGATACATATCATATATTGATTGGATGAGTAAATTATTCTCATGACTAATCAATTCAGCCTACACAAATGGTAGAGCAAGATATTAATTTTTACAGGTACAAGATTCAACTCCGACGAATGCTCGGAAATAATCTTACTCTTCTGAAAAATATTATCATAGCTCGGTAGTATGAAATTTCACCTCAGCGAGGAACTATTGATTTTATTATTGCTATGATATCTGCTCCAGCACAAATGATTCTATATATCCATTGGGATTCATATTCTATATTCATCTCAACATGGAGCACGGCGAGATACTTATTATCATATTCAGCTCTGAGGAGAACTATAACATTTATTATATTTCACCCCCAACGGATAGTTGGTCGGGGTAACTCTTATTTATATGCAGGCCCAGCAAAGTTCTCGGCCATATTCTTATGTTCTGGAAAATATTATTCTTATTCGGCATTCTGCAATTATGCCTCGACAAGATACTTATTCAGCTTTAAGGAGAATTACAACATTCATTCGGATAATTCTTATTTATATTCAGGCCTGATAACGTTCTCGGCCATATTCTTATGTTCTGAAAGATCTTATTCTTGTTCTGCATTATATGATTCTACCTCAACGGATCGGCGAGGCACTTTATTATTTTTAATTATTCTTTATATCTATTTGGATGCATATTCTATTCTCATTTCAGCATGGAGCTCGACAAATAATTATATCTTATTCAGCTCCAAGGAGGTATCCTGCATTTATTATATCTTATTCCCAACAATCTGTTGGTCATCGCCGAGGAGGTATCCTGCATTTATTATATCTTACTCCCAACAATCTGTTGGTCATCGCCAAGGAGGTATCCTGCATTTATTATATCTTATTCCCAACAATCTGTTGGTCATCGCCGAGGAGGTATCCTGCATTTATTATATCTTACTCCCAACAATCTGTTGGTCATCGCCGAGGAGGTATCCTGCATTTATTATATCTTATTCCCAACAATCTGTTAGTCATCGCCGAGGAGGTATCCTGCATTTATATTATCTTATTCCCAACAAATCTGTTGGTCATCGCCGAGGAGGTATCCTGTATTTATATTATATTATTCCCAACAAATCTGTTGGTCAGTGCCGAGGAAGTCTCTAGCATTTGTATTATCTTATTCCCAACAAATCTGTTGGTCAGCGCCGAGGAGGTCTCCAGTATTTATATTATCTTATTCCCAACAATCTGTTGGTCAGCTCCGAGGAAGTCTTCATCATTTATTATCAATTACCACCAACTCCGATTGGTAGATAAAATCCAACTCCGGTTGGTAGACAAAATCCAACTCCGGTTGGTAGATAAAATCCAACTTCGGTTGGTAAAAAAAATCCAACTCCGGTTGGTAGATAAAATCCAACTCCGGTTGGTATTGGTCGATAAATCTCATTCAAAGTTCACATTCCACAGTTGGGGGCTTCTATTACAGATATATTTGTTCATTTGGTGGCACATTCTTATATCATCATGCAGTCGAGCATCAAATTCAACCCCGACTAATCATCATTCAGGAGATATATTGAAGTTCAGGAGGAATATTGAAGTTCAGGAGGTATATTGAAGTTCAGGAGGAATATTGAAGTTCAGGAGGTGTATTCAGAAGTATCAGGACATGATGAAAGAAAGCAACAAGTATTCCATCGAGGAACTCTATCAGACCAGAAATTAGAAGACAAATTGCCTATATGGAGGCTATATGTAGATGGCTCATTTTGCACTACAGGCTGTGGGGCAGGGATCATTTTAAACAGCCCAGACGAGGTCGACATGGAATACGCCCTACGTTTCTAATTCAAAGCTTCTAATAATGAGGTTGAGTATGAGGCCATGATTGCAGGTCTTAATTTGTCAAATACTATGGAGGCACAGCAGGTTATTGTCTTCAGTGATTCTCAATTGATCGTAAACCAAATGTTGGGAATATATGCAGCCAAAGGAGAATTGATGATCAAGTATCAAACAAAGGTGATGGAGTTAGTATCAGAGTTTGTTGCTGTTTAAACTGGTATGAATATCAAGAATGGAGAATGTGAGAGCATACGCCTTGGCCCGATTAGCATCAGCTACTCGTACCGAGCTACGAAGAACGATACCAATTGAAGTATTAGAAAGTCGGAGCATAGATGAAGACCTGACGATGAATATTATTACCCTTGATTTAGGACCATCTTGGATGGATCCTATCAGAGCATATATTAAGGAGGAACAATTACCGGAGGATAAGCTCGCTGCCAAGAAATGGAAGTTTAAAGCTGCTCGGTATGTACTAATTAATGGTATTCGGAAGATAAGCTCGCTGCCAAGAATTGGAAGTTTAAAGCTGCTCGACGAGGAATTATGGCAGGTTTGCAAAAGATGTGTACATCCCTCCGAGGTGAATTGATTAAAGAGATCCATGAAGGGTCCTGTGGAGCCCATGTAGCAGGACGAACACTTTTGCAAAAGGTGATGACGCAGGGATACTACTGGCCGACGATGAGAGCTGATTGTATAGCTTATGCCAAGGAATGTGACAAGTACTAACGCTTTTCCTCCATCCGAAGAACTTCACAAACATTGTTGACACCCATCATTTATCCTTGGCCATTTTCCATGTGGGGATTGATTTGGTTCGACCATTGCCGACGACTCGAGGAAGATTCAAATACCTCGTCATCGCAGTAGATTATTTTACTTAGTGGATAGAAGCTGAGCCACTTATTGACGTGACATACGAGAAGGAGGGTGTACCAATTTGTTTGGAAGAACATCATCTGCCGATATGGTCTCCCTCATGCCTTCATCACAGACCATGGAACACAATTTAAAAACGAGGAGTTTGCTGCCTATTATCATCAGTCAAACATTTTGAAGGTTCATTCAGCGCCAGGATATCCTCAGAGCTAATGGACCAAAAGCTCTAAGGAGCCAAAAAGTGCTCTAAGGAGCCAAAATTGCTCTAAGGAGCCAAAAGTGCTCTAAGGAGCCAACCTCCTTTGGTTAGGAGGACAGCTCTACGGAGCAAAAGTGCTATAAGTAGCCAACCTCCTTTGGTTAGGAGGACAGCTCTACGGAGCAAAAGTGCTATAAGTAGCCAACCTCCTTTGGTTAGGAGGACAGCTCTAAGGAGCCAAAAAATATTCCTTTGGTTAGGAGGTATACACCAGCATGATCAATTACGGTTGGTAAGATAAGAATATACTCTCACATTACAACTTATGTTGGTCGGGAGGTAATATTATTACAAAAAGTTCTTTGAAGAACAAAATATTCCAAAATACACCAAGTATAGTTGGTCGGGGATAAAAACCCACTAACTGTAGTTGGTCGACGAGGATAAATTATTGACCTTAGTTGGTCGGACACTTTTTATGAAAATATTTGAAATTGAACCAAGTATGGCTGGTCGGATATAAAAACCCATCAACTGTAGTTGGTCGACAAGCATAATTTAACAACCTTGGTTGGTTGGAAAAATTTTAACATTTTTATACTCATTACTTTATTATTAAGTGATCGAGCAACGTTACTAATACTTGTAACTTCTTTATTACTAAGTTGGTCGATGAACAACACAATATTGTTATACATATGCACACATGTAAAGTATTTTACAAGACAATAGCAATTAAGATTGCGAATAAAAATGAAAGTCTTTCGTTAAATTCAAAAAACAAAATACATTGAGAATGAAAATGTATACTAACTATTACATTGAGATTCCTATTCTATTGGTTTCTTTTCCTTCTACTTTTGAAACAGGTTCCTCACCAGCAGGAGGATCATCTAAAATATAAGAGGAGTTTATGAAGTTAAGACCTTTCAACATTCTGATATTCATCACAGATGATCTATCCGAGAAGCATTAGCCCATTCCCGAGAAGCACTTGCTCGTCCCTGAGAACCTCTTATTCGTCCCCGAGCAGAGGTAGAAATCAAAATCAACATCAACAGTATTGAGATCTTTGCTACTACTATCCCAACCAATATTGAAGAAGAAGTTATATGAAAATGTTTCGAAGTCCACCACTAGCTCATAGGAGGCAGTAGGTCGGCTAGAAAACCAATCAACATACTTGAAGATTATGACAAGCTACAAACGGCATCATATGTCGTCCAAAAGATAATGCACTTTATGTTAAACAAATCAAGAAGGTAGATCAAGAATTTCACGAGCACCGAGCAACATTGCAGAATAAATACTCCATCCTTTCAAGTAACCCATCAAGCATGAAGCATTGGGAATAAGATATAATAAATGCAGGATACCTCCTCGGCGATGACCAACAGATTGTTGGGAATAAGATATAATAAATGCAAGATACCTCCTCGGCTATGACCAACAGATTTGTTGGGAATAAGATATAATAAATGCAGGATACCTCCTCGGCGATGACCAACAGATTGTTGGGAATAAGATATAATAAATGCAAGATACCTTTGGAGCTGAATAAGATATAATAAATGTTGGAGACATCCTTGGAGCTGAGTAAGATATAATATTTGTCGAGCTCCATGCTGAAATGAGAATAGAATATGCATCCAAATAGATATAAAGAATAATTAAAAATAATAAAGTGCCTCGCCGATCCGTCGAGGTAGAATCATATAATGCAGAACAAGAATAAGATCTTTCAGAACATAAGAATATGGTCGAGAACGTTGTCAGGCCTGAATATAAATAAGAATTATCCGAACGAATGTTGTAATTCTCCTTAAAGCTGAATAAGTATCTTGTCGAGGCATAATTGCAGAATGCCGAATAAGAATAATATTTTCCAGAACATAAGAATATGGCCGAGAACTTTGTTGGGCCTGCATATAAATAAGAATTACCCCGACCAACAATCCGTTGGGGGTGAAATATAATAAATGTTATAGTTCTCCTCAGAGCTGAATATGATAATAAGTATCTCGTTGAGCTCCATGATGAGATGAATATATAATATGCATCCGAATGGATATGCTTCAGCATTCGTCGGCATTGAATCTTGTGCCTGTAAAAATTAATATTTTGCTCTACCATATGTGTAGGCTGAATTGATTAGTCATGAGAATAATTTACTCATCCAATCAATATATGATATGTATCAGCATAAAAATTTCAAAATATGAAATAATATTTTTGTGCCACACGTGTGTGAGATGTACAAATTTTTATTAAATATGCATCATAAATAAGACGTAAAGTTTTTTTGTAAATTTATTTAATCTCCAACAACCAATCGGGTATTAGTTGCTGTTTAAAAATATTTTTGGGGTGATCATAAGTTAAAAAGACTTAAGCCCCCTGCTTGTCCCCAAGCCGAACTCGTGTTTAAAGAAATATCAGGGGTGCTTAGCATTTTTTTAATACCCTAAGATTATACTGCTGACGACAAACGACATGGATGTTGCCGACCAACATTTAAGGATATCTCAAATTATAGAATATATGGCTGGATGACCAGAATATCTCAAATCTTTAGATAAAAAAAAAATAACATTCAATGTAAATTTAAGCCTTAAGAATGTTAATTGAATGAATAAATATATAACCCACTAGATCGTGTGATTTCGACAAAGAAACCTTGTGATGTGATGAACGAGGGGCCAACATATCAAATTTATGCCCAAAGTCTTGATATGGTCATGATTGTTTTACTGATCCTCTTTTACAAGAGGTGAGTAATGATTTTTCAGGTGAGAGAAAATTATTTTTTTTATATTGATCCCTTCCTATTCCCAATTTGGAGAGATAAAAATATGGTGAATGATCGAAATTATTACCAAATTTACATAAAAAATCAATCAATTTGACTTTATTGACATAGATGGAAGATGAACCAAATTAAGTATATAGTTCATAAAAATGAATACAAAGAGACTTAAACTTGTGAATGCAAAGAGACTCAAACTTGAAGAGAGAGAAAATAGATCTGGGTCATGATTTCCATGAGAAGACTTTTCATTGTCTTTAACCTTTTCCCATTCTTTTATTAAAAATATGATGGGAATTTGAATAGACATCAAATATCTTACAAAATTTATTTCAAAATCAACAATGAAAAGGATCAAATCTTATCATCGTCGTATATATTGGTATATTTAATCATTTAAAATATTTATTCAATGATATGAAATTGAAACTTGAGAATCAAGCAAAAATTTATGATTTATGAAATCCATTATTTTTCAGATTTCTAAATAAGGATAAATCTAACAGTTATGATTTAAAAATCATGATATGCAACATTTTGCAGATAAAAATTGGACAATTAATTTATGTATATAAACATAAAAATCACGATTCAATCAAAAGATGTATGTATAATTGATTATACGTAGAGAAAATAAAAACTTAGCTTTTGGTGGAGAACAACGCTTGTAACACGTTCCCACAGACGGCGCCAATCTGTTGAAGCATTGGGGGCTTCTGTTGATACCAAATTTAATCTGCTGATGTGGACCAATAATAAGAAGACACGTGTCAATCTACATGGCACAATAACAACGAGGAAGTTTATTTCCCCCGACCAAGTCATGTTCTCTCCGAGCAACGAGGAGGACACCCCGAGGAACTCTATCATCCCGAGATACTCTAAGCACTCCGAGGAACTCTTGATCAACGAGCAACTAAGGCGGTCCGAACTGCATCTCGGCCGTATCATTAATTACCAGACGGACAACTGTTCAACTATTCATTATATTCTTGACGCACACGCTGCATTAAATGTATTACCCTTTCATATGTATATCATTTAATGTATTGGACCTTTCATGTACAGCCTAAAGGCTATAAATACCTTGTATCATCCTCATTCAAAGGGACCGGAATTTCTTGAGAGAACTTGTAATCAAGAATTCCACAAACACTCAGCAATAACATAACAGTGGACGTAGGCTTTATTCCTAGCCGAACCACTTTAAAAATCTTTGTCTTATTTATTTATCTGTGATTGAAAAATTAGAGCGATCTAGTTTTTTACATCAACAATTAAGCACATTGATAAATTTGATCTCGAGTATTCATAGTTATAGTTAGCTCATATTTCCATGTATGATATTGTTCATTTGACACATTTGTTATACTAAATATGAACATGTTAATATCAGTTTAGAAAAAAAATTAAAAATAAACACTGTAACACAAGTGTTGTAACACCATATGCAATCCGTTGGACCAAGTGTGATTCAAAATTTATATATAACCTAGTTCTTATTTGAAACGGGAACACGTCATAATAAAAAAGAAAACATCAAATTCATGCATCATATCAATTACAACTCATGAACCATATGCATCATCATTAGTGGTGGAGCCACATGGAGCCTGACCTAGGCACAAGCCCAGGCCAGAAACGTAAATGTATTTTTTTATATACACATATATCATTAAGGGCATTAAAGCAAACAATTAAAAAATAGGACAAAACCTAAAAAATCTCTCTTATTCGGCCTTAGTTGCAGCAGCTAAACTACAAAAAAAAAAAAAAAAAAACAGGACAAAAGTTGTGACATTGCTCCTCCTTACTCTCTCTTATTCGGAGGTATGTTCATCAATCTCCTTACTCTTCTTCAATCTTTCTCCATTTTTGTGACGTTGCTCCTTACTCTCTCTTATTCGGACAAAACCTAATATGCTTATGGTTTGTTTTATCCCTTTCAATATTAGTATAAATGTTGTTGTTAATGGTTTGTAGTAATTATTTTTTGGGCATGAAGTTGTTGAAATTAATGTTGCTGGAATTCTGAAATTAATGTTGTTGAAATTATTTTTTGGATATGAAGTTGTTGAAATTAATGTCAATTCAACCCTCTTAATTTTAATGTCAATTTACCCCTTTTAATTTTAATGCCATTTTTTTTTAGTTATGGAGAGATTTTTTAAAAGGGCAAGTTGGTTGAGTGATACTTGCATAACAAACGTTGAAAATGATGTGTTTGATGTAATTACCAATGATGTAATCTTGAATCGTAAAGAAATTTTGTAAAATGTAATGATAACTATCTTTTTTTGTATTAACTTACATTAATATTGTTTTGTATTGATGTTTAATTTTTTTAAATCACTGTAATTCATCTATTGATATGTAATATTTCATGCATTTAACAGATTATTATAAGTACCCCCTTAAAAAAAATTCGGGGGCTCCCGCCCTTGAACCCCCAAATTTTTCCTTTTGTGCCCAGGCCACCAATAATTCCTGGCTCGCCACAGATCATCATCATCTTTCCTTACCCCAATCCATAAAAACATAATACATGCATACCTCTCAACATTCACCATAAACGTAAAAACTATACAACATCCAAAAGAAGAAAACAAATCGGTGCCACCCACTACATAAAAGCCAAAACCCACTTATTAAGCCACCATCTCTTACTTCTCACATATAAACTAAAGAGTAATATTACATACCCCAAATAACTCTTCCAAATGTCACCCAAAATAACTTGTTTTTTATACCCTGGCGGGACCCGTATCACATGGCAATAGATGACAGGCAGGTGAGAGAATAACGTGACGTCCACATCAGATTTGAGGGATATTTGAGGGAGTTATTTTATCCTCATAGTATTATTCTAAACTAAAAGAAGACCCCCCTCTGTCTCTATTCACCATCTACGTAGCCAAGCTTTGGTGAAATGTTTTTGAGCAATGACATTTTATGAAGTAACATTCTTCGAAAAAAATATAAATGTTTTATCTATAATATGGCATATTATTATTATTATTATTATTATTATTATTATTATTATTATTATTATTATTTATTTAAATAATTGTAGAATTATCTCCCATAAAAAGAGAAGTTGCAAATTATTTGTTCACCATGAAAGTTAAACGGGACAGGTAGTTTTGTACAAGGGGGTTTTGGAAAAAGGTCCTCATAGTGCTCAAAGTGTATAAAAATAGGACACTCCATATAATTTTATAAATTTAGTCCCTCTACTAAAAAATGATGAAAAATAGTGCCGCTGGCGCGGATCAAAAAAATAAAAATATTGTATCACAGGGACTAAATTTATAAATGTTATTGTACCACAGAGACTAAATTTATAAACTTATAAAGTATTATTCTAAAAATTTAAATATAAAAATATGAGTATTTGTACAAATATGGAAAACAGGGAGAGAACATGAGAATAAGGGTGGATCCCACTCATTGCACTTTAAGAAACAGCTCGTGAGTAAAAGATGTCTAGGATACTGGGTCTGTTTGTAGAAACAACTATCCAACCTTGGAGAGTGCAACTTAGTTGACAAACCCAAACCCCAATATGCCGTCGAGTGTACTCGCAAAAAAATTACACCATAACACAAACCAATTAACTATCAAATGAGATTAAATAAATTTAGTTTTTTTTCCCTCGTAAGTGAGGAAACTATAAAATACCAAAGGAGATATAAGAAAGGGATCTTCGATACTCAGATCTGACCGCCATAGCCATACTAACCGTTGATAATTTTGAATCACCGTAACACACACGGCTCCTCCTCAATCCCCGTCTCTGCTAGATTACACGACCTGGGATTCTAAAAATTCGAAACACAAAATAGTCGACAACATTACTCTCAAAACAGTCCCCGCCCAGGGAGAGAGTTGGTTAAATTGGGTCTGCATCTGCTTGAATGTTGTAACGGTAGATGGAGCCGTCTTGGGCGATGAAGCGGCCGCCGGGGTTGCGCCACATGATTTCCAAGATTTGGTGGCCGACGGAGTTGAAGACGCAGAGTTTGCGGAGGCCAGAACTTGCTGTTTTAAATACCCATGGTAGAGCAGGAATTTGCTTGTCAAAAAGGGCAGAACTCCGTGTTTTAATATGTTAGAGGCAGAGAGACCGCGCGTCAAATTCTAATATGCATCGCTTGAGTTGTTTAATATGAAACGGAACAAAACGAAAAGGAGAAAGGACGGGAGAATTTTTAGCGGTTGATATTCTAAAGTATTAATTACAAACGTCGGCATTAATACTTCTCATACTATTGTAGTAGCTTGAAAGTCACGCATTGGCATGATATTAGTTATAGAAATTACGTTTGATCATTTTCATACTTATAAAAATAAAATAATAAAATAAAAAAATAAAAAATTATCATATAAAAAATTGTCTTCGTTTAGAGGAATAACCATTCTATTGAAAATGGAAGAAAACATACAACTCTTCAAACTATATGCTCCAAAATTATAAAAAAGTTGTGAAGGCAGTAATAAGATTTTGAAACATCAATGCTGTCAATGGATGGACTTTACAATAATGGTAGAAGTAGCATTAGCAAAAGAACAATTGGTAATGAAAATGTAAAGGGTCTATCACAATATAAATTATTATATTTTTGGCCCTTGTACTACAAGAGAATTTTAGTTGGTCCGGATGTTATAATATAATAATTTATATACAATTACTCCAATCACGATAATGAAGTAGTGTGAATTTTTATGAAAATAATACACAACGGAAAAACGACTTAACTCTTAACCGTTAACATTAAGAGTTATAACTATTCATTAAGATATATTAACATTGCAAAAGTATAAAATATTTTTTTGCTAAAATTTAATGGATAAGAAAATAAAAAATAAACAAATATTCTACAACATTTGATTACTTTAAAATAAAATTTGATGAAATGCATTATAAAAGTGGGAGAAGTATTTTTTGATAGTAACTTAACAAAATAAATTTTCTTTTTTGTAACAAAAAAGTATACAAAATATTGTATACCAACAAATCAACAAATTATGTCATTTATATATATTTAAATAAAAAGATGCCTGCATAATATTAGAAAAACTCCTTTGAATCACGTTAAAAAATTGACTAAAGAAATTTGATATTTCTTAATGAATTAAATCAAATTAATAATAAAGTTGTAGTAGTTTGTTAGTAAATCAAACAAAAATTATTTACATGAGTTCCATGTTAAAAATTGACCAAAGAAATTTGGTATTTCTTAATGAATTAAATCAAATTAAAACCAAAGTTTTAGTAATTTGTTAGTAAATTCAAGTTGCAAAATATGAACTCACCTCCTATCACCTTTATTGTAAGAGTAATGTTATATGTACCCTCATTTGGTAGGTACCAATGAGAGTACCAAATGAGGGTATACACATAAATTTTTTCTTATTGTAAATACAGTTACAGAAACCCTCCTGTTCCAAAATCTCAATGAATAAATCCTCTGAAAAAAGACCTCATACATAATATTAATGGTTGAAAAAGAAAAAAAAATAAAACTAACATGGACATATGTAGCAACATATATAGTGATGTTCCATCTTCCAATGTTTGTTTGTTTGTATTGGTCGAAGGAAAAAAGATATGTACCTGAGTTCAGATAACTCGCCATCGTTGTTGCTCCAATGATGTTCACATGTGGAGACCCTTAATTTCTTACCTACTCCCTTTGACCCTTTAATAGTTTAGAAGTGAAAAGTTTCCATATGATAACAATGAACCGGTGGAATAAATTATTAATGAATCAGATTGGGAAGCGGAAGAGAGTGGTAGAAAATCTAATCTAATCTAATCTAGTCTACAACAGTAAAAAAGGCTTCTCCAATTCCTAAGAGGTAATACAACTCCAAATTTAATACACAGTACACGTGGCATCTTCACACGAATTCAGGCTACAACTTTAATATAGTTATATAGATTAGATGTATAATATAGATATAGATATCTTTATTTATTCTTAAGAAAAAGAACCCTAAAGGTACATTTATGGAAGAACATAAAATTAAAAACAAATGTTATATCACAATAAAATTCAACTAGCAAATTGGAAGAGGAGCACCATTCCAACCGTTGAGACATTCCAACAATGGATCGATAAGTTTCCCTTTGCACATGGCTGTAAATACTTTATCAAACTCCTCCCCTGGTGACAACACTTTCTCACCGGTCAGCAAACTCGTCCCCAACTCTTCCCTCACAAACTTATATAGCGGGTAAGAACGACACTCTACTATCCGGTTTGAAATTCCAGGATTACCGCTCTCAACAGCAACTCGTGTACTCTCGACCTCTTTCGGCAAAAGGGCCTTCAGTTCATCCTCGAATTCCCCAATCTTTTGGAAGATAAAAGTGCTCAAATTCTTGTCACTCTCACCATTTATCAATGCGTGTTCAACCAGAACTTGCCTTAGCTTTTCCATCAAGGGGTAGGTAGATAAGCAAGGGTCATCGATATACGCAAAAACATGCTCACGATCCACCACAAGAAGAAGATCCTTCTCGCAAAACCTTGACGGGTGAAGTTCCCCATCCACACCCATTGTCAGAACCCTATTGGCAACTTGACTCACAGTGTTCTTCACAGTGATCCTTAGATTCTCCTCCAAGTGCCTCAAGTCTATAGCTTGGCAGAGACCTACGAGAAATGTGGTTGACATGAGTTTCAATATATCAATAGCTTCAGATGTTTTGCGCGAAGAGATCATGCCCAAGGAGTTAACATCTTGGTTGTGTTGCTCAGCACTTTGGACATGATTTGTGACCGGATTGGCTAAAAACTGGAGCTCAGAGCAATATGATGCCATGGCGATCTCAGCACCCTTGAAACCATAATCCAAACTTGGATTACGTCCCCCTGAGAGATTAGAAGGCAACCCATTATTGTAAAAATCATTTACCAGCTCTGAGAATTGGGCAAACATGAGTTTTCCTATTGCGGCGATAGCCAAACGTGTGTTGTCCATAGAGACTCCGATTGGGGTTCCTTGGAAGTTTCCACCGTGTATGGCCTTGTTCCTCGAGACATCAATCAAAGGGTTGTCATTCACTGAGTTTATCTCTCTCTCAATCATCTTTGTGGATGAGCGAATCACCTCGATTTGTGGGCCAAGCCATTGGGGTGATGTTTGCAAGGCATATCGGTCTTTTTTAGGTTTTTGTAAAGGGTCATGTAGTTTTTGGGCAACGTTGACATATGAGCTCCCATCCAATATGTGTTCCATTATAGCTGCAGCCTCAATCTGGCCTGGATGGTGCTTTAGTTTATGAGTCAAATGGTCAGTAAATTCAGGCTTGCCTTGCATTACCTCAGCAAAAATTGCTGAGAGGACTTCAGATAAGAGGGCTAAAATGTTGGCCTCAAACAAAACCATAGAGGCCATCGAAGAGCCAACAGTTGTGCCATTAACAAGAGCAAGGCCTTCTTTAGGCTGTAACTCGAAAAACCCGCCAGTGAGTCCGGCAAGGCCAAAGGCTTGATAGGCAGTTAGTGTTTCTCCGGTGGGTCCCACGGCCTTCGAATTGGGGCGCCCGATAAGTAGTCCAGCAATGTAGGATAAGGGGATGAGGTCACCAGAGGCAGTGATGGTCCCCCGAAGGGGCAAGCATGGGGTGATATTGTGGTTGAGAAATTTTGTGATTGCTTCCAGGATTTCGAATCGGATGCCGGAGTAGCCTTGGAGGAGGGTGTTGATCCTCACTAGCATGGCTGCTCTTGTTGCTGAATGCGGAAGTGTATGGGCTGATTCTGTTCCGTTGCCAAATATTCCGGCATTCAAAAACCTGGCAAGAAAGCAAATTTCTTGATTTAAATCTCTAAACATGTAATTAGCCAATTCAAGCTATTACAAGGATCAATTCTTCATTGATTTTGGGGTTGTTCACAATAACAGTTTGTAGCAGTTGAGAGATCGGGGTAGGTAGCTTGCCAAACATTTTGGAAATTTCTCATTTCCAAACCTACCGAAGTCAAAGAAAACCACCTAGATTTCATTCCTTCAAACCATCAATATACTTCTAATAAAAAAAACACATATTACCAAATCACAAGATTTGTTTTTATAAATTTTAATAGAACTTCCATCCCTACACAATTGAGTTTCCAGCCCTAAAGTTTATGGTCAAATAGAATTTGGCCCACAAACTTTTTGATAATTAGAGTTTGATGTCAAAAAGCGTACTGTGATAACAAATACTCATTAGAGACGTCATTAAGTGTTTTTTACGACACTTTTGAGGGTTTCAAGTCCAAGTATCAAAAACTTTGAAAAGAAAAATAATTTTCATCATAAACTTTAGGTAAATTTGAAATGAGAAATTTTACCTGATGAGCTCCATCTGAAGAGCACCTCCTTGTTTAGTCCTGCGATGAGAAGTTGCACCAAAACCGGTAGTAACACCATTACTGTCTGTCCCTTTCTCCATGCTGTCCATAACCCAGTCACTGCTGGCATTAACACCGGCTCTTGCCCCCTCAGACAGCTCCACCTTCACCACCCCGTTATCATTAGCAGCAATAGCGGCCACCTGAGACACTGTTAGCGTCTCTCCACCCAAGCGCACCACGGGTTTCCGATACTCGGCCACCATCCTCTTCACTTCGTCTAGATGACTCCCCTTTAAAGACTCCGCTGCCACTCCCCAATTTAACGAATCATTCAAGCAAAGTCCGTTTTGGTGCTCATTCTCAATTTTACCAAACTCCATTCTTGAAACTAATTAAACACTCCTTAAAAACTGAATGAGTATGCAGTAGTACTACTAAAACAACCACTTCTCTTTCGCTCTCACAACATATCTATGGGTTTGTGTGTATAGATAGAGAAAGAGAGATGGATATTGTGTTCCTGAGTGGTAGTAGTGGGTGGTGGCGGCTTAAATAGAGATTATCGTTGCACGTAAATGTAGAGATTTTTATACGTAAGCATAAGGGGGAGGGTGGGGGTTGGTTGAATATCAATCTAGGCCCTTCATTTTTTCTTATTCGATGGTAGATATGAGGAAACGTGGAAGTGGAGTCCAGCATGGACTCATTCCTAATTAAGGGATTAAAGTTTACGTATTTAATACAACAACGTTAGTCTCCATTCCCATATATATTTTTTTAACATTTGGTCCTATTGACTTTAGTGCTTTAGTGTTTTTTTTTCTTTCCTTTTTTATTATATATATATATATATATATATATATATATATATATATATATATAGTAATGCTTTTGTGCGAACTAGTTCGCATTTTAAGAATGCGGACCGAACATGTGTCACCTAGCGGTGCGCCTAGAAATTATAGCGTAAATTATAGGCACACTCTCTCTCTTTTCTGGGCTCACCGCCAGGTGACACACGTCCGGTCCACATTCTTAAAATGCGGCCTGATCCGCACAAGAACATGACTGTACGTGTATATATATATACAAAATTGTTCACGTGTGGTATTTCTGTACAAGAGAAAATATGAGACTCTATGAGTGACGTTTTTGCTTGGTCAGGTATCATGATTTAAGGAAGTTGGATATATCAGCTCCTTAAATTTTGCACGTTTAAACCATAACAACACCTCCACCCTATATTGTTGGTAAAAACTAAAAACACCTTGCACTCCCTGAAAAGTAGCTACATATTATGGTCAATTTGCACCATAATACTCCTATACGGCCTCGTATTTGTGATTTAGGGTCCGCATAATTCTCCTATACGTTCTTCTCGTATTGGAGCACTTTATATATATATATATATATATATATATATATATATATATATATATATATATATATATATATATATATATATATATATATATGTAGTTGTGCCTTTTAAAACCTTAGAAAACCTCAATCCTAAATTGTCAAAATTTTCATTTTTTTAATTAAAAAAAATACACGTGCCTATATAGGAAGTTTCCATATAGATTTCAAATTTCTAAGAAATCTTAAAAACCCATCAAATCCGTAACTTTAGAAACCAAACTCATCCATGTCTGTTTTCAAATTGCCTAATCCTTCCCTATTCCAAACATAATATCTTTAATAGGGCTGTGTTTCGGCCGGATCGGATCGAAAAATGATCTTTCGGAAAAAAACTTAAGTTTTTCGGAAATAAAATATTTGTTCCTATTTCCTATCCAATTTTTTCGAAAAATCAAAAAAGTTTCCGAATTCGGAAAAATCGGAAAATGGAAAAAAATTCGGAAATTCAAAACATATACTAAAAATTCGAAAATTTTGGAAATTCCAAAATTTCAAAAAAATTAATATAGGATTTGCGATTACTCGGAATTCTCATTTTAAAGAAATCGAAAAAAAGATTTAACCCAATATGGAAATATGTAAGGATTTAACCATTTTTTCATTTGTGCAGACTCTACAATTAACCCAACATGTAAATAGGTATAGAAGCATGTATAAAACATGTATAGAAACAACAGGTATAAATCAACAATTAATACTTGATCTCAGTAAAAATCAGCAATTAATATTTGATCTCAATATAATACAGCTATAAAACAGGTATAGAAACATGTAATTAAATGATCGTTACCCAATATATAATCTTACAGATCTTATAAACATGTATAATCTTATAAAAACAAAAAACCATGTATAAACAAATCCTATAACAATCCTATAGAAACAAAAAACATGTATAATCTTACAGATCCTATAAATCGCTCGTTACACAATATAAAGTTTATCCCATAACGAGGATATGAAAGCTTACTGATCAAAACTTTATATTATAAACAAATTAGATCCTATAACAATCCTATCGTTACATATCCCATCCTATAACAATATAAACAGATCAGATCCTATAACAATATAAACATATCAGATCGTTACAGATCCGATCGTTACAGATAAGGGAAACATATAAAAGGGCTTACTGATCCTTCATTCGACTTGGATATGAAGAGATGCATTCTAATCATTATAGATCCGTATCTGAGAAGCATAGAAACCAGAGAGAGAGAGGTGAGTAGACGGACGAGAGTTGAAAGAGAGAGAGGGGACTCGACGGTATGCGCCGCATTGAGAGAGAGAGAAGAAAGATATGTCTAACCCTAAAACTAACAGCATATATATATGGGTAAGGTAAAAAATAAGGGAAATGTAAATGTACACATTCTTATTATTAGACAAGGGAAATCTAAGGTAAAAAATATATATAAAATATTTGGAATATTAATCGGAAAAATATTCGAAAAATTAATTAGAAATTATATCGAAAAATCGGATCCGCTAAAATATCGAAAAATCGGATCGGAAAAATCTGAAAATCGGAATTTAAAACATAGTTCCAATTTCCTATCCAATTTAATTCGGAAAAATCGAAAATCAAGAAATCGAAAATCGAAAATCGAAAACCTTATATATGTTCCAAAATCGGAAAATATCGGATCGGACATCGAAAAAATTGGAATGTTCGGAAAAAAAGCACAACTCTAATCTTTAAGCCTCTACAAGAGAAAAAAACACCCCCCTCTCACCGCTCTCAAGTACACAACCTCTCATCCATCTCGTCCTATTCGTGTCAGTTCGTGGCGGTATGTGCATGTTGCATCTCTCATATTATCTCTCTCTTTCAAAAGCGAATATAAAAGATGAACATTTTGATGAACCTTAATAAAAAATGTCTAACACCCATTCAATTTTAATTCCTATATTGTAATTGGTTCACGCCAGTGGCAATGGACACGCGTGTGGCACACGTCTTTTTTAATACACGCGTGTACGTTGTCACTGACGTGTGTAACACGCGTGTTCGTTACCGCGGGCGTGAACCAATTACAACATAGGAATTAAAATTGATTGGGTGTTAGGTATTTTTTTTGTTAAGGTTCATTAAAATATTTATCTTTTATGTTCACTTTTGAACCTCTCCCCATATATATATATATGAGGTTTTCAAAAGTTGTAAAAATGTAAAACCAAACAAAAACTCTAAAACCCATAATAACCTCATGCCAACTCTTAAAGATGATCAACCTGGGTCCACTATTTGTTTCAGTACTAGACTCTAGAGATGTTGAATTAAACTTGTCTTTGAAAATTGGCCTATATAAGTCTACAGTATGATAAAACAAAATGAGAGGCTTATTACAAAATGTATAATGGCTTATTATGTCAATAAAAGAGCAGATCACAATAGCACCAAAGAAGTTAATGAGGTCACTTAGACACCATCTAAAGTCACCATAAAGAAACTTAACACTGATATAAAGGAAATTTTTTCATTTCTTTTGCCAAAAATATTGGGAAAACGCAATTAAGTTAGCCTTTGATGGAGGTATAATTGCATTACAAGTGGTAATAGATTTTTGCGACACACTGCCTATTTTAATCACAATTGATCAGTCCTTTATCAAAATAATCAAGAATCTCATACGGTCCATTCTTAGCATCACTATCGAAAAATATTTTAATTACTAACCATCTATGTTAAAATAAGCCGATGCCAAATTTTATCTTTAATTATTATAACAACATGCAAAAATAAACAAATTTATCCAAACCATCCACACAATAATAATCTGAACAATCACATGAATAAGATCGAATAATCTATCGGTTCCCAAAACCAATAATCCAACTACAACCTGAAATAAATAACTGAATACGAATACAGTCCGATAAATAAACTGAAAAACTAAATAGTCTGAGGGGCAACATGCCCAAATAAAATACCGAGAGAATTCTTATCTAGAATGAATAAGCTGAAGCGTCTAAAGCAACTCCTCAACCTCCACAAGTGTTGTAGCTATGCATCACTGGATAGAATCATTAAGCTTAACGTCCCTGTGGCTGTACACCTAAAAGGTTTTGAAAATATTTTGACACAAGTCAGAGCCCAAAAAATAGTTTGAAAATATTTTGCAAGTGTTTAAATCAAAAGTTAACTCAATTATTAGATACACATGTTAGTTCCACAAACACTCTCTTGAGATCCTCACCTTTCAACTAATGTGTACGCCTAACGTATCCTATTTAGCTGTGCTACCCATCCCAACTAGATAACGTATCTAAATAACTTTAATAAGTCTAGCTCGCTTGTATTACCCATACGACCAGGTACCACATTTTCAATAATCAAATTTTATTCACGTATCATTACTGGGTTAATTAATTAATTTTCTCTACTTAAATACTTTTAGATATACACAATCTATCAATTCTACTATCATACATAATTAGATATATCGAACTTGTATACACGCATATAATATATAAACTATAGCATCCCCGAAATGGCCCCTCGTGATGCTGGCGTACTCTGCTATTAAATCCATCTACCTTTCGTACCCAATCAAGGACTATTGGTTCGGCATGTCTCCTCAAACCCAAAATCAATCAACACAAACTGGAGGCGAACATGGTTCTAAGCATTTAGGATACACTCATACCTAACGACCCAAATGACACGCTAGTTCCACTAATACATGACTCATAGTGAGTCGCCTTAAGTTCCATGTTTTGGGGCACACATCCAGACCTAACTAGAATCGTCAAGGTGGGATCGCTCTCTGCACGAAAACCTCCGGATAGAAGGCATCATAGGTATGTTCACACACATAATCAAAACACAAACATAGGAATTCACACAACCTATATATGCATATAATTCAGTAGGTATACACACAACCCATCATATACGCCCGTACGTAGTATATATATCTCGCATACTCAACGTACAAATAATTACAATTATAACCTCTAATTATATTCTTGAGTATCCCTTTTAATAAATGTCAGTAACTAATACACTCATACTCTACTAGTTTAAATCATAGGTTCACTGATCTCTTCATGATCCGTTCTAGGTCTCGCAAATTTGTTGAGCTTAACATTCTGCCTGATAGGTTCTAGATTTAATTCTCCCACTTCGGCTAAGCCTAAACTTCATCATAAGTTTATCGAATCTCACTATATCCCTCACTATAGATTAAGGAATAATCTAAAAGTCTCTCGTTTAACTATTCATATATTTTGGGCATAAATAAAGGAAATTAGCTAAGTCTGGGTAGTCGAATCGATTCTATGAAGAGGACGAGTTAATTTACTAACTGAATCGATTCGCTCCTTGAGCCGAATCGATTCGAAATATAGGTCGTCTTCTTCAACACGTTGTTACGTTTTCACCATTTTTAATTCTCCAAAACTTTACACAACAGTCTTAAACCCCCAACCAACATAACTAAACATCATATATATATATATATATATATATATGGGGATAATTTCTAACGTAAATCATGTATTAAATCCATACAAATTCCATCAAAGATCAAATTAAAACTCCATTCATCATGAAAACACTAGATTTTGTGTTCTTCACATAAGTGCAACAAAAACCCAAATTTCTTTCATGTTCTTATTTCCATAACTCATGATTTCATTTTATCTACACAAATGGATTCATTCTACATGCAATCCTATCCAAAATTATGAGTTATATTCATCAAACTCTTAAGAATCATCATCAACTTACATTAAATCAAGAACCCTACACTACATGGGTATTATAACTCATAAAATCATACAAGATAAACACTTTCCTAATAAGCAGGTCTGATTTCATTTTTGTAAGTGATGAAAGTGTTCCTCCCCTGCTTCCAATCATGATTCCGATAACAACTTTGAACAAAGAGTTTTTGCAGCTCTAAGAACTCTATTTTCTTCCTATCTAATGGCCTCTCCTCTCTTCTACTTTAATTATTAGGGTTTGATATATGTTATGCTGCTGCCCCAAATGACTAACCTTAGATTTTAAATCCCAATTCCTGAGATTAGGCTAATGGGCTAAGCCCAAGTGATCCAAACACCCCCCGTGTGCTCTCAGTCATGACTAGAAAGACCCCACAACCCAATTATAATCCTCAAGTACACTATTTCGACTATCTCAGAATCAACCGTGACCTCTAGTGGGAATTAATTAGGATTAATTAAATTATATTTGAAAAATTAATTCGGTAAAACAAATATTAATTAGGTAGATAAGGGTTAATATTAATTTATACTGAATATTACTTAGAGAATGAGTACTAATAATGATAAGAAAATATTATAATTATCGTGAGTTAGAAATACGACAGTTACGATAAATTTAGTCGGGACGCGCGTGTTAGAACTTAATTTGGGAAATAAAATATAATTTTACTTTTGATATTTCATATGGTCATTTTGAGTGCGACAGTGTATTCGGAAGGGTCAAAATAGTTAGAAAAGTCTACCCGGGGGTTTAGTTTGGGCCCCGGGGCAATTTTAGGCCAAACCGACACCCTAGAGGGGTATTTTGAAATTTTGGAAAAAATAAATCTACGAAAATTGGAGTGTATATCTGCAATCACGTAAGAGGGATTAAGGTTATCAGTTACCAATTCAAAGAGAGGGCATAGGAGGGAGAAAGAGAGGTGTTCCAAGGTCAAAAATTACATTCTTGCACCACCACCACCACCACCACCACCTCCGGATTGTAAATCGAGAAGAGGATAACAAAAATCTCACCATCTGCAGAAATTAGACTCCCGAATTAAGACAAGTGTTTATCTTGCTGAATTATGATTTTATATACCATCCATGTTAGAATAGGATGATTACTTTATGAAATTTATGAACTTTGGCCTAAAATTTGAAGATATAAATCATATTCTAGGGTAGGAATGGTGATAAAATTGATCCCTTATACATGTAGGATGAATTTGATGAGAAATATCACGAAATTTGGGATGAAATCTGGAATTATGTTGAGGCTCTTGGAGAATTATAATAATCTAAGGTTTTTAAAGATTAATCTTGATTAAATCCAATTTGAGGTTGTTCTATAAAGATTTAATGATTCTTTTTTATTTTTTTATAAGAGGGAATTAAACCCCCGGCATGTTATAAATAACCAATGATCAGAAAAGCCCTGATCAAGGGGCTAGCAAACCAAAGCAGAAACTTGAAAGATATAAATGAGGCTTTTTATAAACTAAAGCCCTTACAAAAAATCTAACAGAGCTAAAGAAATTCTAATGAATGAATTTTGAAACTCTAACAGCAGGGAGGCCCCATTTATCCGTTTTTACCGCTCCTTTAAGAGAAGAATGAAAAGAATCCAGGTGAAGAGACCAAAGAGAACGATGATCTTGACTACCCAACTTGGCCAAAATATCTGCAGGTTGATTGCCTTCTCTAAACACATGAACAAAAGAAATGATGAAATCTTCACAAATTGTCTGGATATCTTCTATTATATTTTTGATTTTCCAAGGACATTGCAACTTCTTGTTCAGGATATCAATGATAATCTTCGAGTCAGATTCTACAATGATCTCATAATCCTTTAAGTCCCAATAGAATTTTAATCATTCTAAAATAGCCAATGCTTCTGCTCCAAGGTTTGTTTTAGTACCAAAGAAATGACTAAATGCTCAGAGCACATCTCCATTAGAGTTTCTCAGAATACCACCACCTCGACTACTATATGGATTGAAAATTGAACTACCATCAGTGTTAAGTTTAAGAACATGAGGTGGAGGAGGCTGCCACTTCACAAACATGTACTCCTTTACCACCTTGAATTCACCCAGAGAGTAAATAGAAACTTGCTTAGGAGAATGATGGATTAATTGAAATATTGAGGAAGATAGAGATTCGATATTTCTGATCACTTTTGATGCATTTGGAGGCACACTATTAAATCTACAATCATTCCTATTACACCATAAAGCCCAACAAATTATAATATGCATCATTTTTTGACAAATGCCACTAAAATTAGATGGGGCAGAAATCCACCACAGTAAACACCTACTTCTGATATCAGTTCTCACTAAAGGAATTCCTAAAATCTTACCAAAATGAGACCACACTGATTCAGATATCTCTCGTTGAACAAACACATGGTTAATACTCTCAGCTTTAGAAAAAATGCAGCAGTGGCCTTTAGAAGGACAATTCCAACCTATAGACATCAGTTTATCATCCATGGGAAGGAACTCCTGGAGCAATTTCCATACAAATATAGACATTTTTGTAGGAATAGCTCTCTGCCATGCCAAAGAAAAAGACCACCTGGTTGTAGATTTTCTTCTGATAAGATCCCAAGCTGAGGAAATTGAGAACTTTCCATCAATAGAGGGTGACCATATAATTTCATCTTTCTGAGCAACCTTACTAACATAAGATCCCATGATTTTATAGCATATATCTTGGGGGAACAATTCTGAAATCTTATTAATATCCCATCGATTACATTCATCCCACAGGTCTTTAACTTTAAAAGGAGCATTGGATGTGGTATAATAATATAAAGGTCCAACAGAGCACCAAGAGTCATATAGAGCACTACACGAGCCATCACTTATTCTCCATATGATGCAATCTTCCACTATATCTCTAACTTGACACATTCTTCTCCAAGATTGAGAGCCCGAAATTCCATTAGCTATGACAGGGTGAGCTTTTCTATAATATTTGGCTATCATGAGTTTAGACCAGAGGGAATCTTGACTTCTTAATTTCCACCAAGACTTTATAGCATAGGTTTTACTCATATCAACAATGCTTATAATTCCCAAACCTCCTTCAGCCATAGGTCTAGCAATCATACTCCACTTACACCAATAATGTCTATGATCTCCACCACTAGATCTCCAGAAGAAATTAGTAAATAATCCTTCAATGGTTTTAATGGTTTTCTTTGTAGGCATCAAAGCAGACATTATATATAATGGAGTAGAAGATAAAACATGTTTGATAAGGATAAGTTTACCTCCAGGTGCTAGCATCTTAGATTTCCAACCAGCTATTTTATCCCTTATTTTAGCCACTAAAGGCTCAAAATATATGTTTCTTTTTCTCCCTGCAAAAATAGGACATCCCAAATAAGAAATAGGGGAGGATTTTATCTTAAATCCAAGAAAATATGAGATCTTATTTTTGGCCCCAGCTGAAAATTTATTTGACAAAGACATAGAGCTCTTTAGCCTATTAACCTTCTGACCAGAGCATTTTTCATAGCCATCCACTATCCCCATCAGCTTCTTTAAGGATATGATATCCCCAGAGGAGAATAAAATGAGATCATCAGCAAAATCCAAGTGGTTAATCTTAGGAGCTCCTATAGGAGTTTTGAACTACTTAAAAAAAGATTGCAAGTTTAATTTATTCAAATTCCTTTAAAAAGCCTCTGCCATAATGACAAAAAGACCTGGAGACAAGGGATCCCCCTGCTTGAGCCCTCTACCAGATTTAAAAAACCCCTTTTAAACTCCATTGATTAGGATGGAGAACCAATTATTGGATATGACTCTCCATATCATATCAATCCAAACTTCATTGAATCCAAATTTCCTCATCACCTGAATTAGGAAGAACCAAGAGACTCTATCATAAGCTTTAGCCATATCTAACTTGATAGCTACATTTCCCCCAAAGTTTTTAGAGTTAATCATATGAAACATCTCTTGAGCTATAAGAATTTTCTTTATAATATCTCTCCCTTTAATGAAGCCACTTTGATTAGCTAAAATAATCTGAGGAAGAATAATCCCAAGTCTAGAAGCCAAAACTTTAGTAAAGATCTTATTAAAGAAATTACATAAGCTAATAGGTCTCATATCATTAAGAGATCGGGGGGAATCAATTTTTGGGACAAGAATTAAAGAAGTAGAAGAAATAATTTTGGGGATATTCATACATGAGAAAAACCCTTGCACAACTTTGACCACATCACTTCCAATAATATTCCAATATTTAATGAAGAAATGACCTGAGTATCCATCCATACCAGCCACACTATTACCATTAAGCTCCAATACAGCAGCCTTAACTTTAGCTTCTTTAGGATAATCAGTAAGGAAATGATTTTGAGCCTCAGATATAGAAGGTTGAATACAGTTTAGAATCATCTCAGTACCTTCATAGGTTTCATTGTCCTCAAAAGCAGTTTTAAAGAATTTGATAGCTTCATTGGCAATATCATCTACTTCTTGTAACCACTCACCATTTTCATTCTTTATGTTGTGCAAAAACATCTTCTTTCTTCTAGCTTTAACAAGTTATGGAAAAATTTGGAATTTTGGTCCCCTTCTGCTAGCCATTTATCTTGAGATTTTTGCCTCTAAAAATTGTCTTCAATTGCAGCCTTCAAAATAAATTCAGCATCCATTCTAGCCAGAGCTTCTCTATGTTCCTCACTAGGATCATATTAAAAAGCCATTTCAGCAGCTAACAACTTATCCTCAGCATCTTTAACTGATTGAAAAATGTTCCCATATGTTTCTCTACTCCATTTAGCCAAATGGAATTTGAGATTTTTAAGGTTTAGAGCCACTGAATAAATGGGATTAGTTGAAATATTAGAGTTCCAATGCTTTTGTACCACCTCCATGAAAGAGACATTTGTTGTCCAAAAGTTAAGGAATCTAAATGGTTTTATGATATTATCAGCATCTGACTTCATTTCTAGGAGCAAGGGAGCATGATCAGAAGCAGATTTGCTTAAATGAGATATATGCACACCAAATCCCATTTGAAGAAGATCTGAATTGGATAGGGCTCTATCAAGCCTACACCAAATTCTGTCCATACCCTCCCTCTTATTAAACTAAGTATAAGCAGATCCTGAAAACCCCAAATCTTCCAAGTTATTAGATTCCATAAATTCCAAGAATTCTAGAGAGGAATTTTGGTCAATAGAATTGCCACCTGCTTTTTCCCAAGAATAAGCCACTGTATTAAAATCTCCACATACTAGCCAAGGGTCTGCAATGGCCAAATGAGTCAGGTGATCCCACAATTCCCTTCTACCAACTTTTGAACAATTGGCATACACAAAACTATAGGTAAATTGATGGGGAAATTGAGGGCTGCTAATAGATACCGTAAGAGCTTGGTCAAAAGAGTCAATCACATCACTAACAATACCATCTTTCACAAATAACCAAACTTTACTGTTAGAGTTGAAAAGAGCTTGATTGAAACCTAATCTCACCATATAGGAAGAGATAACAGCCCCTTGCTGTTTAGGTTCTAGAATAGCCAACATGGATATTTTATGAAGATTGATTAATCTTTTTAGTCTTCTCATAGCTTTTTTCTTAGCAATACCTCTGATATTCCAAATTAAGAAGCTGATCATTGAGATAAAGCATCAAATTTATTTCTTGAATTTGATCTTAGAGTCATTTGATGGGGGCCTCCCTTTGATAGAATTTGAATTGGGGATAAAGAAGCAGACCTGCATACAAAATCAGCAGCTATGGGACTACAATTCTTTCTTTTACCACTATTTTTCCTAGTGACACTGGTGAAAATAACTTCTTGAATATCTTCTTCATCATTTATTGGGAATCCATCATTGATTTCACCTTCTTCAATAATTGCAGCAGTCTCTCTGACATGAACAATATCAGCTCTCTTAGCAACTTCCTTATTTTTACTCCTTGTGACATCTTGAATTGTAACCAAATGTTGCTCACTTGCCTGCTTGTAAGGAGACACATACCTGACCTGGTCATTCTTTGGCACATCTTCTTGAACACCATCTTTTTCATTTTCTCTGACAGGAACAATAACAGATCTCTTTTCTACTTCCTCGTATCCACTCCTTGTATCATCTTGAGCAGTAACCAATTGGTGCTCATATGCCTGTTTGAAAGGATATACAGTCCTGTCCTGATCAGTCTTTGAACCATCTTCTAGGCCACCAACTTTATCTTTTTCAGTAACAGGAGGAAGAACCGCAGTTAAGGTATTTGGCTTTTGGAATTTTCTTATAACCCACTCTTTGGTATGATCTTTTGGTTTTGTAATGATTTCTCGGAGGTCTTTTTTATTAGAATTTGCAGGTCCCATTCTTTTATCTTCTTCATTGATGAAAAATTTACACAAATCTTGTTTGTGGCCTTTCTTGTTACAATATTAACAATATTCGGGGATGTTCTAATATTCAATATGTTTCCAAAAGCCAATGTCTTTATCACTGTTTCCAATCCATATTCTTTTGGGAAGATTTATGCGCAGATCAAGCTCCACACAAATCCTAGCTAAACTAGGCCTTAAAAGAGAGGCTGTAGCAGTATCCATTTTGAGAGGCATTCCCATCACATTTGCAATAGAAAAGATGTTATCTTTATTGTACAAATGGATGGGTAAGAGTGGCAAATTGATCCAGACAGGTGCAATCGTGGACTCCGCATCAGGATGAAATTCTGGGGACCATTTAAAAATGCGCATAGGAAATCTTTGAATGAACCAAGTTTCTCTAAGCCAAACTCTATGAAAATCCTCTTCATGGAATAAACGAATGAGGATATGTTTATTATCAATTAACCCAAAGTTAAAATCAGCTTTAAGACCAAGAGAAGAGAAGAACTTACGAATATCATTAATGGCAGGCCTTCCATGAGAGAATTTACCAACGAGAGAGTATTTTAAAGGAGCTGCAAGCTTCTGAATATCATCTTCTGAGAAAAAAATCACAGGTTCACCTTTATAGTTTCTCACTTCTTTTAAGGCAAAAGACGAGGAGGATTGATTACCAACAACTGATGCAAAGGACTTGGAAGGATGAGTGAGGTTATGGATAGGAGGAGGTGGACGGACAGGGCCTGCCTCCACGTTGGAGGCAGTAGTAGCATCCATGCAACCCTAGGCCGCCTTCCATGAGAAGAAAAATCACCAGTTCGTTAAAACATGTTACTATAATGTTTGAGACCTTTGGTTGGGAGTTTGGGATAGTGCAATGTTGGTTTGGAGGTTTAAAAATGGTGAAAACCCGTAGCAGTGAAGAAGATAAAGTCCCAGGTACAGAAAAATGGTTTGCCTGCCCCTCTAAACCGATTCGGCTATACCCTCGAACCGGTTCGCACGTTCCCCCAAATCGGTTCGGGGGACCTGACACTTTTGGGTCTCAGTTTAATTAATTTTTGGGTAGGTTTGAGTTAGGATTTCTTTCCGATTGAAGAGAACTATGGAAAACAAAGTGTGTGACATATTTAATATTTAATATTTAATCTCACAAAAATTATAATGGGTATTGGAGAATACGAGTGAACCTCAAGGCTTAGTTTGACATTAAATGATCTCTCATAAATTAGAATGGGTCACGGGAAGTGTGAGTGAATATACGACCGAACCACTGATAGAAGAATATTTTAACTATTGAAATAATTCAATGGAGTGGTTAGGACTCTTCGAGTAGTGGGGAAAATGCTCGGGAAGAATACGATGAATAGTTAGATGGTGAATTGAAAATACATAGGATATTCAGGTATTATATATACTACATATGAGACATGTGATATATGTTGAGTGTATACCTATATTAATGTTATATATTTATATATACATAGGATGTGTGAATGCCAATTGTGTATACTCTTATGTGTTAACATACCTAGGCTACTTATTATCATGAAAAGTTTTCACGTCGTGGACAGTCTTTTCCTGATGAGACCATTATGGGGGATTTTGACTTGTACCCCAAGAACATATAACCTAGGTACATGCTAACCGGGTGTATGATGGTTTCGACGGTCAATTGGGCATGTTTGGTGTGTGCGTGATCCATAAACTTGGAACTATATTTGCCTCCAATATTTGTGATTTGATTTATGGTTCGAGGATGATATTCGAACCGATGTCCTTATTTAGGATGTGATGTACCAGGACTTGATATTAGAGTATGCCCGCATCATAAGTCTCCACCTAGGGAGGCCGTATATATATTATGTTAGTGATGTAAATATATATTTACGTGATTGATTCTACTACGGATATATTAGTAGATAAGATGAATTATGATATTTAAATTACTGTAAGTGTGTGAGAATTTATTCATAAGCTGGTGATTCCTAATAAATAAAAAGAACTGGAAATGTGATTTAGTATCGCATGGACAATACGAGTGGGCACTATATATTATTAGACGTGAAGAGATGCGAGTCAGACTAGTTAGGCGGGTAACATAACTAGGTGGGTGAGAGTAGGATGTTAGGCATGGACAATAGTTGAGGGTAAGGATCTCGAGTGAGAGCATGCGGTACTAAAATGTATATAATATCTTATCTTAAAGCATTTTAAATTCTTGCTAAACGTTTTCAAACTATTTTACTTGGGCTTTGACCAGTTTATATCATTTTTGTAAAAACAATTTTAGGTGACCAGCCACAGAGACACCAGGCATATGAGTTCATACATTTGACGTGCTTCAGCTGTTGTGAAAGTTGTAGGACCTTGCTATTAGACGCCACCACACTTATTCGATTCTTATTATCTTTATATATCTCAGTTGGGCCTGTCGTTATTCTTAGTTGGATATTATTTACAGAGACATTGTATTTCCTGTTATTTCAAGTATTTGATTTCGACTTTGCTTATGGATGTCTATATTGGGATTTCTTCTGGAGTGTTATCCTATACATTTTTATTTATTTCGTTATCTCATTATCCTTTATTATGTGCATGGAAATGGTGAATGAAATTTTATTCCGTTTATATTTACTGCATGTTAATAATATGGATTTAAAATAATTGACACCAGGCTATTAGGGTATTAGTAATTAATTGAATTTCGACAATGATGCTAAGAATGAAACCATTAATAATTCTTATTTAATTTAATAATGAACTGATCACCTAGGATTAGAATAGGTGGGGTGTCATATATATATATATATATATATATATATATATATATATATATATATATATATATATATATATATATATATATATATATATATATATATATATCATGGGAGACAAATTGGACACCAAGGACGCTCTTTTTTTTGGATCTTTGACAAATAATAAATTGAATTCAATGGTCTCATGCTGTCACCATGTCTCTAAAAGCTCGTGGGAAAACTTCTTATCTTACGATGCCCAATCTATCAGATGTCACTAAAATTGTCTCCTGGGAATAAGAGGATGCTCAAATTATGACTTGCCTTTGGAATAGTTTGGAACTCGATAATTTCAACAATGTTACTTTCTTGGAGTCCTCCAAAGCTATTTGGGATACCATACAAGAAATGTATTCTTACGATCAGAATCTCTCTCATATTTATCAAATTTAGTAGGACATATTTTTTCTTCAATAAGACGATCACTCAATATAATAATAATTTTATGTTTTGAAAGGTATGTGGGATGAGTTAAATGTCTATCAATCATTGTCTACTGACTTGAAGACTCAATAAAAACACATGGAGGAATTTTGGGTTACTAAATTTCTCTCTAGTCTCAAATTGAAACTTACTCTTATTAGTTTCCAGATTTTATTAGGTAAGGATATCCCTCTGTTGGTGAGACTTTTTCTTATATTTAGAGAGCTACCAACTATTCTTTTACTCCAAAGAATAATGCTCGTTCTTCTTCTATCGAGCACTTTATTCATATTAAAAATCATGGTGGGCATAATAACCACGGTCGTGTTAGAACTCATGGATGTGGTGGTCGTAGTACCAAGTGATGCACTCATTTTGGTGAAAATAACCATTATGTTGACTTATATTTAAAACTCCATTGCAAGTCGACTTGGGCTAATCAAGCTATGTTTGAGGGGGAGAATTCTGATTCTGTTCATAAACATCAAATTGTTCATTCTAAGACTGATTATGATTATATTCTTCAATGCATTAATGCATCACCCTCATCAAATTTAGTCTTGGTGACGTCACTCTTTCTCTTCTACCCCCTGAATTATAGATTTGGGGGTTATGATAACATGACTGGTAATATTTCCCTTATTTTAAATATTTTGCGTTCCCCTTCCCCATCATTTGTCACTATTGCTAATAACACTAAGAACTTTGTTCATGGGATAGGCACTATTAGCACTCATGATATCACTTTTTCATCTGTTTTATATGTACCCCAGTTTTTGTTTAATCTACTATTAGTACGCTATCTTATTCGTACTCTCAATTGTTTCGTGACCTTTTATACACCTGATTGTGTCTTTCAGGTTCTAAAGACAAAGAGCATGATTGGTGGAGGATTTGAGAAAGATGGAGTCTCCTACTTTTAACCATCTCGCTCTTCGGTTCATCTCCTCTCCGTTCCATGACTTCTTCGTATCAGTGGCATTATCATCTTAGTCACTTATCAACATCAAATCTCCATCATTTAGTTCCATATTTACCTAATTTTTTAGTTTAATTGCGAGACTTGTGAACTTAGTAAACATCATAGATGTACATTTTACCTTCGAAATAATGGACCACGTTTATATCCTTTTGATTTGATTCATTCTGATGTTTGGGGTCTATCTCGCACCGCTGGTTTATGTGGTGCGCGTTATTTTGTTACTTTTATTAATGATCATTCTCATTTAACATGGATATATATTCTAAAATATATATCTCAATTATTTAAAGACTTTCCATCCTTTTATGCTGAAATATCAAATCAATTTAATGCCAAACTTCGTATTTTTCGGAGTGATAGTGCTTATGAATATACCAAACTTAGTTCATTTGAGCACTTTTTTGAATCTAGGAGTATTATACATCAAATCTCTTGTATTCATACTCCTCAACAAAATGGCACAGTAAAAAAAAGAATGGCCCCATTATTGCTATTGCTTGTGTGAAGTTGACTTCCTAGGTTTTTGTTTTGAGTCTACACAATATATGACTTTCATCCTGTTTGGATATTAAGACAAAGTTTGTTTTTAGAGTTGAGTACCTCAAAGGTTATTTGTTCAAGACCAAGAAGATCTATGTGGTCTACTTTAATATGTCTCCTCTAACAAATTCAAACCCCATCCAAGTATGGTAAGAAGGTAAATCTCCATACAAATAGGACACTCCATACATTTCATGCATATTAAGTGTTATCTTATTTTTTTTCCAGAATTTTATATGATTTTGAAATAATTTTTTTGAAATTATTTTGGATTAAAAGTCATTTTTTTACATTAAATAAAACATTTTAAAGTGGTTTTAAAATTTTTGAGTTGTTTTGTCTAATTACCTAAAATTGATTTAAATCAGGCATTTTAATTACGTGAGTGGATTACAATTGTTGTGTTCTGGTTGGGTCTTTGTGTATTTCTTTTGTCTCACACACTTGATATCATTTTCCAGCCATTGGATTAGTTTTATCAGTGGCTGAGATAGAGTGCAGAGTCGATCCTTGTGACATCCATTTAAACCAATCAAGACCCTTTACTTGTTAACCAGTTACAACAATTCATCTTACGTAAGATGCTTTATTTACAACGATTGGATTAACTCTAAAATGGTAGATCCATCACAACGGTTGATTTGGTTATTCATTTCCAGAATCTTCTACATTTTCTCTCTAAACCTTATCTTCTTAACTTTTTTTTTGCCTCCAGTTTAAATATAGACGAAAAATAGAGAGTAGAGAGAGAGAGAACTCGAGAGAAAAAAAATTTATGAGAGAAAAATAGTGAGAGAAAAGAAAACTTAGGGTTTCCTTAAACACACTGGAGTGTTAGTGTTACTGACTTTAGAGAGTTAAACTCCTAGGGTCTTGGCCTCCTCACTGTAATCAATTTTTTTCACACTAGTTTTTAGATCTTGATTTTTGTTTATAAAATCAAAGGGTTCTAAACTCTATGATATATTTCACACACTTAAGTTCTAATTTTTCAAAATATCAATTTTAAAACTATGCTTGAAAACTTCTTATCATTTTTTTATATCTTAAGTGGATCTTGTTTTGCATGTTCTATATCCTATTAGATCCATAAAATTTTAGTTCAAAACAAGATATATCAATATTCGTTTTTTGTGTTAAATCTAAAAACTTTTGAAAAACTAATTGTATATCTTTTGAATTTTGTTTTTAAGAATACTTCGTTTTAGATCTATTTTTTGTAATGATGTGAAAGATCTAAACCATTTTAAATGATTTGTGACATAGTTTGTTTAGATATGTTTATATAGACACCTGTTGTAATTTGATAGGATTGTTTGTACTCCTAAGTGTGTGTGTGTCTGTCAACTACATTGATTTCATACACATCACCTAGTTTGTGTGGTTATTCTTTGGATAATAAGACTTGTAGTCGATGAAAATACCTGCTGGACTTGTGGTTACAACAGTTTGCTGGATCAGAAAGATTACATTGAGGTGTAGCTCAACGTTTAGATATATTTCTTTCTTATTTGATTGTGTTGCATGTTTGTATCTGTAAATCATATTCGTGTTGATTTCATTTAATGGGGTAGAGGTCACCGTGGATGTTTTCCCTAGATTTGGAGTTTTCCTACATTAAAAATTGTTGTTGAGTTTTCTTTGTATGTTCTTTACTCTTACATTCTTCCCTGCTTGAATAAGGTTTTAGATAATTATTTTTTTTAAAAACTTTTTCTTACCAAGAAATTCAAATATTGAATCTATTCTATTGTTTGTTGGTCTTACACGTCTTGTTTTAAATCAAGTTTTATACAAATAAGAGTTTCCTCAAAAAGTTGTTTCGAATTTTCAATCTTGGATCTTTAATTTTGTTAAATACTTAAGGTTGAACTATTTCAAGTGGTATCAGAGTGGTTTTAATTTTTTTTTATCCCGAGCTTCTGAAATTGCTTTTGTTTTTCAAAATGGATGAGAAAATTAAAAATCTTGGTAATCTGCCTCGACCTTATTTCTTTTATGGACAAAATTTTCCTTATTGAAAAGTATGGATCATTGCTTTTATCCAAGGTACCTCAGGGGATGAGTTTCAGGAAACTATTGAAAATGGTTATTCTTACCTTGCTAAACCTATTTGTGCGGGAAGCACTATAAGAATTAAGAAAATATTGAGTGAGTTCACTAAGAAAAAGAAACAAATGTCTCTCTTTAATAATGAGGGTAAAAACTATATTTTCATATATGTGAATGAGCATGAGTTCAAAAGAATCTCTGTATGCACTACTTCTAATGAAGCCTGGGACATACTAGTCACTTCCCATGAAGGTGATGAGCGTGTTAAGATGGGAAAGACTCAAATGCTCATTCAAAAATGTAATACCCTGACGGTTAATGATAATATCACATTTGACGATTTCTACATCAAACTAACTGGTATAATAAGCTGTGTGCAAAAGGAATTATGTATGATAAGAGAGACATAGTTTAGAAAATCCTTAGGTCTCTCCCTCTAAATTTGGTAATAAATGTTATGCTATTGAAGAAATTGATGATCCCAATTTGAACCCTGAACTTTTGAGTAGCAAGTTAAGGACTTGAGAAATAGGACTAGAATACAAAAAATACATGACCGCTACTGCCAAGAGATCTACTAGGTTAAATTTAGTTTTCTCCTCTCAAATGCCTGTGCCTAATTTAACTGTCCCAGACCTTGACATAGAGTTAGGTGAAGATTGTTATCTTGAAAGCCTTAATAACCAAATAGCTCTTATGAGTAAATAGTTGAGAAACATAATCATGTTTAGAAATAATATGGCTAAAAAACAAAGGAAAGATAGTTATCAAAACTTTCAAGGTTCAAAACCTCATGATCGAAATGTTGATAGACAGAACAACACTAATAACAATCAAAGGTCCAAGAAAGACCTTAGTAATATTTAGTTTTTCAAATGTAGAAATATGCGTCATTATGCTAATCGGTGCAAGTCTAAGGTTAAAATCACACCTAAGGCACATATATTTAAAACTTGGATAATTCAAGTGACTTAAAAAGATTATGAGTCAGATCCATCTAAAATAAGTGAATCTTGTACGTCTTTCGATGCTAAAATTGTATATACTGATGATAAAGCATGCCTACCTCTTGATTTTGTGATTGATTCTTTACCAGCTAGAGTTGTGTATCCAATGTTGTTACTGTTAATACTACGAATGAGTTAAGTGGGTGCATGAGTAAAAGTGATATCAATCAGGCGAACTGAATGTGTGTGTGAGTCCCAAATTTCAAAATGAATCATTTGGAAGAAATTCGCAAACTACACCTAGTGAGTCCGATCACGATAACCTACCAGACTTTCAAGATTTGTATGCTAAAATTTTAAAAAAAAAGGGTTAAAAATTTGACTGGACGAGTGGAAGGCCTAAATAAAACTGTTAGGCAGAATGCCGAGGACTACACTAGTCAGTGTGTGGCACATGAGACTGAAATAAAAAAAAATTCTTTTAAGATAAATGGACTTTTTGAGAAAAATTATGTTTAAAATAAAAATACAAATCCACATTTATCGAGCTAGAATAGTCGAAAGAAAAGGTTTCAAACCTTCTTAAGAAATGTCTCCATTCTAAGACAAATGCAAAAAAGTATGATAAAATCATAAGCTCTAGCCAAATAAATGTTGAAGGCAAAACTGCTCTTAATTTTGAAGAAACCCCCATAGGAAAAAAATTTGTTGCTCAAAATGAATCTAAAATAGTATTTTTATCCTCTAGGAATTTACAAAACTCACCAAGCCAGAATTTTAAAAATCTCAGAAAGCCATTTTAAAACAGTCAGTCTCATAAGACATAAAGACTACTTGTAGTCCTAAGAAGAATCTCAACAACAAATCTAAGTATATGACCCCTTCGTTAGAGAATTTGATCAATATACTAAATTTATTGTAGTTAAGCCATTTTTTTAAAATGAGTCTAAACCTTTTTTAAGTGTTTAGAAAAGTGTCAAGCCATTCTCACATCTTTATTGTAAATACTGTGATGTTTATGGACATACTCTTGCTGAATGTTTTCAAAAACGTCTATATACACCTGTGTCTAATAACTTTAACTATTCTTGAGTGAGATGCCCTACTTATATTCTTTACAAGTAAACTAATAAAAATCAAACCTGAGAAAAAATAAGATTAAGTCTCGCACCAAGAAAAGGCCATTACGACGAATCCCCTAGTCCTTTTTCTAAATCAAAGACCAAAATTCTTTTAAAACAAGGGCCATTTGGGTTAGAAAAGATGACTTGATGCCTCAACTCAGGTGTAATATTGTTATAACTAATTAAAAAGATGAACGCACCTCTATTGGTTGGTACCTTGACGTGGGGTGTTTTAAACACATGATCGGGGATGAGACTAAACTAAAAATACGACTAACTTCTTAGGAGGTAATGTCTTATTTGGTGACGGAGTCTCATCCTGAATCATTGGTAAAGGGACGCTTAAATAAGTGGGTTTACCAATTCTTATTGACGTTTTCATGGTGAAATGCTTAAAAATCCAATTTGCTAAGTATTTCTCAATTTTTTTAATTCTGGTCATATGATTACTTTTTCAAAAACTAAGTGCAAGATTTTAAATAAAGATGGTATTTGTATTCTTATGGGAAATATAACTCGGGATAACTGTTACATAGTTGTTCCCAGTTCTGAGTCTTGTAAGTTAACAAGATTAGATGACTCGGATCTTTGGCATAACCACGTGGGTCATACTAATTTTGACAACTTAAGCAGATTGAGCTCCCAAGAATTGGTTAGAGGTTTACTTAAAATAAAATATCTCAAAGTATTATTTTTAGCCCTTGTTAAGTTGGAAAAATAATTACGGCTCCTCAGAAGAAATTTAGGGATATTATGACTTCAATACCCCTGGAACTTTTGCACATGGACTTTATGGTCCCTTCCCTTACTATTAGTCTATGTGGCAATAATTACATCCTTGTTATTGTGGATGATTCTACACACTCTGGATGATTTTACACATTTTACTTGGGTTGTCTTGATGAAAAGTAAATCAAATACTTTTTAAGAATTTCTCAAAATCCTTTTAAAAATAGAAAATGAAAAGAATACCCAAGTATCATGTATACTAAGTGACAGAGTTGACAAATTCAAGGAAACTAGTGTTATATAATGTTGTATTGGTAATGGGTATCAGCATGAGTTTAGTACTCCTAAAACTCCACAGCAAAATGATATTGCTGAAAGGAAAACCGTGCAATCCAAGAAATGGATCGGGTGATGTTACATGCTAAGGATTTACCAAAATACTTTTGGGTTGAGAAAGTCCAAACAATGTGTCACATTACTAATCGTGTCAATCTTAGGAAGAATACCAAACAGACATCATACGGACCTTGGTACAATACAAATACAATATAAAATACTTTAGAACCTTTTGAGTGTTTGTTATATTTGTAAAGATCTATAACACCTTTCAAAATTTGGCTCCAGAGGTTATAGGGGTATTTTTCTTGGATTTTCACAAAAGTAGAGCATATCGCGTCTATAATTTTTGCACCAAAGGTCTTATGGAATTTATTAACGTAGTTGTTAATGACACTACTACTAGGAATGCTAGCATTGCACCAATTGTTATAAATGAGTTAGAAAATGTTTTTGATATTGACTCACCACACGTAATTGATTCATTGCCAACTGAAACCCCTACTGTACCAACCTACGCTTTTAAAGACCCTTTAAAAGGTAGCCGGTAACCTTAAAGAGCCTGTGCGAACAAGATCACAACTTCAAAACATGGTTAACTTTTCATGCTTTGTTTCTCAAGTAGAACCAAAGAGTGTAAGTGATGCCCTAAATGACTTTTACTATATTGATGACAAGCAAGAAGAAATGACCCAGTTTAGGAGTCATGATGTTTGGAATCTTGTTCCCCGACCAAATAATAAAAAGTTTATCGGTACCTGTTAGATTTTTAAAAATAAATTGGTTGAATCAGCGGTAATCATTAGAAAAAAGGACAGATTGGTTACGCAAGGATATTATCAGATTGAGGGAATAGACTTTGAAGAGACTTTTGCTTCGATAATAAGGCTCGAGTTTGTTTGCCTTCTTCTTGCAGTAGCGGATTATTTGTAATTTAATATTTACAAAATCCTTCTTTTTAAATGGCATTCTGACTGAGGAAGTATACGTTGAGCAACCGAAGGTATTTATTGATCCCTCTCACTCGAATCATATCTAATGATTGAAAAAGGCTTTATACAACTTAAAGCAAGCCCCTCGAGCCTGATTCGAACGCCTCGTAACCTTTTTAGTTAATAAAGGGATTGAGCGCAAAGGAAATGACTAGACATTATTTATCTACAAAACTAACAAAGAGATTCTTATTGTAAAAAAATATATAGATGACACTATCTTTGGATCTACTTCCCAGCAATAAGTCAGTGACTTTTCAAAAATTATGCATGGGGAGTTCCAACTGTCACTTATGGGGGAGTTGCACTAGTTTCTTGGTTTACAAGTTAAATAGATGAATGATGGTCTTTTTATCTCACAAACTGATTATGCAAATGATATTGTTAAGAATTTTGGTTTAGACAATTCCAAAATAACATGGACTCCCATGACTACTACGTCTAAAATGTCAAAAGATGAAAATGGGAAAAATATTGATCCTACTCTATATAGAAGCACGATAGGAAGCTTACTAAATTTAACAGCCTCTAGGCCCGATATTATGTATGCGATATGTGTTTGTGCGTGTTATCAATGTGCACCTAAAGAGTCCTACATACAATGTGTTAAAAATATTATTAAGTATGTTAAGGAAACTCTTGAATATGACATTTGATATACTAAAGATACATCCAACACTATAGTTGGATATATTAATACCGATTAGATAGGATGCTCCAATGATAGTAAAATTACCTCAGGTTCTTGTTACTACGCAGGGAACAACCTGGTTAGTTGGAGTAGTAAGTAACAAAACTGTATATCTTTATCCACTGCTGAGTCTGAATATGTTGTCTTCAATTATTATGGATCGAACAAATGCTTAGTAACTATGGTATTATTTAATATCAATTGACCTTACTGTGTGATAACCAGAGTGCCATTAATATTTTTGAAAAATCCTTTACATCACTCTAGTACTAAGCACATTAAAATTAGACATCATTTCATTCGTGACTTAGTTGATTAAAAATAATTTCTTATCTAATATTTTCACCCTGATAAATAATTAACAGACCTTTTTACTAAGACCCTTGATAATATTAGATTTGTATCTATACTAATGTCCATTAGGATGATAATTCTAGAATAATTTCCTACCTTACCATGCCATATCTTCCTATCTATATCATGCTTATAATCTGTCTCTGAGGATTTAGGGCACGGACATTTAATACATGAGAAAAAATGCCTCCTTTATCTTGTCAATGTAAGAGATACTTGATATGATCAGTTGATTTATAGTTATTTTTTATCTTGTCTTTTGATTGCTTACCCGTTATCTATTTAAGACAAAATGGAGGAGAAAGTTTGAGTTCATCCCAGGGGTTGATTTCTACTTGAGTTCAAATTCTACTGACACACTATTTTTTTATTATTATATTCATATAGGATAATTGTGCAACACCATTCCGAACTTAGGGCATTGGTCTTTATATTGGTTGAGTTTTGTTTATTTTTTTCTTCTTATTTTTGATTTTAGGATGGAGAGGGCTAGATAAAATTTCTATAAGACTAGGATATATTTTTGCCTATGAGTACCCTTGATGTACTCAAAGAATTTGTCTCTAATATCCAAATGGGGAGATTGAAACACCCTATGCAGTTGACTTTTCAAGTTTTTGTTTCGAGTCTACACTGTATAGGTCTTTCATTTAGTTTGGCTATAAAGTCAAAGTTTCTTTTTAGAGTTTAGCACCTCAAAGATTATTTGTTCGAGACTAAGAAGATCTAATTAGTCTACTTTAAGATGGATCCTTAAATAAATTCAAACCCTATCCAAGTATGGCAAGAAGGTATAACTCCTCACAAATAGGACACTCCTGTATTTCATGCATATTAAGTGTTTTCTTAGTTTTTCAGAATTTTATATGATTTTTAAATGTTTTTTTTGAAATTATTTTAGATTAAATATCAAATTTTTTACATTGAATAAAACATTTTAAATTGGTTTTAAAATTTTTAGGGTGTTTTGTCTAATTACCTAAAATTGGTTTAATTCCAATGTTTTAATTAAATGAGTAGAATACAACTGTTGTGTTCTGGTTGGCTCTTTATGTGTTTCTTTTGTCTCACATACTTGATATCATTTGCTAGACGTTGGATTTGTTTTATCAGCGGCCGAGATAGAGTGTAGAGTCGATCCTTATGATATCCTTTTTAACCCTTGACTTGTTAGCCGATTACAACCAACTAGCTTACTTGAGACGCTTTGTTTACAATCGTTAGACTACATCTAAAATGGTAGATTCCATCACAACCGTTGATTTGGATGTCCATTTCCAGAATCTTCTACATCTGCTATAAAACCCTTATTATCTTAAATTTTTTTGGCTCCAATTTGGAGAGAGAACAAAAAAGAGAAAGAAGAGAGTAGAGAGATAAAGAACTTGATAGAAGAATTTTTTTTGAGAAAAATAGTGAGAGAAAAAAGACTTAGGGTTTTCTTAAACACACCTGAGTGTTAGTCTTACTGAGTTTAAAGAGTTAAACTCCTAGGGTCCTTTTCTTATTCTAGAAATCAATTTTTTTCACACTAGTTTTTAGATCATGATTTTTGTTTATAAAATCAAGGTTTCTAAACTCCGTGATATATTTCACACACTTGATTTCTGATTTTTTGAAATATCAGTTTTAAAACTATTTTTGAAAAACTCTTATCGTTTTCTAATATTTTGAGTGGATCTTGATTTTCATATTCTAAATCCTTTTAAATATATAAAATTTTAGTTCAAAACAAGATATATCAAAAGTTGTTTTTAAGTTTTATATTTGAAAACTTTTGAAAAACTTATTTATATCTTTTAAAATATGTTTTCACAATTAATTCGTTTTAGATCTTTTTTTGTACTGATCTCAGAAGATCTAAACCATTTTAAATGATTTATGATATAGTTTGTTCAAATATATTCATATATACACCTGTTGTAATTTTATAGGATTTTTTGTACTCGTAAGTGTGTGTGTGACTTGTGTGTTCATATAACATAGATCACTTGTCACCAACACTGATTTCATACATAACACCTACTTTATGTGGTTGTTCTTTGGATTATAAGATTTATAGTCGACATAAAGAGTTGCTGGACTTATGGTTAGAAAAAATTTATGGATTAGAAAGATTACCTTGAGGTGTAGCTCAACGTTTAGGTATATTTATTTTTTATTTGATCATGTTTCATGTTCCATAAAGCATATTTTTGTTTTAGTGAATTTTATTTTGTGTCCTAGAGGTCACCGTGAATCTTTATCCTAGGTTTGGATTTTACCTCATTAAAAATTAGTGTTGAGTTTTCTTTATATGTTCTTTACTCTTACATTCTTCCCAGCGTGAATAAGGTTTAATAGAATTACATTTAAAAAAAACATTTTCTTTACTAAGAAATTCAAATATTAAATATGTTCAATTGTTTATTGGTCTTACGATTGGGCATAAATATTCCATATTTATCCCCTTAATTTTTGGAATTTTTACTATATTGAACATTGTATTTAGACCGGATTTATCTCATATTAATGCTACTGATCTTCTGGGCGAGTGTTTTGTGTATTTATCTTATGTATAATAGGTAAATAGTGTAAGTGGATGGAAAAGAAAAGTCAAAATAGTGAACGAATTGCGAGAAAGGAAAGTCAAGGTCATTTTGGTAATTATATATATATAGCCGAAGGATGATCCAACTGCAAAATTGAAGATCTCTAAGTGAAGAGAATACTGGATGAAATGGCACCCCAATTTGAGCTACGGTGAAAAAGTTAGAAGCATTCAAAGTCGAGAAGAAAGTTCGAGGGAAAAATTGAAAATAAGAGGAAACAAGGCAAAATTGGCATCCTTATGTCAGGCGAACCGATTCACTTAATGGGTTCGATTGTGGGTTCGGATCTGCCTATGAGTTCAGTCTAAGATGGAATTTTGTATCTTTTCCTAGATTTCAGGTAGAGATATTGGAGTCTATCTAAACCTCTTTACACGAATTTTTTCACTTGTATTAGGCCATTAGGAGTATTTTATACCAAGTAGGCATCATTGTTAGGCAACCTATGATTGAGAACAATTTGGAGAAGAACTTTTATTCTTTTCATCATTAATTCAATTCAAGATCAACTCTTTTTTCGATTTTTCTTTAATTGATGATTTCTCTTGCATGTTATTGTTCTTCAATCTTGGTAACATTAATTCATCTCATAATTCATATTATTTCATTATGTTTTCTTGCACTCCAATGCTTATTTTTGTAGAGATTAATTCTATGTCTGGATACACTCACTGTGAGTTGGGGAGCATGAACCCAACCTAGGTTTTTGAACTTAGATATAAAATTAGACATAATTGCATGAGTAATTCTTAAATTTTGATATTTTTATTGGGATTAATATTGTAGATCTTTTAACTCCGTTTGTCAAAGGAAACCAAGTGTTTGAGAACACAATATACATGTCAATAATTCTATCACTCATGTTAATTAATTTATTGACGAAATATTATGCAGATTAACACCCACACATATTTAGTGCTTTGAATTAGTTAGTGTTTTTCTTATAATTAATTATACAGTTTTTGAGAATTTTATATTTAGAAAAAATTTCCTACGGTTCAGGGGATTGGATCCAACTCCATTACTCCCAAATTGAAATTCTAGTTTCTTTCTTTTTCTTAGTTTAAATTGCAATTGCTTAGTTAATTTTTTTAGTTAAATAGAATTTTCCTGAAACAAAAATAATCTTTTTTTTTTCTTTTGTGAGTTGATATCTAGATCTTAGAAGATGACCGTATTCTCGTTAAAACGTTCTACGTCATATTCCATGAGAATTCGTCCCTCACTTATCGGGTATTACTTGAGCGACCGACTTGCACTTGAGCCGTAGGTAGATACGTAGAACGCACATTATGCTTCGCGTCAAGTTTTTGGCCCCATTGTCAGGGATTAGGTAGACTTGTAGGTTAGGTCGAATTGATCTAAAAATTGACTCTAATTCTTAAAAAATCCAAAGAATTCATAAATTCCTAAAATCCAAATATCCAAAAAAATTAGAAAGATAGAAATATTCTCTCAAGTCCTTAAATGAAAAATACTCAACCCTCTCCAAGTCCCGAGCCAATTGTAGAACTCCCTCCTTCTAGCAATAATAATCCAAACACTCGAAATTTATGGGTACCACCCCCTACATCGAGTAGTCATACCACGAGTCGAACATCTAGGAACTCCAGTGAGCATACTAATTCTTGAAGTGTGAGTGCGATGTCGAATAACGCTAGTTTTGGAGCGGGAGAGGGTGTGATGCCGTACGACCCTACAAGAGACCTCTTATACCTGGAGTGTACCGTCGCTTTGAAATGCATCACATTCCCTTAAAATGCGGGGCAATTTCACTTTAGGAATGAGATGATTCAAATTTGCCCTACTTTTCATGGTATGGAGTTGGAGAAGCCTTATCTCCACATTAGGGAGTTTGAGGAGGTGTACGAAACATTTAACGATTAATCTTGCACCCAAGACATTGTACCTCTTAAGCTTTTCCCGTTCTCACTTAAGGATAAGGCCAAGACTTGGCTTTAGACTTTGGCACCTAACTCTATTAGTGCATGGAGATACATGAAAAATAAATTTCTCCAAAAGTTTTTCCCCCCTCAGAGGATCAACTATATTAGGGCTCGAATTCAAAATTTTAAGCAAAACGATAATGAGCCCTTTAATAAGTGTTGGTAGAGGTTCAAAAAGTTAGTTGACATGTGCCGGCATTATAGTTTTGAGAAGTGGAGACTCATCTCCTACTTACATCATGGGCTTAGTCTAAGCTCAAAGAAACTCGTTGAAACAATGTGTCCATGATATTTCTTTGGGTTAGATGCAGACGAAGCGGAGGCCCACTTCAAGTATGTCACCGACACTACTCAATCTTGGGACACATCAAATTCGAACACCCAATCGAAAGCTAAAATTACATCTATAGCTCCTTCCACATTCAGACTCTACCACTTGGACAAGGAAGCCGAGTTGAAGCTCCAAATTAATCAATTAGCTAATCTTCTAGAGGACGCTGTGGAAGTTATGGGGAGATACATATTCGACCCATCTCGAGCTATAAAGGATAAGATTTGTAAGATTTATAAGGCGGGGCATATGACGAAGGCATGTCTAAATATACCCACTTAGAAAGTTATGCTCCAAGAGCAAGTTGAGGCAATGGTATCTTATAAAGGGAATTTCAATGCCCCTCATGGGAATTCTTTTAATCCCTTATGGCAAAACCATCTCGATTTTAGTTATAGGCAACCGAATGCTGTGATGAACCCAAATTGAAACGTTGCCTAACAACTGTCACCGCTACCACCTTACCAAAAAGTTACACCCATGCAAGAGCCTACTCCTGCGCCTTATGTGATCCTCCAATGGAAGATCCCCGAGGACATTCTAGCTCAATTCATGAAAACTCAGTTAGCGATAAATTCCCAAAACGCTCAAAATTTTGCCAACTTAAAGGCATCACTTTTAAAGTTGCAATCCCCTTTAAGTGTGGAAGAGAAGGGAAAGTTTCCCACCTAAGGCTAATGACCTCACCAAGGTCAAAACTGTGTGAGCTTTACTCCCATTGAAATTTAAGAGCAATGAGAAGTGGTAACCACTCTATATAGTGGAAGAGTTGTTGACTTGTCACTTTCTCTACATGACGTGCAAAAAGACAAGGAGGTTTCACCAAACACTCAAGAGGCCGGAGATGCCTCCATGGAAGAGATTAAAAAAGAAGACACAGTTAGGACTTATGTGGTAGTAAAACCCTTATAGCCTCATCATAAACCTCAACGTTTGGTCCCTTATCCTAAAGGGGCCTCCTGTAATGACATTCTAGAAAATCTAAAGCATGTGAATCTAAACCTACCTTTTCTTAAGGCTATCAAGCAAATTCCCACGTATGTTAAGTTCTTAAAGGACTTGTAGACGGTGAAACTTAAATTAAAGATAAAGAAGACGATTTTCTTAGCATAAAATGTAAGTTTGGTACTATTGAGCGACTTCCCACCCAAGTATAAATATTTGGGTGCCCCCACCATTTTTTGCATTATTGGAGATAATAAAATCGAGAGAGATTTATTAGATTCAGGGGAGAGTGTCAACATTCAATCCTATTCCATCTATGGGACGCTTGATTTAGGAGATCTTAAGCTCACCAAAATTACTCTCCAAATTGTGGATCATTCCGTGAAGGTACCCTGTGGGATAGTTGTGGACGTGATCATCTAAGTCGACACTTTATACTTCTAAGTAGATTTTATCATTTAGGACACAGATCCCTCCTCCCCATCGAGTCATCATGTTTTCGTTATTCTTGGTCGTCAATTCCAATCCATGACTAAAGGGTTGATTAATACACAGAATGGGGAAATGCAACTCACATTCAGGAATATGCCACTTAAAACGAATATCTTCAACATCACCAAGAAAAGGGGTTAAGAGGAAGATTTACATGACATGGATCTCATTAAGGAGGTAGTACATGAATACTTTGAGGGCTATAAAATTAGGGATTCAGTATAGGCATGTCTAGGGATGGAGAGTGTGAGAGAGAGCATATCCTGAGTTCGATCAAGAGATGAGTAGGATGAAGGAGTTATTAGATGATAGTGAGAGAGAGGAGGACGTGAGAGATGTTATTTGGGTCTTTTTATTTCAAGAATTACCACCGAGGGAATCCTACACGATTCCCTCCAATATATAATTTCCCAAACTCGAAGTGAAGAAGCTTCCTTCTAAAGTTAAATATACTTATTTAGGAGAGGATGGGACACATCCCTTTGTTGCCTCCTCTAGCCTAAATAAATAGCAAGAAGAGAAACTTATGACTATTTCAAGGAAGCACAAAGGTGATTTGATGGGTCTATCTCGGATTTAAAAGTTATAAGTCCCTTGATTTGTACCCACAAAATCCAATTAAAGGAGAATGTTAAGCCCTTTAGGAAGATGGAAAGATGTTTGAACCCGATCATTAAAGAAGTCATTAGAATGAAGATAATTAAGTTATTGGATGCGGGCATCATCTAGCCCATATTGGACAGTAAATGTGCGAGTCCAATTAAAGTCATTACCAACAAGTCGGGAATGAACGTGATTGAGAATGTGAAGGGGGAACTTATTCCAAAATGTAGCACCACCGGGTGGCGCTGTAAGGACATTTTTATCCATTATCAATTTGTATGTCGTACGCCGTTACACCGTTGAAGAAACTCAAGATTGCATCTACATCAACGGATCCAAATAGCAAAGGATCTTCAACATCATAGCCTCTGCGAGAATGAACTTGGTAAAATTTTGTTTTTACGTTCCTTAAAGTTCATATTTAGTATTGGGAAATTTTTATAAAATGTTTTTTATAAAAATAAGAAGTAAGTTTTTTCAAGCAAAATGAGGCTTTTTAAAGTTTTTATTTTTCTGGGAAAACCGGACCGGTCCGCCCTATACCCGGACCGATCCCTGGCTCAAGGTCCAGTAGACCCCGGATCGAATGCAAACCGATGAAGCAAAAATAACCGAACCGATCCGACCTCATCCGGACCGATCCGCCTCTTAATAAAAGAACTGATCCGGTCAAATCGGACCGATCCGACTGGGATAATTTCGGCCAGATCTGTTAGAGATTTTTTAGGAACAAAGTTTTCTTATTTAATGGAATCTTCGGGGAGTTGTTTTCTAAGACTTTTCAAGACGATTTTCAGAGTCCTAAATACTCTAAGTCTTCACCTTTTTGAGTCCCAAGACTCTTTTTGATTCACACCAAAAATCCCAATTACTTTTGTGAATCTTTTTGGAACCCTAGAACACAAACTTTGTTGTTGTTCATCTTTGTGGAGAGATCTTTGCAACCGAGGGCTGCGTTTCATTGCTAAGGGAGTCTCTACAAAGTTTTATGGTTGCGTGTCATTGAGGAGAGCTACGGTTCTACCTTTGGTGATTGGGCTGCGAGTCCTTGGAGGGTGCTGCGTGTATTCTCTTGCTGAGTTCAAGACTGCGTGTCTTTGTGGGTTGGCTGCGCGTTGATCCATTGTAGATTTCTCTATGTAATTGTAAGTTGCGGCTTGTATATTCATAGTGAAATAAAGGTTTTACCCGAAAGGGGTTTTTTCCTGAATTCTGTGTCTCAGCATAATTTTTGTGTTACATGCTTTATTTATTTATGGGTTGACACACGCACCTTAGATGCATGTTTAGGGGCTGAAATTCAATAAGTGTGCTATATTAGAAATTTGCGAACTTAATCAATTATCACACGTTTTTAAATTGGTATCAGAGCAGGTTACGCTAATTTATTGCGTATTCCTATTTTCCGCAAAATCGTGTGATATTGATTTTTTTTTGAAAAATCAGTTTTGTGAAAATTCGCATTTTTTCTATGGAGCACTTATATAATCAGATGCCTATTTTTGATGGGTCTAATTATGCCTATTGGAAAGCTCGTATGAAATCGATTTTAAAATCTATTGACGAGCGGGTTTGGTTGCTTTGCGAAAATGGTTGGACTCCTCCCACGGTCACTGTTAATAACATCACCTCTCTAAAACCCGTGTCAGCCTGGACTGAGGATGATTATAAGTTGTCCAATTTTAACTCCCGTGGTCTGAGTGCTATTTCTAGTGCTATCACTCCTGATGAGTATCGCCGAATCATGACGTGCTCCACGTCTAAGGAGGCTTGGGATGTTTTGAAACTGACACATGAGGGTACGAACGCTGTTAAAGAGTGTAAGTTACAAAATCTGGCCACCCAATTTGAGACTATCACCATGTCTGAGTCCGAATGCTTTGATGAATTTTATGCACGTTTGTCGGACATTGTTAACACTAGTTTTAATTTGGGTGAGGTGATTGATAACACGCGTGTCGTTAAAAAGATTTTGAGATCTCTTCCAAAACGCTTTATTCCTAAAGTCACTGTTTTGAACTCTTTGGGAAATCTGAAATCACTTAAGTTGGAAGAACTTGTAGGAGATCTGCAAACCTATGAGATTGACATGTTTCCTAAAACCATTAAGGCTAAGGATAATGGTATTGCTTTAAAGACTCATTTTAAGAAAAAGAAAGAAAAAGTTTGTGAGTCTGATTCTGAGGAAGATGTTGATTTTGATAATATGGCCTTGTTTGCGAAAAACTTTAAAAAATTTCTCAACATGAAAAGAAATAATTCTTCCAATAAAAAGAATTTTTTTGAGAAAAATAAAAGGAAAGGAAAAGGCAAAGAAAGTGATGAGAGGAATGACTCTGATGAGGAGTGTGAGGAAGACTTAGAGAACATCACCTGTTTTGAATGTGGGGGTAAGGGACATAAGTCGTTTGAGTGTCCTACTTGGCTTAGAAAGAAAGGGAAGAAAGTAGCCATGCCCGCCACACTTAGTGATGATGAGGGAGATGAGTCGGATAAAGATTTAGGACATGGGATGGTTGTCGCCTTTTCTAGTCGTGTAAGCACACCCAGTTTGTCTCACAAAAGTGCACACGAGAGCGATAATAGTGATTCATGTTCTTCAAGTGAGGGAGAAAGTGAGAGTGAAAGTGGAGATGAAAGTGAGCTCCAAAAAGCTTTTAGAGATTTGTACACCGAGACCTTGAAAACAAAGAAGTATAATAAGGATTTAGGTCGTCGGGTTTTAGATTTGGAGAAAGAGAAAGAGGTTTTGAGAAAGGAGAAGTGTGATTTGACCGACACGTTGTCTAGTCTGACGACACGTGTATCCCAACTCGAGAGTGATCTCGAACGTGCCCGGGAGGTCAAAGTCAAGTTTGAGAACGCACCTAAGAAGGTTGAAAAGGTGGTTCTTAAGGGTAAAGGTGAGAAGTTAGGAATAAGTCATGACAGTGCTTCTTCTTCCCAATCAGCACCCGAGCCGGTTCCCACTTTAGTGACAGTTTCACATGTGTCTCACCCTAACCCACATAGGCATCCCATTCCTATTAGGAAAATGCGTCCTAGAGTTTTTGAGAGAGGTGTTCCTAGGCCTATTTATTTTTGCTCACATTGCAAGAGGAGAGGGCACCTTAGGGAATTTTGTTTTTGGTTGGGGTATGTGTCACGTTTTGCTTCTACACGTGTTCCTGGCACACATGCACCCACACATGATACTTTACATGCTCCCGGAGACTACATGAGAGAGTTTGCACATTTAGGTGAGCAAGTTAAGTTTTTAGTCAAAACTTCACAAGAATTGATGGAGGTTTTTCATAAGCTGTCACCACCTTTGGAAAACCCCTCTGCACCTAATGATTGAGGTTTGACTTGTTTACTAGCATAGGGTGATTTTCATGATGTCATTGCTTGCCTATTGCTAGTATGTATCATTTTTGTATATATTTTTGTTTTGAAATTTTTTGAAAAATACAAAAAGATTTTATTTTGATAAAAATTTTGAAAAATCCAAAAAGATTTTTGTTTTTGTTTGCGCCGTTTATGGATGAACACTTTGGATGACCAAGTCACAACATCATTCCATTTTCATGTGACTATTTGATAGTGTTTTGAGACAATAGGTCAATTCATCCATGTGCTTTATAATGTTTGGAGTCATTAAGATGTAATTAAGTGTTACTTCCTACAAGTTTGACTCATGTTTCCTTTATTGCACACATGCACGGATTTGTTTGATTATTGTGCTTGTCTTATCACATGTTGCTTGGGTGTTTTTACTCCAATCCTGTCTTTAAAATGAACCAAGCGCGCTAATTTTTATAAGGAAATTGTGCATATAAAAACCGTTTTGTGAGTTTGTGTGATTTGTTTGATAACGGGGAGGGGCTGCGAAAGGTAATCATCCATCCTTTGCGCAAAAGCCACCGTTAAAAAGGACCTAAAAATTAAGGAATTTTATTATCCGAGGTCCAAAGAGGTTAAAAGATCCAAAAAAAAAAATTAAAGGCAATAAAAAGATATTCATGCCAAAATATGGGCCATTTAGGTTTTTGCACCAATTCTCCAAAGTTTGAGAATTTAGATTACCTCTAAAAGAAAATATATATGAGGGTGTTTGGTTGGAGAATTTAAAACGGGTTTGCACGTCCTTGAAATTCTTGAAAATGCGCTATATAGTTTTGGACGTTATTGGTGTGGAAATCATTTGACTTTGATTTGTTGATTTGCATAAGACGATGTCATCTAAATTCAACAATCTTTTACACCTAAGGATACCTTTGATGTTCATTCGTTAGGAGTACACATATGCATCGTGCACATATGATTGATTGCGTTAATTTACCTATAGAATGTGTTCACACCCATTCATTCCGTCTCCATGACTTGGTTGTTTGAGTCTAAATCCATGGTGTGATTTTTGTATCATATTTGTTCAAACTGGTATCCTATCTTTGTATGAAAAATTTGAAAAATCAAAAATAGTTTGTAATTGTTTTGTACCATGACACCCCGATTTTGATTATTTGATTCATTCTTCTCATTTATCTATTTGGGGACATCATAAAAAGGGGGAGAAAGAATTATCATATTTGGGGGAGTTTGAATTTTGGGGGAGTTTTTGAGATGTTGCTTATGTTTTTATCATATATTGATATCCATGTTTATCTCATTTCAAACTCGATATGTCACGTGGTATTTGCTTTGTCTCATGTGTGTAGGTATGAAGATTGAAGATCAATATGTTGCACACCCTGATGAGAAAAGCTTTGAGATTTAATGATTGTTGAAGATTGAAGAACAAACGATGAAGATTTATACCTTTTTATCTTTCCATCTTTAGGGTTCATGGGAGGGTAGATTTGTATAGGTCATAAGTTGATAATTCGGATATTTTTTATGTATGTACCGGCATAGACATAGGGGGAGATTTGTAAGGATATTTTTATCCATTATCAATTTGTATGTCGTACGCCGTTACACCGTTGAAGAAACTCAAGATTGCATCTACATCAACGGATCCGAATAGCAAAGCATCTTCAACATCATAGACTCTGTGAGAATGAACTTGGTAAAATTTTGTTTTTACGTTCCTTAAAGTTCATATTTAGTATTGGGAAATTTTTATAAAATGTTTTTTATAAAAATAAGAAGTAAGTTTTTTCAAGCAAAATGAGGCTTTTTAAAGTTTTTATTTTTCTGGGAAAACCGGACCGGTCCGCCCTATACACGGACCGATCCGCTGGCTCAAGGTCCAGTAGACCCCGGATCGAATGCAAATCGATGAAGCAGAAATAATCGAACCGATCCGACCTCATCCGGACCGATCCGCCTCTTAATAAAAGAACCGATCCGGTCAAATCGGACCCATCCGCCATCAAGCCGGACCGATCCGACTGGGATAATTTCGGCCAGATCTGTTAGAGATTTTATAAGAACAAAGTTTTCTTATTTAATGGCATCTTCGTGGAGTTGTTTTCTAAGACTTTTCAAGACGATTTTCAGAGTCCTAAATACTCTAAGTCTTCACCTTTTTGAGTCCCAAGACTCTTTTTGATTCACACCAAAAATCCCAATTACTTTTGTGAATCTTTTTGGAACCCTAGAACACAAACTTTGTTGTTGTTCATCTTTGTGGAGAGATCTTTGCAACCGAGGGCTGCGTGTCATTGCTAAGGGAATCTCTACAAAGTTTTATGGCTGCGTGTCATTGAGGAGAGCTGCGGTTCTACCTTTGGTGATTGGGCTGCGAGTCCTTGGAGGGTGCTGCATGTATTCTCTTGGTGAGTTCAAGACTGCGTGTCTTTGTGGGTTGACTGCGCGTTGATCCATTGCATATTTCTCTATGTAATTGTAAGTTGCGGCTTGTATATTCATAGTGAAATAAAGGTTTTACCCGAAAGGGGTTTTTTCCTGAATTCTGTGTCTCAGCATAATTTTTGTGTTACATGCTTTATTTATTTATGGGTTGACACACGCACCTTAGATGCATGTTTAGGGGCTGAAATTCAATAAGTGTGCTATATTAGAAATTTGCGAACTTAATCAATTATCACACGTTTTCAGGCGGCTTTGCATTTATTATTGACAACTCAATGTCGTCACTAGAAAAGACCATTTCCCTTTGACATTCATAAACCAAATGCTTAAGAGAGTTTCAGGCCACCCGTTTTAGTATTTTTAGATGATTATTTCAGATATAACCAAATATAGGTGGATGTGCTAGACCAAGAGAAGACTATGTTCACGTATCCCGTTGGCACGTTTACCTACAAATGGATGCCATTTGGATCGAGAAATGCACCCACAACCTTTCAATGGTGCATGCTTAGTATCTTTAGCGACATGGTTGAGAGAGTCCTTGAGGTGTTTGTGGATGATTTTAGCATTTGCGACCCTTATTTTTACTATGGTCTTGCTAATCTCAAAAAGGTGCTTGCCCGGTGTGTGGAGAAGAACTTGGTACAAAATTTGGAAAAATGCCATTTTATGGTTATCAAAGGAGTGTTTCTAGGCCACATTGTGTCATCCAAGCGGATAGAAGTAAATAGGGCAAAAATTTACATAATTTTTGAACTTCCCCCACCCAAGTCACTAAAAGACGTGCGCTCATTTTTAGGACATGCGGGGTTGGGTTTATTAAGGACTTTAGCTCCATAGCTAGACCCTTAAGTAACTTACTTGTGAAGGATTCCCCTTTTCAGTGGATTGAATCATGCTAAGAGGATTTTGAGAAATTGAAAAGTATGCTCGTCTTTGCTCCCATCATGTAAGATCTAGATTGGACCCTTCCATTCGAGCTTATGTGGGATGCGAGTGACTATGAAGTAGTGGTTGTTTTAGGGCAAATGAGAGATATTAAGGCCCATGTCATACACTATGAAGTTGGACGTTAATCGGACCTCAATCGAACTACTCCACCACGGAGAAAGATTTGCTAGCAGTAGTGTTCGCCATTGATAAGTTTTGTTTATAACTTATTGGGTCACTTACCACGTGCTTTACCGACCAGATGACACTTAAATATCTCCTTTCCAATAAGGATGCAAAGCCACACCACATTAGCTGAATCTTGCTACTCTAATAGTTCGATCATTCCATTAAAGACAAGAGATGAGTAGGGAACATCGCAACCAAGCACTTATCTAGGCTCTCGTTTAACATACCTCAAGATCCCGTACCTATAGATGAGAATTTTTTGGATGGGAAACTTTTTACTGCTTCCTATCTTCCTTGGTTTGCAGACATTGTGAACTATTTAGTTGTGGGGGTTGTCCCCTCCGATTGGAAACCGAAAGAGAAGAGGAATTTCTTTACATGGTCACACATATGTTTTTACAATGACCCTTATCTATTTAAGTATTGCACCAATAAATAATCTAGAAATGTGTGCCGGATGAGGAGATTTAAAGTGAAATACAATTTGTCATTTGGAAGCTTATGGAGTCCCCTTTTCCCCAAAAAAGATGGCCACAAAGATCCTTTAATGCAGTCTCTATTAGCGCACTATCTTTTAGGATGTAACATGTATTATAGATCATGCGATAGGTGCCAAAAGATGAGAGATGTTATTAGACATGACATGATATCGCTAACCCCTATTCTCACCATTGAGATGTTCGAATTATTTGGGAATTGACTTCATAGAACCTTTTCCTCCCTCTTTCGATTTCCTTTACATCTTTGTCGTGATAGACTGTGTGTTTAAGTGCATAGAGGCCAAAGCTACATGTATGAATGATAATAAAGTGGTGGTTAAGTTCATTCATGAATGCATACTTTCTTGTTTCGATGCTCCGAAATCCATCATTAGTGACAACGACACACATTTTTGCAATAGGCCATTTGAGAAGTTAATGAGAAAGTATGGAGTCATCCCCAAGGTTGGTATTACTTACCATCCATAGATGAATGGGAAAATCGAGTTATCAAATCGAGAGATCAAGCATATTTTCGAAAGATCGTTTATCCCAATCATTGGAATTAGTCTAATCGATTACTCAATGCGTTATGGGCTTATCGAACCGTGTATAAGAACCCCCTCGGAATGTCCCCATTGCATTTTTATAAATGGAAAGCCTTGCCATCTCCCCATTGAGTTAGAGCACAAGGAGTATTAAGAGATTATGATCTTGAACTTTAACCTAGATAAAGCCAGTGAAACTCGAAAACTTCAATTGAATGAGTTGGAAGAAATACGCAACGGTGCATATGAAAGTACCCGCATTGCCAAAGAGTGGATGAAACATGTACAAGATTGAAATATAATAAAAAAAAGTTTCATTCAGGTAAAAAATGCTCCTTTACAACTCGCGTATTCATTTATTTCCCGAAAAGTTATGGTCGCGATGGACCGACCCATTCGTTGTTAAGGGAGTGCTCTCACATGGTGCGATAGAGGTAGAGGTTCCTAAGTATGGGAGGACGTTCAAGGTTAATGGACAACGCCAAAAGACATATTTAGAGGTTGCATAGAGGAAGTCGAGATAATTTTGTTATCGGACCCCATATACGGGGATGAGTAAGTGTTTGGAAAAGAGTTCATCGCACCCTCGATGCGTATGGGATGAGTTCATGTTGTATTTTTGAGTCGTGTGCTTGTGTAAAGTATTTTGGAGTGAGTTGAGTCGGTTTTAGAAAGAGAGGAATGCTTTGGTTTTTTTTAAAGCCATCCCGAGAGTGAGGAAAATAAGAACGTAGTGAAATTTGAGTGTTTTCCACCATATTTGGTGATTTTAAGTTGAACTTGGTGAGATTGTAGGATCCCACACCTCCTTACCTAAGATAAAGTAAAAAAGAGAGAAAACTGGGTCTTGAATACAAATTAAATCGAACTAGTTCGGTCCTAAGGGTGAACCAGTTCGTTAATCGAACGAGTTTGGTCCCCTGAGCGAATCGATTTGCTCATGTTGTCTGCCAACATGTAATTTTCTCCCCATTTTTTCATTTCCCTCCAACCTTTTAACCTCCTTTCCCTCCCAATTCATCCCCTTCTCTTCATATCCAAAAATACAACCAAAAATATTACCCACCCTAAAACCCTCCATTTTTCATTCTTACTCCATTTCCCACCTAACACCCTTTCATTTCCCACCTTTTCACACCCCTTACTAAATATAAATACCACACCCTTACACCAACTACCCTCACACCTAAATCTTCCTTTCTCTCCTACAAATTATCTCAAGTTCTTCCAAAGTTCTAATCCTCCCAATGGCTCTCGAAACCTATGTCAATAAATACGATTCTGTCAAAGTGGAGGAAGAAAATGAAATCCGCAAAACATTTCGTTCGACGTAAGAAAGAAATTGGTGACATGAATTTTTTTATCAACGAACGAATTGTCTTCACCAAGCGCAAAGTCATTTGGAACCAATTGCCCGTTGACATCACTTCTTTATTTTCTTGATTTAGGTAGAAAAATTTGTTGTCCAAAGACTTTGATCCCGCCTACAAGGGCATCGTCTGATAATTTTATGGCTCCCTCGTCCGCACTTCCAAAGGCCATTACGAGGCCTACATCGATGGAAAAAGGATCCCACTCACACTTGCAATTATAAAGCTTAAAATGCGTGCGACAGGGGTCACATTCTTTGATATCCCCACATATTCATATCGGGGCCCAGTGCTCACTTGTCTCGAATGCTCTAGCCGATGGGCCCCTGATACTCCATTGACTCGGGAGAGATTTCCCCCCGGTCATCTTTCGACCCCTGCCTGTTTAGCCAAGTTGATCACGTGTGACACAATCATCCCCACTAAAAATGATTCGGCAATCTGTCTTCGACATGAAACTATTCTTTATATCTTATTCGACATGGAGGCCACGATATGCCTCGCTCACATTTACTTCAACGAAATTACTTCCATGACCTATGATGGCACCGAAAAAATGTCTTTTCCTTACGTCCGCTTCATTATTTCACTTTGCATCGAAGAGGGTGTCCTTATGTGGGGATATTAATCCCGCAATCCTAAGCCCATCAATGCAACCTCTATTGGATGAAGCAATACCCAAACCCAAAATGTCAATCTCCCCCGAGCCCATTTTTGAAGATGTCGAAATGGGCGAGGCTGCCGAAGAGGAAAACGCCTAGGAGAGGGAAAAAAAAGTGGGAAGGAAGGAGATTTTTAAAAGGGCATCCAAGGCGAAGACGATCCGGCAGACCCGAATTTCGAGGCTAACTTTAATGAGCACACCTTTAATACGACGATCAGTAATAGTCATATGGATTAACTTGAGGCCCGTTGTGATGGGTTTACCTCCAAGTACCGGGATAACTGTGCCGACTACCAGAGGGATTCAATCATTTATGATGATATCTCTAAATAAGCACAAGCTTAATTCCTAATGTCTCTTCTATTACGAAGACCGCCTTACCGCGAAGCTTATCCAGGGAATGTTTTTTTATTTACATTAACGTCTTTTGGAAATAGCTTATAAATTAAGCTCTCTTTTAGCTTAAGGAAGTATGACCGCTTTACCAACAGTTGAAACTCAATCGGGAGATGTTTTGGCTTATATTCCGACTAATGTAATCCCGAATGATGATGCGGATTCAAAACGATTTGTACTAACTTAGCATGGGTCCGGGTGACCAAATTCTCGACTATTACTGAGGCCCATATGCTCGTGACCTGAATGTGCCCGACCCCTCTCATAAGCTCTCATGGACGTGTATTTTTTTATTACGTAGTTTCTTCATTTTGTATGGATGTATCTTTTAAAGGAACTATGTAATCATTCTCTCTTGTTACTGTAATGATATTTGAGTTTTTTTATTGTCTATTAGAATTTTAAGTTTTGTTTGTTTTATTTTTGCACTATTTATTGTCTTCTTTAGATTTTAGTCCTCATTAAAGACAATGCAAGAGTATAAATAGGGGGGGGGGGGGTAAAAGTGCATCTTTCAAACTTCACAAATTTTAAAATGCTCAAAACAATTGAAATATATCAAAAACTTCAAAAAATATGAAAATTTTCAAAAAAAGTAAAAAAGATTTGTTCTTTAAAATAAATAAAAAATTGGAATATAAAATCCTCAAAAATATCAATAAATTTTTGTTTGAAGTCTTAATTTGTAAAAATCCATTACACTAAGCCGAAATTGATCAACAACGAAAGTTGAGCAAAAATTGTCGACTTATACGAATAAGCATGGAGATTTTAACCCGATGAGGTTTTTTGTGCCTATCATCGTTTTTGAGTAATTAAATCAATCTGAGTTGAAAATAATTGAAAGGTTCTTTCAGTGATAAAAAGTCGCTGTTGATCTCTAAATCATTGTTTATTCAGTTACGGAAGACGAGTGGAGATGTTGGTTTGAAAATGAGCAAAAAAAATATTTCAAAACATAAAAAAATTAATCTCGAGACGCATATGATAACTTGATTAATAATTTGACACATGAAGTTAGGCCATCATTTGTTCACCCAAAAATATTATCCATAAAAAGTTATGAAAAGTATCATTTTGAAAGCCAACTTGAGTTAAAAATAATATTCCATTTCGTTTGTTAATCGAAAAGATCCAAATTAGCCCGGAGTTGTGAAAATAAAAAAATTCATAAATCAAGACCAAATGGTACATAAAAAGGGTAGAAAAATAGGAAAACAATGCTCAAATAAAAATAGAAATAAAAATAGAAATAAATGAGAAAAATATGAAAAAAGAAAGAAAAAGGAGAAAAATGAGCCGAAGCCCGAAGAGTGCCAAAGGACAATTCATAAGAAAATTTCCAACTCCGATTTTTTTTTTCAATATTTCCATTATTACCCAAAATACCCTTAACCCGAAAAAGTCATAACCGATTTTGAATAACGAAGTCAATTGCCGCATGGAGACCTTAAGATACAAAAAGATAAGTAAGAGACAAAATAGTGCGAATAAATAATGATATTTTTCTGTCTTTCAATGATCGTAATCTATTAATGAGATCACATTCACTATAAAAATTTTTATCTTTCAATTTGTGTGCATGACCTCATGTCCAATTATAATTACTCTAAAATTCACGCACACCAAGAGAAAAAGACACAATCCGAGTGATTCGTTTGCAAGTGCATCACGTAAGAAATTGAATCAAAGCGAATTTTTGAAAAGTAACGTAATGATCAATCGATAGATTTTAGCAGTTAATTTTCGGCTTCGTACACACACACACATTATGAATTGAGATTTATTAAATAACAATTTATTGTAATTATTTTTTTTCAATTTAAATTATACGATTTTAATTATTTTGATATTTTCTTTGAGTCATACCATATGGTAAAAAATGAATTTTGTGGGTAAATTCACTGCAAATCTTCATGAAACACCACTCATCCTTCTAGGGTAACCTAGGGGTTTAACGACTTATTGCATATATTAAATGCAATCGCTTGCCCGCGTTTTAGGTATTCTTGCGTTTTGTTGCTTAGAAGTTTTCTTAGACTCTTATTTTCATTCTTTTACATTGCTTCGGACTAGAAATCTTCTAAGTTAGGGGTATTTGATTAAGCATAATTATTATTTATCCCCTTAATTTTGATATTTTTATAGTCTCGACATTTATCTTGAATTTATCTCATATTTATGCTACTAATATTTTTGGTGAGTGTTTCCTATTTTGTATATTTCTTTTATGTTTTATAGGAAAATTGTGCAAGTGGATGGAAGAGAAAAGTCAAAATAGTGAAAGAATTGTGAGAAAGGAAAGTCAAGGGAATTTTGTTAATTTTTTCTCCAGAACTTAGAGGAGAATCCAACTGAAAAGTTGAAGATATTGAAGTCGCGAGATTACTGGAAGAAACAAAACTCCAATCCGAGCTACGAGGAAAAAGTTACAAACATTCAAAGTTAAGAAGAAAGTCTGAGGGAAAAACTGAAAAATAAGAGAAAACAAGTCAAAATAGGCATCCTTAGGCAGAGAGCCTAAAAATCAGTTCGATCTATGGGTTCGCATGGGGGTGCGATTCGGCCTTTGAGTTTGGTCCAAGATGGAATTTTGTATCTTTTCCTAGATTTTATGTAGAGATATTTGAGTCAATCTAAACCTTTTTACACGATTTTTTGCACTTGTATTAGGCCATTAGGAGTTTGTTGAATCAAGTAGGCATTATTGCTAGGCAACCTATGATTGAAAACAATTTGGAGAAGAACTTTTATGCTTTTCATCTTTAATTCAATTCATGATCAAGCTTTTTCCGATTTTTCTTCAATTAGTGATTTATCTTTAAGACGAGTATGATTTTCCCAAAAATTATCACGCGTATAACTATCGCTTATGTTTTAATATTTTATGCATTTTAAACTAAAAAACAGAACCCGACATTATTTTTAAACTCGAAATAAAATTTCGAGTTGTTAGCTAAACAAAAATTTAAAGAACCAAATTTAAAATTTTAAACACTACGAAAATCTAGGGTTATAAATAAAAATAACCCAAGCTCAAAACTAATATTTAAAATAATTGTTAATATTTTAATGTTGTTTTTGACTGTCCTCATCTCAAAAGCCAACCCAACCTCACATTTTTTGTGTTGTTAAACCAACCACCACGCAAGTCTCTCCTACACCCATAACAAAAAACTATATAAACCCAACTCCTACCTAAGAAAAACCAAGGACAGGAGATAAATTGGCACACCAAACCACAACAAATATCAAGATGAAAACTCTCCCTCTTCCCCTACCAAACCAAAACCCACGCTTGAACTCAGAAGGGAAAAAAAGAAGAAAGAAATAGTAAACCCACCTTACCTTCCTCCTCCTCTAAACTCGAAACCTCCATGGGAGGAGAGCTCAACCGAGAATCACTTTTCCCCTTTCTTTATTTTTTTCATTATAACCGTTTATTTATAGTTTGGCTCTCCAACATACCTCATTAACTATACCTATGAACATACCTATTTTTTTAAAATAGTAAAGAAAATAATTTTGAGTTAATATTTTTTCATATGGGATCATGATATTTTAGTGCGCCACTGTAAAAATATTCAGCTCATAATCATATATTTTGTTATTTTTTAAAAATATGTAAAAAATTTGACAATTTTAAAGGGTAAAATTGTCAATTTTTTGACCTTTTTTTTAAAACAAAAAAAAAAATTATTTTCAGTTGATTTTTTTAAAAGGACACACTGAAATATCACGAACCCATATAAAAAATATCTTCTCAAAATTAATTTTCTTAATATTTAAAAAAAAGTATGTTCATAGGTATGTTGCTAGGAGGTATATTGGAGAGTCTGACCACACACACACACACACACACACACAATATATATATATATATATATATATATATATATATATATATATAGAGAGAGAGAGAGAGAGAGAGAGAGAGAGAGAGAGAGAGCAAGATTCTTATACAACATGATTCCTACATTATTCATCATACCTAGTTTTAAGTCATTCATGACTTTTTTTTTTTTTTTTTTTATTTGTGGAGTTCCAATCAACACAAGTTTGAAAAATTAAGTCAAAATACAATTTCTAGCTATTTTTTAACAATCCAATAAAAAACTGCTAAAAATACCTTATTTATAAGGGTCTACACTAGCAGAATTTTGTGATTTTTTTAAAAATAGGTAGAAAAAAATATACTTTGAACTAATTTTTTGAACTTATGTTGTTTGAAGGTTAATTTCAATAGAAAGATAAAAAATTTGGAAAAAAAATTTCTTAGGACCTAGAACTAGGTGTAATGTAAAATAGCCTTCCTCTCTCTCTCTCTCTCTCTCTCTCTCTCTATATATATATATATATATATATATATATATATATATATATATATATAAACGGGTTTTTCTTCTTAAGATTTTATCTATGGAGTTCTTGGTTTATATATATATGCATATACATGGAGATTTATAAACTTTGGTTTTATAACAGTCATGGTGTTATCTCGATTGAGTTTCATTTTATTCTTAAATTTGAACAACCATGGAACTAGGTGCACAAAATGGGTTTTTTGGTGTTAACGTATGTATATATATATTGAAAAGGAACACAATATAATGTATTAAAGAGTGTTATAAGAAACGAAATTAAAACCACGCTTAAAAAGTGGGAGGGCCAAATTATTAGTCATAATAAATTTTTAAGCCAAGTATATGTTCCCAGAGAAAAATATTGTTAATTTTAGAGACCGACGCTGAATTTAAAAATACATGCAAAAAGGTAAGTTTTGTCATCTTTAAAAATTCATATATTTCAAATTTTTTCTTAAAAAAATACGCGGAACATACCAATGGATTCGTAGCATCGAAAAAAATATTTTCATATATAAATATTTTATAAATGATACTATTTTTGCTGATGCTAAAATTAGGCCATTGTGTTAATTACGGCACAGAACACTAGCAAAATAATATCTTTTTTATCTTGTAAAGCCTGTACCATAAATTTTTCTACATTATTTACCGTGTTTTACAATCAACCAAACTCGATTACCAATTTTAAAAATCATTCTTTTATGACACTTTTCTCTTGAAAGTTATTCGATAAATTATATCAGTTTACAAAAATTGAAGCTGGATCATACAGAAAAATGCGTACAAATATTAATTCACTTCCCATATTATCTAATTCAGTTTAATTGAATATTGAGCCGAGTTACGTATAATGTAAAACTCTTGTCAACGTATAAACAACAAATAGTATGCATACATATAAATTTGTGAAATATTTGTTTTGATTATTTGTAATAACCCTGCATTAAAATTACAGCGAGGGACATCACATACAACTTGTATCAAACCAGCCAACATCACATGGAATTATGGTAGGTGATTCTATTTCACTATTACAATTGAGCGTATACATTTGAAATTACTGCATCATTTATGTCACTATGTGATAGCCACTGAACTCATATTCTCATTTATCAACTCTTTTGTGTAGTTCACTATTTATCGTGAATATTGATTCAATTTTTATTAAATTAAATTCTAGCTAGTCAAACCCTGATAATCTATGATCTTATTAAACCCTGATTTTATTTATTTTACTCAGACTGCAATACATTCCTATAATTTATAACCATTGTAAATGAAACCCCTAATAGCATACATTACGATTCAGGGAATAGACCCCGATACACCAAGGAAGTTGTAATTGGACTGTAGGACTTAGATGGTGAGTGTCTAATTTTCATTTGCTACATATGTATGAGTGCCACTGTAGCTAAGTCTGCCAAGGCATTTTATTATTTTTTCCAATTATTTGGGATGATCTATCCAATGGTTTTGGACAATATGGTAATGGTATTGCTACACTATTGGAACCCTATAATTGATAATTTATGGGTTATCGTGCCATAATCTGATGCCTTATTTATAACTCTATAAACAACATATCCAGTTATAATCACCATAATATTCTTTTATATATCACAAACTTCAGTATACCCCTGCTTAGTACTGTTGATATTTCATTTTGCTTCAAATTACTATAAACTCTATTACATTGCCAGCGTTTCAATCCCAGTTTTGCTATTTAAACAGATTCACATATGTCCATTGTTATAGAAATAAAATTATCTAGTTGGAAAGGTTTGGCTTATTCTTTTCCTTACAGTTATTTTAAGCAGGTGCATATAAGCATGATGAACAGTCCAGGCTAGAATTAGACGAAGATGGGGAATAGTGTTGATTAACGAATTATTATTCACGAACGATAGTTGTATCTAGCATTATTCAGTTGAAACTATGGGTTATAACACCGTGATTTAGTAAGGGCAGTTTTCTCTTTTGAAAGAAACGATAATTTTACTTATGGGTTAAAAATTATTAAGATAAACCTCGCACTTACGAAACCGGGATGTGACAATTTGAGAATAAAATATACATGTCAATAATTCTACCACTCGTGTTAATTAATTTGTTGACTAAATATTGTGCTGTTTAACATGCATACGTATTTAGTGTCTCGGATTAGTCAATATTTTTCTTCTAATTAATAGTATGATTTTCGAGAATTTTATATTTAGTGGAAATTTCCTACGGTTCAGGGGATTTAATCCCAACTCCATTTAAATTATAATTTCTTGCTTTTTTTAGTTTAAATTGCAATTGCTAAGTTAAATTTTCATAGTCAAATAGAAATTTTTCTGAAACAAAAATCATCTTTGCCTTTTCTTTTGTGAGTCAATACTTAGATCTTAGAAGTCGATCCTACTATCCTCAAAACATTTTATGTCCTATTCCCTATGGATTCGACCTCGACTTATCGAGTATTACTTGAGTGGTCGACTTACATTTAAGCCGTAGGTACGCACGTAGCATACACATTCTGCAACGTGTCATCTTAGACATCTTGTGTTAAATCAAGTTTTATATAAATAAGAGTTTCCTCAAAAAGCTATTTTAGATTTTCAGTCGTGGCTCCTGAACTTTGTTAAATACATAAGGTTGAACTATTTCACATATCTTTTAAATAGAACTCCTTCTTTTATTATTAAAGGTAAATATCCCTTTAAAATACCATTCCCTCGTAAAAACCCATTTCCTATTCCCCCCCAAAAGTGTTTGGATGTGTTTTTTTGTTCATAATCTGACTCCTGATTGTGACAAACTTGATCCTCGTGACCACAAATGCATCTTTCTTGATTACTCTCGTACCCTAGAAGGATACCGACATTATAGTCCGACCTTACATAAACACTTTGTAACTGCTGATGTAACATTTTTTGAGGATGCTCCATATTATTCTCTCGAAGGAAGTCAATTATAAGAACATTTACTTATTGCCCCCATTATCCCTAATATTTTCCCTCCTCTCTCCTATATTACTTATTAGCCACAGAGTGTCTCTCTACATCAGCACCGGTTTGTATCTCAAACACCTACCCTTATGGTTCCATCTCTACCACACTACGCCAAAACAGGCGAATGGTCACGACCAAAATCCCTGACCAAGACTATGGGTCGCTTCCTTGGGCTGTGACCATTTTGGGGGAAACCAATTTCGTGTGTCGTGGCCCAAGTCTGTGACCAATCGGGGGGTCATAATAAATGGTCGCGGACTTGGGCTGCGACCCACACCACGACGGGAAAAAATTATAGTGGCAAAAGTTCGTGTCCCCTAACCATGACAAAAAATGGTCACGACCAAAGTTTGTGACCCACAATGCAACGAAAAGATGGTCGCGACCAAAGTTTGTTACCCCTTACCATAACAAAAAATGGTCGCGGCCAAAGTGTGTGACCTATACTACGACTATTTTTCAAATTTTTTTCATCGCGGTGTGGGTCACGGACTTTGGCCGCGACCATATTTGGTCACGATTGGGGGTCATGGACTTTGGCCTCGACCATTTTTATGCGTGACGAAAAAAATAAAAATGGTCATGGAAAAAGTCCATTACCACATTTAAATATAATAAAAACATGTTTTTTTTGTCCAATCCTCATGTGATTGTGAGATCGGTTGCTTCATGTTACGTTGGACGCGCACGAGGTGTTACAAATATTTATTATTGGAAAAATAATTAAAACAAACCACAAAATGAGAATCGCTAACGTTGTTAATAAACTAATGTACATACAAACTTAAAAATATTATAAGTCTTAATAGTTCATAGACGAAAAAAAACTAGTCAGAATTTTCTCATTTTTCTGGATATTCCAAACCCTGTTAATATAAAACCTACTTATTATAAAGCCCTCACAGTCATAAAATTTACCAGTCAAATTATAAAAGCCCGAAGGACATAAAATTAAACAATAAAAATATAAAAGCCGGCCATAACGCATAAAAAAACCATTGCCTTCTTCATGTGTTCCACATGGATAAAAGCAAGCGATGCAATGTTATCCTACAAAAAAGGGATACAAAAAAGAAATGATATCAGTAACCAAATAGTTTTAAAAAAATCGTATTCAAGTTGAAAAATTGCATATACGAGTTATAATTCTCATCATATCAGTTCCTACGAGTTACATTGGTCCCGTGCGAGGTGTTGGTGCCTCTCATAGGCCATTGGGGGGATGTTTCAGGTTCCTATCTCTAACATCATGTTTTTAATCCTAAGTCTAGATATTTTCAAATTATCATAGTATTCTCAAACCGGGAGTCACATTACCACGCGATCAGTTCCTACAATTTACATTGGTCCTGTGCGAGGTGTTGTGCCTCCCATAGGGACGTTTGGGGGCTGTTTCGTGGTTTCCACCTCTAATGTCTTATTTTTAAGCCTAAGTATAGATATTTCAAATTATCATCATATTCTCAAATCGAAAGTCACGTGACAACGCGGTCAGTTCCTACGAGTTACATTAGTCCCGTGCGAGGTGTGAGTGCCTTTCACGAGGCCATTTGGGGGCTATTTCGGGGTTTCCCCCTCTAACGCCATGTTTTTTAGATTAAGTCTAAATACTTTAAAATTATTATCGTATTCTCAAATCGAGAGTGATGTGATCATGCGGTCAGTTTCTATGAGTTAGACTGGTCTCGTGTGAGGTGTCGGTGCCTCTCACAAAGCCTTTTGGAGGCAGTTTTAGGGTTTCCCCCTCTAACGCCATCTTTCTGAGCCCAAGTCTAGATATTTTCTAATTATTGTCGTATTCTGAAATCGGGAGTCACGTTACCACGAGGTCAGTTCCTACGAGTTACATTTTTCTAGTGCGAGAGAATATTCTTAACTCGAAATGGCTGGGGAGAGGAAAAGTTTAGATAGATACATACTTCTCTAGATATAGAAGATTGAAAATAAAAAATCTAAGACTAAACAACTAAAATGTTTCTACTGTTGTGTTGGATCTACAATTAATCCTATGACGCCTGACCCGAAGATGTGGATCATTCAAGGAACATTATCATGGCGTCCTCCTCCTCTTGGAACCGGGGTTTGAAACCAAACTTCTCCTCAGGAAGATAGATGGGGCGATTCAGGTGAGATACAATGTAGATCCAACTTTTGATTCACAAAGTTGTTAATAATAGATTACCTAGAGAAATAGCTAAAAGAAATTTCCATTCGAGATTTAATAGTTGGTCCATTCTTAGCCTCAGTAAAGTCCAACTTGTTGTGATAGGAATAAACAAGAACAAATATGTTTTAGCTAATGGAATAAAGATACCAATTATTGGTCCTACTCGAAGGTTGAGAAATAAAAAGTAGCTTGAAGATGAGTAGCATAATTGAACCTTTATAAATTGGTTATGTATCCTCTCGCTAAATTTTCCAATTCTTCAACCCCACTTCCTTCAATGTTGTGTAATAAATAAAAAGAACACGGTTTATTGGAAAAATATTGCAACACCCTAAAAGAAAAAAAATGTTTTATTCCTTTAAATATTCAAAATGTCTAAGTGTATTAATTAAATACATATCTTATTTATGGTGGATATACATATATGATTGTTTTGTTATTTATTAATTCGTTCATATTTTTACAGGTTTCATTGTGTTTTGGCCGTTGTTAATCTCTTAACTATGATTATTTATTGATTAGACTTCAAAAATACTAAACCCACTGAATAAGAAAAGTTATATATCACTATGCGAGTAACTTATGATAGTTGCATCCTTTTACATTTATTGTCATTACAAATTAGTGTATGAAATTAATCATGATATTTTTTTAAGTGGGTCAAACACATTCGCCATCGATGGGAATAAGTACGCTAACTAGGAATTGTGTTAAGACAAATAAATATGCTAAAATTGATCTATTATTTTAGTTCTTTTTTAAAACAACACTAAGTACTTTTGCAATATGCGTCTCAATCTAGTGTCCAATACAAGGAGATAAGAGTCTTGCGTGTAGATATGTTGTGATGATGTTCAGGAAAGATTTGATGGAGTATCCTTCCATATATATTGAAATAAAGGTAGTCATATTATATATTATTTTAATCATTATTGATACCAAAAATTATCCATCTACGCGGAACAATCAAAAGTGAGCACTTGTCCTCCTACGTGTCCAAAATACTAATCAGTAGATAGTAGCTCGACAAGCATGCCAACTAATATAAAGAATGCCGACCATCAATACCAATGAAGCGTCACCATACCAAGGGTCTTACCACACGTGGTTCATACAAATCGTCACATTCATTATGTACGAGTGTAAATGCTTAAATGTATAAAGTCATTCCATCCCTTGATATTCTATACCTTAATCTTTGGGTCATTATAAATACATTGCATCCCCGTCATCAAGGGAAAGGTATAACAGATTCTAGGCTATTCATATTTACAAGAGTACCTAGCTTTTTGTAACCTCTAAAATCAATACTATAACAATTGACGTAGGCTTTCGTACATAGCTGAACCACTTTAAAAATCTTGCGTCCCTCTTTTATTTAGCATTGCAATTATATATATATATATATTATCTGTGATTATAAAATTGGATCAAGTCCAATTTTTTACATCAACAGATTGGTGCCATCTGTGGGAGTACGTGTCTAATCACCATTCTCAATCTTATTCAAGAAAAAAATGAATGATCTAAAGCCCAGTTTTAGAAACGAAGGCAAACATCCTGATCCATCTGCTCTGCCTACAGCATCCGACCTATATAACATCCTAGCCAGTATTGCCAGAGGTCAAAATGTTATGAAGGAATCAATGAGACAATTGGCTCAGTCATTACAAGTAAGATCTCTATCCCTATCCAGACAGCAAGAAGTTTCATCACCACGGAGAGAAATTCCTCCCCCACCTCTTAGGCGTAACCAACATAACTACTCCAGATCATCTCAGGATAGGACTTATCACCCAGGATTCAGTTCCTCAATACAGCATCAAAGTCTTATGATAACTATTATTTCTCTACTAAAAGGCCAAGCATCTTACAGAGATTGAGAAAAGCTTTGCCTTTCGATCAATTGGGACCCCGAGCAAATATAAACCCTCCTAGAGCAGTATTTAAGGACACTCAACATCCTGTCGACCAACGTTAAGCCACGATCAAATCAAGATCAAGCATCCGATGATATGTACGTGCCGAGAAGACTTCTCATAAGGAGAGTTTAATTCATACACATAGTCGAGCTATTTTGCACAAATCTGATGTGGGAAATCCTTCGTGGAAATGATTAATTCAGCGATTGGAAGATCGGCTAGGAGATATGGCGAAAGCGAAGAATCATTTACAATGAAGTTTTGTTAAAGGATCCCCTTTTATTTAAGCAATTATGAATTTTCTTCTCCATTAAAGTTTAAAGCTCCTATGGTTACCCCCAAATATGATGGGAAAATTGATCCAGTTCTGCATATTGAACAATATCAAGCTTTCGCTGATATTTATTCGATCCCCAATGATATGAGATGTAGAGCGTTCTCAAGCACCATTAAATGTTCTGCTCAGATATGGTATAATAACTTACCCCGAGGATAAATTACCAACTTCAACCAGCTTACCGAGCTATATATTAACAATATCTGTTTCGAGACCAAGACAGTAAAGAGAATATCCCATCTCTTAAGTGTAGAGTAATAAGTAGGGGAAATAACCAGGGAGAACATCACTCGTTTTAATAACGAGAAATTAGAAGTGTTAGATTACGAGGAAGAAACAACCATCACTGCTCTCATAAGAGAGTTGCTTCCCAAGAAGTTGTACTATACTCTAGTCAAAGATCCTCCTAAAACCATGCTCGAGCTCATAGCTAAGGCGGGAAAAATAATGAAGGCTAAGGAAGCAATGGCTGCAAAGCAGAATCCATCCACAAAGACTGAGAAGAAAGATCAGAAAGAGCAGAAGGAGTCGAAGACAAAAAAAAGAATAAGGTAAAAAAATGGAACCTACACTCCATTGAGTGTTAACATTCCCCATATCCTTGAGGAGATTAAAAACAATAAGGATCTACGATGGACTGAAAGGTTGAAAGCACCTCCTAATAAGAGGGACAAATGTAAATATTGTGAATTCCACAAGATCACAACCATACAACAAATAAATGCATTGCTTTAAAAAATGAGATAGAATCTCTCCTCCACCGAGGAAAACTCAGTAAATTTGTTAATCGGCATGAAAGAAGAGAAGCTAGAAGAATATCAAATTTTCCATGCAAGCCTAGAGATGACAGGATGCGAAACCATGAAGATGATTATAAGGATGATCCCGATCTGTCGAAGAAGCCCAATTAGCCAGAACATGATGTAGCTATGATCAATTTTGGTTCATTTAATTGTCATGTCATTACAGGCGGCGATGGAGGAGGAGGAGCTCACACTGCTGAAAGAAAAGATTACTTGAATGAAACCCAGGCTTGCTCTTATATCTAGAGAATTGATCTGAATAAAGAAGACTAACCTAGGAAGGTCAACAAAGACAAACTGGTGATTGGTTTTCCAAATAATGATTACTATGGGGTACTTTACCCACATGGTGATCCATTGGTTGTCAAATTTAGGATCCAGGATATTGTCATCACTCTAATTTTGATTAATAATGGAAGCTCGACAGATATTATGTTTTACCCTTACTTTCAGAGTTTGGATTTGAAGCTCAACCAATTGGAACCCTACCATAGTCCATTAATAGGAATTTCTGGTAAAAAATTTTACCCTCTTGGGACAGTCAAGCTAGAAGTGTTGTTCGGCACTTGACCGACAAGTCGTACGGAGAAAATACACTTCTTTGTTATGGATAAAAATATTCAATCTTCTTATATCATGATCCCGGCAGGGTAGGATTGAAGAAGTTTGAAGCTGTACCATCAATAGTTCATCAATGCTTGAAGTTCCTAACTCACTTTGGTGTAAGTGTCGTAAAAGGTGATCAAAAGGTGGCCAGAGAATGATACTACTCCTCAGTTGAGCAAGAGGATCTGATCAAATTGAAGAAGAAGATACCACCTATCAGGTGGATACTACTGAGCCCAATAGTGAATCTGAAGTTAAAACTTTAGATCCATGAGATGAGACATAATTAGTCTAGGGTAAAATTGTGGAAGCTACTGAAAGTATTACCCTGGATGATGAAAAACCAAAAATAACTATGCAGATCGGTTCAACACTGGGTCCAATCCTTAAACAGGAGTTGATTATGTTTTTGAGGCAACGGAGAAATATATTTTCTTGGAGACATGAGGATATAATTGGGATTGATCCCAACTTCATTTGTCATGAGCTCAATATCAATGAGGATACTAAGCTAATTAAGGAAAGACAAAGGGTTTTCAGTCCTGAGAAGAATCAAGCTATCCAAGAAGAGGTCAAGAAACTTCAAAAAACTCAGTTTATTGAAGATGTGAATTATCCATCCTGGTTGGACAATGTTGTAATGGTCAAGAAGAAGAATGATAAATGGAAAATGTGCGTAGATTTCACCGATTTAAATAAAGATTGCCTAAAAGACCATTTTCCCTTGCCTAAAATTGATCAATTAGTGGACGCTACGTTGGGACAGGAGCTTTTAAGCTTTTTGGATGCCTATTCTGGGTATAACCATATAAAAATGAAACCTAAAGATATGGAAAGTACAACCTTCATCACTAAACGAGGAACTTATTACTAGAATGTAAAGCCCTTTGGGCTAAAAAAGTGCAGGAGAAACATATCAAAGGTTGGTGAAGAAGGTATTTGAAGAACAGATAGACAAAAATATGGAGGTTTATGTGGATGATATGTGAACAAAATGTAAGAAAGCCTCACATCATATCATCAATCCCAGTCAGACATTTGATTAGTTAGAAAAGCATCAGATGAAGCTGAATTCGACCAAGTGTGTGTTCAGGGTACAAGAAGGAATGATCCTCAGCTTCATAGTTAATTAAAGGGGAATTAAAGCTAATCCAATAAAAATAGAAGCTTTAATCAAAATACAACCGCCGATTTGCAAGAAATATGTGCAAAGGCTCACTGGTAGAGTAGCAACTTTAAACATATTTGTTTCCCGAGCAACATGTAGGTGCTTACCATTTTTCAAGGTGTTGAGGAAGACCTGTGAGTGGAATGCAGAATTTGAATAAGTATTCCAAGAATTCAAAAAGAATTTGGGATCACCTCCTTTGTTATCCCAACCAATATTAGGAGAGAATTTATACTTGTACCTAACTATTTCTGAATCTGGGATTAGCTCAACTTTGGTTAGACTGGACAATGGGATCCGAGTACCAGTTTATTACATCAACAAAACATTCAGGGGAGTCAAGATTAGGTTTCCGCGCTTTGAAAAATTGGCTTTAGCACTTATTGAGGCTTCTATGCGAATGAAACCCTATTTCCAAGAATATACTATAGTGGTGTATACTGATCTTCCTCTTTGGCAAGCACTCCAAAAATCTGAGAAGTAAAAAAGATTGATGTACTAGGAAGTGGAGATAGGAGAATATGCCATTATTAATGAACCACAGTCTTCATTAAAAAGCCAACCTTTAGCAGATTTTATCGTCGAATTCACCTATCTAGAGGTTCTCGACCATTAAAACTTTCTTGTCGAGCCGACTTCTAAAGAAGATAGCTTAGCTAAAAAGAAAGTTGAAAGCATTATCGATCAACCTGATCCAGACCTCAGGAACTGGCCTAAAAATATGCAGAGGAGAGAAAAAAATATTCCATTATGGAATTCTGTCTGAAGAAAGATTCAAGGATGATATCCCGTTATGGAATTTATACATCGACGCTTCTTCATGTGAAACTAGAAGTGGAGCAGGTATAATACGTAATACCCTTGATGACATTGATATTGAATATGAACTTAGGTTTCAATTCAAAGCCTCAAACAATGAGGCAGAATACAAAGCTTAATAGTTGGACTAGATTTGTCCCATTCATTAGGCTCCGAGAAAGTAATGGGGCATAGTGATTCACAGTTAGTGGTCAACCAAGTGCTTCAGCTATATGGAGTCAAGGGGAGTTGATGACTAGATACTTTTCCCAACCATGGAAGTTATTTCCAATCTCTCAGCCATGCAAATGTACATAATTCCCAGGATAACCAATGCCCGAGCAGATGCACTTATTCGGCTGGATTCAGCAACTAAAATTGAACTCAGGCTTACCGTCGCAATAGAGATCCTAGATAATCGGAGCATTATCAAGGACTTGATGGTTAATTTCATTGCCGTAGATTTGGGACCTTCCTAGATGGACCCATTAAGCCTATATTGAGGATGGCATCCTTCCATCAGATCCCAAAGAAGCTAAGAAACTTCGATATAAAATAATAAGATATATATTAGACAAAGGAGTTTTGTATAGAATGGTATTAATGATATACCTATTACGTTGTGTTCATCCAATGGAGGTGAAATATTTGATCAAAAAAGTGCATAAAGGTTCCTATGGAGCTCATTCCACTAGTCGATCATTGCTCCAACGAATCAACACTCAGGGATACTACTGGCCGACTATGAGGGCAGATTGTACAGCCTTTGCAAGAAAGTTTGACAAATGCAAAAATTTCTATGCAATCCATAAAATGCCCAATCCCACTGCCACACCTATAACTCCACCTTGGCCATTCACTCTTTGGGGAATTGACTTGGTTAGCTCACTACCGACCACCAAGGGTAGGTTGAAATATTTGGTTGTTACTGTTGATTACTTCACCAAATGGGTAGAGGCATAATCATTGGCAGACATGCCTTATGAGAAGGTGTATCAGTTCATTGGGAAGAATATCATATATAGATATGGGCTACTATAGGCCTTCATTATAGATCATGGAACTCAATTCGCTAATGATGAATTTGAAGCGTATCGTGACCAGTCTAAGATCTTGAGGCTTCATTCTACACCAAATCTGCCCATTTGTCAAGGTCATTGACCTTGACAAATTCACCTTATCAAGGTCAATGACCGTGACATTTCGAGGCGAGACAACTTTTTTTGTCACGGTCATTGACCTTGACAAAAAACTCGCGTTTTGTGTCACGGTCGTGTCAAGGTCAATGACCGTGACACGTTTGTCACGGTTATAAACCGTGACATAACCGTGACCCCAATTGTCACGGTCATTGACCGTGACACGGCCGTGACAACTTTTGTCGCGGACTTGTCACGGTCAATGACCGTGACAATTCTGGGCAGAATTTTAAAAAAATCTGCTGGGCAGTATGGCCACCGCCACTGCCCAGCAGTATATTTGTACCTGTTATAGCAACGTTGTACCTGTTCCAAACATCATATATCCAACACAAAGTAAAGATAATGCAAATATATATTCATGACGATATAATCCAAATATTCAAAGTAAAAACAATATACATGACGATATAATCCAAATTTAATTAAAATGGACAAACTTAAAAATAATGTTACTACATGTCTTGGATAAAACTGAGGAGGTGAATAGGCCACACGACATACGAATTGACGCACCCACTAAGATACGTCGTGCCACATTGTTCGCGCAACCACAATAGGGAGTTCTCCTTCCCGGGTATGACATGCGTAACGAGCACCCTGGACTCCATCTGTTGAAGCGCACGTCCATGAACTATTCCCCCTCGAAGATATTCGGGTCCCTCAACCCCCTCCCTATCCGCTGGCCATCAAATACGTCCAATATGAACACGCTCGGCCAACCGATTGTCGACAATGGTCTGTTGGAGGGCGTCAAATAGGGAAGTGGATCGTCGAAGTACGAACGTGTTGGTGATGAAGCAGCGAGGTCCACATCCTCGTCATCCTGCGCCTCGTCCTACCGCACCTCCTCCTCCACCGCCTTCTCCTTCCCTTTCCCTTTCCCTTTACGGTCTCCACCCAACGTACGCTTCATGAATGCGTACATATCTTGGACCGTCGCCTCCAAATGGGACAGCTTCGCGTCATGTGAATCCACCGTTCGAGACAACCCGGTGTCGCTCGTCTCCAATCCGATGATCCTAGATTTGGCCACCCGCGAGCTCACTCCCCTTGTCCTCCCTTTGCGATCAGAGCCAAGCACTTGGCTGAGTGCGTCTGTGGACAAAGATGCCTTGTCGGCATCAGACTGCGACTCATGCACTTCCTTAAGCTTTGCCTGAAACGACAAAAAGCACATGATTAGTAAAATAAGTAAACTAAAAAATTATAACATAATTAACAAAAATTAAACTGTCGGATTACTTACAATCGTGGCCGCGACGCTCGGGGACACCTCCTTGTCCTTCCCCTTCTTCGTCCGAAGAGCCACATAAGTATCGAGCCTATGTGGCTTACCCCCTGGCCCACTCCCTACCCCCTGAAATAAAATAGAGTAAAGTAAAATTAGTTTCGGCCCCGTAAAGTAAAATAATATCCAATAATATATTTCTATAGTTATAGATAAATTAAATCTTACCTGCATCCTATGCTCCACCTCAACGTAAGAGGTCCGGCCGGAGTAGTGCACGTCCGTCTTTTTAGCCCGATTTTCCCTCCCCGATTGGCGAGATGCCAATTGTCGATCCTCGATCTCATTGTCAATGAACTTTTGCCATTGTGCCAATGAGATCGGCTCCTTGGGCGGGACGGATCCGCGCCATTGTAAAATGAACTCTCGTGTTTTTCCAAAGTACCGTGTCCGCATATTTTTCTTCCACGTCTTGTGTTGCTCCCTCAACTGCTCCAAGACGGAATCGCGTAGCTTTGGATCCAAGTTGAATTGTTCCTGTCCAACAAATACAATGTTAGTTGCGAATAAATATAAATATAAATATCAATTGAAATATTCATATAAATATTACCTGTAGTGCCGCCCAAACAGCTAACTTGATCTCATGCGGCACCTCCTTCCAACTCATAAACCCCGGGCCGATGACCGTCTTTAGCAGCTCGAGGGATCTCGCTAAAAGCTCCAACTTGTTTTCGACGGTAATCGAAAATTTTCCATATTTGGGGAGCCTAGCGGCGGAGGAGCCCTCGTCGCCTCCGCTACCACCGAACCCAGACGACATCATCATAAACAGCATCATCATCTTCGCCTTAACATCTGAAGGAGACATTTTTGCTGTAAAAAAAATGTTATTAGTACAGATAAAAAAAAATGTTAATAGTACACATTTCATTTTACCTAATTGAATTAATTGAATTAATAGTACAGATAAAAAAATGTTCCATCTATATTATAACATATGTGTAAGTTCCGTCAATACCATTTCGTTTCAATTTTGTAATATTATGTTTTTTCCAAATATTTAAAGAGTTGTTAAATGAGTGCCCCACCCCCACCCCCACCCCCACCCACCGCCACACACACACGCACACCTACGCACCTACACACACACACACACACACGCACACACCCCACCCCACCCCACCCCCTGCCCCCCTATTAACTATTGTTTACCCGACCGATTAACTATTTTATAATCCTATAGAATTAAGTTTTAGAATCAAGGAATTGATCAGATATTCATTAAAATCGGTTAGTAGAAAATTTATTTAACCAAGAGGGTATCGAAAACATAACGTGGGGAATCATAATATACCGTAATCAACTTTAATAATAAGAACACATTCTTTCGAGTGATTTATAAATAATTAAATTTGAGTGCAATCATGATTATACCTAATATTTACATTGAATAAAGGATATAAATTAGTAGTACTAAGCGAGGATACCTATGTGTAAACTCTAGGATCGGAAGGTGTATCTGTTTGTTAGTGTTTTAAAGCTAAGGGGCAGAGTATGCAATTTATTATACTTAAATAGAAAAACACGGAAGAAACATTTTACCAAAACCCTAAACAGAAGAGTAGAAGTATCAGGAAGAGAATGTTTTTCAGGTAAGTTATTTGTTAAGTATATAAAACTTTTTTATTCAAATGTTTAATTTTTTTAAATTAAATGTTAAAAAGTATTTTTGTATTCCTTCAAAGGTTTAAATCATTCAATGTTAGGAGTATTTTTGTGTTCATTTGTAAATATTTAGGAAACTAACACTATTCAATGTTAGGAGTATTTTTTTCTCAAATCCTTAAATGTTAGAAATATTTAGTGGTATGTTAGAAATTAGGGGTATTGTATTTTTGTGCTCAATATTTAGGGGTATCGTATTTAGGGGCAATGTTAGAAATATTTAGGAGAATTTTCAAATTTCAGTGTTATTTTTTCAGTTAATTTTCAATATTGAAGTATAATTTTCTTATAGTTTCAATGTTAATCCTAAAAAAATTGCCTTTGGGGCTACCGCCCCTGAACCCCTACATTGCTCGAAAAATTTCGCACCCCCTTACTAAAAATCCTGGGTCCGCCACCCCACCCCACCCCACCCCCTGCCCCCCTCCACCACCCCCTCTCCCACCACACACACACACACCCCACCCTACCCCACCCCTCCCCACCCCACCCCCTGCCCCCCTCCCCCAAAACACACCACCACACACACACACACACCGCACCCCACCCCACCCCACCCCCTGCCCCCTCCCCCACCCCTCCCCCACCCTGCCCCACCCCGCCCCATCCCCTGCCCCCTCCACCACCCTCTCCCCCACCACACACCACACACACACACACACACACACCCCACCCCACCCCCTGCCCCCCTCCCCCACCCCCTCCCCCACCACACACCACCACACACACACACACCCCCCACCCTACCCCACCCCCTGCCCCCCTCCACCACCCCCTCCCCCTCCCCCTCCCCCAAAACACACCACCACACACACACACACACCACACCCCACCCACCCCACCCCTGCCCTCTCCACCACCCCCTCCCCCACCCTGCCCCACCCCGCCCCACCCCCTGCCCCCCTCCACCACCCCCTCCCCCACCCTGCCCCATCCCGCCCCACCCCCCACACACGCACACACATACACACATATATATATACACATACACACATAAATATACAGACAAATATATATATAAATGGAAGAGAGAGAGAGAGAGAGAAATTGGACCTGAGAGAGAGAGAGAGAGAGAGAGCAGCGTCGAGAGAGAGAGAGAGAGAGAGAGAGGGAGGGAGGGAACGGTGGGAGGGAAAAAAGAAGGGGGAAAGGGTTTTTGCTGGAAAAGTTGTCACGGTCGTGTCAAGGTCATTGACCGTGACAAGAATTGTCATGGTCAATGACCTTGACAATTCGTTGTCACGGTCGTGTCAAGGTCAATGACCGTGACATAAAACGCGTGTTTTTTTGTCACGGTCAATGACCTTGACAAGGATGGCCGGCTGAAAGGTGACAATTTGCCCATTTTGGTGTAGTGGTAATGGTCAAACAGAAGTAACAAATAGGACTTTCTTCAATGGGTTGAGAAAAAGACTTGGCACTGTAAAGGGAAATTGGATTAACGAGTTACATTATATTCTTTAGGCTTCAGAACAATGCCGAGAACAACAACTGGAGAGACACCTTACATGATTGTGTTTAGGACTGAAGCCATGGTACCAGCTGAGATAGTCTTACCAACCCACAGGGTACTGAACTTTGATTCTCCAACTAGTGACTTGATGCGCTGACTAAATCTAGACATGTTAGAGGAAGTCCGAGAATATGCTTCCTTGAGAAACGCTGCATACCAACACATAATTGCTCGCTTCTATAATAAAAGGGTTAAGCCGACCAACCTTAAAAATGGTGATTATATTCTCAAGAAGGTGATACAAAAGAACAACAAGGTTGAGGCTAATTGGCATTGCCCATAACATATCTCCACTGTTATTCGACTTGAAACCTATCAAATTGAGACTTTGGAAGGGGAAGAATTCAAAAATCCTTAAAATGCCGAGCATCTCCGAAAGTATCATCAATGATTTAAGGGATTGTTACTATTGTAATTCTTTTGATTTTATGAGTCAAGTTTCGATAAAATATTAATATTAGTCCCTTCAATTTTTTCAATTTGTTTCGGAGTATGGTGATATATCATCACACAAAAACAAGAAAAAACAGCAAGTCAGAATGTCTCTTGCCAATCAATAGTACATACATGCTTAATCAATTCAATGTGACACCCCGCCTAATTAAATACCGGGCGATCACTCCATTATTAAATTAAAATCAATGTGAACAGTTGGTTCATTCTTAGCATCACTGTCGAAAAATAACTTTTCCCAAATTAAGCACCCTAATTAATGAAGCTAAGTGTCAAAAACCATTTTAGACATTACTTTCCAAATTTTATTTAATAAACCAACATTTAAAACTTTGCATAATTCATAATTTAATAGTCACACCACAACCATCCTAGAACATACAATCCAAATAATCAAACATTCAACTAATTGAATCCCAACATTTAAAACTTAAAGTAAAACATCCAGATAGTAATAAATCCCAAAGTGACAATACTAGAAATAAATGAATTATAATATCCCACAAAACACCTGAATAATGGAAACGGGCGACACATGCACAACTGAATAAATATGCTAGGAGTGGAATCAAATAAGTGAAGTCGTCTAAGCAAGAGGCCTGCAACTCCCACCTAAGCTGCAGCGCATTCCTTCCAAAGGATCCTATGCAAGACACCCCTGTGGCTGGGCACCTGTAATATATACATATATATACAAGAGAGAAGGAAAAAAAAGAAACGGGTCAGAGCCCGATAGTGTAAATGATTTAAAATTTTTTTAGCAAGTATTTAAAATGTTTACAGACCAATGCAACAACATATTAGTGCGACACTCTCTTGAGAAATTCTCACCTCTCTTCTAATGTGCACACCTATCGTACTAATCTTCCCAACGGTTTAAATTATCTTATATCGCATTAAACTTACCAATGGTTTAACTTATCTTAGGTTACTCGTAAGATTTAAAACTGAACAATATAATTGTTTAAGAGGAAAATTTCATTCAGTAACAAAGCTCTCATTTTAACTTTATTTATTAATAAAGTTTCACAGTGTCATATTATACTTTTCAAAACAAGTATTTCCAATTTGAAGTCATTATTCATTTCTTACCTACCATAGCACCGTAGGTAGTTCAAAATTTCAGAAATTCATATATATATATATATTAAATACTCGTATAATATATATATTCTAACAACACCTCACATAAAAATTATGGTGCGTGCATACTCTGCTATCCTGTCCCCGTATCACTCGTACTAAGGGAAATACAAGTTCGAAATCACTCTCGAACTGTATTAACACATACACAAACAATATTGAGGTGAAGCATAGATTCCAAGTCTCTAAGAGGATATCACATGCCCCCACGTCTCTTAGGACCGTCTGAACTATCGATTCGATAGCCTGTACCAAGGATTTCTATCTTCTAGGGTATGAGTCAATATCCCCCATAAAGGTCCCATCGAGATAAGACTGTCCTAGCGCGGTAAACTCGGGGATAGCAAGTAGCGCGGGCACGATTTTCACACATAGATAGTATAGGCATAAACACAGTCATATAACTATACTACTATTATCATATCAAATTAGGTACACCTCTAATCCCATAATTACGACATTTGCCCTTATTTCTCATTATTTAGTTACCACGTATAACCATTCATTTCTTACTTTAATTTGAGAGATCATTCCATCTTACGTAACACTCATGGACTCTATCCTCCCAAGTGTAGAATTCAGTAGGTACTCATCTAATTTCCAACGTAACTATCTTATGCGTCTCTCCCCTTAATACACAACTCTCGTCTTACATTAAAGGTCCCATAATTATTTATAAGTCCTACTGGTCTTCTTTATCTCCCAAGTCATTTTAATAAGGGTGTCCAAGGATTATTTCTCATTAAATTGAATTCAACTAATTTAAAAAGGGGAAATATGAGTCTGCCAGAAAGGGTTGATCGATCGATCAAACAGGTATGCGAATTCTGCAGATTAGTAGTTACGGGTTTCACAATACAACCTCAATCAAATCCAGATTTTTCACACCCAAACTCCCTAAAATTCGTACTATAATCTGTATACACCCATATTATTCATCTTCTACGTAAAGCATGCAATTTTTCATCAAGAACCATGGATTAATAGGCCAAAACTTCATAAAAATTTCAAGAACCCTAGAATTTCTTTAACAGGATTCTAATCAGTCTTTTTCTAGAAATTTCTACTCCTAATTCATCATAATTTCGTGGTTAAGCCTCTACATATGAAGGGGTTTCCATATTTGCATTCAAATCAATTCTACATGCAATTTTCCTATCTCCAACATGGATTTTCTTCTACCAAACTCATCCTAATCACCCTAGACTAACATGAACGATGCATTAAAGAAAATAAGCAAGATAAATACTTGCTTCGGAATTTCAAAGTTCTGATTTGATGACGAATTTGGTGTGGTTGCGTTCCTTGTTGCGCGATCTACGCGTTGGTGGTGGTGGCGGCGGTGCAACCGGATGAATTTTCGATCTAGAATTGCTTTGAAAGCTCTCTCCTTCCCTCTCCTATGGCCGTCACTTGTCTTTGGTTGGGTTAACCCTAGAAGGGAACCTTAGACATCTGATATAACCCTTGAAATTTCGTGGGTTTAATTGCCCAAAATTACAAAATGTCCAAAATGCCCTCCCGGGGTACTAATTAAGCCTAAAAATGCCCCGAGACCCAAACTAAACCCCCGGGTACACTTTTCTGACTATCTTGACCCTTCCGGACACTTTAGCGCACTCAAAATGACCATACGAGCAACTTATAATTTATTCACTTTTATTAATCTATATTTAGTCCCGACGCGACACGGGCGCGACCCGACTCAAATTTCTAAAATTGTCATTTTATTCACTCTTGACTATTAATAGAACCAATATTATATTACTTTACTCATTATTAATATTCAACAACAAGTTTCCCATAATTACTAACTCACATCACGTTTATAATTATAAAGTGATTAATTTCAGGATTTATATTAAATTAATAACTCACCTTAAATTTAATAAATCCCCAAATTAATATAGCATAAAAATACGGGGTATTACATACTTCCCCCCTAATAATGGAATTTCATCCCGAAATTCAAAAAAATAAGGCATACCTGGTAAGAATAAATCTGGGTATCTCTCGCGCATATCTGCCTCGCGCTCCCAAGTGGATTCCTCCACATTATGATGCTCCCACTAGACCCGTACAAGTGGAACTACCTTCGACCTCAATCTCCTCTCGCTATGGTCTAGGATAGCCACCGCTCTCTCCTCGTAAGAGCTGTCAGGCTGTAAGTCTATCTCATCTATCGCGATGTGAGTATGGGCCATATCATCTCGAAGATATTGTCTCAACGACTAGATGTGAAATACATCGTGAATGCGATATAAATGCTCTGGCAGTCCCAATCTGTATGCTACCGGTCCAATCCTTTCGATAATGGGAAATGGTCCCACGTACCTCGGGGCCAATTTCCCTTTCTTCCCGAACCTCATCACTCCTTTTATAGGAGATACACGTAGTAACACTTGGTCCCCCACATTAAACTCCCGAAAGAACCGTTTCGCATCGGCATAGCTTTTCTGCCTGTCCTGGGCTACTCGAATGCGACTCCTGATCATCTCAATCCTCGCAGAGGTTTCCTGAATTACCTCTGGTCCTAGAAACTTGTTATCCCCCACCTCGAGCCAACAAGTTGGGGAACGACAAGGCCTGTCATACAAAGCCTCTAATGGAGCCATGCCAATTGTGAACTGATAAGAGTTATTATAAGCAAACTCTACCAGTGGAAAATGCGGCTCCCAACCTCCTCCAAAATCAAGAACACACATGCGCAGCATATCCTCCAACATCTGATTAGTACGCTCTGTCTGTCCATCTGTCTGTGGGTGATAAGATGAACTCAGTCTCAACTCAGTACCCATAGCCTCCTGAAAGCTCTCCCAGAAACGCGACACGAAAATCTTGTCTCTATCTGACACAATATTCAAGGGCACCCCATGAAATATGACAATCTCAGCAATGAACAACTGAGCATACTGACCCGTGGTATAGTTGAAGCCCTTATACATTTGACTCACTTGAGTCTATACTGTATAAGTGCTCATCTAGTTTGGAAATTGTGACAAAATTGTGTCAACCTAGAAACCAAAGAGCCTCAGAAATTGCTATGCCTATTCATCTCTCTTTCTTGTTATGATCAAGAGACTATTTCCAACACTCACACACTTAGAATTCATCTTTTGCACATCATATTGCACAAGTATGTGTGTACATGTGTTGTGTGTGTTTAAATCCATAAGTTTGATTTTTAATAATTTTTTGGGATTTTTTAAACATTTTTAAATCATGTTTTTAATAATTAAAACTTGTTTTAAAAAGTTTTGGGGTCAATCTCCAAATATGAATTGTTGTATTTTATGGCCTAATGTTACCTTGGGTAGAATCCGAAAGCGGCAGAGACTTCAGGGTGGGCTTTGTAATTAGTTTTGGCCCGCGTTTAACAGCCCTTAACTGGCCAACACTTGTCTGCCTCTGATTGGTTAGAACTGTGTTTCTTTACTGAGACAACAGTCGCGTGAGTTATGAGCCCTTGGATCATTCCTTATCAATGGTCTGCATGTTGCCTTGATGAATCCCCGTGTATCTTTTTATGCCAATCAGCGCTTGTTTAAGCACCGCCTTGTGTGAGCCATTAGATTCAAGTCAATCTAAATTGACTCGATCTCAGCCCTTGGTTTGGATCAGATATCTCGAACGTTCCCCTCACCCTATAAAAAGGGGCCTTCTCTCAAACTTCGAAGATTTTGCCATTTCAGTTCCTCAAAGTATTGAGAGAGAAGAGAGAGAAGTGAGTAGAGAGAGAAGAGAGAAACCAGAGAGAGAAAAAAGTTAGAAACCCTAACTTCGTCCAAATCCTCTTCAAACCTAACCCAAACACTTCTTCAAAACACCATAACCAAAAACACCATCCTGTGTGTTCTTGAGTGTTTGTGAGTTTGAGTTGAGTTATTTTTGTTGTTGTAACCTTGTGTTCGTGAGATCTTGTTTCCAACTTAGACTTCTACTTAGATCTAGTTTCTGTTTCCATAGAAATCTCAGATCTGAGTTATTCATGTTACATTACACTTAGTTTCTTTTTATTTCTCATCTTGAGAAATATATTGTTGATTGTTTTCTCTAAAACATTTTCTTACTTTGAAATCAACAATAAATGCTTTCTGTTTCTTATTCTTGTAAACTAAACTTTTGACCTAGTTTGGAATCTCACTTGGAGGTTTTCAATCTCAAAAAGTTTTTGTTTTAAATTCTGAGATTGATTAAGACCTTGTCTGTCTTCCTAGCAAGGTATCCATGGATTATGGGATAGTTTGAAAGGTCAAAAAGGTTCAAAGTTTTCTAAGAAGAAAGAAAAAGAAAAGATCACTGCATATAGTGTAAACTGTAATTTGTTAGGACTATTTGTACTTAATAAGTGTGTGTGTGCATGCATGTGTTAGAGAGAACCTTCACAAACACTTACACCCTACAACACGAAAAGTGTTGGTGATAAGATCTTGAGAACATAAGTCGACGTAAAGTGTTGGAACAAATCAAAAGTTGACAAACTGGGAGAACTACATCTACAATCAGAACTGCAGAGAAGTTTAAGGACACCAGAGGGTACATTCCTAAACTTATATATGTCTGAGTTGTTTGTATGTTAGTTATATAGTTTGTAACTCATATATTTGTTTTAGTGGATTTTTCATTTTACTCCGTAGAGGGAGTCGTGGATGTTTCCTCAATTGGTGAGGTTTTACCACGTAAAAAATTGTGAACAGAAGCCTTCTACATTTTCTCATCTCATTCTTGGTTGTGCTGTGTTTAAAACTGGTTTAAATTATTTTTTAAACTTGTTGCTTAAATCTTGAACAGATCTCGTACATACTATTTTATTAAACACATCTTGTGATTAATCCTTTTTGATTTAAGAAAAGAGTTTCTTCAAAAAACAACTCGGAGTTACTTAAATAGTTTATTTTCATAAACGGCTTTAGTAACGCATTTTTCAATTGGTATCAGAGCTTTGTAAACTGCTTTTAAAAAAAGATCCTGTGTTTCCGAAATTGTTTTCTGAAAATCAAATATGGACGAGAAAAATGAAAGATTTGGTAACTTGACCAGACCTCCAATCTTTGATGGAACCAATTTTGCTTATTGGAAAGTAAGGATGATTGCTTTCATTCAAGGAAATTTGGTAGATGATGTCTGGGACATTGTTGAAAATGGTTATACTTTTCCTACTAAACCATCCAACGAAGGAAGTAATGGGAGGGTTAAGAAAGCTCTAAGTGAGTTCACTCAAGAAGAGAAACAAGTTTCTCGAAATAACAATAATGGAAACAATGCTATATTTATGTCTATAAATGAACATGAGTTCAAAAGAATCTCATCCCTTACCACTTCTAAGGAAGCTTGGGACACCTTAGTCACTGCACATAAAGGAGACACTAGAGTTAAGGCTGCTAAAACCCAAATGCTTATCCAGCAGTATAACTCCTTAATTATGTCTGAAACTGAATCATTTGATGACTTCTATATGAACCTGACTGATATTGTGAGAAAACTGCATGCTAATGGGATAACCTATGATAGACAAGAAATTTTATCTAAAATTCTGAGATCATTACCACAGAAGTTTGACATCAAAAGATATGCTATTGAGGAAATGTGTGATATAAATCTCACTCCTGAATTACTCAGTAGTAAATTAAGAACTGTGGAAATGGAACTGGAATTTAAGAAACAATTAACCCAATCCCATAGGAAACAGACTAGTTCCAATCTAAGCTTTTCTTCTAAATTGATTAAACCTGAGTTTAATACTTCCATTGTTGAATCTGATGAGGACTGCGATATAGAGAGTTTGGACAATCAGATTGCATTAATGACTAAACAATTCAAGAAAATCATTAAGTTTAGAAACAAAGTGGCAAATAAACAAGGCAAGTCAAATTATCCAACTCCCTCTAGTCACAGACCTCGTGAGAAAAATAATGATAAAAATCACAAGGACTCTCGCGCTAGACCTAATAGAGACCTTAAGAAGACTGAATGCTATAGATGTGGTAAACTGGGGAATATTGCACAAGATTGTAGAGTTAATTTGAACACTCAAAACAAATACACTAGAGCTAACATCTGTAAAACATGGGATGATTCAAGTGACTCTGAAAATGAGGAACCTGAGTCATCAGATGCTTTTGATCCTTGCATGTCCTTGTTTTCTAAGATTATTTATAATGATGACATGCCTATGTTTGTTAATGACGATGAACCAAATAACTCTATGACTGATAATTCGAATGTGGTTATTACTGGTTTAGATGCTTTGATTACTGAGAATGTTGCATGTTCTACCTCGGGGTGTGTGAGTCAAAGGGATGGCGATAATGACGATGTCAATGGGTGTGTGAGTTTAACAAATGAATCGTTAGGGGTCACTCCACACACCACACTTAGTGATTCGGACAATGAAGACCTCCCAGACATTCACACACTTTACACTAAGACTCTCAAGAAAAGCGCTAGACTAGAAAAGACTGTTAAAGATCTTACCAAGAAATTGGAAGGTCTAAGCCTGATGGTTAAACTGAATGCTGAAGAGTACACTACCCAATGTTTAACTCATGAAAGTGAAATTAAAGTTTTTGATGAAAAACTGAAAACTTTGACTGAAACTAATGAAATTCTGGAGAAAAAGTACAAAGGGACATTGTTAGAATTGGAACAAACCAAAGAAAAGACAACAACTGTTTTCAAAAAATTTACAAAATTTGAAAATAATTCTAACTGTTTTGATGAATTTGTTGCTGAATCTAAAACCAATTCTGATGATCGAACTGGTATAGGATTTTGTCCCAATTTGAAAACACAAACAAAACATTTTGAACCTATTAAGTTTGTGTCAGGAGGCAAAAGACCTATTGAAACTTGCCCAGATTTTCATTTCATAAAAACTGAGTTTGATTCGAAAAATCAAACTTTTAACATTGGGGAATCAAGTTTCTCTAAGCTTAAAAGTTCACCTAAGGCTAAATACGTCTGTCCTTCTATTAGGAAGAGTGAGTCTGCATTCAAACCTGTACCACCTAGAAATAGAGTTCAGCCTCAAAACTCTATTAAACCTTTGTTTAGAGACTTTCCTAAGGAGACCCCCATCTTGAGCAATCTTTATTGCTCCTATTGTGACATATATGGTCACTCTTTCGATGGTTGCTATGCTAGGAGACTTGTCAAACCTATCTATAATCCTCGTACTTACCAGAACTTTAACTATTCTAGGAGGAGTCGAAACAATTATATACTTCCTAGACAGCCTGATAAAAACTCTAACTATAGAAAGAGAAATACCAAACCTAAAAGAACATTTCCTAGAAGGAATCCTAAGCACTTTCCTAAATCAAATGCTCAAGTCTTTCACAAAATTCAAAATCATGCACAAAACATTTTTCAGCAAAAATCCAATGCTCGCAAATTTTATGAGTTGAGAGCTAATAAGCGCAAGATGAAAACTAGAGCTATTTGGATTAGAAAAGATGATCTATTACCTTAGATGAAATGTAATGTTGTTGTTGCTGCTTTAAAAGATGAACACACATCATCTGGTTGGTATTTAGATTCTGGATGTTCTAAGCACATGACTGGAGATGAATCTAAACTTTTAAACAAAACAAAATTTGTTGGTGGTAAAGTCATTTTTGGTGATGGAGCTTCATCTCAAATCATAGGCAAAGGAACTCTCCAAGAAGATGGGCTTCCTATTCTTAAATATGTTCTTCTAGTTAAAGGTCTAAAAGCCAACTTACTTAGCATTTCACAATTTTGTGACTCAGACCATATTGTTACCTTTTCAAAGAACAATTGCAAGATTTTAAATGAAAAAGGTGAATGCATAATTACTGGATTCAGAACTCCTGACAACTGTTATACTGTCAAGAACAATTCTAAAATTTGTAATGTTGCCAGAATGGATGACAACGAGATATGGCATAACAGAATGGGTCACATTAATTACGATAATCTTAGTAAATTGTCTACTCATGACATAGTAAGAGGAATTTCAAAAATTAAACCCATTCATAATATTGTTTGTGGTTCCTGTCAAGAAGGTAAAATTGTTAAGGCCCCTCATAAGAAAGTCAAAGACATTATCACCTCTAATCCCTTAGAACTCATCCATATGGACGTAATGGGTCCTTCCCAAACTGTTAGCCTTTGTGGACACAGTTATATCCTAGTTATGGTCGATGACTTCACTAGATTTACTTGGGTAGCCTTTCTAAAACAAAAGTCTGGCACTTTTCAAACCTTCCTAAAAATTCTTCTTAGGATTGAAAATGAAAAGGACATTCAAGTAAATCGTATCCGTAGTGATAGAGGTGGTGAATTCAAAGACACCGGTATTGTAGAATACTGTGACTATAATGGTTACAAACACGAGTTCAGTGCTCCCAAGACTCCTCAACAAAATGGTATCGCCGAGAGAAAGAATCGTACTTTGCAAGAGATGGCACGTGTCATGTTACATGCCAAGAATTTACCTAAATATTTTTGGGTAGAATCTATTCGTACTGCGTGTCATATCATTAATAGGGTCTATCTTAGAAAGAATTCCAAACAAACCCCTTATGAACTTTGGTACAATAAGAAGCCTAATCTCAAATACCTTAGAACCTTTGGCAGTACTTGTTATGTATGCAAAGATAGGGAACACTTATCTAAATTTGAGAGCCGGGGAGATAAAGCCATATTTTTAGGATACTCGCCTAACAGTAGAGCCTATCGAGTGTAGAATGTTCATACTAAAACCATGATGGAATCCATAAATGTAATTGTTAGTGACACTACTATAGAAAGCAAGACAGGTGAATTACCTATTGAATAAGAGTCTTCAAATATTTCAGAAAATGACCCTTCTGAAATAGATAATTCATTACCTATTGAGACACCTGAAGTACCTAACTGGGTTTCTAAAGATCATCCCATAAACAACATTGTTGGCAACCCTAGTGAGCCAGTGCGTACAAGATCCCAACTTAGAAATTATGCACATTATGCATGTTTTGTTTCCCTTGTGGAACCAAAGAATGTAAATGAGGCATTGAATGACTCTCACTGGATTTCTGTTATGCAGGATGAACTTTTATAATTTGTCATTCATGATGTATGGTATCTTGTTCCACGTCCTGATCACAAAAAGGTTGTTGGTACTCGTTGGATTTTCAAAAATAAAACTGATGAAAATGGGATAATAATTAGAAATAAAGCTAGATTAGTTGCTCAAGGATACTCCCAAATAGAAAGAATTGATTTTAACGAGACCTTTGCCCCTGTTACTCGTTTAGAATCAGTTCGTTTGCTTTTCGCTATAGCTTGTCATATGCGTTTTACATTATATCAAATGGATGTCAAATCTGCGTTCCTTAATTGAATACTGGCTGAGGAAACCTATGTAGAACAACCTAAAGGGTTCATTAACCCTAAATATCCTAATCATGTATTTCGTCTAAAAAAAGATTTATATGGCCTTAAACAAGCTCCTAGAGCTTGGTATGAGCGACTTTCCAATTTTCTTTTGGATAAAGGTTTCAAAAGAGGTGGAAATGACCAAACTTTATTTGTCAAACATTTTGACAAACACATTACGATTGCTCAAGTTTATGTAGACGATATTATATTTGGATCAACTTCTTCCTCAGAAGTAAAATCCTTTTCTGAAATTATGAGTAAGGAATTTCAGATGTCCCTTATGGGGGAGTTACAGTTCTTCCTAGGTCTCCAAGTCAAACAAAATTCAGAAGGATTATTTATTTCGCAATCTAAGTACGCTTTAGAGATCGTTAAGAAATTCGGCCTTGGGAGTGCTAAAAATGCCAAAACGCCCATGAGTACTACGCTAAAACTTTTTAAAGATGAAAATGGACCATCTGTAGATCCTACTCTATATCTTAGTATGATAGGCACATTACTATACCTTACTGCCTCACGTCCTGATATTATGTATCCTGTGTGTGTATGTGCTAGATATCAAAGTAATCCTAAAGAGAGTCACTTGAATGCTGTTAAACGTATCATTAAATATGTAAATGGCACTCTAAATCTAGGTCTTTGGTATACTAATGACACACCAAGCACTATAATTGGGTACACTGATGCTGACTGGGCTGGGTGTACTGATGATAGTAAAAGCACTTCAGGAGCATGTTATTATATAGGTAATAACTTGGTAGGATGGAGTAGTAAAAAACAAAACTGCACATCACTCTCAACAGCTGAATCTGAATACATAGCCGCTGGCAGCTGTTGTGCTCAATTAATGTGGTGATTATGGTATTAAAGAAAACCAATTACATCTCTATTGTGATAATCAAAGTGCTATTAATATTTCTAAAAATCCCATTCAACACTCGCGAACAAAGCATATTAAAATAAGACATCATTTTATACGTGAATTAGTTAAATCTAAGGAGTTAGAAATCAATTATCTTCCTACTGATCTACAACTCGCAGATATGTTTACCAAACCTCTAGATTATAATAGATTCATTTCATTACCTAAATCTATTGGTATGGTTTATGCTGACTAATCTTTTTGCTGTTTATCCAAGTTTTTCCCTTTGTCCATTTGAGACAAAATGGGGGAGAAATTTGAGTCTATTCAACTCTTGCATATTCTAAACAGCTTGATCTTAGTGAATTATTGTAGGTTCTTATTGTACAGTTACTCTCAACAGTTGTAATAGGGTATTCAAATGTACTTAGTTGAGTTATGTATTTTTTTATTTCTAGGATTTGGGTAGATAGAATTTTGATAGGAATAAGTTTTTCTTATTTTTTTCTTGCCCTACGAGTCCAAGATGACTCAAAGGAGATTTTGTCTCATATTTCCAAAGGGGGAGATTGAAGCCCTTATACATTTGACTCACTTGAGTCTATACTGTATAAGTGCTCATCTAGTTTGGAAATTGTGACAAAATTGTGTCAACCTAGAAACCAAAGAGCCTCAGAAATTGCTAAGCCTATTCATCTCTCTTTCTTGTTATGATCAAGAGACTACTGCCAATACTCACACACTTAGAATTCATCTTTTGCACATCATATTGCATAAGTATGTGTGTACATGTGTTGTGTGTGTTTAAATCCTTAAGTTTGATTTTTTTAATAATTTTTTGGGATTTTTTAAACATTTTTAAATCATGTTTTTAATAATTAAAACTTGTTTTAAAAAGTTTTGGGGTCAATCTCCAAATATGAATTGTTGTATTTTATGGCCTAATGTTACCTTGGGTAGAATCCGAAAGCGGCAGAGACTTCATGGTGGGCTTTGTAATTAGTTTTGACGCGCGTTTAACAGCCCTTAACTGGCCAACACTTGTCTGCCTCTGATTGGTTAGAACTGTGTTTCTTTACTGAGACAACAGTCGCGTGAGTTATCAGCCCTTGGATCATTCCTTATCAATGCATGTTGCCTTGATGAATCCCCGTGTATCTTTTTAAGCCAATCAGCGCTTGTTTAAGCACCGCCTTGTGTGAGCCATTAGATTCAAGTCAATCTAAATTGACTTAATCCCAGCCCTTGGTTTGGATCAGATATCTCGAACTTTCCTCTCACCCTATAAAAAGGGGCCTTCTCTCAGACTTCGAAGATTTTTGCCATTTCATTTCCTCAAAGTATTGAAAGAGAAGAGAGAGAAGAGAGTAGAGAGAGAAGAGAGAAACCAGAGAGAGAAAAAAGTTAGAAACCCTAACTTCATCCAAATCCTCTTCAAACCTAACCCAAACACTTCGTCAAAACACCATAACCAAAAACACCATCCTGTGTGTTCTTGAGTGTTTGTGAGTTTGAGTTGAGTTATTTTTGTTGTTGTAACCTTGTGTTCGTGAGATCTTGTTTCCATCTTAGACTTCTACTTAGATCTAGTTTCTGTTTCCATAAAAATCTCAGATCTGAGTTATTCATGTTACATTACACTTAGTTTCTTTTTATTTCTCATCTTGAGAAATATATTATTGATTGTTTTCTCTAAAACGTTTTCTTACTTTGAAATCAACAATAAATGCTTTCTGTTTCTTGTTCTTGTAAACTAAACCTTTGACCTAGTTTGGAATCTCACTTGGAGGTTTTCAATCTCAAAAAGTTTTTGTTTTAAATTCTGAGATTGATTAAGACCTTGTCTGTCTTCCTAGCAAGGTATCCGTGGATTCTGGGATAGTTTGAAAGGTCAAAAAGGTTCAAAGTTTTCTAAGAAGAAAGAAAAAGAAAAGATCACTGCATATAGTGTAAACTGTAATTTGTTAGGACTGTTTGTACTTAATAAGTGTGTGTGTGCATGCATGTGTTAGAGAGCACCTTCACAAACACTTACACCCTACAACACGAAAAGTGTTGGTGATAAGATCTTGAGAACATAAGTCGACGTAAAGTGCTGGAACAAATCAAAAGTTGACAAACTGGGAGAACTACATCTACAATCAGAACTGCAGAGAGGTTTAAGGACACCAGAGGGTACATTCCTAAAATTGTATAGGTCTGAGTTGTTTGCATGTTAGTTATATAGTTTGTAACTCATATATTTGTTTTAGTGGATTTTTCATTTTACTCCGTAGAGGGAGTCGTGGATGTTTCCTCAATTGGTGAGGTTTTACCACGTAAAAAATTGTGAACAGAAGCCTTCTACATTTTCTCATCTCATTCTTGGTTGTGCTGTGTTTAAAACTGGTTTAAATTATTTTTTAAACTTGTTGCTTAAATCTTGAACAGATCTCGTACATACTATTTTATTAAACACATCTTGTGATTAATCCTTTTTGATTTAAGAAAAGAGTTTCTTCAAAAAATAATTCGGAGTTACTTAAATAGTTTATTTTCATAAACGGCTTTAGTAACGCATTTTTTAATAGTCTGTCCACACCGGCAGAAAATGAGCCACCTTGGTCAAACGGTCTACAATCACCCAGATAGAGTTGTGGCCCCACTGTGATGTAGGCAACCCCGTAATAAAGTCCATGGAAATACTCTCCCACTTCCATGCGGGTATTTCCAATGGCTGAAGCAACCCTGACGGTTTCTGATGGTCTACCTTTACCAGCTGGCAGGTATAACACTTGGACATGAACTCAGCAATGTCCTTCTTCATCCCCCTCCACCAGTATTGCCTCCTCATATCGTGGTACATCTTATCTACTCCAGGATGTACCGTCAATCGGGACTCGTGAGACTAGGTCATCACTGCATGACGTAATTCTGCTCCTTCTAGAACCACCAATCTCCCATTAAACCTCAAACCCCCATCAGAACTAACAGAATAGGACTCAACACCCTCAGCTAAAAGTCGTACAATCTGCTCCTGGCAAAACGGGTCTGCGGTTTGTACCTGTATCACCCTCGTAACAATCTCAGGTGTCACTGTCATGACGGATACGAAAGAACGGGCTACTGCGTCCTGGTGACCCAACTCTTTCCATTTTTCTTTCCAGACGTCCGCTACATCGTCTACCGGTCTTCGACTCAACGCATCAGCAACTACGTTGGCCTTCCCCGGATGGTATTGTATGTTGAATTGATAGGCCTTCACAAACTCTAACCATCTCTGCTGACGCATATTCAGCTTTCACTGAGTGAACAGGTACTGCAGTGACTTGTGGTCTATGAGCAAACGAAATTTCTCCCCCAATAAATAGTGCCTCCATATCCTCAATGCAAAAATGACCGTTGCCAACTCCAGGTCGTGGGTGGGGTAATTCTTCTCATGCTGTTTAAGCTTGCAGTAGGCAAAAGTTATAGCCTTATCCTCCTGCTGAAGTACTCCCCCAAGTCCCCGTAATGAGGCATCGGTGTAAACCAGGTACTCCACACTCGACTTCGGTAAAACAAGGACTGGTGCTGAAGTAAGCTTGTCTTTCAGCTCGTCGAAAGCCAATTAACAAGCATCATCCCACACATATGGTACCCCTTTGTGAGTCAGGTTCGTCAATGGACCCGCTATTTTGGAGAATCCCCGAATGAATCTCCTGTAGTATCCGGCTAACCCCAAGAAACTACGCACTTCCGTCGGTGTCGTGGGCTATCCACACTCCCTCACCGCTAATACTTTACTCGGGTCAACTGCTATCCCCTGCTCAGAACAACATGCCCCAGGAACTGTACTTCTCATAACCAGAATCCGCACTTCTCGTACTTAGCATACAATTGATGCTCTCGTAGAGTCTGAAGAACCTGCCTCAAGTTCTTGGCATACTCCTCCTTGGAGTGTGAATATATCAAAATGTCATCTATGAAGATAATGATGAACTGATCAAAGAACTCTCTGAACACTCGATTCATTAAGTCCATGAACACGGCTGGAGCATTTGTTAGGCTAAATGGCATCACTCTGAACTCATAGGACCCATATCTCGTCAAGAAGGCAGTCTTTGAAACATCCTGTTCCCTAATACGTAGCTGATGGTACCCCGACCTCATATCTATCTTAGAAAAGAAAGTTGTTCCCCTCAGCTGGTCGAACAGATCATCGATTCGAGGCAACGGATACTTGTTTCGTATCGTGACCTTGTTCAGCTCCCGGTAGTCCACGCATAGCCTCAGTGAACCATCTCTCTTCTTCACAAATAAGACTGGAGCTCCCAAGGTGAGGTACTCCTGTGAATAAAGCCCTGACCTAATAGTAGATCTATCTGATCTCATAACTCTCGCATCTCCGTCGAAGCCATACGATACGGAGCGCGTGCTATAGGTCTAGTATCCGGTAATAAATCTATGACAAAGTCTATCTCTCGACTGGGGGGTAGGCCTGGTATCTCCTGAAATACATCGGAATACTCACGAACGACTGGGAACGAGTCTAGGGGAATCACAACCTCCTTAGAGGTATCCTCCTCTATGTAATACAAATGAGCGGTCGATCCTCCCTCTGGGCGAGGCATCGCCACTACAAACATCTCTTGCCCCGGAATGACAAAAACAATACTCCCACCAAAATAATCTATCATGACCCTATAAGCAGCGAGCCAATCCATACCGATAATAACGTCATGCTCATGCATATCTAAGACTAATATGTCTGTAGGTAATACCAAGCTACCAATATCTACCCCCCACACCCCGGCATATAAAGAAAATAAGCGAACCATTTCCCAGTGGTGAGTCTACACACGTCACAGTGCTCTCTGCTGTGGCTAATAATCCTAAGGCCTTCGCAAAATGAGTAGCTATAAAACAGTGCGTCGCCCCAGTATCAAATAAAAATCGACCCATAGTACCATGGATAGGAAACATACCCTCAATCGCGGGTGGTGCCTGGGGAGCTGCTGCCTGGTGGACGTTATAAATACGTCCATACTACAACTGCCCCTGCTGTACTGGAGCTGCTGGAATGGCTGGTACCTGGGCTGGTGCTGGGAGGGTGGCTGGAAAAAGTGGTCTCTGTGGATCATTACGGGCACCCTGCTGCTATGGGGCCCTATCATCCTCTGGGCAATCCTGACACTTATGGCCATGCTTGTCGCGCACAAAAATCAACCTCTGAAGTTACTACTCCTCTAACCCTACTGCTGTCGGTGTTGGCCTTGCTGGCCCTGCTGACTTGGGGCTCTATTCCTCTCTGTACAATCCTAACACCTATGTTCATTCTTGCCACATCGGAAACACCTCCCTCTAAACTGTCTCACTTTACTACGTTGTTGTCTAGTCTCGCTTTCTTCTTGGTTTAGCTGGCCTTGATCAGAAATTTGCGAAAAAATGATGTCAGGTTGAGGACAATCCTTCCACTTGTGATTTGGTTGTACACATTTATAGCAGAGTTCCGAAATTCCTTGCTGGTCGGGTTGTAGTTCCTCCCTAGTCTGATTCAGACAAGATTGACGTTTATGACCGTTCCTTCCACATTTGAAACACCGCTTTGTGACTTTAGTTCGACCCCAACCTTATTGGCCCTTTACATAAATTTTGTTATCTCTGGAACTGTCTCGGTCTTGAGTAGTTTGTTGCCGAAATTTCGATTCCTTCACACGATTGTCAACTTTAGTCATATGAATTTAATCAACCTCTCTAGGTCTTTTTCCTCGTCTAAGCTGCATACTGCATTCGTGGTATTGTAGGACTTCAGTGGTAACCGCTTGTGCCATAATGCCTGCAAATTCGGCAGTTGGTACCCTTTTCGGAGACACCTGAGGTGCGAGTTGTCCTTGTTCATTAACTTCCCCAATGACCTTAGCTCGCTTGTCCTGACGGGCCATCTGAAAATGAAAATTTTAATCAGTATAAGTTCAACGTTCATATCGACAAATCGCAGAAGCACGAATTTGCAACGCATAAAGATGAATTCAACATTCCTAATGTTAGGGCTCTAAATCAAAGACGCTAAGCTGTAAATGAGATAGGCCGTACAGATCCTAAGGACACTAGAACCTGATGCTCTGATACCACCTGTGACACCCCGCTTAATTAAATACCGGGCGATCACTCCTTTATTAAATTAAAATCAATGTGAACAGTTGGTTCATTCTTAGCATCATTGTCGAAAAATAACTTTTTCCAAATTAAACACCCTAATTAATTAAGCTAAGTGTCAAAAACCATTTTGGACATTACTTTCCAAATTTTATTTAATAAACCAACATTTAAAACTTTGCATAATTCACAATTTAATAGTCACACCACAACCATCCTGGAACATACAATCCAAATAATCAAACATTCAACTAATTGAATCCCAACATTTAAAACTTAAAGTAAAACATCCAGATAGTAATAAATCCCAAAGTGAGAATACTAGAAATAAATGAATTATAATATCCCATAAAATACCTGAATAATGGAAACGGGCGACACATGCCCAACTAAATAAATATGCTAGGAGTGGAATCAAATAAGTGAAGTCGTCTAAGCAAGAGGCCTGCAACTCCAACCTAAGCTTCAGCGCGTTCCTTCCAAAGGATCCTATGCAAGACGCCCCTGTGGCTGGGCACCTATAATATATACATATATATACAAGAGAGAAGGAAAAAAAGAAATGGGTCAGAGACCGATAGTGTAAATGATTTAAAATTTGTTTAGAAAGTATTTAAAATGTTTACATGCCAATGCAACAACATATTAGTGCGGCACTCTCTTGAGAAATTCTCACCTCTCTTTTAATGTGCACACCTATCACACTAATCTTCCCAACAGTTTAACTTATCTTACATCGCACTAAACTTCCCAATGGTTTAACTTATCTTAGGTTACTCGTAAGATTTAAAACAATATAATTGTTTAAGAGGAAAATTTCATTCAGTAACAAAGCTCTCATTTTAACTTTATTTATTAATAAAGTTTCCCAATGTCATATTATACTTTTCAAAACAAGTATTTCAAATTTGAAGTCATTATTCATTTCTTACCTACCATAGCACCGTAGGTAGTTCCAAATTTCAGAAACTCACATATATATATATATATATATATATATATATATATATATATATATATATATTAAATACTCGTATATTATATATATTCTGACAGCACCCCACATAAAAATTATGGTGCGTGCATACTATGCTATCCAATCCCCGTATCACTCGTACTAAGGTAAATACAAGTTCGGAATCACTGTCGAACTGTATTAACACATACACAAACAATATTGAGGCGAAGCATAGATTCCAAGTCTCTAAGAGGATAGCACATGCCCCCACGTCTCTTAGGACCCTCTGAACTATTGATTCGATAGCCTGTACCAAGGATTTATATCTTCTAGGGTACGAGTTAATATCCTTCATAAAGTTCTCATCGAGATAAGACCGTCCCAGCGCGGTAACCTTAGGGATAGCAAGTAGCGCGGGCACGATTTTCACACATAGATAGTATAGGCATAAACACAGTCATATAACTATACTACTATTATCATATCAAATTAGGTACACCTCTAATCCCATAATTACGACATTTGTCCTTATTTCTCATTATTTAGTTCTCACGTATAACCGCTTATTTCTTACTTTAATTTGAGGGATCATTCCATCTTATTACGTAACACTCATGGATTCTATCCTCCCAAGTGTAGAATTCAGTAGGTACTCATCTAATTTCCAACGTAACTATCTTACGCGTCTCTCCCCTTAATACATAATTTCATCGTCCCGTATACGTAAATATCCCAAAAACACAACTCTCATCTTACATTAAAGGTCCCATAATTATTTATAAGTCCTACTGGTCTTCTTTATCTCCCAAGTCATTTTAATAAGGGTGTCCAAGGATTATTTCTCATTAAATTGAATTCAACTAATTTAAAAAGAGGAAATATGAGTCTGCCAGAAGGGGCGATCGATCGATGCGTCGATCGATCGACACTCCTAATTCGATCGATCGATCAAACAGGTATGCGAATTCTGCAGATTAGCAGTTACGGGTTTCACAATCCAACCTCAATCAAATCCAGATTTTTTACACCCAAACTCCCTAAAATTCGTACTATAATCAGTATACACCCATATTATTCATCTTCTATATAAAGCATGCAATTTTTCATCAATAACCATGGATTAATAGGCCAAAACTTCATAAAAATCTCAAGAACCCTAGAATTTCTTTAACAGGATTCTAATCAGTCTTTTTCCAGAAATTTCTACTCCTAATTCATCATAATTTCGTGGTTAAGCCTCTACATATGAAGGGGTTTCCATATTTGCATTCAAATCAATTCTACATGCAATTTTCCTATCTCCAACATGGATTTTCTTCTACCAAACTCATCCTAATCACCCTAGACTAACATGAACGATGCATTAAAGAAAATAAGCAAGATAAATACTTGCTTCGGAATTTCAAAGTTCTGATTTGATGACGAATTTGGTGTGGTTGCGTTCCCTGTTGCGCGATCTACGCGTTGGTGGTGGTGGCGGCGGTGCAACCGGATGAATTTTCGGTCTAGAATTGCTTTGAAAGCTCTCTCCTTCCCTCTCCTATGTCCGTCACTTGTCTTTGGTTGGGTTAACCCTAGAAGGCAACCTTAGACATCTGATATAACCCTTGAAATTTCGTGGGTTTAATTACCCAAAATTACAAAATGTCCAAAATGCCCTCCCGGGGTACTAATTAAGCCTAAAAATGCCCCGGGACCCAAACTGAACCCCCGGGTACACTTTTCTGACTATCTCGACCCTTCCGGACACTTTGGAGCACTCAAAATGACTATACAAGAAACTTATAATTTATTCACTTTTATTAATCAATATTTAGTCCCGACGCGATACGGGCGCGTCCCGACTCAAATTTCCAAAATTGTCATTTTATTCACTCTTGACATTTAACAGAACCAATATTATATTACTTTACTCATTAGTAATATTCAACAACAAGTTTCCCATAATTACTAACTCACATCACGTTAATAATTATAAAGTGATTAATTTCCGGATTTATATTAAATTAATAACTCACCTTAAATTTAATAAATCCCCAAATTAATATAGCATAAAAATACGGGGTATTACATTCAACAGCTTGCAGAACAATTTTTACTCTCTCAAATGTAAACTTCCTATATGACTTCGTATAAATAAGTCACGAACAAGAAGTAAATATTACTTCATGTATGGATTTGTATAAACAAGTCACGAACAAGAAGTCTTATCTGATTAAGTTAAAGGAACACAATCCTAAAATGCTTAGTCGGAAAGAATAATTTACTTCATGTATGACTTCGTAAAAACGAATCACGAACAAGAAGTTATTTAGTTCATGTATGGTTTTGTATAAACAAGTCAAGAACAAGAAGTGTAAAACTTTGTATACAACTAAAAAAATTAACAACAAATTTTACCTGACTAAGTTAAATGCTGATAGGCATGTAAATATTCCTAAAATATCGAGATACAAACATATATTCCACATACACTTAGTCACCACTGATAACTAATATTAAATTTGGATTAATATATCTAAGTGCAATAGTAAAATCAATGGCACTACAATCACAAGTTGATTGACTGATTAAAATAATCATAAGTTAACAACACAAACATATGGATTTTCAATCATAAAAACTGTATTACATTCAAATGAACAACATAATACATGAAAAGTATTCAACATGACGTTCCCCTTTAACTTTGGAGGTCGGTTGAGATGGTTTTACTCTTTACATTCGAATGGGAGGATCATCCAAAGTATAGGGAGAATTAATGAAGTTAAAATTCCTTAACACTATTCTGTTTCTTCTACTTGGCACATTGATCAGGTGAGGGGGATGAACAATCTCATGAACATCATGTAAGGCATAGTCACCTAAGTATTTAATGATCAAGCATCGGGGAATAGCATCAACATGGATCCATGAAGTGTCCAACTTGAAATGAGGATTATTACAATCTAATAGACGAGGCTCATTCCAATACCACAGCTGGCTATTATGATCATGCTTCAACAAAGCCAAACAATTAGTCCAACCCCATTTATAACTTTCACAATGGGACTGAGCAAGGTGATCATCTACATGACCTAAAGCTTCATTGTAGCCTTCCAAACAAATATGCCTAAGTTATTTGTGAAATTGAAGGGTCAACTTTTCAACTTGCTATTGAAGTTTATTTAAAACACTATCCTTCACCTTCAATTATGTGGATTGGTTGGTACGGGCTTTGTCGTTAGCTTCCAGCTTTGTAGATAAGTAAAAAATAGCCTACTTCTTTGCTTACAGTTTGATAACCTAATCGGCTAAGGTTTTTTTAGTCCTAGCTTCCTCAATAGCTGGTCAGCTTGTTCTTTACTATCTCGAAGATTGTACAGGTTTGGATTTCTTTACCATTTCAAGCTCTTCCATCAACCTGGCATTCTCATTCTCTAAAAAGGAGACACCTTCATCGGCACCACTAACAGAAGATTATTTCAAAGTTTCCAACTCATTATGGAGTTTGCTATTCTCTTCCTCTAAGAGATTGGTGATCCCTCTAGATTTATCAAGTTCACGATTCAATAAGAACTCATTTTTCCCGTATGCAGAGGCATATTTTTCCATTTTCTTCTCAAAAACCGAACCTTCACTCAATTCTTTGTATTTGGCTTCATAGTCGGCATGCAGTAAAGCTTTGGCTTCATTATGGTCTGCCTATAAGTATTTAATCATCTCAGAGTATGTAACATTGTTGGGCACAACCCGGTCAAGAAGGAATTTGAGATAAGTGTATGCATCCCTTGCTTGATCAGAAGCATCTGCGCCGAACAAGTCTGTTAATTATTCATCTATCAAGTCCAATTGACCAACTTTAAACATATTATTGCAGCGTTTGTGTAGGTCAAAACCAATAGAAGAAATTTGTTCCATCTTGGCAATGAACTAGAAAGATAAAGCAACAATTGATCAATAATGAAAGAAGTTAGAGAAATAGCTATGCATAAAAAATGACAAGTTAATTGAAGAAATAGTCCTTTCATTGGTAAATGGCGATATTACAAAAAAGGTAAATCGAAACAAGACAAAAAGAAGACAATAGAAAGGTGAAAAATACAAATACTAGAGGCCAAACAAGTCTACACCTTCTTCTAATCCTTCTCTACCTTAGGGTTTATCTCTTGGTCAACAGGAGGGGCACCTAAGCTAACATGAGCTTTGTCTTGTTCAGCTGGAGAAGTAATTGTGACACCCCACCTACTAAAATACTGGGTGGCCAGCCTGTGATCAAAATAAAATGTTGGTCTCATATGGATCATTCTTAGCATCACTGTCTAAAACTTTTTAAAGTTACTAACCACCTAGTAATTTAATTAGACTGGTGCCAAATTTTATCTTTCATTAATTAACAAGAGGCGAAAAATAAATAATATTAAATCATCAACACAACTAATAACTGAATCCCACACAGATAAATAACATAAATTAAGATAACCGAATCAACTATCGGTTCAAGAAGAGAATACAACAGTAACTGAAATAATAACTCGGATACACAAAGGCCGATAAGTAAACTAAATACAAAATATGAGGGCGACATGCCCAATTGAGTACTGAAAAGTTCCTACACTAGGAGTAAATGAAAGAAGCGCCTATAACAAAGTCCAACAACTTCCACATGAATTGCAGCTGCGCATTCCTGGATGGAATCCTCAAACTGGGCGTCCCTGTGGCTCGACACTTAAAATATTTTGGAAAATATTTTGACACGGGTCAGAGCCCAAGTAAAAAATTTTGAAAATATTTAGCAAGTAGTTAAATTGCAATAATTAAATATGCATGCACAATTTTCATATTTAAGCTAGTGTCGCACTCTCTTGAGACATAGCTCACCCTTCATCTAATGTGCTCACTTAATGCCTTCCTTTTACCTTTCCTAGTTAATATACCCCACCTAACTAGCCATAACATGTCTCCTTGTACATACTAACTTATTGTACCCACCCGTATTACCCATACAAAATGTTATCGAATTTCCATGTCTTTTATCCCACAATAAATTTTTCAATATATGCTTATTTCTCTCCATAATATAGTTATTCTTAATGTCACTATCTTTCTCTTCTACTAAACTCACACAGTAGAATAAAATCACACGTATACATATATCACTTTGTTATATATATATACCAACATTGTACCCCTAAGCTGAGTTGCGGTGCGAATATATTATGCTATAATGTCCTCGTACATCATCTACCAAACACACGTAGTAGAATAAATTACAAGTATATATATTTATCACACTAATTATATATATACAATACAACACACCTAGGTTGGGCCCTGCGGTGTGTGCATACTCTGCTATCAAGTCCCGGTACATCACGCACTATATAAAGGACTATGGATTTCGAATCACTCTGGAACCGTATCAATACAAATCACATATATTGGAGGGGAACATAGTTCACATACCCATGGGTCACACACATACCTACGCTCCCATGGTCAGCTGACTTATCAACTCACAAATAAGTCATTCACAGTCCTATATCCTTAAGGTACCAATCTAAATCCCCCCGAAGGTACATAAAGATAAGATGGTTCTTTTTCGAAAATTAACCTCCCGTGATAGCAAGTATGGAAGGTATGTCATACACATAATAAATCATACAAATCAGTATAGGTATAAACACAACCTATATCATATATTCCATACATAACATATATATCTCCCGAAGATCCGACGCATTATTTAATTTCAATTATACAACTCATCGTATATTCCCGAGTATCCCTCACTACTATAAGGATGCCAATTTTTCTTTAAAATATTGCAGTAGGTAATTCACTCATATCCTATTGATCCAAGTCATAGGTCCGCTCATCCCCCGAATTCATTACATTCCAAATTACACCGATTAATCTAATCAATTTCACATTAATTAATTTATTAAAGTAGTGTCACCCAACTACAATACTTTGACTCACTCATATGGTCTGTATCTTCATCCTTTAGAATTTGTTACACAAAAATCCACTATTAAGGTTAACACCTCTCGTTAAATTCACGATTCGATAATTTATTATATTTTTCTATAATAAATTAAACCTCCTAATCTGTGCCTAACTCCCATAGAACTAGCCTGAGAAATATCAAAGTCGAAACCCCGACCCTTAATTTAATTACTATCACCTCAATTAATTTTTTTTCCAAGTGGTATCTCTCAACCAAAATTCTCGGACTTTCTTTATTGGCCCGTATTTTAACCTTTTAGAATTCATTTCACCAAATTCGGTTAATAAGTTTAACACCCTTATTAAATTTAATAGTCCTTAATGCTCATCCCATAAGACTCTAAGTATTAAGTTCCATTTAATTTCTATCAATTAAATTCCACCTTAAGATACCAGCCCGTATGCTAAACTCATCCAAAATTCCCATTCGAATACGTTCGTATATTTTTGACATATATTATCAGGTGTCGTTCATTATTAATAATCCTTAATACATACCACGGATTTATCCCTATCTAATTCAAGGATAAAATAATGTTCCTTTATATTTTTCCAAAGTCCTTCACTCATCGACAGACATCTCCAAATAACCCTAATTTATTTCTTCCTAAAGATGTCGGTCTCGTGCACCCTATCATAGAAAAATCATATCAAATCCAAAAAATATTAGAAAAATATGAGGTCGTCACCCACGCGACCATGACGAAAAGATATACAATTTCATGTTTTACAATAACTGAAGGGGTTAATCGATCGATGAATTGGGTCGATTGATCGATCGAACGAATACCAATCATCTTCCCCGAGTGCTTTTTATATCATTTTTAAACTCCAAATCTTTCCAATTTCAATCCAGACCTCGATTACTTTACCTACGGTATTTATTTCTTCCATAAACATGTTCAAAAACTAATATATGACATTAATCCTCAGTGATTTTCATTAAAATTCTAGGGTTCATAAATTGGGTTCTTCTTACTACCCCTTAAATAACAATTCTCAATTCGATTCAATAATCCGAATTCAACAACAATTTCTACAGGTCTTTGATTCTAAATCACATTCTAGTGTAATATGATATGATTATCACATAAATTTCACCCTTAATGCTTAAATCCCTAAAACCTAGATGTAACATGTGATTCCCTCCAAAAAACGAATTCTGCTATGATAGCTCATCCTAAAATGAATATGGTTTACACCCACCATGATGTGAATCGCAATACCGTAATTTAAATGAAATCAACTTTAACTACTTGCCTGGAAATTTCGTAGAGTCTGATCCTTTGATGTAGATGGAGATTTTTACTTAGAACACATCAATCTCCTCTTGGCTCGACGCCCCAAATCTCTCCCACTTGATCCCTCTTTTCTCCTCTACAACTAGGGTTTTTCTAAAATGAATCATGGCTTCCATACCCTCTCATATTTTGATTTTATTATACCAATCCCGTTTTTAGGATTGTGGGCTTTATTAAAATGGCTAAATCACTCTTGTGTGGGTCCGATTATGCTTAAAAACGCCCCAAGACCGAATTACTAGCGCGATTACTCTATTTTGACTATCTCGACCCTTACGGACTCAACCGTGCACTCATAATTATCATTCGAGTTACTTAACTAAAATCTCAAACTACGACACATGTATTCTTAAAAGAAATAACCTGAATTAATTTAAATCTAAATTCTCCAAATAAATTGAATCTTCCAATTTAAATAGTTTCTCCAAATCATCAATTTAGTTTAAATTCTAATTCTCAAAATTAGCTAATTATGTATCCTAAAAAATAGGGGACGTTACATACTTCCCCCCTTACAAAGGAATTTCGTCCTTGAAATTAAGATGAGTCTAGTACTCCAAGCCTCGAATACTTCCTTAATCACAGGTTTCTAAGATCGCTACACATATTTCTACCCCATCTAATCACGAATTTTATTAAAATTACATTAATTTTTCAGGGCACCCATACACCCTATACCCGTGCATAACTGTACAAAGGTTACCCGACTCTACTAGTCTTAAATTGTAATACAACTTTCAACTTACAGTTATAACTACCTGAATGCATCATAACCAAGGTACCAAAACTACGTGCTAGTGACCAAACATCTCCCCACTTCCAATGTTGCACTAAGTTTCATGAGTGGGATGTCTCGTAAAGCGAAATCCAAACAAGGAACCCCCCGATACACTACTACCTAGCATTATTAATCGATGAGATACGTTTGGCCCTTAATCCATAGCACGTACCCACAAATCCCGTCTCCTAACATAAAAGTATACTTGACCATTTCATGTTACCAAAGACATCGTACAATTTAGTTCCCCTTACTATTACAAGTATCTTAGCGCGAGTCAATCACAACCAATATATCCTCTCTCGTTACTAAACATATCCACTTTAAATCTCATCAGTAAACATCCCTACTTACCGGGATCAAATGTAATATACAAACACTTACTCATAAGTCTATTATGAAACACACGATAACATATATACCCGAATATGTATATTAAACCCTTTTTCAGGTGATACCTAGAACATGTAAATCATATCTCAGAATAGCGAACACAAAGTTTCACCAAACTATATACTATAACCCAAACATTTCAGTATAATTATTAGTAACGTCTCGTACGTAATATATTTATCTCGAGCTCAACTCCACACTCTCGGCGTGGCTATGTCATACGATTATTCTCGATTACCCCAATTTGCAAATTAAGTCCTTCTCGACCCTGCCCCACCCATTAACTTGTGTTACAAAAATTTTCTCAGTGCATCCTTCACAGCACTATCGGCTCCACAAGCCATATATTGTATTAACTCTCAGCTTAAAGTTTTTCCTCTACTAGTTTAATAATTTAACCTTTAAAACCGATGCACTAGCATCCAATCACATCTCGCTATTCCAAATGTTTATTACGATCCATGTGTGTAACCTCCCATAACAAAGTTGAAAAGAACTTTCCCCAATGCACTATCCCCTAGCATTGTCGGTCATCGAAATCCATGCATTCCAAGCACATAACCAAGATATCATAAATTTTGTCTTCCAACACATAAATCAAATCATCTATACCCATGTCTCTCAAGGCGTCACACGATACTATGCTCTCACTATCACTAAGGTCTCAGCACTTACACAACAATGAGTTAAATCTCTCCACTCAGCGGTAAACTCGATATACACTGAATCACATTAGTAAAAGTCCCTATGCACCGGGATCCAATATAACTAGACCTATGTACTCTCTGAAGTCTATTTCATAAAAATATGTTCGCAACCTCGACCCTCTTTTAAGTTAGGCATCATAAAAATACTCATCCCACCCCGGAACAACGGACATAATAGGCTTGTTGTAACCGCTCACCATCGCTTAATAGTCCGTGCTTAGGATATAACCATACCTTAAATATTACCTCTCAAAACGAGATAGCCTCATAGGATATATATATCCTCTCAGTTTTCACACCCACTCCCCTGCGGATGGATCTAAAGAGAGCCCTTATACTCAATGGTGAATAACCACACACTATAATTGTATTTACGATACCTCTACTAAACCTGTTTCACATGCGAATCTACAATAACACTCGTCATTCTAGACGAATTTTCCCTATCCTCGCTTGGGTATTTTCACCACGAGTCCATTTTCAACTTATGAACCCTTTTGATTCTCCGTATCCACCTCATTGGGCACGAAGTTAGCTAAAATAGTCAACTCTCCTTCATGTCTGGCCTTTGTCCGACCATACTAAAGTAGGACTGAAATTTCCTTTACCCCTCTGTTTAAACAACCGACGAAGGGATTTGCGATTAAACCGCCCCCTAATTTCCTCGTTATTCATGGTATCTCTACATGGTTGTGGTGACCAGCTCCCACCACTACTACGCCACTCCTATGAGCCAAAATTTTGCCTAAAATTTATTTTGGGTGTCACTGCACTCCACCCTACTCAATTGCCTTTGGGTTATCTCTTTCCATTAACCCGTTACACTCCCCCTCTTTACCGAATCCTCACGGATGGCTCTCTTCAAAGGATTTCCCCCAACTCTTCCCCTTTACCGACTACACTGGGTGAGTCTGAATATGCACTACCGCTTTCTACGAAGGTGTTTTGGGAATCTAATGCACCCTGATGTTTACCTTAATGCCGTCTATCATAAATAATAATTATCATGACTTCTATTGCAATAACCATTTCCAGAATATTCCATACCTTCTACTGAGCCTCCCCTCCTGCAGTCCTTCTAACGGCCCTCACTAGTCATCCCAAAGTTGTTCAGTGTACGAAGACAAACCGAACTCGTATATAAATTGCATCCACTATACTTAATGGAAGGAGAACGTAAGTCACATGCGTGAAGGAATACAATAATCCTATAATAAGGCTCTATAGCAAAGAACGCTATGCTGAAACGTAATAAGTCGTACAGATCCTAAGGACTCTAGAAATTGATGCTCTGATACCATCTGTGACACCTCGCCTACTAAAATACTGGGTGGCCAGCTAGTGATCAAAATAAAATGCTGGTCTCATATGGCTTATTCTTAGCATCACTGTTGGAAACTTTTTAAAGTTACTAACCACCTAGTAATTTAATTAAACTGGTGCCAAATTTTAACTTTCATTAATTGACAACATGCGGTAAATCAATAATAATAAACCACCAACACAACTAATAACTGAATCCCACACAAATGAATAACATAAATTAATATAACCGAATCAACTATCGGCTCAACTATAGAATACAACAATAACTGAAACAATAACCTGGATACACAAAGTACGATAAGTAAACTAAATACAAAATCTGAGGGAGATATGCCCAAATGAGTACTACAAAGTTCCTACACTAGGAGTAAATGAACGAAGCGTCTATAACAAAGTCCTGCAACTTCCACATGAGTTGCAGCTACGCATTACTGGATATAATCCTCAAACTGGGAGTCCCTGTGGCTGGACACCTAAAATGTTTTGGAATTTTTTTTGACATGGGTCAGTGCCCAAGTAAAAGTTTTTAAAAATATTTAGCAAGCAGTTAAATTGCAATAATTAAATTTTCATGCACACTTTTCATATTTAAGCTAGTGTCGCACTCTCTTGAGACATAACTCACCCCTCATCTAATGTGAACACTTAACCCCTCCCTTCTACCTTTCCTAGTTAAGCTACCCCACTTAAGTAGCCATAACAAGTCTCCTTCTACATACTAACTTATTGTACCCACCCGTATTACCCATATAGTATGTTATCGAATTTCCATGTCTTTTATCTCATTATAAATTTCTCAGTATATGTTTATTTCTCTCCATAATATAGTTATTTTTAATGTCACTATCTTTCTCTTCTACTAAACTCACATAGTAGAATAAAATCACACGTATACATATATCACTTTGTTATATATATACCAACACTTACTCCTAAGCTGAGTTGTGGTGCGAGTATATTATGCTATAATGTCCTGGTACATCATCTACCAAACACACATAGTAGAATAAATCACAAGTATATATATATATATATATATTTATCACACTAATTATATATATACAATACAACACCCCTAGACTGGGACCTGCGGTGCGTGCATACTCTGTTACCAAGTCCCGGTACATCACGCACTGTATAAAGGATTAAGGATTTTGAATCACTCTGGAACCATATAATTACTAATCACACATATTGGAGACGAACATAGTTCACATACCCATGGTTCACGCACATACCTACGCTCCCATGGTCAGCTGACTTATCAACTCACAAATAAGTCATTCACAGTCCTATGTCCTTAAGGTACCAATCTAAATCCCCCCGAAGGCACACAAAGATAAGATGGTCCTTTTTCGAAAATCAACCTCCCATGATAGCAAGTATGGTAGGTATGTCATACACATAATAAATCATACAAATCAGTATAGGTATACACACAACCTATATCATATATTCCATACATAACATATATATCTCCCGAAGATCCTAAGTATTATTTAATTTCAATTATATGACTCATCGTATATTCCCGAGTATCCCTCACTACTCTAAGTGCGCCAATTTTTCTTTAAAATATTGCAGTAGGTAATTCACTCATATCCTATTGATCTGAGTCATACGTTCGCTCATCCCCCGAATTTGTTACATTTCAAATTACACCGATTAATCTAATCAATTTCACATTAATTAATTTATTAAAGTAGTGTCACCCAACTACAATACTTTGACTCACTCATATGGTCCGTATCTTCACCCTTTAGAATTTGTTACATAAAAATCCACTATTAAGATTAACACCTCTCATTAAATTCACTATTCGATAATTTATTATATATCTCTATAATAAATTAAATCGTCTAATTTGTGCCTAACTCTTGTAGAACTAGCCTAAGAAATATCAGAGTCAAAACCCCGACCCTTAATTTAATTACTATCACCTCAATTAATTTTTTTCCAAGTGGTATCACTCAACCAAAATGCCCGGACTCTCTTTATTGGCCCGTATTTTAACCTTTTAGAATTCATTTCACCAAATTTTGTTAATAAGTTTAACACCCTTATTAAATTTAATAGTCTTTAATACTCATCCCATAAAAATCTAAGTATTAAGTTCCATTTAATTTCTATCAATTAAATTCCACCTTAAGATACCAGACCGTATGCTAAACTAATCCAAAATTCCCATTCGAATACGTTCGTATATTTTTGACATATATTATCAAGTGTCGTTCATTATAAATACTCACAAATACATACCCCAGATTCATCCCTATCTAATCCTAGTATAAAATAACGTTCCTTTATATTTTTCCAAAGTCCTTCACTCATCTACGGACATCTCCAAATAACCCAAATTTATTTCTTTCTAAGGATGTCGGTCTCGCGCACCCTATCGTAGAAAAATCATATCAAATCCAAAAAAAATCAAAAAAATACGAAGTTGGTGCCCTCGCGACTGTGACAAAAAGATATACAATATCTTGTTTAACAATGATTAAAGGGGTAGATTGATCGACGAATTGGGTCGATGGATCGATCGACCATATACGAGTCATCTTCCCCGAGTGCTTTTTCCACCATTTTTAAATGCCGAAGCTTTCCAACCTCAATCTTGACCTCGATTACTTTATCTCCCATATTTCTTTCGTCTATAAACATGTTCAAAACTAATATATGACATTAATCCTCAGTGATTTTCATTAAAATTCTAGGGTTCATAAATTGGGTTTTTCTCAATATCCCTTAAATAACAATTCTCAATTCGATTCAATAATCCGAATTCAACAGAAATTTCTACAGGTGTTTGATTATAAATCATATTATAGCTTCATATGATATTATTTTCATATAAATTAAACATCAATTTCACCCTTAATGCGTAAATCCCCCAAACCCAGATTTAACATGTGATACCCTCCAAAAACGAATTCTGTTATAAAAACTCATCCCAAAATGAATATGGTTTACACCCACCATGATATGAATCGTAATACCATAATTTAAATGAAAGCAAGTTTAATTACTTTCCTGGAAATTTCGTAGAGTCTGATCCTTTGATGTAGATGGAGATTTTGACTAAGAACATATCAATCTCCTCTTGGCTTGACTCCCAAAATCTCTCCCACTTGATCGCTCTTTTCTCCTCTGCAACTAGGGTTTTTCTAAAATGAATTATGGCTGCAATACCCTATCATATTTTGATTTTATTATGCCAACCCCGTTTTTAGGCATTTGAGATTTATTTAAATGGTCCAATCACTCCCGTGTGGGCCCGATTATGCTTAAAAACGCCCCAAGACCCAATTACTACCCCAGGTGCTTTATTTTGACTATCTTGACCCTTTCGAACTCAACCGTGCACTCATAATTTTCATCCGAGTTACTTAACAAAAATTTCAAATTACGATACATGTATTCTTAAAAGAAATAACCCGAATTAATTAAAATCTCAATTCTCCAAATAAATTGAATCTTCCAATTTAAATTAATTCTCCAATTTAAATAGTTTCTCCAAATCATTAATTTAGTTTAAATTCTAATTCTCCAAAATTAGCTAAATTATTAATCCTAAAAAATACGGGGTGTTATAGCAATTGACTCAATGGCCATAGAAGATTCCCCCGAACCTACATCATCATAAATTTTATCATCAAGGTTGGGAGGGGAGCCGAGATCGTGCCTCAGAAATAGCTCTGAGTCTTCAGCAGTACCGACTTCCCTCAAAGCTGTCTACTAACCTTCCTTGAAGAATTTCTTTTTAGCATACGCTATTTGGCATAAGTAGTAGAAATGGCCTTATCACAGCCCTTGTTGAAGGAATCCTCTCTGGTTTTCTTTCTTTTGGCCTTCTCAACAGTTAGGTCACCAGACAGTTTGGCTACTTTCTCTTCAAGAACTTTTTCCATGCGTTCAGCTTGAGCAGAGGCCAAAGTAGCCACACTCAGAGTTTCATCATCTTTTTGCTGTGCTTTTTCAAAAACCCCAATCTTCTCCTCCCAAATCTTCTACTGTGTCTCCAAAGCATGTTTAGACCCTTCCAGCGATTTCCTAAGACCCTCAAAGGCTTCCTCTACTTCTTCCAAAGAAGAACTTAGTTTATCATCCTTCTCTAACATTTGATTGTAATCAATCAAGAACTGCAAGAAAAGAATTAAGTCATTATAAATCAAGGAGGACATGAACAATATCTGACCAACTTTAAAATATGAAAACTTACCAAGGCTAAAATTTGAGTATCCCTCTCTAATAGTTTTGATCGGGACATGGAGGCAGCAACAACTCTATGATCTGGGAGGGTACCATCCTTAACCAACTTCCTAGCCAATCTAGGACTAAAGGCTACAAACGAGCCATTAGGAGATAGGACCTTACCAACCAGTCCTAGTTAATCGACATCAATAACCTTCTCAACCTGCTTATCTACATGACATCCTCTTAGTCGCTTGAGATGAGACTCATCATTTTTGGTGGCTGGGGGCTTCTTGATAGCCTCAACCTTTTTATTTTGGGTATTGCTATCAACTAGTTTCTTAGCACCAACAGTAGAGTCCTCCTCTAAGAGATTGGGAATTTTTCTTTTTGCCATGCTAACAGATAAGGGAAGATCAGAGTCAAAAGAAGAAGAAGTGCCACCAGTAGTAATTTCAGCACCAACACTATCAGATTCAGTAGCCGAGGAAGAAGACACCAGATCCCTCTCCAAATCTATTACAATTGAAGGCATATCATTTGTTAACCGATCTACAAAAGAGGTAATGGAACTTTTATACTCTAACAACATACAAGCTGATCATGGATGATCTTGTCCTATCCTTTGGTTAAGACCCAATAAGAATCTAAGTTCTTCCAAATGTACTTCACCTAGTTTGGGGAACTTCCTCTTATGTTCTTCTACAACAAAGCAATAAGCAGTAACAGTTAGCATACATCAGAAAAGAAATCAGTAAAAGTAAAAAAGGGCAAGAATTGAAATAACAACCTATCCTATTCCCTAACTGAGGGCATATGGGACCATGGTAGGCTACTCCATTCTCAAGTGGAGCATGTTTCCAATTCTCAACTATTAAAAAGTGATTCTAATTATCCTTACTAGTACCAGGAAGATTCAACACTAAAGCCCTATTGGCTTGTCTGGTTTTCAGATAATAGGTGTTCTCCCCCGTAATAGCCCATTTATAGTAGAACATAATCTCTAGAATCCCAATATGGGTTCCATATATTTCATTCAGTCTATTCACACCACTAACGATCCTCCACGTGTTAGGGTCTACTCTTGCTTGAACGACATTGAAAAATTGGTAAAAATGAAAAAGAAAAAAATTCAATGGAAATGTGAAACCACACTCAGCAATAAACAAAGTTGGGATCCAATAACCCTCAACCATAGAATATACATCTAAAGAGCCATGGGGTACTTCTAAATCAACCCAATAGGGGATTTTCTTTTCTACCATAAATTCCTCTAGAGAATCATCGTCAACTATGTGAACCATGGTTCAGAAAGAAAGGAAATGAAGAAAAACAGAGAGAAAGAAAGAATTCTTATAGAAGATTAAGGATTCGGCAAGAACTATGGAAGGAAAATACGAATGACAGCAATCGATCACAAAAAAGCTCAGGAATAGCTGCTACAGTTCTAAAATTTAGGGTAAGGTAAAATTTGGAAAAGCCTTTCGCCTTTTATAGATTGTCTCAAAAATAGCAAAAATAATGATTAAATGTACCAACTATTGACATTCTAACGGCTTCATGATACAAAGGGTGTAAAATACCCATTTACCCTTTGACGATTCGATAAATTTCAATTATTCACAAAAAATGCCATCTTTAAACAGGACCGATAAAGTTTTATAAGTGTGGGAGGTCGCCTACCGACCAGACACCATGAAAATATTCCAAGCTACTTCCAGAATTGAATGGTCTATGATTTCACTCAAGCATAGAGAATTGGGGGATTCTGTTGACACCAAAAATTATCCACCTACGTGGATCGATCAGAAGTGAACACTTGTCCTACTATGTGACCGAAATTCTAATCAGCAGAACATCAAGAATGCCGACCATCAATACTAATGAAGCGTAACCATACCAAGGGTCTTACCACACGTGGTTCATACAAATCGTCACATTCATTATGTACGGGTGTAAATGCTTAAATGTAGGCATTCCATCCCTTGATATTCCAACCCTTAATCTTTAGGTCATTATAAATACAATGTATCCTGTTCATGAAGGGCAAGGTAGAACGGATTCTAGGTTATTCTTATTGACAAGAGTACCTAACTTTTTATAACCTCTGAAATCAATACTATAAGAGTGGACGTAGACTTTCTTACGTAGCTCAACCACTTTAAAAACATTGTGTCTCTCTTTTATTTATCATTGCAATTATATATTTTATCCGTGATTATAAAATTGGATCAAGTTCAGTTTTTTACATCAACAATCATATTGATCTTGAAATCTTTAAGGGTTTTATTATTTGGTTATTTACATTTATCATATAACAATGTGGAGCAATAAAGAGACATCCACAATAGTTGAGATAAATGAAGTTAGAATGGAGTTCACTGAGTTCATTTATAACTATAGTAGGTCACTTATTAACTTAAAGGCTAAATTTATTTTGTTGGGATTGTGGGCTGATGCTTTTTATTCAGACTTTTCTTGGCCATGCGTGCTGGTGATTTGAAACCATTGTATTTTAGATTATACATGGACATGATTCCGGTTCTTGGAATATCAATTGTTTATTTGTTTATGAAGTTAATGTTTATATTCTGAATAAACTAAATAGGTTAGTTTCATGTAAAAATAAAGGAGACTCTGTAAAAAAAATTAAAACGTAATGAATTACAATATTTACTTTATTGGCACTTGCGAGAATTTTTTTGATTTTATTAATTTTTACCAATTGCATTCGATATTAACTTTGTTTTTTGTATATATGCATATTGAGACTATGTTTGGTCATGCGGACCGGAGATTTAAAATGATTATTTATTAAAATTTTATACTTAGAAATGCATTCGGTGATTGATATTTAAATTGTTGGTTTGTTTTTTAATATTTATATTCTTGATAAACTAAACAAGCCGGTTCACATAAAAACAAAGGAGACTTTTTTGAAATTTTCTAAAACGTAAAGAGTTACGATATTTACTTTGTTAGGTTGTGGCAGATAATATTTTTTTAACAACTTCATTCTATGTTCGCTTTGTTGATTGTATATGTTATAATGATGATGATGTGGTTCATATATTATCATAGTTGAGTCAAGTTGACTTATTTTACATATTACCAATTAATTAATTGTTCAATTTGTTGAATCCTATTGATTTGGATTGTCTATGCGGGTGGTTATCAAGAAGTGAGTTAGGTGAATGTAGTTCATTTTTACCGTTGAATGCAATTGTTTAGTACACTTCTTTTTATGTGAATTATGTTAAATAGTTCACCTTTTTGTCAGACGTTATGAAATTGTAATCATTAGTTATGGATATTTTCAATGTTAGTTGTGGTATGAATATTACTCCTTGGTACATTCGAATTAGTATATATTTTGGTAGTGGGATTTCAAGTTGAATTAATGGTGGGTAATATAGTAACTTTGAGGTTAAATTATTGTATTTTTTTCTTGTGGTTGTAGTTGATTAGGCAATGAAAAACATATAACTATTGTACAATTGAAGGTGGTTTGATGAAGGACTAATTTATATAAAAAAATATGACCTTTTATATTGATTTTTACTAAAATGGCATAATTAAGTCTCTCTTAAAATTTGTGTTAAAAATTTGACCTTTTATTAGAATTTACATTGCTAAAGTGAGATAAATTTGAAATGACTACACTATATTTTATCAATGTTTATATAAAACTGTGATAAAAATGACTTTTTTTACCACGCTTTTATGAATATTCTTATCACCTCTATTTATCACAATTTCTGAAAATTTTAAAACTATGATAAAAGGCTTTTTATCACGATTTTTAACCGAGATAAAATAGCCTTTTTCTTCTAATGAATCTCTCAAACTAGGTGAAACCTATGCTCAATGTTCCTAACCCTTTTATAGGTTATGGATTCTTTCAAACTTGGAATCGTCCCATTATTAACGCAAAAAAATGTAACAACCAATTGAACTAAAGGAACCTCATGCAATCCACATAGGAAGTTACCAATCCATATAGCACTTTTGTTTGCCTCCTAAGTGGAAATATTTTTTTCCACCGCGGTGGAGTCAACGATACATGATTTCTTCACACTCCTCCAACTTATAACCCCACCTCTTGGGGTAAACACATATCCCGAGCTATAAATCTTGGAATCCTTATATAACTAAAAATTGAGTCTTTGAACCTAAAAGTTACAAGGCTATTAGAATTAAATATGCTAACCACACCAACAATAAAAAAAATATTTGGTTTACCGCAAAAAATAGCATATATGAGACTGCCCATTGACCAAGCACTAGGTGTATTACTTATCCGGTCTATATTATCAAGTGTTTTAGGACACTGATCCCGAGATATATTGATTCTATATTTGAAAAGACAAACTTGTCTTGGAATCCCAATGCTAAACTTGTGAATAAAACATCCATATAAATGGCTTGGGATAAGTCCGACCTTCTTTTTATCGAATCTAGAGAAAGCTTGATTATAAGGATATGGATGGCTTGTATTAAGTTCTTTATATCGAGCTACCCAGACAAACACACTCTTATGTAAGATAATATACCCACCTCATTCCCAATTAGGAAAATATCATCCATATATTATACCAAAAATACCACCACGTGTCTGTTATTCCTCTTATATGCACCAGTATTATTCAGACTTCTATCAAAATCAACATTTGATTGCCTAATCAAAACGAATATTCTAAGACCTTAGTGTTATCTTAAGTCCATAAATGGATGTCTTAAGCTATCAAACTTTGCTTTTCTGATAAATTACTATGAATCCCCTTGGGTTACATCATAAAGATGCACTCGCCAAGAAAATTGTTCAAGAATGCGGTATTCAATTTAAAAGAATCCCAATAGACTTTAGCAAGGCTATATGCAAGAAGATTTTATCATAGTCAATCACCTTATTTCCGAATAAAATCTCTTGCAACAAGCCTTACCTTAAAGTTTTCCACCTTCCCATCTATCTATCATTTAACTTCTTGTAGGTCCACTTCCTTCCAATGGGTTTTATCCCATAAAAAGTCTATAAGCTCAAAATTTTGATTTGAATACATTGAATTCATCTTGGTTTCCATAGTCTTAAGGAAATGCTAAAAGTCCTTATCTTTGAATACCACGTTCTAATTCTTAGGACCCGGTTCGTGTTCACCTAGGATCTCACCAAAATTTTCACCTAAACCACCAACCTGATAAGATGTCTCGTGATGCTCTCACTATGATGTGACACTATTTGTGATCTATTGTAAATAACATGTGTAACATAATCATCAATAATTCTCCCACTACTATAAGTAATGCATTAATGATATTATGTTATTTTCTTCCTGTACGGGTGGCCTAACAACAATGATACTATGGTGTTCCATTTTAATATCTTGTAATTTTAGCTTACTCCTACGCTCGTGGTTTATTACATAATCCTATTTCAAGAGCCAGACATTAATATAATCAATGCCCTTCTTGTTCTTAGGAATATGATATAAACTACCATTCATATGTTTGGGATAACCAATAAAGAGACATAATTCTATCATTCATTTTAACTTCCTTGGCTCCTTCCACAAGACTAGCGTTAGCACCCCCAAATTTGAACATGTCCTAGAATGAGATTGAGACCACTCCATAGTTTCAAAGGATTTGAAAATACCGAATAAGAAGAAATTAATTCGAGAATGTACATAACCATCTCTTATGTAAAATTCCAATACGAATCTTGCAGTCCTGAATAACCTACCATGGATCTTATCATATCTAAAGGAGTGTTATACCTACATTTACTCTGTATCACTCCGAAGTTGAATACACAGTGCAGACAATTGGTATATAATCCTTACCTTCGATAAATGATTCCTGAACTCTCTCAAGAGGTATACACCCCCACCATAAAATCCTATGGTTTGGATTAGTTTACCTCACCCATGTTCCATTTTGGCCATATACACTTTGAATAAGACAAAGGCTTTAGACATGTAGTGCATACGGTAATCATTAATGAAATCAGGATGGATTATATGATTTCCTTGTTAAATAATTAAAAATCTAACACCTTGTGATTTTGCGCCGTAATTTTTTTTGTTAAATTAAAAATTTTGAAAATGTAATTTTTGAAATCTATTTAATTTTGGTATTTAAAAATGTTGGTTGTCATATATAAAAATAAGTTTTTAAGTGGAATTTAAATCGGGATTAAAAGTTGAAAATTATAACTTTTTATATAAAAATCAGGGGAGGATCTAGCCTAAGGAGGATAAAAAAAATCGGACCATCCAATCGAGTTGAATTTTTGTTAGCGGATTTGTCTCGTAGTTATCTACAATATATCAAAATTTGAATCAATTTCGACAGTCCGATCGTCCGTAATGTATTTTTGAGTATTTGTGTTTAATTATGACTCAAATTCTTTTTGGTATATAAACATAAAGTCAAGGGTTTAAGACTTTAAAAACACATTTTATCCCTCTAAAAAATCAGTAGCCTCCCATAATTTCAATCTCTCTATTCTACAAAACCTATATCCCATTTAAACCAATTTTTAACCTAAGATTTGGAGATCTAAACCTAATTTTCTCAAGATCGTTCAAATGGGTTTTCATCATTTTCTCGAGAGGAACGGAACCATCCAATCAAATTCTTCAAACGATTTTTATAGACATGAATACTTATATTGCTCCCCTTTGGTATTATGCATTTTAAATGTTTCCTAAACACTAATAATTATTGTTTTCTTAAAATAAATTAGAAAGACCAATTAGGAAAAGTGAAACTAAATTTGGGACTATTTTTATTCAAATATCTAATACAATTTAAGACTCAAAACCCTTGCATTCTTAGGTTAGAGGTTGGGATTCTGTTTGAATTTATGACGTTCACATGTAGAATAAATTGTAGGGATGTAATAAATTTATTTCGACATTTATAACCACATTAATTATGTAAATCTTTTAGGGTAGGGTTTTATTGTTGTATTGCTCCAAAAAATATGCATGTGAATAGAAATCCGATAAATTGACAAGAAAATGAATGCCATAATTAATATTAATTAAATGAACATAAATCAAATAAATAGTGATCTTTCGATGAATGTAAAGAATCATTATTATAAGTTGAAAATAGGCCATTCGTGATGCGTTATGTTATTACTAATTGATACCGTGAGGACGATGGGATTGTTGGGGTAGTTAGTGTTCTCACCTTATTTTTAGGTTTCTTGCTAGGTATGGGACTAGTAGGTAGACCTTAACGCTTTCTAGGTATGGGACTGGATAGTGTGGGTTTTTATGGATCGATGATTTTGGGATGGGGTTGATTTGTACGTCATTTACGTTGGATCACGTGACTAGGTGCGAGGATAGGTGGCAGCTAATGGAGGTGATACGCTTGCGTTTTGGAGACCTCTGGGTATAGGACTAGGGGTAAGTTGAGGAATTTATGCTCGAAAAAGGATGGGGCTAATAGAAAATTATGAGAACTTGAGATAATTGATGATTAATGCCTAGGAATTAGAACGGGCATGAAAAGAAATTTGCATCGCGAGTATGTACAGTACGGGGCAACTGGTTATAGAGGCGTGGGTGTGTGTTAGCGTTATGAGTATGTGCGAGACTGATAGAAGCCGGATGGATATAGTGACGTGAAGAGCTATCAGATATCGGGTTAACTGGCTATAGTGAGGGGAATGGGTGTGGTGTGTTGGAACATTAAGTGCGCCAAGAGTGTGTACAAGACCGATAAGGGTTCAACTGGCCATAGCGGTGTCCCATGAATAAAAAAAATTGAATAATTAAATTAAGTAAGAATAAGAGCTAAGGTTTGGATCATAGATGAAATTAAGTAATCAGGCTTAAATAATTTGGGTGACTTATTTATGTGGGTAGATAGTGGTACTTTACTTTTACTCGCATGCTAATATATATCTCGTTTAATTTAAAATGCTCTATTGTGATGTTTATCACATATAATGCTATTGTCTGGGTTCACGGACCCTAACTGGGAGGAGTACCTAGTATCCATGTAGTGGGCTCTGAACCATTTTGTTGACTAACATTTCAGGTATAGTGCTGGAGTAGTTGCACAGGAGTGATTGGAGATATTTTTGAAAAGTGAGATGGAAATTCATTTTACTTGATTTATTAGTTAGATTTACTTTCCTTTTCGTTTCTTTTATTATGAGACTTTTATTTATGAATTTGGTGGGTCAATTGGTTCCACAGTTGTTTATGATTTTAGTCAAATATTTAAAGTTGGATTATTTCACTTATATTTTATATTTATTTGGAGTTGGATTTATTTCGAAAATAGCATTGTGATGGATTTTTATTTCGAATGAATGGGTATGTTTGTTTGGAAATTTAATTATATCTTGTGGAAAAAAAATTAAAATGTCTCATAAATCTGTCACATTGTGACACCCCACCTAATAAAATATTGGGTGATCAGTCCTATACAAAATTAAAACAAGAATCCCAGTTGGATCATCCTTAGCATCACTGTCGAAAACTTTTTAAAACTTACTAACCACCTAATATTCCAAAAGCTGGTGCCAATTTTAACTTTTTGATTTAACAAAATAGTACATGCGGAATTAAACATAAACCATTCACACAACTGAATGAAAATAAACTGAATCATTAATTAAACAATTTGCCGAACAAACCATCTGCCACCAAAGTGAGATAATCCAAAACAAATATCCAACACAAGAATAAAACAAATCTAAAACTGAACTGAAAGTCTGGGCGACATGCCCTAAATAAAACTGAAACTGATACAAGATTCATACTCTATGAATGAATGAATGATGCGTCTAATCCAAATTCCTGCTAGAATCCACATATGCCGCAGCTCCGTGTCCCTGGAATAGAATATCAATCCTGGCGTCCTTGTGGATGGACACCTAAAAGGTTTTGAAAATAGTTTTATAGCAAGGGTTACAACCCAAAATATTTTGAAAATATTTAGCAAGTGAATTAACTACAGTAATTTAAAATGCATGAATGCGCTTCATATTTAAGTTAGAGTCGCACTCCCTTGTTGAGATTCCCACCCTCCACTATTGTGCACACCTACCGGTTACCTTAACCCCACCTAGTCGTACTACCCCGTCCAACTAGTCCTGGTATAACCTTCCCTTTCCGTACTACTCTAACCCGAGTATAATGATTCTTGAATTATAAGTTATCTCACAATTAACTTAATTAATTCCTCTTAAATAGTAGCATATAACCGTGTCACAAGTTATATAAAGCAAATACATCACACACTGTATTATTACCTGTATATAATATTTATTACCATATATACGTACCTTTACCACAATATCCACACATATAATATACGTATATCCATCCCTTTGAGTATACCATCGTCGGATGATTCTCTCTAAAATGCTATCTCACTAGGTGTGCTCACAAAACCTAGCACTACACCAAATCCTGCGAATGGTCATGCCCAGTGGGTCACGGCCCAAGTCCGCGACCAGCTGGTCGCGAACTTGGGCCGTGACCCACTCAATATTTGGCGTGACCATATTTATTATCACACTAAATTATCTATGTTCTGGAAGTGGTCACGGCCCAAGTCCGCGACCACTGTGGTCGCGGACTTGGGCCGTGACCAGGTCGTGACCATCTTGGCGCCAAACTCGCGCCAAAATTCCATCCAAGCTTGGTCGCGGATGGGTCACGGCCCAAGTCCATGACCCATGGCATGACAAAGAAGAAAGTACACACATTGAGGGTCACGACTTAGGGCCGTGACCATTTCTGTGTGTGGGTCACGGCTATGGGCCGTGAGCATCCCTCATTCAAGCACTAGTGTTGATAAAAAGGGTCGCGCATCATAGATTGAGGGTCACGGCTATGGGCCGTGACCATTTCTTGGTATGGGTCACGGCTATGGGCCGTGACTAATAGGCAGTACACATCCCACTTAGCTTCATTAATGGGTCGCGGTGGATGGGTCACGGCTCTAGGCCGTGACCAGTGTGAATCCTAAAACAACCTCAAGCGCCTCATATTTTCATTTCCCCGCTCATATCTTTTTTTTCTTCCCCAAACGTTGGTACTAGGTCGGGATTAGCAGGTGCGATGTTGCGATGTTGCGTATGGAGTAAGAAACAGTGGGTAGCAGGTGCGGTGGGTTGAAGGTGCGAGGTTTATTCCCCAAACGCTGGTAGCATTCATGGAGATTTCTTCCCCATTCTTTATGGAGGTTTAATGCTATGGAGGTTTCCTCCCCAATATGTATGGAGGTTTAATGCTATGGAGCCTTTAACTATGGACGATTTTCTTTATTTATGTGCAGTTATTGTATGGAGGTTCCAATCAAAACTGGCAAGGTTTGCTTCTTATTCAGTATTTATGTGCAGTTATTGTATCCCAGATTTTCTTTTCTTTTTCACTATACATAGTTGGTGTTATGCAGATAGTGAAGCCGAGACCGGTACAGGATGCAAGTATTCCTGGGATGCTTGGAATGTTTCAGATTGTACGTATTTCTGCCTCTTCATTTATAGTCATTATACAGTTTCACGATACTCCCCGTCCCTATCTTGCAATCCTTTTTTATTTAGTTTCTAAAGTAATATATAAAACTAATTAGATTACCAGGTTACCCAATTGAACACTACCTATGAGGTGCGTAGCGAAGGTATTTAATCATCATTTTTGGGAGGATAAATTTGAAAACTAATTTTTCCCCTTCAAAGAGGGACTATTTATTAATTTGGGACGGATGGAGTAATAATTTATAAGTTCAGTTTTACTACTGACACAATTACTTCGAGGCATCATTATTTTATTGAACTTATGGATGCATCATTGTTATGCTTCATATGATTATGTGGCAGATTGGGTTGTAGATGCCTCATTTTTAGTGCATGGCTATTTTCCATACATGAATGTTTTGGATGAAACGCTAATTGTGCTTGTGCTTCTTATTAGTTTGTGTTAATAATATCTAGATTTTATGTTCCAATCTTTGGGTATACTGTTATTTTCTTTCTCCACTGGGTTTTAAATGTTTGCTTCATTTATTTTCTTTCTTTATTTCACAATTACGAGGGATGTTTTAGCTATAACTGCAAATTTTGAAACCTTTTAAAAATAGCATCTTAAAAAAATGGTTTGAACTATGTAATATATCCATTTATGTGTGTGTGTGTTTATTATATGTTTCAAGAACAAGTATTTTTATCCATGAAGTAGGGTCAAAAGGGTTGTTATCTATGACAGACGATGAAGAATTGGAGTCGTTTTAACACCACCCGCGGGTATAGGCTTGACTGATCTCAACATGTTCAGATGGTTATTTAGAGGCTCTATTGGGGAAAGCGCTTGGAAAAAGAAGATTGATCTAACCGTTGGGAAAAATGTAGGGAAGGGGGTAGTGCCGCGGTGAGGCTGAGATCCAACGATGGCGGTGGAGGTAATTGTAGTAATATTTCTTTTTGTAAATCAAAGTAACTATTTTTTTCCAATCGTTTTTTAGAATAGTTTGAGTTAGTTGTTGTTTGGGTGTTAAATGATCATACCCATGCGGTTCTTTCTCTCTTAAGCATTTGAAAATGCTCACAAAATTTCTTAGACACGGGCAACTCTACAATGCTCACATGGGCGTAATAAAATGGATTTCTAAATAGTGATAATGTGTTCATGTGTTGAAATTAATGATTTGGGCATATATGCATACAACATATGATGTTTTTAAGAATTTTTTCATACTGGTTAGTAATGGGAAAGTCATAACTGATGCTGGGAGCATGACTTTCGATCTTGCCAAGGGCTTAGCAGCAGTTGCATCGCTTTTCTCTATTCTTGACAGACACTCACTCATTCAAGGCTACTGCGATGTAATTATACTATCATTTATCTTACTATTTTTCCTTTCATATATTACGTTGATAAGAGTTTTCATCTTTTCATCACACTTTTGGAAGACTAATGCTAAACATACAAATTAAATTGTACACTCCTCATTTTTTAACAAATTGAGATGCCATTCAGAAACCGAAGAATAAAAGAGAGAGCATTTCAAACGTGGAAAATTATTGCGTTTGAGGTTTTGATTATTTTCTCTATTAAGAAGTTGAGTATAAATTTTTATCTTTATTTGTTTTTATTAACCTTTTGACTAATTTAAATGTAGGGTTTCCAAAGTTCAGTACTAAGATGTTGGATTTAATTGAACCACTACATTCATCGAGGTCAAGTTTTGATTATTTATTAATAGTTTTGTTATGCGTTTATTGTACTTGCGATTCTTTACATAGTTGATTGTAGTAGTCAAGATGATCGAGCTGGTCTATAGTCCATCCACTCATAATCATAACAGTTGTAGGTACATTGGAGGTTAGCACAACAAAGTCGTGGCCGGGAGGATCAATGGCATTAGTGGACAAGTGTTGAGGATGAATTGCAGATTTTACGTAAAAATATTCCATCCCTCTTCTCTTAGTATATGGACAAAGGTCATATGCATGATTATTGCATCTTCAAACTCCAACCCAAGAAAACCAAAGAATCCAACTCAAACATTCCTCTACCTACGCAAAAACCAACCCAACCCCTATTTTGTTTGAAGGAAGTTTTGTATCATCCCCTATATTTTTTTGTAGCAGTCCCCGTACGGTACCGTACTTTCTTTAATTTTAAAAAACAATTCAGTGGTTTTGTGAGGTACTTTATTTAATTTTACATACTCGTTCTTCATAACACATTGTTTACGTATTGCAGATCTAACCAATTGGATACCAGTTATTCATTACATACCAGTTCTTCATTACACACAAGGTACTCTGTACATTAACTAAAGTAGTTATATAATTGATATGCATTATCTATTAAATCTTTTAGATGATAGAAGGAGTACGGGATAGTTATTGGTTTTGTTTGGTTTGGCTGTTGGATAATTATTGGTTGTTGGAATGTTGTTGGATAGTATTTTAGAAGGAGTATGGGATAATTAGAAGGAGTACGGGATAATTATTGCTTTCACTGTTGGATAATATGTTGAAAATATTTTAAACTCCCGGTTTCAGAATACGATGATAGGATAACTTGAAAATGTCGAGACTTAAACTTAAAAACATGGCACCAACACCTCACACGGGACCAATGAAACTCGTACGAACTGACCGCGAGATCACAGGACCCACGGTTTGAGAATACGACGATAATTAAAAAATATTAGGACTTAAGCTTAAAAACAAGGCGTTAGATAGCAAAAACACGAAACAACCCCCGAACGGCCTCATGGATGGCACCAATACCTCCCACGGGACCAATGTAACTTGTAGGAACTGACACCGCAGCCGCGGGACTCCCGGTTTTAGAATACGACGGTAATTTGCATATTTCTAGACTTATGCTTAAAAACATGGCGTTAGAGGGTGGGAACTCAAAACTGCCCCCGAACGGCCCCGTAGGTGGCACCAACACCTCCCACGGGACCAATGTAACTCGTAGGAACTAACCCCGCAGCAACGGGTCTCTTGGTTTGAGGGTACGACGATAATTTGCATATTTCTAAACTTAAGCAAAATATGGCGTTAGAGGGTGAAAACTCAAAACAGCCCCCGAACGGCCCCGTGGGTGGCACCAACATCTCCCACAGGACCAATGTAACTCGTAGGAACTGACCCCGCAGCCGCAAGACTCCCGGTTTGAGAAGACGATGGTAATTTGCATATTTATAGACTTAGACATAAAAACATGGCGTTAGTGGGTGGGAACTCGAAACAGCCCCCGAACGACCCCGTGGGTGGCACCAACACCTCCCACGGGACCAATGTAACTCGTAGGAACTGACCCCGCAGCCGCGGGACTCCCGGTTTGAGAATACAACGATAATTTGCATACTTATAGACTTAGGCTTAAAAACATGGCGTTAGAGGGTGGGAACTCGAAACTGCCCCCGAACAGCCCCGTGGGTGGCACCAGCACATCCCACGGGACCAATGTAACTCTTAGGAACTGACCCCGCAGCCGCGGGACTCCCGGTTTGAGAGTACGACGGTAATTTGCGAATTTCTAGACTTAGGCTTAAAAACATTGCGTTAGAAGGTAAAAACTCAAAACAGCCCCAGAACGGCCCCGTGGGTGGCACCAACACCTCCCACGGGACCAACGTAACTCGTAGGAACTGACCCCGCAGTCGCGGGACTCCCGGTTTGAGAATACGACGATAATTTGCTTATTTCTAGTCTTAGAGTTAAAAACATGGCGTTAGAGGGTGAGAACTCGAAACTGCCCCCGAACGGCCCCGTGGGTGGCACCAACACCTCCCCCGGGACCAATGTAACTCGTAGGAACTGACCCCGCAGCCACGGGTCTCCCGGTTTGAGAATACGACGATAATTTGCGTATTTCTAGACTTAAGCAAAACATGGCGTTAGAGGATGAAAACTCGAAACAACCCCCGAACGACCCCGTGGGTGGCACCAACACCTCCCCCGGGACCAATGAAACTCGTAGGAACTGACCCCGTAGCCGCGGGACTCCCGATTTTAGAATACGACGGTAATTCGCGTATTTCTAGACTTAGGCTTAAAAACATGGCGTTAGAGGGTGAAAACTTGAAACAGCCCCCGAACGACCTCGTGGGTGGAACCAACACCTCCCCCGGGACCAATGTAACTCGTAGGAACTGACCCCGCAGCCGCGGGAGTCCCAATTTTTTGAATACGACGGTAATTTCCATATTTATAGACTTAGGCTTAAAAACATGGCGTTAGAGGGTGGGAACTCAAAAATGCCCCCGAATGGCCCCGTGGGTGGCACCAACACCTCCCACGGGACCAATGTAACTCGTAGGAACTGACCCCACAGCCGCGGGACTCCCGGTTTGAGAGTACGACGGTAATTTGCATATTTCAAGACTTAGTCTTAAAAACATGGCGTAAGTGGGTGGGAACTCGAAACTGCCCCCGAACGGCCCTGTGAGTGGCACCAACACCTCCCACGGGACCAATGTAACTCGTAGGAACTGACGCCGCAGCTGCGGGGCTCCCGGTTTGAGAGTACGATGGTAATTTGCATATTTCTAGACTTAGGCTTAAAAACATGGCGTAAGTGGGTGGGAACTCGAAACAACCCCCGAACGACCCCGTGGGTGGCACCAACACCTCCCTCGGGACTAATCTAACTCGTAGGAACTGACCCCGCAGTCGTGGGACTCCCGGTTTGAGAATACGACGGTAATTTGCATATTTATAGACTTAGGCTTAGAAACATGGCGTTAGAGGGTGGGAACACGAAACTGCCCCCGAACGGCCCCGTGGGTGGCTCCAACACCTCCCACGGGAACAATGTAACTCGTAGGAACTGACCCTGCAGCCGCGGGACTCCCGGTTTGAGAGTACGACGGTAATTTGCAAATTTCTAGACTTAAGCAAAACATGGCGTTAGAGGGTGAGAACTCGAAACAGCCCCCGAACGGCCCCGTGGGTGGCACCAACACCTACCCCGGGACCAACGTAACTCGTAGGAACTGAGCCCACAGCCACGGGACTCCCGATTTGAGAATACGACGGTAATTTGCATATTTATAGACTTAGGTTTAAAAACATGGCGTTCGAGGGTGGGAACATGAAACTGCCCCCGAACGACCCCGTGGGTGGCCCCAACACCTCCCACGGGACCAATGTAACTCGTAGGAACTGACTCCGCAGCCGCTGGACTCCCGTTTTTAGAGTACGACGATAATTTGCTTATTTCTACACTTAGCCTTAAAAACATGGCGTTAGAGGGTGAAAACTCGAAACAACCCCTGAACGGACCCGTGGGTGGCACCAACACCTCCCACGAGACCAATATAACTCGTAGGAACTGACCCCGCAGCCGTGGGACTCTCGATTTGAGAATACGACGGTAATTTGTATATTTCTAGACTTAGGGTTAAAACATGGCGTTAGAGGGTGAGAACTCAAAACTACCCCCGAACGGCTCCGTGGCTGGCACCAACACCTCCATCGGGACCAATGTAGCTCGTAGGAACTGACCCCGTAGCTGCGGGACTCCCGGTTTGAGACTAGGGCGGTAATTTGCATATTTATAGACTTAGGGTTAAAAACATGTCGTTAGAGGGTGAGAACTCGAAACAGCCCCCGAACGGCCCCGTGGGTGGCACCAACACCTACCCCGGGACCAACGTAACTCGTAGGAACTGAGCCCACAGCCACGGGACTCCCGATTTGAGAATACGACGGTAATTTGCATATTTATAGACTTAGGTTTAAAAACATGGCGTTAGAGGGCGGGAACATGAAACTGCCCCCGAACGTCCCCGTGGGTGGCACCAAAACCTCCCACGGAACCAATGTACCTCGTAGGAACTGACCCCGCATCCGCGGGACTCCCGGTTTGAGAGTACGACGGTAATTTGCGTATTTCTAAACTTAGGCTTAAAAACATGGCATTAGAAGGTGAAGACTCGAAACAGCCCCATAACGGCCCCGTGGGTGGCACCAACACCACCCAAGGGACCAACGTAACTCGTAGGAAATGACCCCGCAGTCGCGGGACTCCCGGTTTGAGAATACGATGATAATTTGCATATTTATAGACTTAGGGTTAAAAACATGGCGTTAGAGGGTGAGAACTCGAAACAGCCCCCGAACGGCCCCGTGGGTGGAGCCAACACCTTCCCCGAGACGAACGTAACTCGTAGTAACTGACCCCGCAGCCACGGGTCTTCCGGTTTGAGAGTACGACGGTAATTTGCGTATTTCTAGACTTAAGCAAAACATGGCGTTAGAGGGTGAAGGCTCGAAACAGCCCCCGAACGGCCCCGTGGATGGCACCAACACCTCCCCCGGGACCAATGTAACTCGTAGGAACTGACCCCTCAGCCGCGGAACTCCTGATTTTAGAATACGATGGTAATTTGCATATTTATAGACTTAGGCTTAAAAACATGGCGTTAGAGGGTGAGATCTCGAAACTTCCCCCGAACGTCCCCGTGGGTGGCCCCAACACCTCCCACGGGACCAATATAACTCGTAGGAACTGACCCCGCATCCGCGGGACTACCGGTTTGAGAATACGACGGTAATTTGCATATTTATAGACTTAGGCTTACAAACATGGCGTTAGAGGGTGAGAACTCGAAATAGCCCCCGAACGACCCCGTGGGTGGTACCAACACCTCCCACGGAACCAATGTAACTCGTAGGAACTGACCCCATAGCTGCGGGACTCCCGGATTTAGAGTATGATGATAATTTGCATATTTCTAGACTTAGGGTTAAAAACATGGCGTTATAGGGTGAAAACTCGAAATAACCCCCGAACGGCCCCGTGGGTGGACCCAACACCTCCCACGGGACCAATGTAAATCATAGGAACTGACCCCGTAGCTGCGGGACTCCCGGCTAGAGAATACGACGGTAATTTGCATATTTCTAGACTTAGGGTTAAAAATATGGCGTTAGAGGGTGAGAACTCGAAACTGTCCCCGAACGGCCCCGTGGCTGGCACCAACACCTCCCCCGGGACCAATGTAACTCGTAGGAACTGTCCCCGCAGCCGCGGGACTCCCGATTTGAGAATACGACGGTAATTTCATATTTATAGACTTAGGGTTAAAACATGTCGTTAGAGGGTGAGAACTCGAAACATCCCCTGAACGGCCCCGTGGGTGCACCAACACCTCCCCCGGGACCAACGTAACTCATAGGAACTGAGCCCGCAGCCACGGGTCTCCCGGTTTGAGAATACGACTGTAATTTGCATATTTCTAGACTTAAGCAAAACATGGCGTTAAAGGGTGAAAACTCGAAACAGCCCCCGAACGGCCCCGTGGGTGGCACCAACACCTCCCCCGGGACCAATGTGACTGGTAGGAATTGCCCCCGCAGCCGCGGGACTCCCGATTTTAGAATACGACGGTAATTTGCATATTTCTGGACTTAGGCTTAAAAACATGGCGTTAGAGGGTGAAAACTCCAAACAGGCCCCGAACGGCCCCGTGGGTGGCACCAACACCTCCCCCGGGACCAATGTAACTCGTAGGAACTGACCCCACAGCCACGGGACTCCCGATTTTAGAATACGATGGTAATTTACATATTTCTAGACTTAGGCTTAAAAACATGGCGTTAGAGGGTGAAAACTCGAAAGAGCCCTCGAACGGCCCCGTGGGTGGCACCAACACCTCCCACGGGACCAGTGTAACTCGTAGGAACTGACCCTGTAGCCGTGGGACTCCTGGTTTGAGAATACGACAGTAATTTGCATATTTTTAGACTTAGGCTTAAAAACATGACGTTAGAGGGTTAGAACTCGAAACAACCCCCGAACAACCCCGTGGGTGGCACCAACACCTTCCACGGGACCAATGTAACTCGTAGGAACTAACCCCAGAGCCGCGGGTCTCCCGGTTTGAGGGTACATCGGTAATTTGCATATTTCTAGACTTAAGCAATACATGGCGTTAGAGGGTGAGAACTCGAAACAGCCCCCGAACGGCCCCGTGGGTGGCACCAACACCTCCCCCGGGACCAACGTAACTCGTAGGAACTGAGCCCACAGCCACGGGACTCCCGATTTGAGAATACGACGGTAATTTTCATATTTATAGACTTAGGTTTAAAAACATGGCGTTAGAGGGTGGGAACATGAAACTGCCCCCGAACGTCCCCGTGGGTGGCACCAAAACCTCCCACGGAACCAATGTACCTCGTAGGAACTGACCCCGCATCCGCGGGACTCCCGGTTTGAGAGTACGACGGTAATTTGCGTATTTCTAAACTTAGGCTTAAAAACATGGCGTTAGAAGGTGAAGACTCGAAACAGCCCCAGAACGGCCCCGTGGGTGGCACCAACACCACCCAAGGGACCAACGTAACTCGTAGGAAATGACCCCGCAGTCGCGGGACTCCCGGTTTGAGAATACGATGATAATTTGCATATTTATAGACTTAGGGTTAAAAACATGGCGTTAGAGGGTGAGAACTCGAAACAGCCCCCGAACGGCCCCGTGGGTGGAGCCAACACCTTCCCCGAGACGAACGTAACTCGTAGTAACTGACCCCGCAGCCACGGGTCTCCCGGTTTGAGAGTACGACGGTAATTTGCGTATTTCTAGACTTAAGAAAAACATGGCGTTAGAGGGTGAAGGCTCGAAACAGCCCCCGAACGGCCCCGTGGATGGCACCAACACCTCCCCCGGGACCAATGTAACTCGTAGGAACTGACCCCTCAGCCGCGGAACTCCTGATTTTAGAATACGATGGTAATTTGCATATTTATAGACTTAGGCTTAAAAACATGACGTTAGAGGGTGAGATCTCGAAACTTCCCCCGAACGTCCCCGTGGGTGGCCCCAACACCTCCCACGGGACCAATATAACTCGTAGGAACTGACCCCGCATCCGCGGGACTACCGGTTTGAGAATACGACGGTAATTTGCATATTTATAGACTTAGGCTTACAAACATGGCGTTAGAGGGTGAGAACTCGAAATAGCCCCCGAACGACCCCGTGGGTGGTACCAACACCTCCCACGGAACCAATGTAACTCGTAGGAACTGACGCCATAGCTGCGGGACTCCCGGATTTAGAGTATGACGATAATTTGCATATTTCTAGACTTAGGGTTAAAAACATGGCGTTATAGGGTGAAAACTCGAAATAACCCCCGAACGGCCCCGTGGGTGGACCCAACACCTCCCACGGGACCAATGTAAATCATAGGAACTGACCCCGTAGCTGCGGGACTCTCGGCTAGAGAATACGACGGTAATTTGCATATTTCTAGACTTAGGGTTAAAAAGATGGCGTTAGAGGGTGAGGACTCGAAACTGTCCCCGAACGGCCCCGTGGCTGGCACCAACACCTCCCCCGGGACCAATGTAACTCGTAGGAACTGTCCCCGCAGCCGCGGGACTCCCGATTTGAGAATACGACGGTAATTTCATATTTATAGACTTAGGGTTAAAACATGTCGTTAGAGGGTGAGAACTCGAAACATCCCCTGAACGGCCCCGTGGGTGCACCAACACCTCCCCCGGGACCAACGTAACTCGTAGGAACTGAGCCCGCAGCCACGGGTCTCCCAGTTTGAGAATACGACTGTAATTTGCATATTTCTAGACTCAAGCAAAACATGGCGTTAAAGGGTGAAAACTCGAAACAGCCCCCGAACGGCCCCGTGGGTGGCACCAACACCTCCCCCGGGACCAATGTGACTGGTAGGAATTGCCCCCGCAGTCGCGGGACTCCCGATTTTAGAATACGACGGTAATTTGCATATTTCTGGACTTAGTCTTAAAAACATGGCGTTAGAGGGTGAAAACTCCAAACAGGCCCCGAACGGCCCCGTGGGTGGCACCAACACCTCCCCCGGGACCAATGTAACTCGTAGGAACTGACCCCACAGCCACGGGACTCCCGATTTTAGAATACGATGGTAATTTACATATTTCTAGACTTAGGGTTAAAAACATGGCGTTAGAGGGTGAAAACTCGAAAGAGCCCCCGAACGGCCCCGTGGGTGGCACCAGCACCTCCCACGGGACCAGTGTAACTCGTAGGAACTGACCCTGTAGCCGTGGGACTCCTGGTTTGAGAATACGACGGTAATTTGCATATTTTTAGACTTAGGCTTAAAAACATGACGTTAGAGGGTTAGAACTCGAAACAACCCCCGAACAACCCCGTGGGTGGCACCAACACCTTCCACGGGACCAATGTAACTCGTAGGAACTAACCCCAGAGCCGCGGGTCTCCCGGTTTGAGGGTACGACGGTAATTTGCATATTTCTAGACTTAAGCAATACATGGCTTTAGAGGGTGAGAACTCGAAACAGCCCCCGAACGGCCCCATGGGTGGCACCAACACCTCCCCCGGGACCAACGTAACTCGTAGGAACTGAGCCCATAGCCACGGGACTCCCGATTTGAGAATACGACGGTAATTTTCATATTTATAGACTTAGGTTTAAAAACATGGCGTTCGAGGGTGGGAACATGAAACTGCCCCCGAACGTCCCCGTGGGTGGCACCAAAACCTCCCACGGAACCAATGTACCTCGTAGGAACTGACCCCGCATCCGCGGGACTCCCGGTTTGAGAGTACGACGGTAATTTGCGTATTTCTAAACTTAGGCTTAAAAACATGGCGTTAGAAGGTGAAGACTCGAAACAGCCCCAGAACGGCCCCGTGGGTGGCACCAACACCACCCAAGGGACCAACGTAACTCGTAGGAAATGACCCCGCAGTCGCGGGACTCCCGGTTTGAGAATACGATGATAATTTGCATATTTATAGACTTAGGGTTAAAAACATGGCGTTAGAGGGTGAGAACTCGAAACAGCCCCCGAACGGCCCCGTGGGTGGAGCCAACACCTTCCCCGAGACGAACGTAACTCGTAGTATCTGACCCCGCAGCCACGGGTCTCCCAGTTTGAGAGTACGACGGTAATTTGCGTATTTCTAGACTTAAGCAAAACATGGCGTTAGAGGGTGAAGGCTCGAAACAGCCCCCGAACGGCCCCGTGGATGGCACCAACACCTCCCCCGGGACCAATGTAACTCGTAGGAACTGACCCCTCAGCCGCGGAACTCCTGATTTTAGAATACGATGGTAATTTGCATATTTATAGACTTAGGCTTAAAAACATGGCGTTAGAGGGTGAGATCTCGAAACTTCCCCCGAACGTCCCCGTGGGTGGCCCCAACACCTCCCACGGGACCAATATAACTCGTAGGAACTGACCCCGCATCCGCGGGACTACCGGTTTGAGAATACGACTGTAATTTGCATATTTATAGACTTAGGCTTACAAACATGGCGTTAGAGGGTGAGAACTCGAAATAGCCCCCGAACGACCCCGTGGGTGGAACCAACACCTCCCACGGGACCAATGTAACTCGTAGGAACTGACCCCACAGCCGCGGGTCTCCTGGTTTGAGAATACGACGGTAATTTGCATATTTCTAGAGTTAGGCTTAATACCATGACGTTAGAGGGTGAAAACTCGAAACATCCACCGAACGGCCCCGTGGGTGGCACCATCACCTCCCACGGGACCAATGTAACTCGTAGATACTGACCCCGCAGCCGCGGGACTACCGGTTTGAGAATACGACGGTAATTTGCATATTTATAGACTTAGGCTTACAAACATGGCGTTAGAGGGTGAAAACTCGAAACAGCCCCCGAACGGCCCCGTGGGTGGCACCATCACCTCCCACGGGACTAATGTAACTCGTAGATACTGACCCCGCAGCCGCGGGACTACCGGTTTGAGAATACGACGGTAATTTGCATATTTATAGACTTAGGCTTACAAACATGGCGTTAGAGGGTGAAAACTCGAAACAGCCCCCGAACGGCCCAGTGGGTGGCACCAACACCTCCCACGGGACCAATGTAACTCGTAGGAACTGACCCCGCAGCCGCGGGACTCCCGGCTTGAGAATACGATGGTAATTTGCATATTTCTAGACTTAGGGTTAAAAACATGGCGTTAGAGGGTGAGAGCTCGAAACTGCCCCCGAACGGCCCCGTGGCTGGCACCAACACCTCCCCCAGGACCAATGTAACTCGTAGGAACTGACCCCGTAGCCGCGGGACTCCCGATTTGAGAATACGGCGGTAATTTGCATATTTATAGACTTAGGTTTAAAAACATGTCGTTAGAGGGTGAGAACTCGAAACAGCCCCCGAACGGCCCCATAGGTGGCACCAACACCGCCCCCGAGACCAACGTAACTCGTAGGAACTGACCCCGCAGCCACGGGTCTCCCGGTTTGAGAATACGACGGTAATTTGCGTATTTCTAGACTTATGCAAAACATGGCGTTAGAGGGTGAAAACTCGAAACAGCCCCCGAACGGCCCCGTGGGTGGCACCAACACCTCCCCCGGGACCAATGTAACTCGTAGGAACTGATTTTAGAATATGACGGTAATTTGCATATTTCTAGACTTAGGCTTAAAAACATGGCGTTAGAGGGTGAGATCTCGAAGCTGCCCCCGAACGTCCCCGTGGGTGGCACCAACACCTCCCACGGGACCAATGTAACTCGTAGGAACTGACCCCGCAGCCGCGGGACTACCGGTTTGAGAGTACGATGATAATTTGCATATTTCTAGACTTAGGCATAAAAACATGGCGTTAGATGGTGAAAACTCGAAACAACCCCTGAACGGCCCCGTGGGTGGTACCAACACCTCCCACGGGACCAATGTAACTCGTAGGAACAGACCCCGCAGTCGTGGGACTCCCGACTTGAGAATACGACGGTAATTTGCTTATTTCTAGTCTTATGGTTAAAAACATGGCGTTAGAGGGTGAGAACTCGAAACTGTCCCCGAACGGCCCCGTGGGTGGCACCAACTCCTCCCCCGGGACCAACGTAACTCGTAGGAACTGACCCCGCAGCCACGGGTCTCCCGGTTTGAGAATACGACGGTAATTTGCGTATTTCTAGATTTAAGCAAAATATGGCGTTTGAGGGTGAAAACTCGAAACAGCCCCCGAACGGCCCCGTGGGTGGCACCAACACCTCCCTCGGGACCAATGTAACTTGTAGGAACTGACCTCGCAGCCGCGGGTCTCCTGGTTTGAGGGTACGACGGTAATTTACATATTTCTAGACTTAGGCTTAAAAACATGGCGTTAGAGGGTGAAAACTCGAAACAGCCCCCGAACGGCCCCGTGGGTGGCACCAACATCTCCCCCGGGACCAATGTAACTCGTAGGAACTAACCTTGCAGCCGCGGGTCTCCCAGTTTGAGGGTACGACAGTAATTTGCATATTTCTAGACTTAGGCTTAAATACATGGCGTTAGAGGGTGAAAACTCGTAACAGCCCCCGAACGGCCCCGTGGGTGGTACCAACACCTCCCACGGGACCAATGTAACTCGTAGGAACTGACCCCATAGCCGCGGGACTCCCGGTTTGAGAATACGATGATAATTTTCATATTTGTAGACTTAGGCTTAAAAATATGGCGTTAGAGGGTGAGAACTCGAAACAACCCCCGAACGTCCCCGTGGGTGGCACCAACACCTCCCACGGGACCAATGTAACTCGTAGGAACTGACCCCGCTGCCGCGGGACTCCCGGTTTGAGAATACGACGATAATTTGCATATTTCTACTTAGTTACTAATAATTTTAACTCATATATGCAATTTTTTAGCTTGATTAATTTTGTTGTAAAACTTCTTGGTTACTGATATTTTTTTTATGTATCCTATCATTTGTAGGATTTTTGCACGTGGAACAAACGAAGGAGGCAATGGTCTACAGCATGAAGATTGTTTATATGTTGTGGACATTCAGGATTTTGTTTTTTGTGTTACAGCCGTTCGGGCTTTTATTGTTTAGTTTTATGGCCGTGCGGGCTTTTAGAATTTGATTTTTGAATTTTATGGCCGTGCGGGCTTTATAATAAGCAGGTTTTACATTTATAGGTTTTGGAATGTCAAGAAAATAGAGGAAACTTTGCCCAATTTTTTTTTGGTCTGTGAATTATTAAGACGTGTAATATTTATAAGTTTGTATATATATTTGTTTATTAACAACGCTCTCGATTCGCAATTTGTGATTTTTTATTGTTTTGCCAGTAATAAATATTTGTAACACCTCGTACGCGTCCAACGTTACACGTAGCAACCGACGGTGCACTCACAGGACCCCCAATTTTAGGATTGGACAATTATTATTTTTTTTTTAAATTATAGTTAAATATGGTTATGGACTTTGTCCATGACCATTTTTATTTTTTTTGTCGCGCATAAAAATGGTCGCGGCCAAAGTCCGCGACCATTTTTTTTAATTTTTTTTGTCACGGTTGTGGGTCGTGGACTTTGGCCGCGACCAATTTGTCACGGTTGTGGGTCACGGATGAGGGCCGCGACCAATTTTTTTTTGTCACGGACGTGGGTCGCGGACTTTGACCGCGACCAATTTGTCACGGTTATGGGTCACGGATGAGGGCCATGACCCGTCACGGTATGGGTCACGGCCCAAGTCCGCGGCCATCTGCCGTGACCCATCTCGGCCGTGACCATTTTTTGGTCACGGACTTGGGCCGCGACCCACGAAAATGGTCATGCCAAAAATGGTCACGGCCCAAGTTCGCGACCCACAGTTTTGGTCAGGGATTTTGGCCGTGACCATTCGCCAGTTTTGGTGTAGTGTAGTTCCCCAAGTTGGAATCGCTCACCAACTTGGCCCAAAATATAAACGTAGTGGAGGCGGTCATATTCCTTCCCTAAAAGTGAGATAAATGCCTCACCTATATATACCGGACGCTATGACCTGGGGATATACTCGCCCTACTCCTCAAGCTAGGGACACCCACATCGCGCAACCTCCCTTGATAGCACTAGAGTATATAAATTAAATAAATATCTAATCACTGATATTTAATATCACACACACTGAATATACGCACACACACACACACACCCACACACACACACACATATATATATATATATATATACACTATCATTACACCGTATATATATATTATAAACCCCGGCTTTACCGTGTACCCAAAATCACGTACACTGCTTGTAATTCAACATCACACGCAATATATACACGTATATATATACTATCACTACACCGTATATATATAATATAAACCCCGGCCTTACCGTGTACTCAAAATCCTGTACACTGCCTGTAATTTTCTGAGTCTGTGGCCCGACTCAACGTAATTAATTTTCTCACTCAATAATTTATCATCTTCCCGAGTCTATGGCCCGACTCTAATATAATTAATTTACACCTCAAAAAATATAATACTTTCCCCGAGTCTATGGTCCGACTCTAATTAAATTAATTAACACACCCCTCAATTTAATAGCTGCCCGAGTCTATAATCCTACTCTAATTAAATTAATTATCACACCTATTAATTTAATAACTACCCGAGTCTACAATCCGGCTCTAATTAAATTAATTAACACACATTACTAATTTAATACCTCCCCGAGACTAATGTCCGACTCCAATTAAATTAATTAACACACATTATTAATTTAATATCTCCCCGAGTCTGCAATTCGACTCTAATTAAATTAATTATCACACATTATTAATTTAATACTTACTCGAGTCTATAATCCGACTCTAATTAAATTAATTATCACACATTATTAATTTAATACTCACCCGAGTCTATAATCCGACTCTAATTAAATTAATTATCACACATTATTAATTTAATACTTACCCGAGTCTATAATCCGACTCTAATTAAATTAATTGTCACACCTATTAATTTAATAACTACCCGAGTCTGCAATCCGACTCTAATTAAATTAATCAACACACCTATTAATTTAATTACTTGGCGTCATCCAACCATTCTCCCCGGACTCGCTCACTTGGCCCATACCTTAATATTTCCCGAGTCTATGTTCCGACTCCAAATTAATTACTCTCTCTCAATAATTAATTTAATACTTTGGTGTCACTTAACCAACATACCCGGACTCGCTCACGTGGCCCGAAATTAAATAACACCCGAGTCTAGTCCCCGACTCCAAATTAATTAGCTTTCCTTTATAATTAATTTAAATGAGTAGCGTTACCCTACTACTTTACCCGAACTCATTCACCCAGTCCGTTATCTTATTTCTCAGAATTTATTCGCCAAAATTCATTCGAAATGTGTCGTATATAATTCCCCCACTACCCCCAATTATACTCCCTTATAATTGTTAAGAATTAACTCCCATAATTAATTTTTCTCTCTTAATTATGCTAGGGAAATTTGCAACTAAAATTATTACCCATATAGGTCCCTATGCCAAACTGTGGAGGAAACTGAAGGGTCGATCGATCGACCCCAACCGTCGATCGATCGATGGAACAAATGGCTGTCTTCTCCGAGAGGCTGTTTCCTCCATTAACGAAAACCTCCAATGTCCAACCTTTCTCTTGGTCTAACCCAAACACAATCAACATCATAACTATATGGGAACATGATCAGGGCCTCTCATAGAACCTCAAACATAAATTAAATTTCATAAATTTCTATCTTTCTGATTTGGGGAAAATTCCCGGATGCTTACTCGTTAGGATCCAATTTCATCTAATTACCCCAAATTCGTCCATAATTGCTACTGATTTTTCACATCTAATCAGATATCTATACTCAGAATCATAAACACAACTAATTCTGACTTTAAATCTCATCCAATTGTTTCGTTAACAAAAACCCCATTTTTGTACCAATTTATCCCCAAAACGAATTTTAGTTTACACATCACTAAAATATGAATTGGATATCACAATTTAGAAATCAAAACAGTTAACCACTTGCCTGGAATCATTTGTAGGGTCTGATCTGTTGTTGAAGTCCTTTAATTTGGCTTCAATAACCTCCAATTAGCTCTTGATTTTCTTTCCCCCAAATCTCCTCTCAAACCCTAGGTTTAGAGTTATGTTGGCTGCCATTCTTTGATCTCCCCATTAGGTTAAAAACCCTTAATCCCATTTTTTTGCCTAATGGGCTTAATTAAAATAGCCCAAATAACCCCGTGTGGGCCCGGCTACGCCCAAAAAATGTCCCGAGACCCAATCACCACCCCGGGTACTTTTTTTTGACTATCTCGACCCATCCAGACGCAATCACGCGCTCGGAATTGCCATCCAAAATACTTTTCAAAATTTCCCAATTTCGACCTCAAAATGTGACACTAGATTTTTAACCATTAAACTTAAAAGTCGCTAATTATAAATAATTCGGCTCACTCAATTAAATTCTCCAACTTATGAATTTAAGTCTCTCCAATTTAAATATTTTTATAACTCCCAAAAATAATTAAATATTAAATCCTCAAAATTACGGGGTGTTACATACTCCCCCCCTTACAATGGAATTTCGTCCTCGAAATTAAGTTGAGCGTAATGTTACAAGCTTCGCTTATAACTCTCTAGTCATGTGCCTCCAAGCCCGCTAGATCTATCCCATCTGCTTCTAACCATACGTTACAGAAGTATGCATTTAGATTAATCGGGGCGCTCATACACCCTATCCCCGTGCTTAACCGCACAAAATCCGCCTTAATTAATCCGGGTGCTCACACACCCTATCCCCGCGCTCTACTGCATGAATGTTATCCGACTTTGCTAGTCATAACCGATAATATAACTTCAAACCCGTAGTCATATCACACACACACACACACACACACACACACACACATATATATATATATATATATATATATATAAGCTGCCCGGGTACCCAACCCATGTGCTAACGTCCAAACATCTCCCCATAATTACTTGTCTCTCAACACAAAAGTATATACGCTTACCCTTATGCTACCAAAGACAACATAAAATACCGCACCCTTACTATCACTAGTCCTTGCGCAAAATAAACCCCGAGCTATCTTTCTTTGCTCGAAAATAAATCTAACCACCCTGATTCACTTCAGTAAACATTCCCACTTACCGGGATAAAATGTGAGAACACAAAAGCTCACTAGGTGCTATCGCACCACGCAATACAACATACATATCCCCATGTATATAGGCTATACGCCCTCTCCGGTGATACCTAGTACCAACCATACCCTGGTGTCGCGAACATCAAAATTTAACACCACTATCCACAATAGTTAAATTCCATCTCCAGATGATATTTTAAAAATATTATCAACCCTACTCCCATAAATTCTCGAAAGTAGTAACTCCTCGCATAATTCAAACCTTCACTCAGTGTACACCTCCACTCTCCCGTGAAGAACACCAAAGAAACTCCGCTACCCCACTAAAAATTTATCCACATACTATGGCTTCCACCGCCAACACACCCACTAAATTCAACTCACCTACGAACTCTAGTGAAAGATAAGTCTTATATTGTGATATCCTCCTTGTCACTAAAAAATATACCCCATGCTTCTAGGGAAAAATAATTACCTCTATACTCCAGCTGCAACGGCTGGTTCTCGAGTTCCGGAGCAACTTCACCCTGCCCGAATGCACCCATGACTTGCTTTGGTGGCTGTACATCCAGGACCTCGTCCTGTAGTTGCCCCTGCATCAATTAAGAAAATCTCTCTTCAAGTGTCTCGCTTTCCCCATAAACGAAACACCTTCTAATACATTCACCCTGCCACTTGTCCCTTCCATGCCGACCATGTTGGAATTCCTGGCCATCCTGTTGATAGCCTCCATTTCTAAATTGTTTGGCATGGTTTCCTTGCCGGAAATCCTTCCCCTGATCTCCCCCAAGTCTGCTGCTGGGATACCCCACTAGTATTATTCCCTCCTGCCTTATCCGACTGGCTAGTTTCCACTCCCCTCCCGCTTCCTTTCACGTGGAAGGGATATTCCCGTCAGTGCCGGAGTACTGCATTAACGACATCAGTATAACCTACTAATGCGGAATTATCAATTAAATGTTGTATTATTCTCCAGACTAACCCGTCCATAAACTTTGCTTTCTTTCTCTTTTCCTTGCTTACCTCATCCGGTACAAAATTTTGCCAACGAGTGAATTCTTCCTCGTAATCGGCCACTTAACGGTCCCCTTTGAGTCACCTCACAAAATTTTCTCCTCGTTTTGATCTCAACCACTGGAGGAAAAATACTTGCGGTCGAACCGCACCCAAAACTCTGCAATAGCTAGTGTATCCCTTTCCTCAACTGTGGTTATCGACTCCCACCACTGTAGCGCTGCTCCCACTAAACTAAAAGTGGTTAGTATTTGCTTTCGCACCTCATCGCAATCTCTCATGCATAGGTGACGCTGGATATCTCTCTTCCTTGACACGCTAGCACTATACCTGAACCCCCTCGCAACTCGGGTGGGTTCTCGCTAAAAATAACCTCTCTTTCTTGCTTCCACCCCGATGACCCTGCGTGAGTCTGAACATCCGGCGCCACTAACACTTATGGCGGATCCCGTGGAAAGTACCCTGCCGTTTCGACCACCGTCTCTTCAACTGTCTGTGCCACTATTTCAGTTACCTATGCTGACAACATCATCTCTGGTCGTTACTGCGGTAACACTTACTCCTAACGAGCCTCCCTCGTCTCATCTCCCCCTACTGCCCTAGCTGCTCTCTCTCTCCTGGGCGTCATCTGGAATGAGAATCGAATTTTTATGAGTTCACTCTCAAATATAAATTTGGCAGAAGAACGTATATGCGCATATGTATGAGAATACAACAATCCTATAATAGGGCTCTATATCAAACATTGCTAAGCCGAAACGTGAAAAGCCGAACAGATCCTAAGAACACTATAACCTGATGCTCTGATACCATCGGTGACACCCCGCCTAATAAAATACCGGTTGATCAGTCATATACCAAATGAAAAAAAGAATCCCAGTTGGATCATCCTTAGCATCACTGTCGAAATTTTTTTAAAACTTACTAACCACCTAGTATTCCAAAAGCTGGTGCCAATTTTAACTTTTTGATTTAACAAAATAGTACTTGCGGAATTAAACATAAATCATTCACACAACTGAATGAAAATAAACTGAATCATTAATTAAATAATTTGCCGAATAAACCATCGGCCACCAAAGTGAGATAATCCAAAACAAATATCCAACACAGGAATAAAACAAATCTGAAACTGAACTGAAAGTCTGGGCGACATGCCCTAAATAAAACTGAAACCGATAGAAGATTCCTACTCTATGAATGAATGAATGATGCGTCTAATCCAAACTCCTTCTAGCATCCACATATGCTGCAGATCCGTGTCCCTGGAATAGAATATCAATCCTGGCATCCCTGTGGCTGGACACTAAAAGGTTTTGAAAATAGTTTTATAGCAAGGGTTAGAACCCAAAATATTTTGAAAATATTTAGCAAGTGAATTAACTGCAGTAACTTAAAATGCATGAATGCGCTTCATATTTAAGTTAGTGTCGCACTCCCTTGTGGACATTCTCACCCTCCACTATTGTGCACACCTACCGGTTACCTTAACCCCACCTAGTCGTACTACCCCGTCCAACTAGTCCCGGTATAACCTTCCCTTGCCATACTACTCTAACTCGAGTATAATGATACTTGAATTATAAGTTATCTCACAATTAACTTAATTAATTCCTCTTAAATAGTAGCATATAATCGTGTCACAAGTTATATAAAGCAAATACATCACACACTGTATTATTACCCATATATAATATTTATTACCATATATACGTACCTTTACCACAATATCCACACATATAACATACGTATATCCATCCCTTCGAGTATACCATCGCCGGATGATTCCCTCTAAAATGCTATCTCACTAGGTGTGCTCACAAAACCTAGTTCCCCAAGTTGGAATCGCTCACCAACTTGGCCCAAAATATAAACGTAGTGAAGGCGGTCATATTCCTTCCCTGAAAGTGAGATAAATCCCTCACCCATATATACCGGACGCTATGACCTGGGGATATTCTCGCCCTACTCCTCAAGCTAGGGACACCCACATCGCGCAACCTCCCTTGATAGCACTAGAGTATATAACTTAAATAAATATCTAATCACTGATATTTAATATCACACACAATGAATATATGCACATATACATATATATATACTATCACTACACCGTATATATATATATATATATTATAAACCCCGGCTTTACCGTGTACCCAAAATCCCGTACACTGCTTGTAATTCAATATCACACGCAATATATACACGTATATATATATATATATATATATATATATACTATCACTACACCGTATATATATAATATAAACCCCGGCTTTACTGTGTACTCAAAATCCTGTACACTACGTGTAATTTTCTGAGTCTGTGGCCTGACTCAACATAATTAATTTTCTCACTCAATAATTTATCATCTTCCCGAGTCTATGGTCCGACTCTAATATAATTAATTTACACCTCAATTAATATAATACTTTCCCTGAGTCTATGGTCCGACTCTAATTAAATTAATTAACACACCCCTTAATTTAATAGCTCCCCGAGTCTATAATCCGACTCTAATTAAATTAATTGTCACACCTATTAATTTAATAACTACTCGAGTCTACAATCCGACTCTAATTAAATTAATTAACACACATTACTAATTTAATACCTCCCCGAGTCTAATGTTCGACTCTAATTAAATTAGTTAACACACATGATTAATTTAATATCTACCCGAGTCAGCAATCCGACTCTAATTAAATTAATTATCACACATTATTAATTTAATACTTACCGAGTCTATAATCCGACTCTAATTATATTAATTAGCACACATTATTAATTTAATAGCTCCCCGAGTCTATAATCCGACTCTAATTAAATTAATTGTCATACCTATTAATTTAATAACTACCTTAGTCTACAATCCGACTCTAATTAAATTAATTAACACACATTACTAATTTTATACCTCCCCGAGTCTAATGTCTGACTCTAATTAAATTAATTAACACACGTTATTAATTTAATATCTACCCGAGTCTACCATCCGACTCTAATTAAATTAATTATCACACATTATTAATTTAATACTTACCCGAGTATATAATCCGACTCTAATTAAATTAATTATCACACATTATTAATTTAATACTCACCCGAGTCTATAATCCGGCTCTAATTAAATTAATTATCACACATTATTAATTTAATACTTACCCGAGTCTATAATATGACTCTAATTAAATTAATTGTCACACCTATTAATTTAATAACTACCCGAGTCTACAATCCGACTCTAATTAAATTAATCAACACACCTATTAATTTAATTACTTCGCGTCATCCAACCATTCTCCCCGGACTCGCTCACTTAGCCCATACCTTAATATTTCCCGAGTCTATGTTCCGACTCCAAATTAATTACTCTCTCTCAATAATTAATTTAATACTTTGGTGTCACTTAACCAACATACCCGGACTCGCTCACGTGGCCCGAAATTAAATAACACCCGGGTCTAGTCCCCGATTCCAAATTAATTAGATTTCCTTTATAATTAATTTAAATGAGTAGCATTACCCTACTACTTTACCCGAACTCATTCACCCAGTCCGTTATCTTATTTCTCAGAATTTATTCGCCAAAATTCATTCAAAATGTGTCGTATTTAATTCCCCCACTACCCCCAATTATACTCCCTTATAATTGTTAAGAATTAACTCCCATAATTAATTTTTCTCTCTTAATTATGCTAGGGAAATTTGCAACTAAAATTATTACCCATATAGGTCCCTATGCCAAACTGTGGAGGAAACTGAAGGGTCGATCGATCGACCCCAACCGTCGATCGATCGATCGAACAGATGGTTGTCTTCTCCGAGAGGCTGTTTCCTCCATTAACGAAAACCTCCAATGTCCAACCTTTCTCTTGGTCTAACCCAAACACAATCAACATCATAACTATATGGGAACATGATCAGGGCCTCTCATAGAACTCAAACATAAATTAAATTTCACAAATTTCTATCTTTCTGATTTGGGGGAAATTCCGGGATACTTACTCGTTAGGATCCAATTTCATCTAATTACCCCAAATTCGTCCATGATTGCTACTGATTTTTCACATCTAATCAGATATCTATACTCAGAATCATAAACACAACTAATTCTGACTTTAAATCTCATCCAATTGTTCCGTTAACAAAAACCCCATTTTTGTACCCATTTATCCCCAAAACGAATTTTAGTTTACACATCACTAAAATATGAATTTGATATCGCAATTTAGAAATCAAAACAGTTAACCACTTGCCTGGAATCGTTTGTAGGGTCTGATCCGTTGTTGAAGTCCTTTAATTTGGCTCTAATAACCTCCAATTAGCTCTTGATTTTCTTTCCCCCAAATCCCCTCTCAAACCCTAGGTTTAGAGTTATGTTGGCTGCCATTCTTTGATCTTCCCATTAGGTTAAAAACCCTTAATCCCTTTTTTGCCTAATGGGCTTAATTAAAATAGCCGAAATCACCCCATGTGGGCCCGGCTACTCCCAAAAATGCCCCGAGACCCAATTACCACCCCGGGTACTCTTTTCTGACTATCTCGACCCATCCGGACGCAACCGCGCGCTCGGAATTGCCATCCAAAATACTTTTCAAAATTTCCCAATTTCGACCTCAAAATGTGACACTAGATTTTGAACCATTAAACTTAAAAGTCACCAATTATAAATAATTCGGCTCACTCAATTAAATTCTACAACTCATGAATTTAAGTCTCTCCAATTTAAATATTTTTACAACTCCCAAAAATAATTAAATATTAAATCCTCAAAATTACGGGGTGTTACACACATGCTGAGAATGATAACTTATTTAGTGACACCCGACATAGTTTGGAGGCGTCGTCAGGCCACCTCGCTAGCCAGAATGCGCGGGGTGTTAAAAAAAACATCCCCAAGTTGTGCTTGCATTTTTCATTGCACACGAATTTCCATATGTATACATATAAACCCAGTTTCTTGCTTAGAGCATACTTTTTAAAAGTGGAATACTCTGTTGATTTGACCCTTACTACATCTTACATCAACATTTCAGAAAAGATTTCAGAATAGAATAAAATAAAATTTTTGTTATCATTATATCTTCACCATTTAGATTATTTTGGGAGAATTTACATTACATGGTTTCCTATAGATTCATTCATAATTGTCCAAATCATTGATAAAAATAACCACCTCTTAACTAGATAGTCACAAGATCAAATAAATTGAAATGAATCATTTCTAACACATCTTTAGCTCTATAACTTTTGGTCATAAAGGGCCTCTTAGTTAGTTTACCATCTAAACAAGATTTATGGACTTTAAGTTCCTCCACTTCTAATGAGTATTTTAATTCCTTTTAGAATAAAATCTAAGCGTAAGTGCCGAAATTGTGTTTGTTCAACTAAGATGGAAAATTTCTCTTTAACGATTGCCCATTAATGATATTCATTACAGTGTATAGCATTATTCTATGTACAAATTTTTTTTCCAATGTACTAGAATAGATAATAGATATCCTAATTTTGATTAAAAAATATTATTATAATAATAATAATAATAATAATAATAATAATAATAATAATAATAATAATAATAATAATAATAATAATAATAAAATATGTTCAAAACCAATTTAGAAACTGAAATAACCTGTCTTCTAAAACCAAGATATATAACATTTTTATATTATCCTTGTATCCTCACCAAAATCTAAAAACGAAACCTTACTGCTAATACTGTTGTCTTATTCTTATTTTCTATTATTAGGAACATCTCTCCTTTAAGTTTACCTGAACCACTGTAAATAGTTGCAATACTAATTTGTGGATCTCAAATCTACACCAGGTTCTTGTAGATCGAACCATAAATCATTCTTATACTTTAAGACAAAAACCTTGACATTATTCTTTTTCCTTATTGTTTTAGGAAAAATCGAACATGTTGCTATCAGTTAATGTTCCAACAACTTGTAATGAAAACACCCATCTCTCAAAATTTTCACAACTTCCGAGGAATAAGAACTTTCTTAAACTCATAGTTGTCCTTGATATATTCCCTTTCCTTCTACCCCCCTTTCAAGAAAAAAAGTGTATTTCTTCTCAACAACTGCTAACTTGTCGGATTACAAAATAGATCCGGGTTACCCCACCATCTCTAAGCCAACGAATCCCATGTTTAACTAATGATGAAAATCATTTTAAGAACATGATTATTACTTAAGTGTCATCAACTAGCTGTGTTGTTTACCAATGTCTATGGGTTAATTCGTTACAGGGTTTTTCAACTTAACCCCCACTTTTTAATGTCATATTGACTTAAATGCCACTTTATCAATCCCTTTGGCATAACCCCAAATTTTTAGCACCCTTACAACTCTGTTGAAAAATCCTTATATCATAATTAGAATTAACCCCCAAATAATTTTGACCAAAATATCCTCTCACTTCATCTTCTTCCCCAAATCAAAATCCTAATTTTTCATTCAAACTTAAACCATTTGTTCAGATGCCCCAGAATCCATAACCACATGTGGTAGTGGTAGCTTAGCTATAGATATCCACTTAGGAATGGCCAAGCGAGGACTTTGCTAGAAGTAACCCATCGAAGTTTGTGGGGACTACTGACATTATAGTGTCACACCAATGAAAATAAGAAATGCAGAGGCATTTGAGGATGATAAAGTTCTCAAAGGTTTAGATGCAAATGTTTTACAACTTTAAGTTGATGGGCGTGGCATTATAGTGGTGGGAGTATACCACCACGACAAAGGAAAGCAGCAACATGACCAAATCAAATTTCTAGGGGAGGTTTGATGGCAAGTACTTCTCACCAACCATTAGGGGCCAGAAGAAAAGGGAGTTATTGAGTCTAACACAATGGAGCCAGACTTTTGTAGGATATGAGTAGGATTCTAATAGCCGCTCACTGTTTTTACTAAAGTAGGTGGACATTAAGGCAAAAAGGATGACTTACATTATCCATGGGTTGACATGGAATATTAAAGAGATACCGATGGGTAACTCGACTTACAACACTTATACACAGGTGGTGAATGTCTCTTTACTGCACTCTCAGGATCACAGGTATTTATAGAAAGAAAAGCATGAGAATGGACCCAATAGGGACACATATAGCATATGACATCCCGTAAAATCCATAATTAGGTTGATTTTTTTTAAATATAAAATTTACATGAGTCAAACAATTAGTAACATTCTAAGCATGATCGATATGTACAACAATAATACAAATAACAACAATGCTAAATAACATAGTGAGAAATAAATATAATCTAACCACTTGAATGTAATAAACTAAATAAACCATAATCTCTAACTCTGAATAAAATCAAACTGAAATAAATAAATCCCATACAACTCTCTCACTTGGGAAGGAATACTGAATAAAAGAACATGCTATCTAAAAACTTGAAAATAAATAAAAACTGAAATATAAAGGAGCTACACGCTCGACCCCTAGATTCTAGCACTGATGGAAAGGAGATGAACATGGAGAAAATCCTCCAAAGAAAGTTTCTTAGTTCTGTGGCGTCTGCGACCTAGATCCTGAAAAAGAGTTCCACAAAGAGGATTAAACCTAGAAAGCATATATTGTAAAAGTATCATTACATTTTGGGATATTAAGTTGATTAAATTTATCCCAACCCAAAGAATCTATAAATATATTATTTTAATACCAATTTTGAAAGGTATCCATGTTCTTTGATTCCATCCATTAATTAAGTATTCCTTACTTTAGCATTCCTAAGTTATAATTCTATATATACATTTCAAGTATATAAGAATAATGTGTAATTTCTTCAAAACAATAAAAATTTTACATGAGTTTATCCAACCCATATCCAATCACATAGGGCCATACACTGCCTTCAACCAAGCGCGAAGGATTACACCTATGCTTTGGGGATCACTTGTGTCACTACTACTTATAAATATATGACATCCCCCAATCCTATAGCCTTAAAAAAAATTAGGGAAATCACTATGCCATCACACCTAGCGTATAACCCCATACCATTTACTATACGAAGGATCAAACCCCATTGTCCCAAATTAGGAAACAGGTGCCTCAAGACGTAAGATTGGGGTAATAAGACTTAGGTAGAACCCATATTATTCATAGAGATACCACGCACGGTCACATCATAAGCACCCCCATCAAATTTCCACTAGAAGTTTATCCACGAGCACACACACACACAACCCTATGCATATTCACACAATCAACAACAAACCTAACTCTATGGGTTATTAAAGGTAAGACAAATTATTACATATTTTACTCGCCACTTAACATTAGATGACTATTTTGACCTTAACCCGGACTCCAAGTTTCCTAAAACTAGGTAATGTCCCCAACCTACTATTTTATATAATAATATTAATTTATCCCTAAATTCCTGAAGTTAACATCTTAAATAAAACCTTTTACCCTATTGATATGACCAATATGGTCCTCCCTATTGCGAATATTACTAACAGCAAATCGCTTCCTTGGAACATGGAGGCTGCGGCCTCATACTTATTTAACTGTGCCTACTTCAGCCACTGGTCGCTGCCTTGTTCCTGACAGGCCGCGACACATACGAGTTCAGTCTGCCTCTTATGCCACAACACCTTTAGACCTACTGCTACCTGGGTTCAAATAGGCTGCAACCCTTGCTCATATAACTGCTGCCCTATCAAAGGGATTGATCTTCAGACTTATTCACATGTTAAATGCTTACCTCCTGTAAATAGAGGTCCACACCTTAAGATGGGGGATTCGAGATAATAACCCTTAGCAAAGCCCTGTCAAACTCTCTATTTAACCCCAATACAGCTTGAGGGCTATTCACCTGGCTTGTAGTCATCTCCCCGGTCTGCCCGGAATCGCTCCAATCATGTATTCTCCTCTCTTAACTCTATTGTACGCCTATTATGACTATGTAACTTGTATTACGACATCTATATAATGAGAGTGGGGCAACAAAGTGGATGTAGGCTCCTTTTAATAGTCGAACCACTCTATATCTTGTGTTTTGTCTCTCTTTACTTGCTTATATCTATTTTACACTTGACATGTTGGAATGAGAATGACGTGTGTTCGATTTCTCGTATCATCAATTTGGCGTCGTCTGTAGGAAGAGGTATTCATATCTTGTATCTTTATATTTTAGGTTCTTAGCACCTTATTCCATTCATGCCCCCCTGGGTCATCATCCCATAGATGAGGTTTGGTTATTAAGGTCGTATTTTACATATACACCCTTTGCTGGATATTACTTTCTTCCAGATCTACTCATTGGTCTATTTTTTATGACCTTAGATATATATTTCTATACCCCTGTAATGTTACCCCACCAAAATAATACTGAAAAGCATCAAAGGCTATAGCTTTCTAAAGTTGGGTAATGAGGGATGAGTCTTGCTTACCTGATTATGCTATTTTGAGCCCATGATCTAGGGTCTATTGGCAAGCTTGTGCTATAATTTGCACCTAAAAGGCTGTTTGGCCCTTGGAAGACTCTTTGTAGGCATAATCTGTACTCTTTACATGCTAAAAATTAGTTCCAGGCTCAATTCTTCGAATTTCACCCTACTTTACAATCATGCATGATGTGTCCTGGTAGTTATACTCCCCATCGACCGTAACCCTCCTATGGAAGTTGGGGCATGGATTTAGATCATTAGGGAAAAGGACTTGTCTTTGTGTCCTCAGGCCCAACCTTGGTAAAATTCCCCCATTAGCCGTGATAGAACATACATGTGCCTTGTTGGCGGAGGCCACAACAATATGACCTTACAGATTGCTGAATGATGCATCCTAGTCTCTATACTTAGTTCATCCTCTATGTTCTTTCACTACTCACCTCTGTTTAATTTTTTCCCATAAAATATATATTTAAAAGACTAACACAGCAGGAATGGAGGGAAGCTCTGGAGAGAATTCAGAACAGAATGAAGAGATTGTTCAGTTGTACAACCACCTCAACCATCTGTTCAATAATCATACCTCACTTCAGACTCAGGTTAACTATCTAACTGAAAGGGTTCTTATGTTGGAAGCTATAACACCAAATGCTACAGCCCCTGTAGTAATGGCCTCAGAAACATCCATCTTAGAGGTCCCAGACAAGAACCAAAAGAGGAAGATGGAGAAACAAAAGACAGGAAAAAGGTATGAGGACTACACCCCATTACATTATCACCTGGAAGACATTCTAGATCTCATCAAAGAGGAAACGTTACTCAAGTGGCCTAAGAAGATGAGGGCTCCTTCCCATAAAAGGAACCGATCCCAGGGGTGTGGCTTTCACCGAGACCATGGTCATAACACTGACAGTTTCTTAGAGTTAAAAGATGAAATCAAAAGGCTTGTGAGGCAGGGGATGCTATAGCAATTCCTGAAGACATTATGAAAGATGCAGCAGTTCTCAGAGCCTCTACTACCGATTGACTGACAGGCCGCATGCTTCATATCTACATTAATTTCCACTCCCTATTTTTGTTTTTATCTTTTAAAATCTTTACTTAAAATGACATTGAATATATGAATTCGGCTTATTTTGCCATATCTTATTTCTCTTATTTTCATTATCTGTCACCTCATAAAAGTCCTTCGTCTTAAACAAATTTCAAATGAAAACAACATATTATCTCGAGGATAACTACCTTAATTGGCTCACAACGCCCCTCATAACGCCTAAGCGTATGGAAGCACATGATATTTAAAATCGCAAAGGTAACTCTCGAGATGATTCAACTAGCCACAGGGCTACTAATGCTCATTACTTGCCTTCGAATGCTCTTATTAGCCACGGGGGCTACTAATGCTCGTTATTTGCTTCCGGATTCTCTTATTAACCACAGGGGATATTAATGCTCGTTATTTTCTTTCGGATGATCTTATTAGCCATGGGGGCTGCTAATGCCTATTATTTGCACCTGGATGGTCTTATCAACAAAGGGGGCTACTAATTCCTATTATTTTATTTTAGAATGCTCTAATTAGCCAGGGATGGATTGATACATATTCGATTATTGCTTGGGGAAGCTTCATAATACCTATCCTGGGGAGGCCTGATAAAAACCCAACTAGAGCGACTAAGAGGAGCCGTGGAAGAAGCTTCATGAACCTGATTAAAGCTACAAAGAATAAGTGGTTGTATCCCAACAAAAAGTTAAGATATCAACTCAGTTACCGCCGACGGCATTCAATTCAACCACAGCCCCAAAGTCACTTTGGCACCACAACCTGGGGGCTCGTTGATGTGAAATGAAGAGTCGTGAGAAAAGAAAAGAAAAGAAAAGAAAAGGCACAATGGCCGCAACCCCATTTAAAAATTTAGGTTTTAGGAGAACTCGTCATGGCCCCATGTTCCATATATTAATTTTTGGAGGAAATATAATAAAGTGCATTCAAGCAGTCAAGACATATAAAGATGAAGCAAATTAAAGCATTCATTCAAGCATTCAACTATTCAAGATGCGGAGGCAAAAAAAACATGCAGACAAGTTACAAAAGTGGTCATTGATATGCAGTATATAAAGTTAAAAGAATGTCCGCAGCCCTGTATAAGTTAAGTTCAAGAAAAATTTCATTATAGCACAAAAAATGATTGCAAAAGGGAGAAATATTTAAAGAGTGTGTCGTACGTGATACTAATTCAAATAAAATTCACAAATTCCCAATTTAAATTTATTTAACTGGAGTCAATTTTAAACCAAATTAAATCAGCCACTTAATATGCAACTATGTGTGTGTGTGTGTCAAACCATCACAAATAAAATTGCTAACTCACAGATTTTAGGAAAAAAAACCCTTTCGAGTAAAACCTTTATATTTCACTATGTAAAATAAATTGCAACTTAGATACACAATGAGATCTACAATGATCACTCCGCAGAACAATCACATAGAGACGCAGCCTAGAGTCGGCCAGAACTGCAACTCCAATTCAGCCCAGGAATACCCACGAGCACTCCCTATTAACTCACAGTCATTGTTAGCCCAATACTCCCCTCATAAGAACCTAGATCAGCAGTACAGATCTTCTCTACAAGAGAAACTTGACATAAGATGTGTTCTTGGGTTCCAAAAATACTAACATAAACTATTGGGATATTGTGAATTGAAAACAAAAGGGATTAAATCCCTAAAAGTGTCTGCCAAAGAAGTTTCATATATTCAAAATTCTCAGGTCTTATGATAAAAAATGAAGTTGGAAAAACTAATGTATAGAAAATCTAAGGTGGTGCCTCACTCGAATGAAACAGGGTGTCGCTTGAACGAGAAGACAGTGTCGTTAGAATGACTTCGCGTGACATGAGGATGTCGCTCGAATGAGCTCCTCTATCACTTGAACGGGATTTTAAAAAAAATAAATTTTTAATGTCAAAAATTTGCCTACAGGTCTTGTAAAATAAATTTGACGAAACACTCCGTTCCATCACTTAGAAAATATTTTGTAAAAATATCCCAACATATTTATATGAACCATTAAGGGACTTAAACACAACCTTAACAAAATCTGTCTCGCGGAGGCTTAAATGTTGAAGAACGTTGATATTCAGATCCTTCTTCATGCTTGAATGATCTTGAATAATTCTTCGACGGTTGTAGTGGTATACGACATACTCAAAAGGTAACGGACAAATAAAATAATGTCCTTACAAATCTCCCCCTATGTCTAAGCTGGTACAAATAAAAACATCCAAATTATAAAAACAAATATCCTATAAAAATCTAATACCCTCCGCTGAACCCAAACCGAAAAGGTATACAAAATTCAAGTATCAAGCTTTCTGCAAAAATCTTCAACTTCAAATCTTTAAGATTTTCTCATCAGGGCGTGCAAAACATATGATCTTCAATCTTTGTACCTACACACATAAGATAAAGACAATACCTTCGTGACGAATCAAGTTTGAAATGATATAAGAATAAATCAATAATCAAATCTCCTCCATATTGCAAAAACTCTCCCACAATTCGTTCTCTCCATTTTTATTTGTCCGAAATAGACAAGGAAATGAATAAACATGGAGTTGTCACGACAAAAATGCATAGAAAATATGAATCAAACCATGCTCATGCAAAAGAGTAAGTAAAATCTTCCACAAACTATTTTTGATTTTTTAATTTAAAAAAAAAATAATTTTACAAAAATCACACACCATGAATTTTCATTAAGACAACCAAATCATGGAAACGGAATGAATGGGTGTGAACATATTCGATAGGAAAATCAAAGCAATCAAACATAACATATGTGCACGATGTATACGTGTACTCCTAACGAATGAATCTAAAAATCATCCTTTGGTGTTGAATTTAAATGATATCGACTCAATCCATCAACACATCAAAGTCAAGAATGATTCCCAGAACAATAACATCTAAAACTTTGTAAATGATTTTTCATGACACTATCAGGACGTACAAACCCGTTTTTCATTTCTTTCCATCCAAACTCCCTCATAAATAGTAATCATTATATTTTTATTTTGAGGTGGCCCCCTTTTTGGCATATTTATCTTTTTATTCGGGCTCTTTTCAAACGGTGGCTTTCACGACGAGTTAATTTTGTACTCTCGCAGCCCTTTCTCGTGATTTACTCATCATATTTTGTTGCAATTAAATCCTCACGATAAGTGGGTTTTACATGCACTACTTCCATTATCAAGTTTTATCGCATATAGTTCGTTTTAAGGACAGAATTGAGATGACAACACGCCGACCAATATATGATAAACAAGTACAATAATCAAATAAATCCGTGCATGTGTACGTTAAAGAAATTCATGAGTCAAACATGTAAGTAGTAACAACTAATCACATCTCAATGACTCCAAACATTGTAAAGCACATAAATCGAATGATGACGTAGATTAAAAAACTATCAAATACTCCCATGAATATGGAATGATGTTGAGACTCGATCATTCTAAATGTCCATTCATATACGGTGCAAAACAAAATACAAAAATCTTTTTATCTTGTTCAAAAATTTATCAAAATAAAATCTTTTTGTATTGTTCAAAAAATTTCAAAAAAATCCAATACAAAAAGTACACAAGTCATAACACTAGTAAGAATATATCATGAAGCACAAGTAGCGTGTGACAAACATGTGAACACAGTCATCTTTATGATATAGTAAGAGAATAATCATGTGCAAGCAATCGAGAATCAACTAGTCTAACATCTAGTGCCTCTAAAAGTTATTTCCTATCCCAAATAGGTGTGCAACAACACATGAGGGTTTTGGGAACAAAGGGAACACTACACTCTAACTTCCTAGGATTATTTCGAAGATCAAAACAAAAATGCCTAAGGTGACCTTTCCTACCACAATGTGAACATATGTAAACGGGTGGAACAACACCTATGGGTTGAGCTTTTCTAATGTCCTTGGGATTTATTGACCCTCTAAAATAAATAATGGTCTTGTCTTTAACACTCGAAACATTAGAACACAACGAGCCACTACCATTGCTACTAAAACTACTCGAGTCTGCCAAATCATTTTTTATCTCCAAAATTTTTTACTCAAGCAAAGAATTAGACTCTTCCAATTTTAGGGGCTCCTTATCTAAAATTTTCATAACTCCTATAAGGTTATCACGTTCGTTTTTAAAGTACACACACTTATCCCTAAGAGTCTCCTCACGTTCCACAAACTCATCGAGTAAAATATTTTTATCCACTTTGACACAAACACAAATCCTAGAATTTTAAAAGTCCTCCAATTTTTTTTAAAACTAGGACTCTATCATCACTCTACTTTTTGGAAAATTTCAAAGCATCAAAGTCATGGTCCATTGGGAAAAAATTCTCATGATAAAATTCTCTTTAATTTTGAACCGTTTGCAAAAGATCCATAGCGGATTTAAAACGATAATTTTCTTTTTCCAAAAAATTAATTCTTTTAGCAAACGTCAAATTCAAACAATTTAGATCATCAAAACTGTGACTCGTGTCATCAAAGGGGGGCATCCGATTACATAAGTGCTCCATCAAAAAAATTTCGATTTTTCACAAAACGGATTTTTCAAAGAAATCAATATCACACAATTTTGCGAAAAACAAGGATCACTCATTAACTTAGAGAAATCCGCTCTGATACCAATTTGAAGAGTGTACCGTGCATGATACTGATTCAAATAAATTCGAAAATTCTTAATCTAAACATATTTAACTGGATTCAATTTTAAACCAAATTAAATTAGCCCCCAAACATGCAACTACATATGTGTGTGTGTGTGTGTCAAACCATCACAAATAAAATGGCTAACTCACAGATTTCAGGGAAAAAAAAACTTTCGTATAAGACCTTTTTATTTCACTATGTAAAATAAATCGTAAATTACATACACAATAAAATCTGGGATGATCACTTCGCAAAACAATCACATAGACACGCAGCCTAAAGTCAGCCAGAATCACAACTCCAATTCAACCTAGGAATACCCACGACACTACATATTGGCACGCAGTCATTGCTAGCCCAGCACTCCCCTCAACAGCACCTAGATCAGTAGTAGAGATATTCTCTACAAGACAAACTTGACACAATATGTGTTCTTGGGTTCCAAAACAACTCACATAAACTATTGGGATCTTGTGAATTGAAAACAAAAGGGATTAAAGCCCTAAAAGTGAGAAGACAAAATATTCTTCCAAAGAAGTTTCGTCTATTGAAAATTCTTAGGTCTTCTGATAAAAAATGAAGTTGGAAAAACAAATTTATATAAAATCTAAGGCGGTGGCTTGCTCGAACAAAACAAGATGTCGCTCGAACGAGAAGACGATGTTGTTAGAATGACTTCGCATGACTTCGCGCGACATGTGAATGCCTCTAGAACGAGCTCCTTTATCGCTCAAATGAGATTTTTTAAAAAATAATTTTTTAATAAAAAAATTCACCTACAGGTCTTATAAAATAAATTTTGATGAAACACTCCGCTCCAACACTTAAAAAATATTTTGTAAAAATATCCCAACACATTTATATGAACCGTTAAGGGAATTAAACTCAACCTTATAAAAATCTGTCTCCCAGAGGCTTGAATATTGATGAACTTTAATATTCGGTTCCGTCTTGATGCTAGAATGATCTTGGATAATTCTTTGACGATTGTAGAAGTATACGACATAGTCAAAAGCCAACGGATAGTAAAATTAATGTCCTTACAAGATTAATAAATAATGAGGCTGTGTCGTCTTCTTCATCTCATTCTTCACCATTCGCAGCACTCTCAGTCTTTTCTTCCCCTGACGCAGCCGCTGCTTCCATCAACTACTTGGACCTTACCTCTGTCGTGAACCTAATCTCGTCCACACATTCATCATGCTCAGCATTACTGAGCTTCCAGGCAAGGATCTTATCCTTGGATTCATGGAAATTCTTGACAACCCTATGCCCGAGCTCTTAGAAGCCGTGGAGATAGATTTTGTTATTTTTCATAAAGAAATCCTTAGATTTCTTATACGCAACCATGACATTGTCTTCAGCTTGAGTTAAGGCCACATCACGAGCCTCTTTCATCTACCGGAGGGTTGCATCATGGTCACTTTCCTTTTATTGGTGAAAGGAGGTGTTACATTTCTCCAATTGGCTTTTGTTGAAGTTGATTCAGTTGGATCTCAAAGTTAGAGGCCTGTATAGCATCCTCCACAACTTTGGCTTCCAAAGCTTAAAGGTATGTCACAACCAGGACAAAGTTATATTCGGCCTCATCCTTTGCCTTAATATCAGCATCTAAGTCCATCTTTGGCCAATTTAAGGGCCGCAGGAGATGATTTTTTACCTTCCACGAAGGAAGAGGCCTTGGAATTTTCCAAGTCACTCTTATGAACTAATGCCTCAACCTGATGCAATTTATGCAGGCCATCATATTTGACCATTTGAGACATAATGACGTCCGCGACCTGAAATTATTTAGACACGATTAGTATGCAGAAGTAACTAAAGTTAAATTCAATAAAATGCTTACCCTAAGCAGGCTATGGAGACTATACTCCTCCAAATGTTCATGATCTTCATCCACAAGGTGATCCAAGTCAATATTATTTTCTACCTTCCTCATATTATAGATCGCCCTAGCAATTGTGTCCCAACAAGATTGGAAATTTGGCGTTCTTAATTGAGGCCGCGGACGACCATTGAGGCCCACACTTTGACGAATTTAAGGAGGGGGAAAGTTGGCTTTAATAACCATTACCCTCATCGGAGGAGGATATGGAGTAGTAGAAACATGGACAGGACTGTGCCAGCCTTGATGGCCCATCTCAGTGGGAAGAAGATTGGCTACAGCCAGCTGATCGACAATATCATCAAAGTTGTCTTGCCTCATTTTTGTCGCGACATCATCAGCATTCGAAGCTATTGCTGCGTTCTCCACCAATGGATTGGCTGCGACAGTCAAGGCGGTAACATTTTGCTCAGAAATTCCATTGGGACTACCTTCCACATCATTTTAGCCTTGGATCTTTTCCTTTTCTTTCCCTTTTTGGCGGCATTATTGAGGATAACGGCATCCTCATCCATCTCAGCAAGCAGGGCAGATAAGAGGTTTTGGTCTATCTCCTCTCCTGAGAAATAAAATGTAAACTCAAGTATCAAGTAACAACCGCAGAAAAGTTAGGTTTTCAGGTGTATAAACCATTACCTTCAGTAGCCATTCTCTTTGGAATGTCTTAATTTGTGAAATAGGCCTGTTCAAAGATGGATGCAGAAGTCACCAGGGTTCTAAATTTTTTCTCCTCATCTCTAATGGCCACATCCGATAATACCCCATATTTTTGAACGTATTTTATTATAATTATGGAATTAGTATTAATTAATTTAAATGGAGTAAATTTATTTATAATTAATCCAGATTTAATTAAATAATTACTAGCATGGAGTTAGTATTTATTGGTGATAATTATATTGAATATTACTTAGTGTGTAAACTAATATATGATTATAAAATATTAAAATTATCGTGAGTGAAAAATACAACAGTTATGGAAATTAAGTCGGGACGCGCGTGTCAGAACTAATTTAATGAAATAAAAAGTAAATTAATTCTAAGTCACCCGTATGGTAATTTTGAGTGCTTCAATGTGTCCATAAGGGTCGAGATAGTAAGAAAAGTGTACCCGGGGGTTTAGTTTGGGTCTAGGGACGATTTTAGGCCTAACCGGTAACCCGAGAAGGTATTTTAGTAATTTCTAATTTTGGGCCTTAATTAATGACGAAAATTAAAGGGTGATGGAAGTTGGAGTCTTTGAGGGTTATAAACACTTGAATTGAAGAGAGGTTAAGGAAGATAGAAGGTAGGAGGTTTCCAAGGGGGATAACCATCAATCCTACACCGTTCCCACCAATTCCACCACCAACGTGTAGATCGAAAGAAGAGGATCGTTACTATACCACTCAAATTCGTCGGACCAGACCTTTGATTTCCAGGAAAGTATCTATCTTGCTGTTCTTGAGTTGATAATACATTCATGTTAGAGTAGGAACAATAATCGCATGTTTTAATGAAGATTTTTATGTTTTGGAAAAATAACTTCGCATGTTTAAGGAGAATCTCTATAGGCTGAATTCCTTATCAGGTGTAGAGTATTAACCAAAAATTTGTAATGATATTAGAGGAAGAAATATGGAAAAATATTGAAGTGCTTGAAAAATCATGCAAACTTAGGGTTTGAGTTAATAATCTTGAATTGCCCCCTTGAATGCTGATTCCTCAAGGATTTATTTTAGTTTTTATGTTAGAAATAGTTCATGCCTATTACTATAATGTTTGGTAGGGAGATTGGGTCGATTTAATAGATATTTTGAGGATAAATTTGATTGAAACCTGTAGGCTTAAATCTGTAGAATGTGGGCAACATCTGATTGATCGATCGACCCTTCCCCTCGATCGATCGACCCCTTCTGGAATTTGAAAAGTTGTTCCCTTTTTAATGATTAACCCAATGCCGCTTTGTGGAAACGCTTATACATAATTTATTTACCCTAATGGGACTTGGGAAGGACCAATAAGTTTTTGGTTACGATACATGTAGTGCGAATTTATGTGAGAATTAACGGTAGGGTCACGAGGGGATAAAATGAGTTATGATCGTGTGTGTGATAGATTGGGCGTTGTACAAGTTAATGACAACTTCAGACAGTGGGTTATAGGGAATACACCTACTGATATTATGTTATGAGACACTTTGGGGGTCGAGAAGTATTTGGGAACTCGTGGTAATTGAGAATATTAAAGGGCGAATTTATTATATGTAGGACTCAGCAGCTACGTGCCACTTATGGTTAGAATATGTTATGGGTTGTGGGTGTAACTATCTGAAATAATGTATATGTATATATATATATATATTATATGAATATTTGTGTTTAATCATACCCGCGCTACTTGCTATCACGAAGGTTTTCGCGCTGAGAAAGTCTTATTCTGATGTGACCTTTATGGGGAATATTGACTCGTAGCCTAGAACATATGATCCTTGGTATAGGCTATCTGAGAATGATAGTCAGACGGTCCTAATAGACGTGAGGGTATGTGCTTACCTCTTAGTGATTGGGAACTATGCTTCGCCACCAATATGTGTATTTTGTGTTAATACAGTTCGAGAGTGGATCTGAACTAATATTTCCCTCATTTTCACGAGATTTATAGGGACTTGATAGCTGGGTATGTCAGAACCATAGATTTTATGTGAGGTGACCTATCAGTATATGTATTATGAGTGATAAATATATGTACCTGTGATTCATCTACTGTGCTTGTAAGTAGATAAAATTGAATAATTGATACTAAATAAATTAAGTGTTTGAGACCATAAGGCTGCATTGAGATATACATAGCTCGTTTGGTAAATTCTTAAGAGAATAAAGTTATCGTGTTTAAATTATAGTTATGGGATCACGTGAATCATGATTAATGAGAAAAGATTGGGCTATACAACTTAACTGAGTTAGCATTAACTAGGATGGTTAAGTGCTACGTTAGGCGTGCACTCTAGTTGAGGGGTGAGAATTCCCAAATGAGTGTCGAAGTACTAACATGTATGTAATATCAACTCGTGAGCATTTTATGTACTTCCTAAACTATTTTAAAAGATTTTTTATACTCGGGCTCTCACCCATTTCTTGCATCTCCCATTTCTCTTGTATATATATATGTATCACAGGTGCTCAGCCACAGGGGCGTCAGACTTAGATCTTTGGACGGTTGAGGTGCTGTAGCTAGTGTGGGAGTTGCAGGTCTTTGCATTTAGAAGCCTTGATCCTTGTCATCTCAGCTCTTCACTTGGTCATTTTAGATAGGGCAAGTGTCGCCCATTTTTAGTTTCTATTTAGTTCAGAGAGACATTGTACTCAGTATTTACTTCAGTATTCAGTTTTAGGTGGGATTGTTTTAATTATTACACTGTCCTCCAATTTGAGATATTTTTTTGGGATGTTATTCCAACCTGTTTAATTCCGTTGAGTGGTTTGGTATTCTATATTATTATCTATGTTCATAAAATGGTTCATGTGTATAAACTCATAACAATGGGACTTAATCTATCAAAATTAAATGTTTTGTCACTTAACTTAAATATTTATTAGGTGATAAATAAAGAAGGTTATATTTTAGAGTGATGCTAAGAATGAACCAACCGAACGCTTTGATTTAATTTAATGATTGACTGATTACCCGGTATTTAATTAGGGAGAGTGTCACAGGTGGTATCAGAGCATTAGTATCTAGTGTCCTTTGGATCTGTATGGCTTATTATGCTTCTAGCGTATCTTTCTTAATACAGAGCCCTATGTTTAGGATTATTAATTTCTCTCTTGAGATTTTGTTCTCCTGCTATAACATATATTTTAGTGAATCTTATTTGCGTTCAGGTGTGTTCGATGAATGAAATATGATAGGAGAGGGCCGTTGGGCGAAAAACAGGAGGTAGGACTCAGTTGAGGCTGTAGAGTATATTCGAGGATGATGACCGTAGTTGAGGTCACCCCTATTATAGCACACGAAGCTAGGATTGTCAAGACGACCAGGGCGCAACATATGACTTCCAAGTGCTTCTATAGTCGAAAGTGGTGCCAAATTAGACTCACCCAACGTGGTGGGATTGGGAGAGAGTCAGACGAGGCATTAAAGAGAACCAACGGTGAAAGTTATAGAAATGTAAGAATTTTTTGTGTTAGCCAATGAAGGTAAATATCCAAGGGCTTGGACATATTGCGAAGTGTGGTTAACTGGAAGTGAAAAATTGGGGTAAAATCTTCTTGGCTCATCGGAGCCAAGTTATAATGGTGGGAGTCAACCACCACATTTAGAAGTAGGAAGTTGTGTCAATGGAAGGATTTTAGATGTGGTTTGACCGCAAATTCCTTCATCAGATGTCTAGGATAAGATGTGAACATTGTTCTGAACTCATCACAGGAGGTTTGGATAGAGGTCCATGTGTGAAAATGAATTTAATTATTTAGCGAATCTTGTACTAGATGAAGTAAATACAAATGGAGATGAGGATTTCAGGTGGAGATCGACTCATAAGAAAAGTTGACTACACTGAAGGGAAATTCTGCTGGATGGTTGATCGATATGGTGACAATGCCATGCTTTGTCAGTAGAAATGTTATCGCTTCATTGTGAATGGAGATAAAAGAATCGAAAGATTTATTCGGAGAGTAAGACTGGATGAAACGCTGTTAGTGAAACACCACAAGGGGGAGACCCATCAGGGGACCCATTGAAATAATTCGGATAGCTGAATTATTACCAATTGATGGTGAATTCAGTCTGGACTGTTGAGACCAGTAATGTATTCCTTAGCACTAACAAAACTAAGGAAATAATGGGGGTTTCCATCAAAGTTAAGACTACCAGAGTCCAAGATAAGGGCAACCCTAATATGGCCAGTTGGATCGGAGATAAGTGGATTATGTGGAGAGGTATTTTGTGGAGAGTAAGACCACATGCGTCAATTTTTTTTTTTGTAGCGAGTAAAGGGTCAAGGGTATGGTGCCTAGCAAGGGAAATGGTTAATGTAGTTTTTAATTTGGTTCGGACATGCGACCTATGCCCGGAAATCGTTTGGGCAACCAGGGTGATTGTCAAGGTAGAAGTATGAGTTTTACCCTCAGAGGATGAGGTGTGTTTTATGTGACTCGAGTGAGTCACTAAATCTAGATTATTGCTAGATTCACATGCGAGACAAGTTAGTACGTATATCGATAATGTTATTATTACGTGAATGTTTTCCTTGGTATAGTGGGGTTATCTTTAGTGTTATCCGTGGATGATGAATGGGTGTATTAATAGTTGAATATACCTTATTGAGATTACTCATTTTAGTGATGTGTTATACGAGTATGACATTATCGTGGTTATGGTTTTATAGTAATAATTAGACCGATAATGGGCGGATATTGCAAGTCTATCGGGGTTGATGCTCTAGTGCAAAATATTTGGTTATGGCGAAGCCTCACCTACGAGAGGGTCGGGCTTGCATTTATATCATATATTATAGAGACTTCGAAGGGTATAGTGGTATCAAGATGTTTAATCTCGGTGTGTGTAGGGACTTTATTGATGTGATTCGGTGTGTATTAGGTTTACTTTTGAGAGGAAAGATTTAGTTCGTTATTATGCATAGTGCTCAGGACTTAGTGATAGGAAGAGCGCATTATTATATCACTCCTTTAGAGATGTGGGAGTTAAGACTTATATTCATATGTTCGAGGACAAGAATTTGAGAGTCCCGATTGTATTCGAGATTTATGGGATTTTATTTCCACCAATGTTGAGTGATAATGCCTTTGTGGGGGGGGGGGGGGAGTTCCTTGTTTAAATGTAATTGCGGGAGGAGATATAACTTTGATGGCAAGAGAGGGAAATATAGGGGAACATGTTATGGATGAAGGGCCTAACGTATTTTAATATCGACGATGCTAAGTAGAAGTGTATCAGGGGGTCCTTGTTTGGATTTTGCTTTGCGAGACATCCCACTCATGAAACTTAGTGTAAGGTTGGAAGTAGGGAGATGTTTGGTCATTAGTCCATGAGTCCGGTACCTCAGTTGTTACAAAAATATGTACTTATAACTGTAGGTTGAAAGTTAAATTACGATATAAGGCCAGTGGAGCCGGTTGTGCAGTGAGTCAGCATTGAAAATTTTGTCTTATCACCACGAGTTGAAAGGTGGAACGATGTTAAGGAGGACTTAAAACTTCGATTTATAGGGTGATTGATAATACCCAAGTGTTATATCCATGTTGTGAATACAAGAGAAATAAAGAATGAGGTGTTATGTGTGAATATTATATGATGTTTACGCCAGTATGCATGGTTTATAGGGTGTATGGGCACCCTGGTTAGATGATGTCAGAATCGTCCGAGTTAAAGGGACGTGGGATTAGACGTGTGAAATATATATCCGTGGGACTAATATAATGAAGTAGAAATAGTAGAGTGGATTAATCATCGTATGATAAGGACGATAATCCATCTATATGTGTGCAATCGGAGTAGCACACCCAAATTTGGTTGAAAGGCTGTGGGAGGCCCTTTAAAAAGGGGTATTCCTTGAGAAGAGTAAGATCTAACAATTATGGAAAATTTGGACTGGAGCTCTACCCAGTCAAAAGTTGAGTGTGACTTGCGCATGAATAAAATGATGATGCCAGTAAGGTATAAAAAGTCCAAAAGTGCACATCATGGCGAAAAGTGCACGAGTCAAAACTTTCGATATATGCCGAGGAAGAAGGGGAGTTGTAAGTACCACTTAATATGAGATATTACAAGCAAAGATCAGTGTTGAGCGGGACATAGTGAGTAGTCTCCGCGTGCACCGCTCATAGATAGAAATCGGTTGGAGCAAGATGATCAACCACAAAATTTTATAGCAAGCCGACGATTCCTGTAATGGAAGAGGGAAGTCAAGTTGTTAAATTTCTTTGATGGGTTGCCAACCTCAAGATAAACTCATGGGTTCCTTGGAATGTGTGGAATAAGTTGACAAAAAAGGTAACGGTTATCCTTTTGGGTGAATTACACTATTAGATAGTGTGCCCCAATCTTTCTTTGCGAAGAAGGATCGTGCATGTACGTGGTCCTACCCAGTATTATTATGTACCAGGACGAGATCCTTGAACCCCACCTTCAATTAGAGATTTCAGGAAGTAGTGGGGATGATGTTTTGTTTTGAGCTGCATCACCTATAGCCTGAGAAGTAGGTGAAAGGTGATTAAAGACTAGTGAAGCTGTATGAGAGTAATTTTGGACTCATTGCGATTATTTCATTTCCAAAATGGATATAGCTAGTAAGTGAAGTATATTACAGTAATTGGGAGAAGATATTACCAAATGGTACAGTTGTGTTTAAGCACTCGCACTTGTTTATTGTGGACAAACTGCTTATTGAGGTTTTGTGTGAAAAAACCTTAACTATTCTCCCTCTGGTTGTTCAGAGGTGGGCGGATAATCAGAATTTTGGATTGGTTGAGTTAGAGTCCGATGTCTATAGTGGAATAACCACATACTGTCTTAGGTGGCATTTGACTGTCGTAAGAGTGATGTCATTGGAAATCGAGATTCGATAACTGACAAGTGTGGTAGATGTTAATATGGTATCTCTCAAGATGGAACTTTTGTGTTTAGATAAATACGAGTAGTCGACACGTAGTGAGGTATGGAGTCCCAATAATATTGAGATAATGGGGCCAATTTTTTATAGGCTCGTCTTATTCGAATGTCATCTGATAAGAGCACAATGTGAAATGCCGTTAATGAGGTGTGACCCTATAACTGATAAAGTATCGAGAGTGTTGAACAAGCTTGTTGTGAGGCGGGGGCTATAGTGATTGAGCGCCTTTCTTTCAAGTTGGTTTTGAGTATTGGAGGATGTGGTGTCGCAAGATCCTCAGTCTTAGTAGCGATTGCATCTGAATTTCGGGATGAAATCCGGTTGTTAGGGGGGAAGTATGTAATACCCCGTATTTTTGAACGCATTTTATTTTAATTATGGGATTGGAATTAATTAATTTAAATGGGGTAAATTTATTTATAGTTAATCCGGATTTAATTAAATAATTACTAGTGTGATGAGAGTTAGTATTTATTGGTGATAATTATGTTGAATATTACTTAGTGAGTAAAGTAGTATATGATTTCAAAATATTAAAGTTAGCGTGAGTGAAAAATACGACAGTTATGGAAATTAAGTGGGGATGCGCGTGTCAGTCGTGTCGAGACTAATTTAATGAAATTAAAAGTAAATTAATTCCAAGTCACCTGTATGGTAATTTCGAGTGAGACAATGTATTCGAAAGAGTCGAGATAGTCATAAAAGTGTACTCGAGGGTTTCGTTTGGGTCTAGGGACAATTTTAGGCCTAACTGGCAACCCGAAAGGGTATTTTAGTAATTTCTAATTTTGGGCCTTAACTAATGACGAAAATTAAAGGGTTATATCTGATGGAAATTTTAGTCGTTGAGGGTTAGAAACACTTGAGTTGTAGAGAGGTTAATGAAGAGCTAAGGGAGGAGGTTTCCATGGGGGAGAACCATCAATCCTACACCGTTCCCACCAATTCCACCACCAACGTGTAGATCGGAAGAAGAGGATCATTCCTATACCACTCAAATTCGTCGGATTAGACCTTTGATTTCCAGCCAAGTATCTATCTTACTGTTCTTGAGTTGATAATACATCCATGTTAGAGTAGGAATAATAATCGAATGTTTTAATGAAGATTTTTATGTTTTGGAAGAATAAATTAGCATGTGTAAGGAGAATCTCTATAGGCTGAATTCCTAATCAGGTGTAGAGTATTAACCATGAATTTGTAATGATATTAGGGGAAGAAATGTGGAAAAATATTGAAGTGCATGAAAAATCATGCAGAATTAGGGTTTGAGTTAATAATCTTGAATTCCCCCCTTGAATGATGATTCCTTAAGGATTTATTGTAGTTTTTACGTTAGAAATAGTTCATGGATATTACTATAATGTTTGTGATATTTGGTTGGGATATTATGTCGATTTAATAGAGATTTTTAGGATAAATTTTATTGAAACCCGTAGGCTTAAATATGCAGAATTTGGGCGATATCTGATCGATCGATCGATCGACCTTGAATGTCGATCGATCGACCCTTCCCTTCGATCGATCGACCCCTTCTGGAATTAGAAAAGTTTTTCCCTTTTTAATGATTAACCCAACGCCGCTTTGTGTCAATCCTTATACATAATTTATTTACCCTAATGGGACTTCGGAAGGACCAGTAGGTTTGTGGTTAAGGTACGGGTAGTGGGACTTTATGTGAGAATTAACGATAGGGTCATGAGGGTATAAAATGGGTTATGATTGTGTGGGTGATAGATTGGGAATTGTGAAAGTTAATTACGACTTAGGATAGCGGGTTATAGGGAATACACCTACTGATATTATGTTAGAGACACATCGGGGGTCAAAAAGTATTTCGGAACTTGCGGTGATTGAAAATATTAAAGGGCAAATTGATTATATGTAGGACTCGGGCGCTACGCGCCACATATGGTTAGAATATGTTATGGGTCGTGACGTGAGTGTACCTAACAGAATAATGTTTGTGTGTGTGTGTGTGTGTGTGTATATATATATGATTATTTGTGTTTAATCATACCCGGGCTTCTTGCTATCACAAAGATTTTTGTGCCAGGACAGTCTTATTCTGATGTGACCTTTACTAGGAATATTGACTCGTACCCTAGAATATAGGATCCTTGGTACATGCTATCTGAGAATGATAGTCAGATGGTCCTAAGAGGCGTAAGCGTGTGTGCTGACCTCGTAGTGACTGGGAACTATGCTTCACCTCCAATATGTGTATTTTGTGTTAATACAGTTCGAGAGTGGATCCGAACTAGTATTTCCATCATTTTCACGAGATGTATAGGGACTTGATAGTAGAGTATGTCAGCACCATATATTTTATGTGGGGTGCCCTATCAGTGTATAAATTATATGTGATAAATATTTGTACCTGTGATTAATATATTGTTCTTGTAAGTAGATAAAATTGAATAATTGATATAAAATAAATTGAGTGTTTGATGACGTAAGCCTGTATTGAGATATACATAGTTGTCTTGGTAAATTCCTAAGAGAATAAAGTTATCGTGTAAAAATTATAGTTATGAGATCATGTCAATCATGATTAATAAGAGGAGATTAGGTTAAACCAGTTAACTCGGTTAGCATTAACTAGGATGGTTTAGTGGTACGTTAGGCGTGCACACTAGTTGAGGGTTGAGAATTCCCAAATGAGTGTCAAAATACTTACATGTATGTAATATCAACTGGTGAGAATTTTATGTACTTGCTAAACTGTTTTAAAAGCTATTTTATACTCGGGATCTTACCCGTTTCTTGTCATCTCCTCTTTCTCTTGTATATATATATATATATATATATATATATATATATATATATCTCGGTTAGCATTAACTAGGATGGTTTAGTGGTACATTAGGCGTGCACACTAGTTGAGGGTTGAGAATTCCCAAATGAGTGTCAAAATACTTACATGTATGTAATATCAACTGGTGAGAATTTTATGTACTTGCTAAACTGTTTTAAAAGCTATTTTATACTCGGGATCTTACCCGTTTCTTGTCATCTCCTCTTTCTCTTGTATATATATATATATATATATATATATATATGTATCACAGGTGCCCAGTCACAGGGGTGTCAGACTTAGATCTTTGGAACATTGATGTGTTGCAGCTAGTGTGGGAGTTACGGGTCTTTACATTGAGACGACTTCATCCTTGTCATCTCAGCTCTTCACTTGGTCATTTTAGATAGGACATTGTGTTGCTCATTTCTAGTTTCTATTTAGTTCAGAGAGACTTTGTACTCTGTATTTACTTCAGTATTCAGTTTTAGTTGGGAATGTTTTAATTATTACATTGTCCTACGATTTGAGATATTTTATTGGGATGTTATTCCAACCTGTTTGATTCCGTTGAATGGTTTGGTATTCTATAATACTATCTTTATTCATAAAATGGTTCATGTCTATAAACTCATAACAATGGGACTTAATCTATAAAAATTAAATGTTTTGTCACTTATCTTAATTATTTAATAGGTGATAAATAAAGAAGGTTGTTTTTTATAGTGATGCTAAGAATGAACCAACCGGACGCTTTGATTTAATTTAATGAAGGACTGATCACATGGTATTTAATTAGGAGGGGTGTCACAGGTGGTATGAGAGCTTCAGGTTCTAGTATCCTTAGGATCTGTGAGGCTTATTATACTTCCAGCGTAACTTTCTTTGATACAAAGCCCTATGTTTAGGATTGTTAATTTCTATGGTGAGATTTCGTTCTCTTGTTATAATGTATATATTAGTGAATCTTATTTGCGTTCGTGCGTGTCCGAACAAGGAAATATGACAGCCGAGGGTCGTTGGGTGGACAACAGGAGGTAGGGCTCAGTTGAGGCTGTAGAGTAAATTCAAAGATGATGACTATAGTCGCGGTAACCCCTATTATGGCACAGAAATCCATGATAATAAAGATGGACAAGACGCAACATATGACTTCCAAGTGCTGCTATAGTCGAAAATGGTGCCAAATTAGACTCACCCAACATGGTGGGATTGGGAGAGAGTCAAACGAGGCATTAAAGACTGTAATGTGACACCCCACCTAATTAAACCTCGGGTGATCAGTCCTAAATTAAATTAGAACAAGTTTCTCACTTGGTTCATTCTTAGCATCACAGTAGCAACATTTTAATTACTAACCACCTAAGTGAAATTAGATTGGTGCCAAGTTTTATATTTAATTAATTCAAAGAAATATTCATTCGGAAATAAACCATTAACAATCACAAGATAACTGAATCCGACCATCACATATAAATAAGAAACTAGCCGAATAAACCATCGGCTAAAATCCAACACAAATGTAAAGACGGATAAAAATGGATCTCAAGTATTCGAAATAAATACTAAATAAATACCATGAGCAACATGCTCAGATAACTGATAGAAAATTCCTACACTAGGAATAGAAGGAATAGAGGCACCTATCCAAATCCTGCAACATCCACATATGCTGCAGCAGCGAATCCCTGGAATGGATCAAGCCTGGCGTCCCTGTGGATGGACGCCTAAAAGGCTTTGAAAATATTTTATAGGAAGGGTTAGAATCCAAAACATTTCAAAAACATTTAGGAAATGATTAACTTGCAGTAATAAAATATGCATGAATGCACTTCATATTTTAGTTAGTGTCGCACTCCATTGGGACAGACTCCCCCCTCAACTAATGTGCACACCTAACTCCTTCTTTATATCCCACCTAGTCCTCTACCCCAAAACTAGATACTTTATCTAATTCTTTTCAATTTCCCTACTCAATCCCAAGTATTTTAAACGCATGATTTATAAGTTATTTACTACCTTAACATAATTAATCATATTTCCATGAAAGCCATATAACATTCACTAGTTATATAAATAATAAATTTTTCTCCATGTATTTGAATTACCCGCATATAATTATTTACCCCATTATACACGTAAAGTTATCTTACAACAATCACACGTATGTTGAATATGAATATACCCCATATATAATTACTTACAATTCACTATATGTATTTAATGACCCGTATATAACAATCTATCCTATTATATACGTAGAACCATATTACAACATTCGCACATATGTTGAATATAAATATAACCCATCCTCCCGAGTAATAACTCACCGGATGTATCTCTAAAGTGATATCACACTAGGTTTACTTACATAACCTAATTACCCTAAGTCAGAATCGCTCACTAACTTGGCCAAAAATATAAACATAATGGAGGCGGTCATATTCCTTCCCTGAAAGTGAGATAAGCCCCTCACCCATATAACAGACGTTATGACCTGGGGATATACTCGCCCTACTCCTCAATCTAGGGGATTCACCCACTACGCGCAACCTCCCTTGATAGCACTAGAGTATAAACTTTAAATAAATATCTGGTGACTGATATTCATAAGCACACATAATATGTATATATATATATACTATCACACACCGTATATATATAATTATTTAAATCCCGACTTTACCGTGTACAAAAATCCGTAGCACTAGCCTACATATAAATCTAGTGTCTATGGTCCGACTCTAATTTAATTAATTTGCACATTAATTAATTTAATACTTTTTGTGTCACCCAACCAATGTACTCGGACTTGTTCTCTTGGCCCGAAATTAAATATCACCCGAGTCTATACCCCAGCTCTGAATTAATTAGTTTTACTCCATAACTAATTTAGGTAGGTAGTGTTGCACTACCACTATACTCAAACCTATCCACCCAGTTCATTATTTTATCCTTAAGAATTTACTTCATCAAAATTCATCCGTGATGTGTCGCACGTAATCTCCCTATCAATCCCAATTATATTCCCTTATAATTGTTAGTCATTAACTCCCATATTTAATCTCTCTCTATTAATTTTTACTAGGTAGGGAATTTAACCAAGATTTTTACCCTTATAAATCCCAAGGCCAAACTGTCGAAAAATCGGAAGGGTAGATTGATCGACCCCCAGCCATCGATCGATTGATCGAACAGGTGGTTGTCTTCTCTAAGACTCTGTTTCCACCATTAACAAAAACCTCCAAGTTTTATCCTTTCCCTTGGTCTAACCGAAGCACAATCAAGACTATATCTACATAGGAGTAGGATCAAGGCACCTTATATAACTTCAAACTCAAACTAAATCTCAAGAATTTCTACTTTTCCGAGTTTTTACGCGTTAAATCCAAATTCCATCAATTTACTCCAATTTCGTCCACAATTTCTACTGGATTTCACATTCAAATCAGATATCTATACTCAGAACCATGTAACATAATTAATTCTCACTTTGAATTCATTCCAGTGTTCTATTAACAAAAACTCCCTTTTTGTACCCATTTATACCCAAAAACGGATTTTGGTTTACACATCACTAAAATATGAATTGAATATCAAAATTAAACATCACAACTAGTTAACCACTTGCCTTATGGGTTCGTAGGGTCTTATCGGAGTGTGTGATTCGCAAGGTTGATGATGAACTTCCAATAGGTTCCTTGCCTTGTCACCAAAAGACTCCAATTTTGCAGTGAAATCACTCCCTATGGCTTCTTCTCTAAACCCTAGGTTCTCCCTTGTGTTTTTTGTCGTTTTCCTTTTCTTAGATTTAGGTCTTAAAACACTAATCCCGTTTTTAGCCTAATGGGCCAAACCCAAGTGACCCAAATAGCCCCGTGTGGGCCCGGTTATGCCTAAAAATGCCCCGTGACCCGTTTAGTACCCCCAAGTACACTTTTCCGACTATCTCGGCCCATTCGAACTCAATCGTGCACTCAAAATTGACATCTGAATTAATTTATACAAATCCTTATCTCAAACCCAAATTAGTCTATACCGACTCCCGACTGAGATAAATATATGCCACATCATTAATATACGTTATGACGTAAATAAATTATTTTTATTCACTTACTAATTAAATTTCCCTAAATATTAACCATTCACTCATCGATTAATATTTAAATAAATATTACCATAATTAATTCAATTAAATTACGACATACAAGTAATTTAAAAAATTTCGAATTAATTAAATATTACATGCACAGAAATACGGGGTGTTATATACTCCCCCCTTGCAAAGGAATTTCGTCCCCAAAATTTGGTCATTACTGCGGAGAATAACTATGTATACTTCTCTCACATATCCTCATCTCGGTCCCACGTATACTCATCAATACTATGATGACCCCACTCAACCACATTATAACTGGTGGTACTATATTAGACTACAACTTGCGCTTCCATAGCTACCAGTCAACCCTCATATGAGGTGTCTTATTGCAAGTCATTATCCTTGAATGTAACGTGCCCAAAGGCTCAATCGTTCCTCCTGTATCCCTCCAGCTATGCCAAGTGGAACACATCCCGTATCCGCTAAAGATGTTCTGGCAAACCTAGTCGATAAGCTACCGGTCCCACCCTCTCAAAGATAGGGAAAGTACCCACATGTCTCGATGTTATCTCCCCTTTCTTACCAAACTACATCACTCCTTTCATAGGAGACACCCGAACCAATACCTGGTCACAAATCTTTAACTCGATGGCCCCTGACAACATAGTGCCCCAGAAGATGAGCCTATACTCCGCCGACTCCACTATCTCTCAGTTTGGAAATTTCCCTCCTATATGGGTGTAAATTTATTTATTGCCAAAGTGCGAGACTATCTTCCGGGTAATTACCCGCATCATCCCTGATTAATCATGTTAGATTTGAACCTTTTACTCATGGTGACGTACCCCTTCTTTCGTCCCTGAACTGTATGAAAGGATACAACTTAGTTAATTCCTGCGGATGGACTATAACCCATCTCGGGTCCTAGCATCTTGTTATTTCCCCACCTCTTATCTACCAAAGGTGGATAATGAAACTTTTCCCATAAAGTCTCCTAAGGTGTCATGCAGACCAAACCGTTAAGAGGCATCACACGTAACTCTACATGTGGTAAATACTACTCCCGAATTACCCAAAAATCTAAAATGCACAATCCTCGCTTCCCATTTACCCATAGACTTATGGGCGACACGTTCAACCCAAATATGTAACTCTGTCCCGAACACCTCCTGACAGTTTACCAACCTAAGCATTAATCCTTTCACTAGAACCATAGAATTTCAAAAGTTTCCTGGTTGATACCCTCAAATCAACCATTTTTCCATCCTTAAATGGTCTACCCTACGTCTCATTCAACACCAATACTCATGCTCAAGAACTTCATTCCTTGTGCAGCTTTCGTCAGGTTGGCATTTACACCTTGTCTATGCGTAAAACCACTCTAGGCATAGAACTAAGTGATAATCTTCTATAGTATCCCAAAAATGTGGGTTTCTTCCTTGCCTATGAATATCTTATTCTATAGGCCTCCCTCGCCTTTCCACTCCCTACGGTGGAGGTAGTTCTCCCACATATACATCTAGTCATACCTTTTTCTTTCTCAAACGAATTTCAGCTCGCTACACTTTTCCACTTATTTTCTGACTTCCCCATAGGCATATATTCAATATGTTTATTTACACAACCCTTTTATTTAAGACGACTCTGAAATCACACTAACCAGGGCGCCCATACACCCTATATCCCGTGCTTAACCGCACAAAAAATACCTTAATTAACCAGGGTGCCCATACACCCTGTCCCCGTGGTCAACTGCACGAAAGTTACCCGACTATGCTAGCCGTAACCCGTAGTATACTTCTAACTCGTAGTCATATCAGATACATGAATAATAACCGGGGTACCCAACCTATGTACTAATGACTAACCATTTGCCCACTTCCAATGTTGCAGTAAGTGTCATGCGTGGGACATCTCGCAAAGCGAAATCCAAACAAGGAACCCCCCAAATACTTGTCTCTTAACACAAAAGTATACACGCCTACTCTTATGCTACAAAAGACAACATAAAATACCGCGCCCTTACTATCACTAGTTCTTACACGAAATAAATCCCTTGCTATCTCTCTCCGCTCGAAAAATAATTCTAATCTCCCTGAATCTCTTCAGTGTACATCCCATTCTTACCGAAAAAATATAATAATACAAGACATTTTTATATGTCTATCGTACCACACAATACAAGCTATACACACACACACACACACACACACACACACACACACACACACATATATATATATATATATGCTAGTCTTCCTCTCAGGTGACACCTAGCAGGAGTCATTCATAACCTGGTCTCACGAACACCAAAACTTACTATCACTATCTGTAATAGTTCACACTCATTGCTAACCAATCCATACCTAAGAAAAATCATACTTCCATAACACTCCTCAAAATGAGTAAATCTCATAAGATATACCCTCTCAGTTTTTTTTACACCTACTCCCCTACAGATAAGACCAAAGAGAGCCCCGTTACCCCGTGGTAACGATATACTTAATAGTAACACTACTATACACCCACTAAACTCGTCCCCCACATGAATATAGTACTAACAAGAATATTGTGATCACTCGTGTCACGCAATTCACCCCATCTATTCGAGGATAAAACTCATACTTCCACTCGCCTATCCACCGGCATCCCAAATGGTTCCTGGACATAATATTCCCATCTGATCGAACCAAAATTTTGCAATTGTTATCCCTACTGGGCATTCCACTTCTATTCCCTGCCTCACTGTGGACATAATCAATTGTTGTGGTTCCACTTCCACACATAAGACACCTCTCTGTGTCAATTCCCTACCTCTGGCCCAAATGGCCAGGTTGGGGTTGTCCTTATCGCGTACTTGGTGGTCTTGACCCTAAGTGCTACCCCCGTTGTCCCTTAGGCTTCCCTAGCCCTATGGTACTCGTTATTGGCCTCGATTACCCGGATCAAATCCACAGTCAATAGGTAGAATTTACTTAATTTAAAATGGCAAGATGGGTTCCATACTAGGCATACCCTTCCGTCGTGCTTCACTAGCATAAATAAATCTCATTTCGTTCTTAGGTTAAACTCTATAACCTTATTATCTCCTTCATCTTAGAAGTGTTAATGTAAGCTGGTAAACAAAAGATATTGACGACCTCAACACTAGTAATCCTAGTCGGATTTCCCATCCATTATTGTGTATTCTCACACGGTTCATTATCCATTTGCGGGTTCCTTTATCGTTATCCGTATCCCCTTCATCGATTACGAAGTTCACTTATACAATTTATTGTCTCTCCCACGATCAGTTACAATTTTACCCATTTTATAAACTCTGAAATTTCACTCGCATCCTTATTGGAATAGCGGATGGACAGTTTTATGGTCCCACCGTACCCAAAATTTCTCGTTTGACTCCATATTTTCTCCTTCATACGTGGTGACTGACTCTCTTACCACTACAGCACTGCCCCACTGGGCCAAATTTTTTATTTAACATTTTGTCCTGGGTGCCACCGCACACCATCCTACACAATTATCTTTTGGTTATTTCCTCCCATCGACTTATCGCGATACTCTGCTACTCAATCCTTATAGATGCCCCTTCCAAAAGGGCCTTCCACACTTCCCCACCCGTTGCTGACTACGCCGGGTGAGACTAAAGTTGTACCACCGATATTTACAACAATGGTTTTAGAGACTATGACTGCCGGATGATTATTCTATCCCCACTGGCCTGAACAACAATCAAGGTGATTCCAATCACGATCACCATTTCCAGAATACCCCAAAGAATGTTCGGTATACAAATCTCAACTGAACTCGTGTATGAATCAAATCAATATACTTGATATCAGGAGAACGTGAGTCGCATACGTAGAGGAATACAACAATCCTATCATAAGGCTCTACATCAAAGAATGCTAAGGTGAAACATGAAAAGCTGCACAGATCCTAAGGACACTAGAACCTGATGCTCTGATACCATCTGTGACACCCCGCCTAATTAAACCCCGGGTGATCAGTCCTAAATTAAATTAGAATAGGTTTATCAGTTGGTTCATTCTTAGCATCACTGTCGAAACTTTTTAATTACTAACCACCTAAGTGAAATTAGACTGGTGCCAAGTTTTATCTTTCATTAATTCAAAGAAATAATCATGCAAAAATAAATAATTAACAATCACAAGTTAACTGAATCCAACCATCACATATAAATAAGAAACTATCCGAATAAACCATCAGCTAAAATCCAACACAAATGTAAAGACACATAATAATGGATCTCAAGTATTCGAAATAAATAATAAATAAACACCATGAGCAACGTGATCGGATAACTGATTGAAAATCCCTACACTAGGAATAGAAGGAATAGAGGTGCCTATCCAAATCCTGTAACATCCACATATGCTGTAGTAGCGAATCCCTGGAATGAATCAAGCCTGGCGTCCCTGTGGCTGGACACCTAAAAGGTTTTGAAAATATTTTATCGCAAGGGTTAGAACCCAAAACATTTCGAAAACATTTATAAAATGATTAACTTGCAGTAATAAAATATGCATGAATGTGCTTCATATTTTAGTTAGTGTACACTCCCTTGAGGATAGACTCCCCCCTCAACTGATGTGCACACCTAACGCCTTCTTTATATCCCACCTAGTCCTCTACCCCGAAACTAGATACTTGATAAAACTCTTGTCAATTGCCCTACTCAATCCCGAGTATTTTAAACGCATGATTTATAAGTTATTTACCACCTTAACTTAATTAATCATATTTCCTTGAAATCCATATAACATTCACTAGTTATATAAATAATAAATTTTTCTCCATGTATTTGAATTACCCATATATAATTATTTACCCCATTATATACGTAAAGTTATCTTACAACAATCACACGTATGTTGAATATGAATATACCCCATATATAATTACTTATAATTCACTATATGTATTTAATGACCCGTATATAACCATCTATCCCATTATATACGTAGAACCATATTAAAACGTTCACACATATGTTGAATATAAATATAACCCATCCTCCCGAGTAATAACTCACCGGATGTATTCTCTAAAGTGCTATCACACTAGGTTTACTTGCATAACCTAATTACCCCAAGTCAGAATCGCTCACTAACATGGAAAAAAATATAAACATAATGGAGGCGGTCATATTCCTTCCCCGAAAGTGAGATAATCCCCTCACCCATATAACAGACGCTATAACCTGGGGATATACTCACCTTACTCCTCAATCTAGGGGATTCACCCACTACGCGTAACCTCCCTTGATAGCACTAGAGTATAAACTTTAAATAAATATCTAGTTACTGATATTCATAAGCACACATAATATGTATATATATATACTATCACACACCGTATATATATAATTATTTAAAGCCCGACTTTACCGTGTACAAAAATCCGTAGCACTAGCCTACATATAAATCTCTAGTCTATGGTCCGATTATAATTTAATTAATTTGCACATTAATTAATTTAATACTTTTGGTGTCACCCAACCAATGTACTCGAACTTGTTCTCTTGGCCCGAAATAAAATATCACTCGAGTGTACACCCCGACTTTGAATTAATTAGTTTTACTCCATAACTAATTTAGGTAGGTAGTGTCGCACTACCACTATACCCGAACCTATCCACCCAGTTTGTTATTTTATCCTTAAGAATTTATTTCATCAAAATTCATCCATGATGTGTCGCACGTAATCTCCCTACCAATCCCAATTATATTCCCTTATAATTGTTAGTCATTAACTCCCGTATTTAATCTCTCTCTGTTATTTTTTACTAGGTAGGGAATTTAACCAAGATTTTTACCCTTATAAATCCCAAGGCCAAACTGCCGAAAAACCTGAAGGGTCGATTGATCGACCCCCAGCCATCGATTGATTGATCGAACATGTGGTTGTCTTCTCCGAGACTCTGTTTCGACCATTAACGAAAACCTCTAAGTTCTATCCTTTCCTCTGGTCTAACCCAAGCACAATCAACACTATATCTACATAGGGATAGGATCAAGGCACCTTATAGAACTTCAAACTCAAATTAAATCTCACGAATTTCTACTTTTTCGAGTTGGGGAATTTTCGGGTTTTTACACGTTAAATCCAAATTCCATCAATTTATTCCAATTTCGTCCACAATTTCTACTGGATTTCACATTCAAATCAGATATCTATACTCATAGCCATGTAATATAATTAATTCTCACTTTGAATTCATTCCAGTGTCCATTAACAAAACCCCCGTTTTTGTACCCATTTATACCCAAAAACGGATTTTGGTTTACGCATCACTAAAATATGAATTGAATATCAGAATTAAACATCACAGCAAGTTAACCACTTGCCTTATGGGTTCGTAGGGTCTGATCCGAGGGTGTGATTCGCAAGGTTGATGATGAACTTCCAATAGGTTCCTTGCCTTGTCTCCAAAAGATACCAATTTTGTAGCGAAATCACTCCCTATGGCTTCTTCTCCAAACCCTAGGTTCTCCCTTGTGTTTTCTGTCGTTTCCCTTTTCTTTGATTTAGGTCTTAAAATATTAATCCCGTTTTAGCCTAACGGGCCAAGCCCAAGTGACCCAAATAGCCCCATGTGGGCCCGATTATGCCTACAAATGCCCCGTGACCTGTTTACTACCCCGGGTACACTTTTTGGACTATCTCGGCCCATCCGGACTTAACCGTGCACTCAAAATTGAAATCTGAATTAATTTATACAAATCCTTATCTCACACCCAAATTAGTCTATACAGACTCCTGACTGAGATAAATAGATGCCACGTCACTAATACACGTTATGACGTAAATAAATTATTACTATTCACTTAGTAATTAAATTTCCCTAAATATTAACCATTCACTCACCGATTAATATTTAAATAAATATTACCATAATTAATTCAATTAAATTACGACACACAAGTAATTTAAAATTTCCCGAATGAATTAAATATTACATGCACAGAAATACGGGGTGTTACATGTAACACCCCGTATTTTTGTGCATTTAATATTTAATTAATTCAGGAATTCAAAATTACTTATGTGTCGTAGTTTTTATGTCAATATATAAATAAATATTAACCGGGGAGTGAATGGTTAATATTTAGGGAAATTAAATTACTAAATGAATAGAGATAATTTATTTACGTCATTTCGGGCATTAATGACGGGTATGTACTTATCTCAGTCGGAAGTCAGTAAGACTAATTTGGGTGTGAGATAAGGATTTTTATAAATTAATTCGGATGCCAATTCTTAGTGTATGGTTGAGTCCGAATGGGCCCAGATAGTCGGAAAAGTGTACCCGGGGTTAGTAAACGGGTCACGAGATATTTTTAGGCATAGCTGGGCCCACACGGGGGTATTTGGGTCACTTGGGCTTGGCCCATTAGGCCAAAAACGGGATTTACCCTAATTACCTAATTAAGAGAAAAGGAAAACGGTTGATTGAAGTTTAGGAAACACTTAGTGGGAAAGGAAAACCTAAGAGGCAGTTTAAGGCAAATTGGGGGACAAATGAAAGAGCCAAAAAGAGGGAATCTCATCTCCAACCTTGGGAATTCACAACTCCAAATCAGACCCTACGAATCATAAAGTAAGTGGTTAACTTGCAGTAGCATTTAATTTTCCTTTCGATTCATATTTATTTGATGTGAGTAATTAAAATTTGTTTTGGGATTTAAAGGGTATAAACATGGGGTTTTTGTAAACCAATATTCTGATTTCTAAATTAATTATGTAGAAATTCATGTGTAATATGAGAGGAGTATATATATATCTGGTAGGATGTAATCCGGATGAACTAGAAATGAATTTGAGGCAAAGATTTGATGTTTAAATGGGTTAAAGTTAAATCGGATTTTCCCCCCAATTTATGAAAGCAGTAGAGAACGTAAATTAAATGGTGTTTGTAGACTTTATGGGAGTCCCTTATGAGGTTTTTGATATATGTTGTTGATGGGAAGGCTTGGGTTTCACTGTTGAAGAAATTAGGGTTTGAAGCTTTTCGTCCATGGCTGAAACAGAAGGGGTAAGAAGACGTTGACCTGTACGATCGATCGATCGATGGTTCGAAATTTTTGGCAGTTCGGCCAGTTTATGTATATAAGGGGAAATTAAGTTAAATTCTTTTCCATGCCTTCTTTAATAAGAAATAAATATAGGACTTTTAAGCTAATTAATTATATGTAAAATTAATTAGGATTCGAAGGAAATTACGTGTGTCACACCATGATTAAAATTATTTGGGATTTGGAGGAAATTATGTGTGACACACTATGGTTAAATATTGGGAATAATATTTCAAATCATAAAATACGGATTGAGTGGGCAGGTCCGGGGTTATTGGTTGAGCGATACCAAGACGTTAATTTTATTTAGAGTGAAGGCTAAATAATTTGGAGTTGGGAATTTAGACTCGGGTATTGTTTATTTCGGGCCATGAGAGTAAGTCCGAATATATTGGTTGGGGGCGACACCAAAAGTAATTTAATTAATTAATGTGTGAATTAAGTAATAATTAGAGTTGGACCATAAACTCATAATAATTTGAATAGGCTTGTGATACGGACTTAGTACATGGGATAGCCGGGATAGTTTTGTAATACCCCGTACTTTTATGCTATATTTAATTTGGGGATTTATTAAATTTAATGTGATGATTTTGTAAGGACACAAATTTCCAATTGGGTCCTCTTATAGTTTTGGCTCAATTCCGGACAAAAACATTTATTCATAGGATTTTATTTAATTGTAATATTCAAGACCTATGAAGTGTTTGTTGAAGACGTAGCGGCAAAGAGTATAAAGCATCATCAACATGCCGTAGTTTATGTTCCTCGTTTGTACGTCATCAACTTAGGTTCCATGCTCCCAAGGTATGAATGTATTTATATGTATATAGGAGCTTGGAACAATTTGTATTGGGTGTTAGGTGAATTAAAACTGCATTTTATTTTTTCAGAAAGAAGCAATTAGAAACTTTAAAATAAGTATATAAAAGTTTATAAAAGTTTCTGGGCCAAAATCGAATTTTTCAATCTTTCTGTTTGTTCGTTTGAAATGTCGTTCGAACGAGTTTTTTCGTTCGAACCAGATTTCGTTCGAACGAGTTTTGCCAACGACCCTAACTGGACAGTCGTTCGATATGTCGTTCGAACGAAGGTTCGTTCTAACGAGGTATCTAACGAACCTCTAACGAGCCCAGGCTGGTCACTCGTTAGAAGTCTCGTTCGAACGAGAATCACGTTCGTTCGAACGAACTTCCAGCGGGAACAGTTATTTGGCAGTTTTTTGCAGTTTTTCCCCACTCCTCCACTTGGTTTTTAACCAACATTTTTCATGCAATATTATGTGCGGGAAACACATTTTCCAAGACAACTTTTCCATTCCATATCCATCTCTTAGAGAGAGTTTGAGAGAAAATTTATTTAGGGAAAATGTTCAAGTTTTTGAGTGTTAATTTTTAATGGAAAATTCATACACACTCTAGTTTACACCCATTGTTTTTTATTCCAAGTTCTATATATACATATCCTTACTTGGAGTTTTTGGCACCGGTTTTCTCTACCGAATTCAAGAGACGTTTCGGGTTTGCTTCTACACCCCATCACAAAGAAGACTTTTGTTGAGATTTTACCCAAAAGGAGAAAGGCTCCATGCTTGGGTGACGGTGACCATATAAAGTCCCATCGGTGTATTCCGAGACCACGGTGGAGCTCCGTTGGTTATCCGCTAATTGGAGGTCGATACAAGAAGAAGCATCACGGCTTGAGAGGGTTCGAGTTTAGGAAGTAAGTCTTTTGTCTTGTATTTTGTAATTCCGTTTTTAGTGGATTTGAGGCTAGGGCCGTCCCGAGGTTTTTTCCCGTTAGTGGGTTTTTCCTCGTACATCGCGGTGTAGTGTGACATTGTTTATTTTTATCTTGCACAAAATTTAGAACGCATGCTTAGGATAATTTCAAGATAAAATTTGGCTTTACAATCACACGCATTTAATTTGGGACTTAAATTAAATATTGGGTTAATTTAGTTTATTCAAGTCATTTGCTAATATTGGTGTCGCCTAACTTTGTTTAAATGAATAATCATGACTTAGGCAAATTCTAGGACTTGAATTATGTTGTTTTAATTTGTTTCTTATGATATTAAAACCCGGCCTTGTTGTTTTGTGGAACCATCACCTGTATTCAACGCTTCCGCATTTATTTGTTTAAAAAGGAAATTATATATTTTAATTGTGATAAATTAAAACCCGGGGATCCAACTTCCGCGCCCTTTCGAATTGGTATCAGAGCCAAAAACGATAAATTATTTCGTTAAAGATCCTTTACTTTTTGGCTAAATATGGATTTTTCCCCATTTTCAAAATTTCCTATTTTTGATGGTTCTAACTACGCGTATTGGAAAGCGCGAATGAAATCGGCACTTAAATCTATTGATGAACGTGTTTGGATGTCTGTTGTTAACGGTTGGACCCCACCAACACATTTAATTGAAAATGTACATGTTCCCAAACTCGTTGATAGATGGACTGAAAATGAGTTTAAGCTAGCAAACTTTAATTCCCGAGGTTTAAATGCCTTGTTTAGCGCTGTCGCACCGGATGAATTCCGACGTATTATGACGTGTGAAACCGCTAAAGAAGCTTGGGATATTTTACAATTAACTCATGAAGGAACGAGTGTCGTTAAAGCTTCTAAACTCCAAAACCTCAATACTCAATTTGAAACTATCAAAATGGATGAAAAAGAAACTTTTGATAAATTTTATGCTAGACTTTCTGATATTGTCAATTCATCCTTTAACTTGGGAGAGAAAATACCTGACGACCGTGTTGTAAAGAAAATTTTGAGGTCACTACCCGATAGATTTATTCCAAAGGTGACCGTTTTAAATTCTTTACCCACTTTAGCCTCTACGAAATTAGAAGATCTTGTAGGTGATTTACAAACCTATGAACTAGATATGTTTCCCTCTAAAACTGAAAAGAAAATTGAAAAGGGCGTTGCTTTAAAAGCCCGAAAAGAGGTTAAACAAGTAGTAGAGAGCGATAGTGATAGTGACTCGGAAGATATGGCTTTGTTTGCTCGTAAATTTAGAAAATTTCTTAAATTTAACAAAGATAAAGTTAAAAATGATTTTAAGAAATTTGAATCTTCTAAACATGATAAAAACGAGAAGATTTCTAAAGCCGATAAGATCCCTAAACCTAGTAATGAAAATATTGATAGGGACGAGTCTAATAAATGTTTTGGTTGTGAAGGTTATGGCCATAGGGCTTTTGAGTGTCCCACTAAACTAAGGAAAGAGGGTAAACGACCCATTTCATATAATGCGACCCTTAGTGATAGTGATAAGGAAGAGAAGCCCGAATCCCCCACTAAGAAAAATTTTGTCGCTTTTATGGCTAGACATGTGAGTGATAATGAGAACTCATCGGATGATGAAATTATAGCACATGCCACTTCCAAGGTCATTGTACATGATTCTCTTATTTTTTATGATAGTGAGAGTGAAGAAGAAAGAGAGAGTGAAAATGAAGATGAGATTGATATGAGTGAACTTCAAAATTCTTTTCATGAATTATATAAAGAATCTATTAAATTGAAAAGAGCTAATTTGAAGTTAGAAGCGAGTTTAAGAGAGAGTGTCAAGGTCATTGATGAAAGTGCCTTAATAGAAGACCTTAGGACACATGTGAGGACTCTTCAAGAGAAGCTTAACTATGTAGAAGGCGAGAGAGATAGCCTTAGGGGTTTAATGGAATCCTTGAAAAAGGAGCTTCTTGCTTTTAAAGAGCGTAATTCTTTACTAGAATCTAACATTGTTGAATTGGAAAATAAATTAAAATATTCTAGTAATGTCAAATTTTATTTGGAGTGTCGTTCGGAAAAACTAGATAAAATGTTAGGAACGGTCCAAATTAAAAATGACACTTTTGGTTTAGGCTTCAATTCTTGTAATGATTTTTACCCTAAAGTCAAAACCAATGTTTTAGGAGAATCTTCTATGAATGCATTTAATGATCACTCCTTAGATAAATCTTTTGGACATGCTCTTACTTGTACACATTGTGGTCGACAAGGTCATCTTAGGAAATTTTGTTTAGATCTTAAACGAATTCCTAGAAAATCCCATAGTAAAGTAACCACGATAGCTAACGTTCCTACACCCCAAGATAGTAATTCTTCATTTATTTGGGTTGGGAAATACGACTTGGTTGCCTTACAAAATAGGGATTTTGATTCTCATTTACTTACACATACTTCCTCCCTTGCTAAATCTAATGGATGAATGTGTTAGTGTTTGCATACTTTAGCTTTTGTACTTCATGCCATAATCATATGCTAAATGTATGCGTGCTTAGTCATTTTCTAGTCATTGCCTATTTTCATATCTCATGCTAGAAATCATGACTTGTTTATCTTTTTGTATTATTTTTTGTGTTTGATTTAACTGAAAAATATAAAAATATTTTTGTTTATCATTTGTGTTTTATTTATTTCATTTAAGCTTAATGAAAAATACAAATGATTTTTGTTTAGTCTTTTGAGTATATATCTTTATTTTTGATCAAAAAATGTTAAAAACTCAAAAAGATTTTGTTTTGTGTGTATTTTTGTTTGACACACTTTATGTGGCATATATTTGTGTTTGAATCCCATCATTTACGCTCCCATGTGGCTAGAACTTTTGGTTTAGATTTTCAATCCTTAAAATGTTCTTTACCATGTTTTATATGGAGTAGTTGGATTTTGTATTGTTTAAATGGATTCTATTTCTATATGCCTCTATTCACACATGCACGAGCTCTTTTGAAATCTTAATGTCACATGTTATATTTGAGCTTTTTGAGGTGTTCTCCTATCAATCTAGTCATCTACATATCTATGACCTAGGAGGACTAGTGCATGTCAAAATCCGTTGCATGTGAGATTTGTGAGAAAAATGAAAACATGATAAATTAATATATGCACGGGGAAGGGCTCCGAAAGGATGAATTAAATCCTTTGCGATATTAAGCCATCGTTGATTGGATCTAAAAGAAATACGTGATCTAAAGGCCTAAAATCAGAATATTTGGCATTCAAAGAAAGCAATTGCCAAGGCCTATGTTTGTATGATATATTCATTCAAAAACAAAAGAATATATATGCTCATTGAGGGAGAATTGGATGGTATATCAACGGTTTGCACAATGTCCATTTATCCTAGTTGTCTTTAATGTCATGACTCTATTTGGTTTGTAGAATCATCATCATGCGAGGCTTGTATGCATTGTGTATGTTTGTTCATTGAGTTCAATATTTATATTATCACATGAGGTTATATTTAACTGTGATGAAGTTTGCAATCAAATGAGAACTCAGTGAACGTTTCTTAAGTGTTTGGGTCTAAATTTAATTGTTGCTTGTTCACACCCCTACACTTCCGTTTCCATATGACACATTTTTGCCATACGAGTGTGCAAACTTATTGTATTTTGTGTCATGTGTGTGTTTATATCTATATATATATGCAAGTGGTTCATTGATATATTTCTAGTATATATATATATATATATGATATTTGTTTGTCTTTGCCTTTTTTTTTTAATTGCCCATATGCTTTCATGTCTTATCACTTTAAGCCTTCACTTGCTGTTTCTTAGTTCTTTATCCTTTGCCTATTCCCGAACAAAAAGGGGGAGAATGATGATAGGGGGAGAAATGGTATCTAATCCTATTATTATCGTATCTTCGTTTGGGGGAGATTTATCTTAGGGGGAGACGTCTTTCTAACTAGGTCATGAGTTTAAAGGGAGAATTAATTTAGGGGGAGTAATTAATTAAAAATTGCATTTAATATTTTGATATTCCCTATGCATTTGATGAGTTTGCTTAAGTGTGCAGGAATTATTCTATAGCGTATTTTGATATTCCCTATGCATTTGATGAGTTTGCTTAAGTGTGCAGGAATTATTCTATAGCGGCATCTTTTTATGGCAAAGAGTTTTATCCTTGGATTGAGTCAAGATTGGGCGGGTTATGTTTTGAGTCTAGTAGAGCTTGACGGCCCTTTAGGATTTTTGTTTGGTTTTTGTCCCGGAATAGCCAAAGGGGGAGATTTGTAAGGACACAAATTTCCAATTGAGTCCTCTTATAGTTTTGGCTCAATTCCGGACAAAAACATTTATTCATAGGATTTTATTTAATTGTAATATTCAAGACCTATGAAGTGTTTGTTGAAGACGTAGCGGCAAAGAGTATAAAGCATCATTAACATGCCGTAGTTTATGTGCCTCGTTTGTACGTCATCAACTTAGGTTCCATGCTCCCAAGGTATGAATGTATTTATATGTATATAGGAGCTTGGAACAATTTGTATTGGGTGTTAGGTGAATTAAAACTGCATTTTATTTTTTCAGAAAGAAGCAATTAGAAACTTAAAAATAAGTATATAAAAGTTTATAAAAGTTTTTGGGCCAAAATCGAATTTTTCAATCTTTCTGTTTGTTCGTTTGAAATGTCGTTTGAACGAGTTTTTTCGTTCGAACCAGATTTCGTTCGAACGAGTTTTGTCGTTCGAACCATGTTCGTTCGAACGAGTTTTGCCAACGACCCTAACTGGACAGTCGTTCGATATGTCGTTCGAACGAAGGTTCGTTCTAACGAGGTATCTAACGAACCTCTAACGAGCCCAGGCTGGTCACTCGTTAGAAGTCTCGTTCGAACGAGAATCACGTTCGTTCGAACGAACTTCCAGCGGGAACAGTTATTTAGCAGTTTTTTGCAGTTTTTCCCCACTCCTCCACTTGGTTTTTAACCAACATTTTTCATGCAATATTATGTGCGGGAAACACATTTTCCAAGACAACTTTTCCATTCCATATCCATCTCTTAGAGAGAGTTTGAGAGATAATTTATTTAGGGAAAATGTTCAAGTTTTTGAGTGTTAATTTTTAATGGAAAATTCATACACACTCTAGTTTACACCCATTGTTGTTTATTCCAAGTTCTATATATACATATCCTTACTTGGAGTTTTTGGCACCGGTTTTCTCTACCGAATTCAAGAGACGTTTCGGGTTTGCTTCTACACCCCATCACAAAGAAGACTTTTGTTGAGATTTTACCCAAAAGGAGAAAGGCTCCATGCTTGGGTGACGGTGACCATATAAAGTCCCATCGGTGTATTCCGAGACCACGGTGGAGCTCCGTTGGTTATCCGCTAATTGGAGGTCGATACAAGAAGAAGCGTCACGGCTTGAGAGGGTTCGAGTTTAGGAAGAAAGTCTTTTGTCTTGTATTTTGTAATTCCGTTTTTAGTGGATTTGAGGCTAGGGCCGTCCCGAGGTTTTTTCCCGTTAGTGGGTTTTTCCTCGTACATCGCGGTGTAGTGTGACATTGTTTATTTTTATCTTGCACAAAATTTAGAACGCATGCTTAGGATAATTTCAAGATAAAATTTGGCTTTACAATCACACGCATTTAATATGGGACTTAAATTAAATATTGGGTTAATTTGGTTTATTCAAGTCATTTGCTAATATTGGTGTCGCCTAACTTTGTTTAAATGAATAATCATGACTTAGGAAAATTCTAGGACTTGAATTACGTTGTTTTAATTCGATTTGAAAGTTAAAACCATCTCAACGCTTCCGCATTTATTTAAAAGGAAATTTATATTTTAATTGAGATAATTAATCACCGGGGATCCAACCTTGGTCTTTCAGATTTATTTAATAAAAATCCGGAAATTAATTATGTTATAATTATTAACGTGACTAGAGTTAGTAATTATGGGAAACTTATTGAATATTACTAATGAGAATAGTAATATATTATATTGGCTATATTGAATGTCATAGGTGAATTAAATGACTATTTCGGAAATTTAAGTCAGGACGTGCCCGTGTCACGTCGGGACTAATTATGTAAATAAAAAAGGGAATATTTTATAAGTTGTCCGTATGGTCGTTTTGAGTGCGCCAACGCGTCCAGAAGGGTCGAGATAGTCAGAAAAGTGTACCCGGGGGTTTAGTTCGGGCCTCGGGGTATTTTTAGGCCTAATTAGTGACCCGGGAGGGGATTTTGGTCATTTTACAAAATAGGGTAATTAAACCCACGAATTTCAGCCATCCTTAGCAGCCATTTAAGTCATCCTTTTAGGGTTAGAACATTCAGAACCCTAGAACGGCCATTGGAGAAGAGAGGAGAGAGCTCTCAAGGTGATTCAAAGCCCAAAACACCACCGATTTCACCGCCGTCACCACCAACGCGTAGATCGCGAGGAGGAGAACACAACCACACCAATATCAGCAGGAAAGCAGACCTCTGAAATCCCAGGCAAGTGTTTAACTTGCGTATTTTCATTGGTGCAATAATCATATTAGTGTAGGAATGATTAGGAGTATAATCAATGGAAGAAAACCCCAATTTTTTTATAGGGATTTGCATGTAGAAATCGTTATAACCATATTCTGGAAATAATATGTGAAGTAGATGATTAACCCACAAATTTGGGATGTTATGTTAGAAGGAAATTCTGGAGAAAACTGATTAGAACAAAAGTTAAGAAAACTTTAGGGTTCTTGATTATTAGATGAGATTTTTGGTTGTTTAACCATGTTTCATGATGTATACACGCATGCTGAACGTTAAAGATATCTGGAATTATGTTAGTATGTTAACAGTAAACTTTTTGGGCCGATTAGTGTTGGAAAATATGAGTTTTGATGAAGAACTTTAATCAATCCCGTCACTGCAATTTCTGCAGAATTTTTGCCCAGACCTGCTTAATCGATCGATCGAGCCTAGAGCTTCGATCGATCGAAGGTTCGATCGATCGAGCCCCAAGCTTCGATCGATCGACCCCTCCTGGCAGACTCCTATTCCTCTTGTTTATTTACTTAAATTAATTTATCGTGTAATAACCTTTGGGCATTCTAAATAAAAGGATTTGGGAGATATTGAGGACCAGTAGGGTATATGGATAAATGTTAGAACCTTTAATCTTCAACAAGTATGGTAATTATGGGATATTTACTTTAGGTTGATAGATTTATAACTTAAGGGTGAGGTACGTAAGAGAGTTACGTTGGAATCAAATAAAGTCCCTTACTGAATTTCAGATTTGTGAGGATATAAACCATGAGTATTAGGTAATGAGTGAGAAAACCCTTCGAATAAAGGTTAGAGACGAAACCTTATACGTAATCATAATAATGGGAAATTAAGGATAAATGTTGTGCCTATGGGTTACGAGAGGAACCTATATTAATATGATGAAATGAGTATATTTATATGATTGTGTGTACATATATTATATTGATGTGAAAAACGTACCCGCGCTACTTACTATCCCTGAGGTTACCGCGCTGGGATGATCTTATCCTGTGTTGCTTTATGGGGGATATTGATTCGTACCCTAGAAGATAGAGATCCTAGGTACGGGCTATCAGATTGATAGTCGGACGGTCCTAAGAGACGTGTGGGTATGTACTGACCTCTTGGACTTGGAATCTATGCTTCGCCTCAACGTTGTTTTGTATATGTTAATACAGTTCGAGAGTGATTCCGAACTTGTATTTCCCTTTGTGTGAGCGATACGGGGATTGGATAGCAGAGTATGCCCGCACCATAGTTTAGTTGTGGTGCTGTTATATATATATATATTATACGAGTAGTTAATATATATATGAGGTTATAAACTTTAAACTGCCTACTGTGATTTGATAAGTAGAACATGGTTGTTGACTCAAATTATTAAATACTTGTTTTGTGAAAGTATGAGAAGACACTGGGAAACTTTATAATTTAATGAAGCTAAAACGAGAGGAGTGCTACATATTGAAAGTAACCTTTTTAAAACATTGTCATCGTTCAGTTTTGAAACTTAGGAGTAAGTTAAGATAAACTAAATTATTTGGGAAGGTTAGTACGATAGGCGTGCACATTAGAAGAGAGGTGAGAATTTCTCAAGAGAGTGTCGAACTAATATGATTTGCATTGGCCTGTATCAATTTAAATACTTGCTTAACGTATTTTAAAATCAAACACACTTTCGGGCCCTGACCCGTTTCTTTTTCTCTCTCTCTCTCTTGTGTATATATATGTATATTTTCAGGTGCCCAGCCACAGGGGCGTCTTGCTTAGGATCCTTTGAGAAGAACGAGCTGCAGCTTAGGTGGGAGTTGCAGGTCACTTGAGTAGACGGCTTCTGTTATTGACTCCACTCCTACTACTCTCATTTATTGGGCACGTGTCGCCCTTTTCATCATTTCATTTATTGTTGGGATTTTTTTTATTTAAGTTATTCCAGTATTGTTTTAAGGGATTTATTCAGGATGGTTTATGATGTTTAGTTTTATTATGTTGACATTCGATTGACGAATGTATGGTTTTATTTTAGTTCATCGTGGTGTGATTCCATATTGTAGAAACGTGTTTTGTATAAATAAATATTTTCTTTAATTAAAATTTGGAAGTTTGTATGAAAAATGTTTTGACACTTAGCTTAATTATTTAGGGTGTTAAATTGGAAAATTTTTATCGACAGTGATGCTGAGAATGAACCAACTGTTTACCTTGATTTAATTTAATAAAGGAGTGATCGCCCGGTATTTAATTAGGCGGGGTGTCACAAGTTTATTTTAATTATATATATATATATATATATACGGTGTGCGATAGTATACATATATGGTGTGTGCATTAATATCAGTGGCAAGATATTATTATTACATATACTCTAGTGCTAAAGGGGGAGGTTGTGTGTAGTGAGTGAATCCCCTAGCTTGAGGAGTAGGGCAGGTATATTCCCAGGTCATAGTGTCCGTTATATGGGTGAGGGGCATCTCACTTTCTGGGAAGGAATATGCCCGCTTCCAATTTTTACGTATTAAGTTAGTGAGCAATTCTGACTTGGGGTAACTAGGTTATGTGAATATGCCTAGTGGGATATCACTTTAGAGAATTTACATCCTGTGAGTTATTACTCGGGAGGATGTTTAATATTAATTATTATTCTAGCATGTTTGTGAATGTTGCAATATAACTATACGTATATAATGAGGTAAATAATTATATACGAGTAAATTAATACAAGCCGTGAATTGTATTATACATATAATGGGTGTGAAAGTTATATGATTTTAAAAAGGGAAATGATTAATTAAGTTAATGTTAATAATAACTTAGAAATCATAAGTATGGCACACTCGGTTAGAGTGGGGTGGTTGCAAGGGGTTATATTAGTTATCTAGTCATGGGATAAATAACTAGGTAAATTAATTTAGGCGTTAGTAGTGCACATTAGAGAAGGGGTGAGGATGTTCTCAAGAGAGTACGACACTAACTAAAATATAAAGAGCTTGCATATATATTTATTACTTCAAGTTAATCATTTGCTAAATGTTTTCCAAATATTTTGGGTACTAACCCTTTCTATAAAAACTTTTAAAAACCTTTTAGGTGTCCAGCCACAGGGACGCCAGGTTTGACTCACTCCAGGGATCCGTTACTGCAACATGTGTGGATGTTGCAAGAGTTTGATAGGCACCTCATTCTTTTCATTGTTAGTGTAGAGACTTCCTATCAGTTATTCGAGTATGTTGCTCACAGTTTTATTTCAATACTTATGACAGACCTGTTGAGATTTATTACTTGTCTTTACTTTTGTTGGATTTTGAACCGATGGTTTATTCGGTCGATTAATTAATTGTGAATGGTTGATTTCAGTTAATGGTGATTATTTATATTATTCTGTTTCTGCACGAGTCTTTAAATTTAGTTAATGAAAGATAAAACATGGCACCAGTCTAATTTTCTCACTTAGGTGGTTAGTAATTAAAAAGGGAGACAGTGATGCTAAGAATGAACCAACTGAGAAACATGTTCTAATTGGATTTAAGACTGATCACCCGGGGTTAATTAGGCGGGGTGTCACAAAGAGAACCATTAGTGAAAGTTCTAGAAATGCAGTAATTGTGTGTGTTAGCCAACAAAGGTAAAATATTCAAGAGCTTGGACAGATTGCAGAGTGTGGTTAACTGGAAGTGAAAATTTGGGGTAAAATCTTCTTGGCTCATCGGAGCAAAGTTATAATGGTGGGAGTCAACCACGACATTTAGAAGTGGGAAGTTGTGTGAATGGAAGGATTTTAAGTGCGGTTTGACCACAAGGTCCTTCATCAGATGTCCAGGATGAGATGTGAACGTTGTTCTGAACTCATCATAGGAGGTTCGTACAAAGGTCCATGTGTGAAAATGAATTTAATTATTTAGCAAATATTGTACTGGATGAAGTAAATACAAATGGATATGAGGATTTCAAGTGGGAGATCCACACATAAGAAAAGTTGACTACACTCAAGGTAAATTCTGCTGGACGGTCGGTCCATACGGTGACAATGTCACGCTTTGTCACTAGAAATGTTACCACTTCTTTGTGAAGGGATCTAAAAGAATCGAAATATTTATTCGGAGAGTAAGACTGGATGAAATGCTGTTAGTAAAACACCATAAGGGGGAGATCCATCAAGGGACCCATTTAAATAATTAGGATAGCTGAATTCTTACCTATTGATGGTGAATTTAGTCAGGACTATTGAGACCAGCAATGCATTCCTTAGCACCAACGAAACTAAGTAAACAACGGGGGTAGCCATCAAAGTTGAGACTACTAGATTTCGAGAGAAGGGAAACCCTAACATGGTCAGTAGGACCGGAGATAATTTGATTATGTGTAGAGGTATTTATGGAGAGTAAAACCACACCACACGCGTCAATTTTTTTTCCTAAGGAGAGTAAAGGGGCAAGGGTATGGTGCCTAGAAAGGGAAATGGTTTATGTAGTTTTTGGCTTTGTTCAAACATGCATGTTATGTCCGAAAACCATTCGAGCAGCCAAGGAGATTGTCAAGGTAGAAGTATGAGTTTTACCCTCGAAGGATGAGGCGTGTTTTTTGTGACTCGAGTGAGTCACTACATCTTGATTATTTCTAGATTGGCATGTGATACAAGTTAGTGCATATATCGATAACGTTATTATTATTGGAATGTTTCCCTGGTATAGGGGGTTATCATTATTGTTATCCACGGAGGATGAATGGGTGTATTGATAGTTGTATATACCTTATTGAGATTACTCATTTTAGTGATGTGTTGTACGAGTATGAGATTATCATGATCATGGTTTTATAGTGATGATTAGACTGATAATGGACGGATGTCGCAAGTCTATCGGGGTTGCTGCTCAAGTGCAGGATGTGTTTTTCTAGCGAAACGTCACCTACAAGAGGGTCGATCTCGCATTTATATCATATAATATAGAGATTTCAAAGGGTATAGTGGTATCGAGATGTTTAATCCCGATGTGTGTAGGGACTTTATTAATATGATTCGATGTGTCTTGGGTTTACTGTTGAGCGGAAAGATTTAGTTCGTTCTTATGCTTAACGCTTAGGACTTCGTGATAGGAAGAGCGCATTGTTATATCACTCCTTTAGAGATGTGGGAGTTAAGAATTATATTCATATGTCCGAGGACAAGAATTTGAGAGTCCCGATTGTATTCGAGGTTTATGGGATTTGATTACCACCAATGTTTAGTGATAGCGCCTTTGGGGGGGAGTTCCTTATTTAAATGTAATTGTGGGAGGAGATATAGCTTCGATGTCAAGTGACGGGAATATAGGGGCACATGTTATGGAGGGAGGGCCTAGCAGATTTTGATAACTGACAATGCTGAGTAGTAGTGTATCAAGGGGGATCCTTATTTGGATTTTTCTTTGTGAGACATCCCCCGCATGAAACTTAGCGTAAGGTTGGAAGTAGGGAGACATTTGGTCATTAGTCCATGAGTTCGGTACCTCGGTCGTTACAAAAGTATGTAGTTAAATTGCGATACAAAGCCAGTGGAACCGATTGTGCGTTGAGGAAGCATTGGATATTTTATCTTATCACCATGAGTTGAAAGGTGGAGCGATGTTAAGGAGGATTTAAAACTTTGATTTCTAGGGTGATTGAGAATACCTAAGTGTTATGTCCACGTTGTGAATATAGGGGCAATAAAGAATTAGGTGTTATTTGTGAAGATTATGTGATGTTTACGCCAGTATGCATGGTTTATAGGGTGTGTGGGCACCCTAGTTAGCTGATGTCAAAATCGTACGGGTTAAAGGGACGTGGGAATGGTTGTGTGAAATATATGCCTGTGGGACTAATATAATGAAGTAGAAATAATAGAGTGGATTAAGAATCGTAGGAGAAGGACGATAATCCATATATGTGTGTGCGATCGGAGTATCACTCCCGAATTTGCTTGAAAGGTTGTGGGAAGCCATTTAAGAAGGGGTATTCCTTGAGAAGAGTAAGATCTAACAATTATGGAAAATTTGGAGTGGAGTTCTACCCTATCGAAAGTTGAGAGTGACTTGCGCATGGATAGAATGATGATGTCAGTAAGGTATAAAAAGTCCAGAAGTTCACATCGTGGCGAAAAGTGCACGGGTCAAAACTTTCGATATACACTGAGGAAGAATGGGAGTAGTAAGTACCACTTAATGTGAGATATTACAAGTGGAGATTGGTTTTGAGTGGGATATAGGAGTAGTCTCTGCGTGCACCACTCATAGATAGAAATCAATTGGAACAAGACGATCAACAAGAAACTTTTATAGCAAGGTGATGATTGCTATAATGGAAGAGGGTAGTCAAATTGTTAACTTTCTTTTATTAGTTGTCAACCTCAAGATAAACTCACGAGTTCCTTCGAATGTGTGGAACAAGTTGACAAAAATGTTTGGACATAAATTTCCAATTGAGTCTCCGTATTGTTTTGACTTAATTCTGTGAACAAAACCGTATTTGTAATATGTGATAGGGAGATTTTATTTTGTCATGATCCCATATAGTCTATGACTTATTGAAGAAAATTGAAGACGTTGCGGAAAAGCTTCAAAGATTTAATCATGCCGAAGTTTAATTGGTGCAAGTTTAGTCGTCTTCAAAGTTAATTGCATTCCGAGATCACTCAGGTATGAATGCGTATAACTAATGGTGCTCGAAATTATTTTTATAAAACATAAGGATGTATCTTTATAAAGAAAAATGTTTTTAAAAGTGTTTTAAAGGTTTACACTACGTTGTTTTATGATATAATCGAAATAGAGTTTGACTAATTTGGATCTCTTTTAAAAGAGACGTTTTGAACATAAAGTTAACAAAGTCAAACTTTCTCCCTGTCATTCAAATAACATAAGCTCTCGTTCGAACAAGGTGCCTATGTCACGCGAACGACGTGGCCTTGTCGTTCGAATGACCCAGTTTTTGAGGCAGCGTTTAAATGTTATTTAAAGTGTGTTTCCACCATTTTTTCGTATGTGTGCATTCTGGAAAAATAGTTTACCATCCAGTATGAGTTTTGCACATGTTTTCTAAGGTTTAAAAAACTTAAACACATCCTTAGAGTTTGCAAATATCTGAGTTATCATTCTTATATGTCTAAGTGATCGTGTTGCACAAAGAAGTTTGTGCTACCATTGAATATAAGGGTTTTGCGGTGAAGAAAAGAGAAGGACTTCTTGTTCGATATCGTAGACGAATCAAAGCAATTTGGTGGACACCGATACATTCTCGAGTCGAGTGTTTTGGATAGGTATCGTGGAAGATGGAATTTATGCATGGGCACTATTGAAGAATGGTAGAAGATCAGAAGAAGAGTCAAGACCCGTGGGGATCGAGTTCCTGAGTAAGGCTAATCTTTGTTTATAAAACCTTTGTTCATAGTGATTGTCTGTCTTGGGCCGTCTGAGGTTATTTTCCCATTTTGGGTTTTTCCTCTTACATCCGGTGTTGTGAGTATTCTTTACTTTACTTGCTTTAATAACTAGATGCATGTTTAGGATTAATCAAGATAAAAGTGGTTTAAAGTAAGAATTGGGTTTTCACAACTTGGTTTGGTGAAAATTAAAAGTTGGATAATTTTTGGTAATAAATTGGTTTAATTTGAAACACTCGCATTTAAGGGACCACCCCGTTTCTCAAATTGGTATCAGAGCTAGAAAACATATTTTATTTATTTGTGATCCCGTGTATTTTCAAAGACGAATTTTGGATTTAATGAACTCTCTCGAACTCCTATTTTTTATGGAACTAATTTCACTTATTGGAAGATGAGAATGAGAAGTGCATTAAAATCAATTGATGAGCGTGTGTGGCTAGCAGTTGAGAAAGGTTGGACACCTATTGTCACTATTGTAGGTGAGGTCACTAGTTTAAAGCCTATCGATTCATGGACCGAAACTGAACATAGACTTTCACAATATATTTCTAAGGGTCTGCATGTTATTTCTTCACATGTCACATCGGAAGAATAGAATAGAATTATGACTTGTGAAACATCAAAAGAGGCTTAGGATATTTTGGCACTCACTCACGAGGGTACTAACACGGTTAGGGCATCAAAACTTCAAAATCTCACTACACAGTTTGAGACCATTAGGTTGTTAGAGAGTAACACTTTTGATGAGTTTTATGCTAGGTTGTCCAATATTATCAACTCATCGTTTAACCTAGTTGATAAAATTCCCAACAATCGTGTCATTAAGAAAATCCTTAGGTCGTTGCCTAATAGGTTTGATGTGAAAGATACCATTTTAAACACCTTGGGTAAGTTAGAGTTGACGAAACTAAAAGAGAGTGCAGGTGACTTACAAACCTATGAAATCGACATGATTACCTCCAAACAAGTTCCTAAGAAAGAAAAGGGTATTGCTTTAAAAACTCGAAAGGAGGAAATTAAAATTTTGGATTCCGATTCCGATTCCGATTTTAGGATGTTTCTTTGTTGGCAAAGAAATTTTAAAAATTCATTAAGTTTCAAAAGCAATCGGAAGATGCCAAAAAATTTAAAAAATTCAAGAACAACAAAGTAGATCCCACCTCTAAGGATAAGTTTGATAAGCCTAAGAGAGATGTGTAGGATAAGTGTTTTGGGTGTGAGGGGTACGGTCACAAAGTTAAGGAGTGTCCCACTAGACGTAAGAAAGAGGGCAAGCAACCCATTGTCTATAATGCCACCTTAAGTGACAGTGATCCGGAAGAGGGAGAGAGTTCCCCCATTGATCGAAACTTTATTGCGTTCATGGCATGTCATGTGAGCGACGACGATTCTCATGTGCATGACACTTTCGAGGAGGTTTTGAGTGTATCCCATGTTAGTGAGGGCAAAGAGAGTGACGAGGAGGAGGTAAATTTGAAAGAGTTGGAAAATGCATTTAATGAGTTGTATACCGAAATGGTGAAGGAGAAAAAGGCTAACTCAAAATTGAAAGCTAAGTTGAATGAGCGTGCCATAGAAAATAATGATAGTTTGATTGAGGATCTTAGGGCACGAGAGAAGAAATTTGGGGAGAAACTAGAGTTTGTGGAGAAAGAGAGAGATAATCTCCGTGGTTTGATGGAGTCCTTGAAAAGGGATATTTTAGAGTTTGAGGAGTCTAGGCATTTGCTTGAGTCTAGGATTCATGAGTTGGAGGAGAGGTTGAGAGACTCGTCTAGAGTCAAGTTTGATTTGGAGGCTAGGTCGGAGAAGTTAGATAAGATCTTAGGGACCGTCCAAATTAAGGGAGATAGGGGAGGTATAGGTTTTAATGAGAGAGTTGTTCCCATTCCCCCCGCACGTGTGAGAAACACTAGGAAGGTTAGAAAAGGTCCACATATAGGTTGTCATTCCCACCACCGCTACACTTTCACATTTTGTGGTAGGAAAGGTCACCTTAGTAGTTATTGTTATGACCTTAGACAAGCTCCTAGGAAGTTTAGGAATAAAGTTTCCCCGGTTCCCAAAACCCCCATGCGTCGTTTTACACCTACTTGGGTTAGGAAATCAGATTTAGTGGCTTTAGTAATTAAACTTGATGATTCTCTTTTGGCTGCACTTGATTCTTCCCATGCTAAATCTAAAGGATGATAGTGTTGCTTTATTTGTCATATACTAGTTTACTTCATGATATATTCACTGCTAGTATTATAACATGTGTATCATTTTGTATTATAGTTTTTCATTTGTTTGAGTCTTATTTGAAAAATACAAAAATATTTTGTTTTTTAGAATTTTTTTTGAAAATCCAAAAAGATTTTCTTTTTGAAAACCCAAAACGATTTTTCTTTTATTTGAGTCAAAATATTAAAAGCTAAAAAGATTTTTGATTTTTGTTTTTGAGTTTACATGTTTGATGTGGCATATTGGTGTGCTTGGACCCCCCCATTGTTTCATTATCCCTGTGGGTATGACATTTGGTCATAATTATCGATGCTTATAATGATCTTAACCATTGTTTATATGGGGTTGTTTCGAAGTTGATATGCATTTTGATTCGACTTTGTATATATGCCAACATTGCACACTTGCATGAGTTTATATGGATGTTTGACTTCTCTTGCATATTTGAATTTGGCGAGGAGTTCTTATCTCAATCTTGTTATCTATGCGTAAGTAGACTTAAGGTGAAGTGTGCATGTAAGAACCGTTTACCGTGAGGATTTAAAATTGGTAAAACTGATGACTGATTCACGGGAAAGGGCTGCGAGAGTTCAAAATTAACTCGTCGTGAAGCCACCATTTAAAAGAGCCCAAAAGAAAATGCAATATGATAAGAAAAGGGATAAATTTGTTTAGTTCATTCCAAAGAAAATATGATATTATTGAGGGAGTTTGGATGGATTAAAAATTTAAACGGGTTTCCACAACTAATCCTAATGTTGAAACATTGCAATTTGACGCTATTGTTTGTAGAATCGTCAAAATTATGGATTTGTGTGCATGTAGTATGTTTATTTCATTAGGCTCACACTTTAATTGTCATATGGCTTTGATAAAGTTTGATGATTTATTGGTATCAATTAGAGCTTCTTGATTGTTTCGATGTATTGGAATTGTGACTTATTTGTTGTAGTTTCACGCTCATTCATTCCATATCCATAGTTGAGCACATTGATACTATGTTTGGATGTAACTCACATTATTAGTTTTTATGAGTTTTTTCGTTTTGTGCTAAAAGCCTATTGTCTTAACACTGTTTTGCTGCTGTCAGGGCCTTTCACTGATTTTTTTCTGAAAATTTTTTCACTGGGCAAAAATATAATATATTTCGGGGAAAATGTGAAAATTTGGCAGGTCGCGAGAAATCGTTCAAATGACATCTCCATGTCGCGTGAACAACATATGTACTTCGTTCAAGCGACGTCCTCAACTCATTTGAGCGACGTCCCTGGCTCGTTCTAACGATAGGCTGAATTGTGGCTTCTGATTGGTTTGCAGTCCACTAGTTTAAATTGGTATATTTTTGGTAATGCTGGAAGTGTTTCTGGACTGATTTGTTTATATGCAGGTTTCATTGGTTCAAACTTGGATTTTTCATATAGTTCGTTTATCACACCTGATTAGATTGTCATATTCTTTGTGTGATTCATTGGTTTACTAGCTACTGCTTTGTCATCTATTGATCATACTTAGATGGTTGTTTCATAATAATCTAGCAATCTCACATTGATTTCAAATTGGTATATTCTCATGCTAGATACTTGGTTGGTTGATATTTTCACCGGATTGTCTATTTGACACAAAAAGGGGGAAAGATGTATGTGATGTAGGGGGAGATTTGAGCATGTTTTGGTTTGCATTGTTTACAAATTGGTATCTCATATTGGTAGTACACATTGGTATCAGTTTGTTTCTCAAATTTTTTAACAAATGATTTTTCAGAGTTTATTCATATTGGTATCTATTATCGTTTGGCATCATTTGGATATATATATATTGGTTTCATTTTTTCCTCCATACTTCACTGGGTATTTGTTTGTCTGTTTCATGTGTGTAGGTATGCTTCAGTAGTTCGAGATTTCAAGTCTACATCACATTCAGACAGTTTATGCTCGCCGGTGCTACATATTCTAGTTCGTGTCCTGTATTTTTGATTTTGGGTTTATGGGATGGGATTTAGGCATCATACGTCTTGACAGGCCGACTTAGGCATTTGACTAGTTTAGTTTTGTCTCGAAATAGTCAAAGGGGGAGATTTGTTAGGACATAAATTTCCAATTAAGTCCCTGTATTGTTTTGACTTAATTCCGTGAACAAAATTGTGTTTGTAATATGTCATAGGGAGATTTTATTTTGTCACGATCCCACTTGGTCTATGACATATTGAAGAAAAATGAAGACGTTGCGGCAAAGCTTCAAAGATTTAATCATGTGGAAGTTTAATTGGTGCATGTTTAGTCGTCTTCAAAGTAAATTGCATTCCGAGATCACTCAGGTATGAATGCGTATAATAATTAATAGTGCTCGAAATTATTTTTATAAAAGATAAGGATGTATTTTTATAAAGAAAAATGTTTTAAAATGTTTTAAAAAGAGTTTTAAAGGTTTACACTACATTTTATTCTAATATACTCGAAATAGAGTTTGACTAATTTGGATCTCTTTTAAAAGAGATGTTTTGAACATAAAGTCAACAAAGTGAAACTTTCGCCCTGTCGTTCAAACGACATAAGCTCTCGTTCGAACGAGATGATTTGTCGCGCAAACGACGTGTCCTTGTCGTTCGAACGACACAATTTTTGAGGCGGCGTTTAAATGCTATTTAAAGCGTGTTTCCATTCGTTTTTCGTATGTGTGCATTCTGAAAAAATAGTTTATCATCCAGTATGAGTTTTTCACATGTTTTCTAAGGTTTAAAAATCTTAAACACGTCCTTAGAGTTTGCAATGATCCGAGTTATGATGCTTATATGTTTAAGTGATCTTTCTTCACAAAGAAGTTTGTTCTACCATTGAACATAAGGGTTTTGCAGTGAAGAAAAGAGAAGGACTTCTTGTTCGACATTGTAGATGAATCAAAGCCATTCGGTGGACACTGAGATATTCGTGGAGTCGAGTGTTGTGAACAGGTATCGTGGAAGACGAAATTTCTGCATGGGCACTATTGAAGGATGGTATAAGATCAGAAGGAGCGTCAAGACTCGTGGGGATCGAGTCATTAAGTAAAGCTAATTTGTCTTTGTAAAACTTTTGTTCATAGTAATTGTCTGGCTTGGGTCGTCCTAGGCTATTTTCCCGTTTTGGGTTTTTCCCTTGTACATCCGGTGTTGTGAGTATTCTTTACTTTACTTTACTATACTTGCTTTAATCACTAGATGCATGTTTATGATTAATCAAGATAAAATTGGTTTAAAGTAAGAATTGGGTTTTAACAACTTGGTTTGGTGAAAATTAAAAGTTGGATAATTTTTGGTAATAAATTGGTTTGATTTGAAACATTCACATTTAAGGGACCACCCCGTTTCTAAAAAAAAAGTAAATGTTATCCTTTTGGGTGATTTATACTATTAGAGAGTGTACCCCAGTCTTTCTTTGAGAAGAAGGATCGCACATGTACGTGGTCCTACCTAGTATTGTTGTGAACCAGGATGAGATCCTTGAACCCCACCTTCAATACGAGATTTCACGAAGTAGTGGGGATGATGTTTTGTTTTGAGCTGCATCACTTATAGCCCGAGAAGTAGGTGAAAGTTGATTAATGACTAGTGGAGCTGTATGAGAGTAATTTTTTACTCATTGTGAAGATTTCATTTCCACAACAGATATAGCTATTAAGTGAAGTATATTATGATAGTTAGGAGAAGATATTATCAAATGGTACAGTTGTGTGTAAACACTCGCACCTGTTCATTGTGGACAAACTGTTTATTGAGGTTTTGTGTGAAAAAACCTTAAATATTCTCCCTTTTGTTGTTTAGAGGTGAGCGAATAATCACAATTTTGGATTGGTCGATTTAGAGTCCGATGACTATAGTGGAATAACCACAGACTATCTTTGGTGACTTTTGATTGTCGTAAGAGTTGCGTCGCTGAAAGTCGAGATTCAATAACTGAAAAGAGTGGTCAGATGTTCATACGGTATCTCTCAGGATGGGATTTTTGTGTTTAGATAAATACGAGTAGTTGACACGTAGTGAGGTACGACCTCCCAATAATATTGAGATAATGGGGCGAATGATGTATATGCTCATCTTATTTGAATGTCGTCCGGAAGGAGGACAATGTGAAGTGTCTTTAATCAGGTGTGACCCTATAACTGATAAAGTGTCGAGAGTGTTGAACAAGTTTGCTGTGTGGCGGGGCTATAGGGATTTAGCGCCTTTCTCTCAAGTTGGTTTTGAGTATTGGAGGATGTGGTGTTGTAAGATCCTCAGTCTTAGAAGCTGTTGTATCTGAATTTCGGGATGAAATCCTATTATTAGGGGGGAAGTATGTAATACCCCGTATTTTTTAACGCATTTTATTTTAATTATTGGATTGGAATTAATTAATTCAAATGGGGTACATTTATTTATAGTTAATCCGGATTTAATTAAATAATTACTAGTGTGATGAGAGTTAGTATTTATTGGTGATAATTATGTTGAATATTACTTAGTGAGTAAATTAGTATATGATTTTAAAATATTAAAGTTGTCGTGAGTGAAAAATACGAAAGTTATGGAAATTAAGTGGGGACGCGCGTGTCAGTCGTGTCGGGACTAATTTAATGAAATTAAAAGTAAATTAATTTCAAGTCACCTGTATGGTAATTTTGAGTGCGACAATGTGTCCGAAAGAGTCGAGATAGTCAGAAAAGTGTACTCGAGCGTTTCGTTTGTGTCTAGGGACAATTTTAGGCCTAACCGGCAACCCGGAAGGGTATTTTAGTAATTTCTAATTTTGGGCCTAAACTAATGACGAAAATTAAAGGGTTATATATGATGGAAATTTTAGTCTTTGAGGTTTACAAACACTTGAGTTGCATAGAGGTTAAGGACGAGAAAAGGGAGGAGGTTTCCAATGGGGAGAACCATCAATCCTACATCGATCCCACCAATTCCACCACCAACGTGTAGATCAGAAGAAGAGGATTGTTCCTATACCACTAAAATTCATCGGATCAGACCTTTGATTTCGAAGAAAGTATCTATCTTGATGTTCTTGAGGTCATAATACATCCATGTTAAAGTAGGAAGAATAATCGCATGTTTTCATGAATATTTTTATGTTTTGGAAGAATAAATTTTCATGTTTAAGAAGAATCTATGTAGGCTGAATTCCTTAGCAGGTGTAGAGTATTAACCCAAAATTTGTAATGATATTAGAGGAAGAAAACTGGAAAAATATTGAAGTTCTTAAAAAATCATCTAGAATTGGGGTTTGATTTAATAATCTTGAATTGCCCCTTGAATGATGATTCGTTAAGGATTTATTGTAGTTTTTACGTTAAAAATAGTTCATGCCTACTATAATGTTTTTGATGTTTGGTTGGGAGATTGGGTTGATTTAATAGAGGTTTTGAGGATAAATTTGATTGAAACACGTAGGCTTAAATCTGCAGAATCTGGGAAATAATGATCGATCGATAGATCGACCTTGAATGTCGATCGATCGACCATTCCCTCAGATTGATAGACCCCTCATGGAATTTGAAAAGTTGCTCCCTTTTTAATGATTAACCCAACACCGCTTTCTGGGAACCCTTATACATAATTTATTTACCCTAATGGGACTTAGGAAGGACTAGTAGGTTTGTGGTTAGGGTACGGGCCGTGTGAATTTATGTGAGAGTTAACGGTAGGGTCACGAGGGTATAAAATGGGTTATGATCGTGTGTGTGATAGATTGGGCATTGTGCAAGTTAATGAAGACTTAGTATAGTGGGTTATAGGGAATATACCTACTGATATTATGTTATGAGACACTTCGGGGGTCGAGAAGTATTTGGGAATTTGCTGTAATTGAGAATATTAATGGAGGAATTGATTATATGTAGGACTCGAGCACTACATGCCACGTATGGTTAGAATATGTTATGGGTCGTGGTTGTACCTATCTGAATAATATATATATATATATATATATATATATATATATATATATATATATATATATATTATGAATATTTGTTTTCAATCATACTCGTGCTACTTGCTATCACGGAGGTTTTCGGGCTGGGACAGTCTTATTCTGATGTGACCTTTACGAGGAATATTGACTCGTACCCTAGAACATAGGGTCCTTGGTACAAGCTATCTAAGAATGATAGTCAGACGGTCCTAAGAGATGTGAGGGTATGTGCTGACCTCTTAGTGACTGGAAACTATGTTTCGCCTCCAATATGTGTATTAATTGTGTTAATACAGTTCAAGAGTGGATCCGAACTAGTATTTCCCTCATTTGAACGAGATGTACAGGGACTTGATAATAGACTATGTCCGCACCATAGATTCTATGTAGGGTTCCCTATCAGTATATATATTATGAGTGATAAATATATATACCTATGATTCATCTACTGTGCTTGTAAGTAGATAAAATTGAATAATTGATATTAAATACATTAAGTGTTTGATAACGTACGGCTATATTGAGATATACATAGCTGGCTTGGTAAATTCCTAAGAGAATAAAGTTATCGTGTATAAATTATAGTTATGCGATCACGTGAATCATGATTAATGAGAGGAGATTGGGTTAGACCAGTTAACTGGGATAGCATTAACTAGGATGGTTTAGTGGCACGTTAGCCGTGCACACTAGTTGAGGGGTGAGAATTCCCAAATGAGTGTCGAAATACTAAAATGTATGTAATATCAACTAGTGAGAATTTTATGTACTTGCTAAACTGTTCTAAAAGCTATTTTATACTCGGGCTCTAACCCGTTTCTTATCATCTCCTCTTTATCTTGTATATATATATATATGTATGTATCACAGGTTCCCAGCGACAGGGGCGTCAGACTTAGATCTTTGGATGGTTGACGTGCTGCAGCTTGTGTGGGAGTTGCAGGTCTTTGCATTTATACAACTTCATCCTTGTCATCTCAGCTCTTCACTTAGTCATTTTAGATAGGGCATGTATCACCCATTTCCAGTTTCTATTTAGTTTAGAGAGACTTTGTAATCTGTATTTACTTCAGTATTCAGTCTTAGTTGGGATTGTTTTAATTATTACATTGTCCTCCAATTTGAGATATTTTATTGGGATGTTATTCCAACCTGTTTAATTTTGTTGAATGGTTTGATATTATATATTATTATCTGTGTTCATAAAATGGTTCATGTGTATAAACTCATAACAATGGGACTTAATCTATAAAAATGAAATGGTTTGTCACTTAGCTTAATTATTTATTAGGTGATAAATAAAGAAGGTTATTTTCGATAGTGATGCTAAGAATGAACCAATCGGACTCTTTTATTTAATTTAATAAAGGACTGATCGCCCGGTATTTAATTAGGTGGGATGTCACACATCCTTCGCAAGTCTTCTCTATTTCCTGCTATTAAGGGGTAGGTTATCAAGGGATGCACAAAAGTTAATATTATTATGTGCCTTAAAAAATATTATAAAAATCTTTATAAATGTATGAAGTGCAGAATGAGCTGTAGCACGATGTAAAGGCTGCGGAATATACTTTCCTAACATGGAGGGCCTACCCCACTGCCACGGAATCCTATTTGTTTTATCTCTCTCTGATTCTTCTGGATGGATTTCCCATCCCTCTCTAGAAATGTATAAATATTTTCCTTTCCAATTATTTACACTGGAAGGTCTCCCAGTATACAAAACCTCATCATTGTTTCGGAGGGAAAAATAGTAATACCATGAAAATTTAACAGAGTTCTCCTTTGGTCGGTAGAAGTGGAAGAACTTCGCGGTAGTGATATCACTGTTGAACTTATCCTTCCAAACTACCAGTGAGGCAAGTATAGCCCTCCAGCCATTTAGGTCTAACTAGGCTGGTGCTAGGTTCACGGCTCTGAAGATTTTCCTAATGGACACTAGCACAGGTAGCTGCAATCCATAGACAAAGGCATGTAGAGGAAAACATACCCCATAATTGGGAACAACAAAACATAGTGTTTATTCCGCAGTAGAATTTGAACAAATAACTCTAGCAGGAAACTCAAAGGCTGCAGCCACTTAATTGACCCACTCTTCGGTCATGATGCAACAAACATTCAAGGATGTAGGAGCTCTCTTAACTCTATCTGACGGACCAACTGGAACATCTCTAGCCTCAGAAGGGACAACTGCTACATCTTCGACGTCAAAGGGTGGATGGTTGCTAGAATTGGTATATTCCTCCTTAGCCATAGGCTCAGTAGTATTCCTACAGGTTGTGGAGTATGCGGAATGAGAGTCAATAATGATACAGTTGGGAGAGTATTTAAGTGGATAGGGTCCAACAGCCTTCAAAGGCTTCATAGAAGGAATATCGGGGGGGGGGGGGGGGGGGGGAGGAGTGTTGAAATGAGTTTTCCACAAGTCTACAAAAAACTCTTTGGGTTACCAACTCATAGGGCTGTAGCAAGACCTTAAAAGCATAAAGTCTCCGCTATGAGGGTTCCGTAGCCATTATGGTTAGAAGCCTCAGGTAGAGTCCACGACGTATGTTATATATTATAAAAGTACATTCAAGTGAGTCTGAAAGTCTTCATTAAATTATTCTAACTATAAGCCTAAAGACTGCAGCCAGGGAGTATAATTACCAAAGAAATTTTTAAACCTACAGATTGTACAAACGGGAGTTAAACAGCCTAGTCAAAGTCAACCCACAATAAGAATTAAGGGTTGCAACCAATCAGTTCAAAACCCAATACTGTAGCTAAGGTAATTATAATCACAAGTGCTGACACAGCCACAACAGAAAAGCGCAAGTCTTGCCACCTGCTGCGGCGAAATGAAAAAATAGGTTGATATTAAATTAGTAATTACCCAAAGATTAAAAACCTATGATTCGAGGGTTTGGGCCAAGAACACTGAGAACATATTCTTAATGATTCTTGGCCAAAAGAAGATTGTGAAACGTGTCCACGGTATAGATTAAACCTAGGAAAACCAATTTTCTAACCTAAACAGAAACACAGAAATCCAAATTAGTATTAAATAAACAAATAGTAGCAGCATTACATATTGGGAATTTATATCACAAAAATTTTAGAAATTCAGCCAAACAAATTTGTTCAAACCTAGATCTACACAAGATCAAGAATCAAACCCTAGTTACTATCTCAAACTGAGAAGTGGTGGAATCATATTTACAACAATTCAAAATATGCAATTCTAACAGTTGGGTTTGCAATTCAATATATGGAATTGGGATGGCAAGCATGAATCAGAGGTAACAAATTATAGAAATACTTTGGAAAATAGTGAAATTAGTTGGAAGGTTACCTAGGAATCGAAAAAACGTGAAGAAACAATGGTTACTTAGCCTCAAACCTCCTCAAACCCACCACTGAAAGTTCGACGAAAAACTGAAAGTAGGGATTGACATAAATTGGCTCTCGATTTTCTCTCAAAGGTTTATAAAATGTAATGAAGTCCTTGACCAAATTCATTTATATAAGAGTAAACGGGAAGATGAAATGTCGCCTTGCAAGATGACGGTAGAAATTACAGCACACCGCATCACCCATGAAATTAACTCGCAACACCAGATCACCCCCCCCCCCCTTGGCACTACGACTTGGGGGATTATTGATACGGCCAATATGGTCCTCCCTGCTGCGAATATTACTAATAACAGACCAATGCCTTGGAACAGGGAGGTCGCGACCTCATACTTATCTAACTATGCCTACTTCAGCCACTGGACACTTCTTTATTCCTGATAGGCTGCGACATGTACGAGTTTAGTCTGCCTTTTAGGCTATAACATCTTTAGTCCTGTTGCTACCTGGGTTCAAACAGGTCGCAGCCTTTGCTCACATAACTACTTCCCCATCAAATGGATTACTCTTCAGACTTATTCACATGTCACATGCTCATGGCATATGACACATCTTACATGCCTCCTATAAATAGAGGTCCACACCTCAAGATATGGGATCTAAGACAATAACCCTTAGAAAATCCCTGTCAAACTCTCTACTCAACCCCAATACTGCTTGGGGGCTATTCACCTGCCTTGGAGTCATCTCCCTGGCCTGCTTGAAAATTTCTACAATGATGTAATCTCCTATCTTAACTCTATTATATGCCTTCCATGGCTATGTAACATGTATTACGACATGTATATAATGAGATTGGGGAAACAAAGTGGACGTAGACTCATTTGAATAGCCGAACCACTCTATATCTTGTGTTTTTTCTCTCTTTACTTGCTTATATCTATTTTACACTTGACTTGTTGGTATGAGAACGACGTGTATTCGATTTCTTGTATCATCACCTATATTGACCTAAAATTGGCCAAAACTATGATACTGTATCTTTTAATCCCTAATTCTTATTGATCCACCCATTTAGATTGATCTGATCTTGGTCTGAATCGATCCATCGGGTTTGTGTGGATGAGTTCGTCCCAAGGTTAATCAATGGTGTCTAACCCCCGCCCAATATTCAACCTAAAGCTTCTAAATAACAACCCAATTAATTCGTCTAAACATACAAGCCACATATTTATATTTTTAACAAGTTTATACAATAACTAAAGTTATTACAACACAATTAAAGGTTCAAATCTATATATGAATAATATAAACCTAACTTCATCTTCTTCAATCAAATGGCTAAGATTAACATACGACTACAAGTCAATTTCTCAGATTAACATAGGGCTTTTGAAGATAATTACATGTATATTACATATCTATGTTCATTAAAATTTGTAAATTTTCTTACATCAATTTGTTCATTCAGTCAACTAAGTTCATGAATTCATCAACTAATTAAACTAGGGTTCATATCTTAATTAAATTAATCACAAAATTAATTTTAATTATTAAATAAATCAGTTATGTAATCTTTCCAACAAATTTCAATACATAATCAATATCATAACACAAATCCAATGCTATTTTTATATAAAGTAAACTTCCTTCAAAGGGGATCGTTGAAATCAACTCTATAAACCTCTGATTTCTAAGAAAGGTTTTCCTTTTCTTCCTCTTTAGTTGCTTTAGTTTAATCACATTAACTCACATTAGTTGCTAAATTTGTAATTGTCTAGGACCCTATATTAGCATATTCATAAAAGGCCTAAAATAAGCTCTAAATCGTCTCAAACTTTCCCCAACACATATACTAACTCCATAGACAATTTTCCATTGTTTTTAACTTAAATTGGGTTTTCTACACATCCTATAAACCTACCTAAAAATTAAAATTATTCTAAGAGTTAATGATTTAATTAAATTTACTAATTAGTCAATAGATGCCACTTTTAATGAAAACTTAATTATTAAACGATCAATTATGTCTCGATATTATACGAACCCACTTCATGATCTGTGTGACCTAATGCCGAGGGAATAATCTAAACAAGAAAACCCCTATAACTTGTTACTGTGACCATTCAATAGCACCCACAATTCTAAGTCATTAAATATTTATCTTAATAAAATATTATTAGTTAATCAATTACTTAGAAATCACGTAAGGTGTATTTTAAATAGTTATTATAACTACAACGAATATTTATTAAAGCAACGTACGATTCAACTATGTAACACTACCATTGTAATATGTCAATCTAGACCATGACATATCGAATGTAAAAATAAATATTTAATTATAATGCAATAAATAATTATAATAAATACCATAAAAGGGGGTATATAGAGCCAATTTGTTAAGCCAAGAGGAGGCAATGTGGGAGACTCTTCTTTTTCATAGAAGGTCTAAATGACTAATAGTTATGACATTATAGCCTCACAAAATCCATCAAGATTATGATGATCGTAGCGTAAGGGCCATTAGAGTTAAGGGAAGCAGTCCTACTAGGGCTAGTAGAGCCCCAGTGATAAGGTAAAGGTCAGTTGGGCCAACAGCAGGGAGGGCTCCAATACAAGATGTTTTTCAAAAAGAATTTACATTTGGTGAGGAGGATTATATAGCCAAGACGTTCCCTAAGGGAAATTACGGAGCCTAGGGTCAGGGAGGTTATCAAGGCTATCATCCGCAATAAGTCCAGTGTTAGTATTTACCGACCCCACCAGTGATTACGGTGCTAAATTTACTAGATCTACTACCGGACCAACCGTACGGCCAACTACAATTATGGTATGGGCATGTATATCATGTCATTCTTGGAGATTCATTGGCTCCATCTCAACCAGTAGAGGGTATGTTTCCTATTAGTGTGAGTATTGGATGTGTTTTATTTGATACTGGTTGTGAGAACTCGAACTTGAGGTGGAGTGCCTCCTCCTCCCCCTTCATGTGCACATGCACGTCCTTTTGGGACAAAATGTGGATACAGGGGTCAGTGGTGGTAACACATGGTCATCGACTCATTCTTTTTGGGATAAATAAATTCACTAGTTTAGTTTACACAAAACATACAAAAAAAGGGGTAGCCCTCTACGAAGACCTAGTGAAGGCAATTGGTTTGTACGTTATCTAGAGAATCAATGGTTCGGGGACTAGGTTACAAATTGGGAAGATATTAGTCAATTATTCCTCCCTTTTGGTCTTAAATATAGATGTACAATATTTTATATTAGCATGTTATGGTGTAAAAATAAATAATAAAATGAAAGTAATTGGTATATAAATATATTGTCCAATGCAGTGTTGGGTGTGTATATAGATAATGTCAGACTTATTCACTCAGATGACAATATGAGTGAGCCTATATACTCGCATGAGAGATTCAAAATCCACGTGATTCGTGTTATGACAAGAAGGATTCTACCCCTTATAGAAGCTTAATGTGACAAATATAAACTTTCTTTGATCTTTCAAGGTGTATAGTGAAACAAGAACGAATCTAAAATGTAAATGATTTATGTTTACAAAAGAACTTAATTGAGATAGATTCACTCATAAAGACACTTGAATGATAAAAGAATCTCAAAACTTCCAACATTAAGAACAAACTAATAGGTAGAATTCCTGGATCTAGTGATCCTCTAACCTATATGAGAGTATTTCATGGTTTTGAAACATTTTATTTGGTTTTGGGGTATTTTATGAGAATAAAGCTTAAAATAATTGAATATGTTCAAGATCTAACTAAAGCTTTAGGGATTGACCCCTATTATGCCTACATATCCATAATAGGCATAATCAAATTCAACGTAGTTTGGACACGACCATTAAAGAAAAGTCATGTCTAAAGAAGAAATTGGATGAAGGTAAGAAGAGTTGGGGGGGGGGGGGGGGGTGGTGGTGTTGCAGCATAACACCACCCTCACTACACCAAAATGACAAAATTGTCACCTTTCAACCGGCCACCCTTGTCAAGGTCATTGACCGTAACAAAAAACACGCGTTTTGTATCACGGTCATTGACCTTGACATGACTGTGACAACGAATTATCACGGTTAATGACCGTGACAAGTCTGTGATAAATTTACTTGTCACGGACTTGTCATGGTCATTGACCGTGACAATTCTTTAAATAATTATCACGGTCAAGGACCTTGACACGACCGTGACAACTTCTACATCATAAACCCTTACCCCTTATTTTTTTCCCTCCTGTCGTTCCCTCCCTCTCTCTCTCTCTACGCTGCTCTCTCTCTCTCTCTCTCTCTCTCTCTCTCTCTCTCTCTCTACTTTCTAGTTTATTTCTCTCTATATCTCTCTTCCATTTATATATATGGTTGTGTGTATATATATGTGTGTGTGTGTGTATATATATGTGCATGTGTGTGTGTGTGTGTACGCATGTGTGGGGGGTGGGGCAGGGTCGGGGTAGGGGTGGGGCAGGGGGTTGTTGTGTGTGTGTGTGTATATGTGTGGTGGGGGGGTGGAGGGAGGTGGGGCAGGGTGGGGGGCTATTGTGTGTGTGTGTGTGTGTGTGTGTGTGTGTGTGTATGTGGTGGGTGGGGGTGGGGGTGAGCATATAATCAATATTAGCCTTGTATGGGTATAAGCTAATTTAGATTAATATTGATGATTATGTATATAAAGATTAACTCATTTTCATTTGAATTAGACAATTCACATGTTAATATGTTGTTGCTAATTTAGATTAATTTGTGTCTAATTTTAATTTCAAAGGGAAGATTACGATATTTTGACTATGGTTAAAGATAAAAAATAATTCGTTGTGATTTTATTTCTAAGTGATTCTAGAATTTTTATTCTTGGAGTTAAAGAAATCAATGCATTCTTTCTGTTGAAAGATATTTATTTTTTAATAATGCAGGTTATTTTGAACTTTTCTTCACCATTAAAACATTAAATTGGTAGAATTTTTCTCCTAACAATTTTTTTCATCGTGGATGTCGCCAAATTCTTAGTAGATTAGTATTTAACAAACAAAAGCGAAATAACCATTATTGTTCACTAAATGTTGGAAAAAGTCTTACTGAAAATGTAAACATTTGTATTATATATAAATTGGCTCTCTCATGTATCAAAAATTTTGAGTCTATCAAGTCAAATAGACTTGGTTCGTTATGAGTGAGACACAATCTATAGTTTAGGTCAGATGAACCTTAAGGACTAAAGATTGATATATCCTTTGTTTTCATAAAATGTGTTTTAAAAACCTTTTGAAGTATTGAAGAATTTTTTTGAGTTGTGTATTTACCTTTTGAAGTATTGGGATCTAGGAACAAGTTTTAAAAATAATTTTGGAATTTTTTATTTTGAGGCATTCGAACGGACATAATATATAACATTTATTCCATGCTTTACATCTATTCCGACATATATAATATATATAATAATAATTCCATGGTTTACATCTATTCCACGTTAGATGTTTTCAACTAATTTAGACATATTTATGTGTGTATGTGTATATATATGTGTGTGTGTGTGTATATATGTGTGTGCTGGTGTGTGGTGGGGGAGGGGCTGAGGGGGTGGGGGCAGGGGTGTACGTGTACGTGTGCGTGTGTGTGGTGGGGGTGGGGGCAGGGGGGGGGGCAGGGATGGGGGGTAGGGGTGTGTGTCTATGTGTACTAATAATTCCATGCTTTACATGCTTTACATTTATTCCGTGCATATATAATATATATAATAATAATTCCATGCTTTACATTTATTCCACGTTAGATATTTTCAACTAATTTAGACATATTTATGTGTGTATGTGTATATGTGTGTGGTGGTGTGTGGTGGGGGAGGGGACAGAGGGTGTGGTGGGGGTCGGGGGTGGGGTGGTGGTGAGGTGTACGTGTGCGTGTGCGTGTGTGTGGTGGGGGTAGGGTAGGGGTGTGTGTCTATGTGTACTAATAACATTTTTTTTATCTGTACTAATAACATTTTTTTACAGCAAATGTCTCCTTCAGGTATTAAGGCAAATATGATGATGCTGTTTATGATGATGTCATCTGGGCTTGGTGGTAGCGGAGGCGACGAGGGCTCCTCGGCCCCTAGGCTCCCCAAATATGGAAAATTTGGGATTACCATCGAGAACAAATCGGAGCTATTAGCGAGATCCCTCAAGCTGCTAAAGACGGTCATCGGCCCGGGGTTTATGAGTTGGAAGGAGGTGCCATATGAGCTCAAGTTAGCTGTTTGGGCAGCACTACAGGTAATATATTTATATTTATATGAATATTTCAATTTCAATTTCAATTTCAATTTCAATTTCAATTTCAATTTCAATTTCAATTTCGATTTCAATTTCATTTTATATTATATTTATATTTATATTTATATTTATTCGCAACTAACATTGTATTTGTTGGACAGGAACAATTCAACTTGGATCCAAAGCTACGCGATTCCGTCTTGGAGCAGTTGAGGGAGCAACACAAGACGTGGAAGAAAAATATGCGGACACGGTACTTTGGGAAAACATGAGAGTCCATTATCCAATGGTGTGGATCCGTCCCCCCCCCCCCCCCCCCCCCAAGGAGCCGATCTCATTGGCACAATGGAAAAAGTTCATTGACAATGAGATCGAGGATCGACAATTGGCATCTCGCCAATCGGGGAGGGAAAATCGAGCAAAAAATACGGACGTGCACTACTCCGGCCGGACGTCTTACGCCGAGGTGGAGCATAGGATGAAGGTAAGATTTAATTTTTCTATAACTACAGAAATATATTATTCTTCATTATTTTACTTTGCGGCGCGGATACTAATTTTACTTTATTTTATTTCGGGGGTAGGGAGTGGCCCAGGGGTAAGCCACATGGGCTCGATACTTATGTGGCTCTTCAGACGAAGAAGGGGAAGGACAAGGAGGTGTCCTCGAGCGTCGCGGCCATGATTGTAAGTAATTCGATAGTTTAATTTTTGTTAATTACGTTATAATTTGTTAGTTTACTTATTTTACTAATCATGTGCTTTTTGTCGTTTCATGCAAAGCTTAAGGAAGTGCATGAGTCGCAGTCTGATGCCGACAAGGCGTCTTTGTCCACAGACGCACTCAGCCAAGTACTTGGCTCTGATCGCAAGGGGAGGACAAGGGGGTGAGCTCGCGGGTGGAAAAATCTAGGATCGTCGGATTGGAGACGAGCGACACCGGGTTGGCTCGAACGGTGGATTCACATGACGCGAAGCTGTCCCGTTTAGAGGTGACGGTCCAAGATATGTACTCATTCATGAAGCGTACGTTGGGTGGAGACCGTAAGGGGAAAGGGAAGGAGAAGGAGGTGGTGGAGGAGGAGGAGGAGGAGGAGGTGCAGGAGAACGAGGTGCAGGATGACGAGGATGTGGACCTCGCTTTTTCATCGCCGACACGTGCGTACTTCGATGATCCACTTCCTTATTTGGATCCCTTCCCAGACCGATGTCGACACTTGGTTGGCCGATCGTGTTCATATTGGACGTATTTGATGGCCAGCGGATAGGGCGGGGGTTAAGGGACCCGAATATTGTCCAGGCTGGAATAGTTAATGGACGTGTGCTTCAAGAGATCGAGTCCAAAGTGCTCATCACGCATGTGATACCCGGGAAGGATAACTCCCTATTGTTGTTGCGCGAACAATGCTGCACGATGTATATTAGTGGGTGTGTCAATTCATATATCGTGTGTCCTACTCACCTCCTCCCATTTACCCCAGACATGCAGTGACATTATTTTTAAGTTGGTACATTTTAATTATATTTGGATTATATCGTCATGTATATTGTTTCTATTTTGAATATATATTTGCATTATCCTTAGTTTGTTTGGATATATGATGTTTGAACAGGTACAACGTTGCTATAACATGTACAAATATACTGCTGGGCAGTGGCAGTGGCCATACTTCCCAGCAGATTTATTTTAAATTCTGCCCAGAATTGTCACGATCATTGACCATGACAAGTCCTTGACAAATAAGGTTGTCACGGACTTGTCACGGTCAATGACCGTGACAATTTTTTTAAAAAGGTTCAAGTCTTTGTCACGGTTAATAACCGTGACTAAACTTGTCCCGGTCATAGCCCGTGACAGGACCGTTACAATTATAACGAACTTGTCACGGTCATTGACCGTGACACGTCCGTGACAAAAAAAGTTGTCTCGCCCAGAATTGTCACGGTCATTGACCTTGATAAGTCCAACTTGTCAAGGTCAATGACCGTGACAATAGTGCATATTTGGTGTAGTGCCTTTTATGTTTAAGACTTTGAAATAAAAGAGTAAGAAGAAGCGTATGTGTAATATTGCATGTTCACTATTTCATTTCGGCCCCGTTCTAACATGAAATCAAACCTTTTCGTGTAGATCTAAGTTTACTTTAAAGTAAAGTACCTTTTGAAAGAAAAAAAGGAGAAAGAAAGAGAAAAAAAAGAAGTCATTTGGACTCTTTTGGGTTTGAGCAAGAAGAATAAAATTAGGGATTTGGGTTATGACTCTAAATCTTGGTTGGGAAGGGGTTTTGAAGGAAAAAGGAGAGTTTTTTTTTATTTTTTTAGAGACAAAGACTTATAGGAAGAAAGACAACATTTAAGAGGCGAAGTTATTATGTCTTGAATTGATAGGTAAGAGACCTTTTTATAGGCAAATTTCTTGGGCGAATGCCCGATAGGTCCTCTAACAGGATTGATTGTTCATGACATGCTATACGCTAGGACCGATTGGCAACGGGGAAGTGTTTTCTAATTTGAGTCTATTTCAGGGTCGGTTTAACATTATTTAGATAATTTATATTAGGCATCCTAAAGATTTTGGGTCTTTACTAAGGTGTTATTTGGTCTACTACCCCAAGGTTTCGGGATTTACTTGGGATTAGGAGGTTTAGACAAATTTTGCTTCACTCCTTTGATAATTTAGGGAGCATAATGGGTAGTCTACACCTATGCATCGAATTATTTTGTTATTAGAGCCTTCTTTCACTCATATTGGATATTAAATTTAGCATCGAACACCTTATTGCATATGGATTCACCACGGGGTGGGGGTACACCTATTCATTTTATGAATTGTGCTAAATGTAGATATTAGGAGGTTACGTTTTGTACCTTATTTGTTGATTTTAGATATGACCTCGCATGATGTTATCCAAGGAATGGATTGGTTATCTATGTATCATTCTAGTCTTCATTGTTTTGGTAAGCCCATCATTTTTACCATTCTAGGACATGAGATGTACTTGGTAACGATGTCGCATCCCGAGGGAAGGCCGATCACTCGTTTATATTATATCGAGGAGGATACTTCAGAGGGAGTCAGTGTGTCATTAAATTCCATTCCTATAGTTAGTGAGCTTCCCAACGTCTTTCATGATACTTTAGGGTTACCGCCGAGTAAGGTGATAGAATTTGTGATTGATTTAGCTCCGACAACTAAGATGATAGCCCAAGAACCTTATCGTATGGCTCCATGAGAGATGAGAGATCTAATATATTAGATTTAAATCTTACTTGGATAAGGTTTTATTAGAAGGAGTACTTCACCATGGGAAGCTTCGGTCCTCTTGATAAAGAAGAAGGATGGATCTTTGAGACTGTGCGAGGATTATTGGGAGTTGAGAAAGGTCGCTATATGGAATAATTATCTGTTAACCCATATCGATGACTAGTTGGACCAGTTTTGTGGTGCTTCATACTTATCAAAAATTGATTTGAGATTAGGTTATCATCAATTGGATATTTGGGAAATGGATATCTCGAAGACGACATTTTTAGGCGATATGGGTGGTATGCATTTATAATTTTGCCCTTCGAACTAACTAATGCACCAGTTGTGATCATGGACTTGATGAATCGTGTGTTCAAAGAGTATTTGGATAAGTTTTTCATCGTGTTCATTGATAAAATTCTAATTTATTCTCGAATGACAGAAGATCCTTCACAACATTTGCGGATAGCCTTAAAAATGTTACGATACCATCAAATTTATGCTAAGTTTGAGAAGTGTGGATTTTAGTTATAAGGTTCAGTTTCTTACAAAATGAGGGGGATTTTAGTAAACCCGAGTAAGGTGTCTATAGTGTTGGAATGGGGCCAACCCAAGACAACAATGAAAGTGCACAATTTTATGGGTTTGTGAGGATACTATCATCAGTTTATCCAGTGATTCTCAAAGATAGTAAGGCCTTTGACAAACCTGAGAAAGAACGAGTTACCATTTGTATGGGATGATTTTTACCAGAAGTCTTTCGACTAGTTAAAGGCCAAGTTTACTCTAACTCCAATACTCTCTTTGACTTATAGTGGGGTGGACTCCATGCTTTACATTGGTGCCTCACTACAAGGACTTAGGGGTGTGTTGATGCATGAGGAGAGGCTTATATCTCAGGCTTACCAAAATATTAAGCCTCACAAAGGTAATTAATCCACCCAAGATATAGAGTTAGTAATGATTATGTTTCCCTTCGAGTGTGGATGCACTATTCATTGGGTAATGGGTTTCACCTACTCACAAACCATAAGTTCTTGTAATACTTTTTCATATAGAAAGAGTTGAATAAAAGCATCGACGTTAATTAAAGTTCATAAAGGATTATCAATTTGGTATAAAGTATCATCCGATCGAGGAGAAAGTAGTAGAATACACCTTGAGCTACAGGCTGGGAGTTACATTATTGGGTCTCTCAAAGTTGAAGTTGGGATATATTTACACAATAGATGAGTTGGTACATGCCTTTATGGAATTTCTTACCATAAAACCTGAGATCAATATTCAAGTTATGAAGGAACATACATAAGAGCTTTTTTCATAAATAAGGTTAGGGAGTTATTAAATAAGGGGGAACCATCTTATTCAATTATATTAGATGGGGGATTAGTATTTCATGACAATTTTGTTCTACTCGAGGATGAGGATTGATGGGGAAATGTTGACTAAGTCACATGGGTTGAAATTTATAGTATATATTGGGGAATAAGATGTATCAGCATATGAGGCTCCATTATTAATGAGAAGGAAATTATAAGGACATTTTGTTGTTTGTATCCAAATTCATGAATTATGAGATGGTGGAGGTAGATCAAAAGAGACCAACGAGTGTTTTATAACCTCTTGAGATACTAGTGCATAAATGTGAGATCATTTTCATGGAATTCATTTGGGTGGATATGATTCCATTTGGGTGGTCATAAATTGTTTGACTCAGGTAGCTAGTTTTCTCTCACTTTAAAGAGATTTCACTTCAGAGTAGTAGCCAATGTTTTCATATCATAGATTGTAAGATTGCATGGTGTGACACTTGACACTATGTCTGATAGGGACAAGACTTTTATGTCCCACTTTTGGTGGAGTTTTATTAAGGTAACAAGGACGGAGTTATGGTCGAGTACCTCGTATCATCCATAAAATTATGAATAGACAGAACATGTGAAGTAGGTGCTGAAGGATATATTATAGGCTTATATTCTGGTCTTTAAGGGTAGTTTGGAGCAGTACTTATAATCTCTAGAATTTTCTTACAACAACAATCATTAGTAGACGATTAATATGGAACCGTTTAAGTCATTATATGGGAGGTCTTCTCGTTCTCCCATTTATTGGAAGGAGGTGTGGGATAACAAGCTTCTTGGGTCCAGGTTCATTTAAGACACATAAAAAAAGGTAACAAACATTAGGGATGAGATGAGGACTGCCCAGAGTAGATAGAAGATTAATGAAGACATGAAGAGGAGGCACCTAGAGTTTCTAATTGGGGATCAAGTGTTACTTAAGGTGTATCTCACGAGGGGATTACAGTTCGGAAATAAAGGGAAGTTAACTCCCTAATATGTGGGGTTATTAACCATTATCGACCGTATAGGTCCGATTACATATCATTTAGACTCCCGGGGAATCTATCGGTTGAGGTTATGAATTTAAATATATTACGGAACTAAGTACCATGCTCGTGGATGATGAACATGGTGTGTGGTGGTCAATATTTTAATTGTACATTCAGTTGGTCGCCAACTCATGATGTGGAGAAGTATATGACTTAATCCATCAGATGGTTTGGTATGTGACTTGAACGATGGTGTGATTTCATAGTGGTCCTCCCATTATTTTACATGTGCATGTTTAATATCCATTAGGTATAGGACTCTTACAAATTTATCAATAGAGGCACGAGAATTTCCCCTAAAGTTGAAGCCTTCATTTGGTTATATATATATATATATATATATTTTGGTCAACGATGGATATGTATATGATTTGTGTCACTTTATTGTGATTATTATGATATCACATATATCTTAATGTTTAGGTGACACAAATTTGGATTGCATCAGGTTATACCATTAGCTTATAGCTGGGCTTATATTACGATGTAGTTGTAAGATAGTGAGTTAGCTTTCTTAATAGTCTTTAATCTGGGACTTATGCATATTAGATATGGTTTGGTTTTATACACTTGTAGTAGATTATTGCACTTATGATTGAGGGGAAAGATATCTTTTACATGTGAGTGTTGGGAGTTGGAATGATTTCTTAAATGAGTCACATGATTATTATTGAATTGATATACTAAGTTATTCCTTGCAACTTTCGATATCTGACCCATTTGTTATCTAATTTTTTTTTCCATGTATTCTTAAGCTGGAGCCGTAGGGTTAAGCAATTATACTTGATATCTTCATTTCTTAGAAATTTTCGTTCTTAGTTTAAGTTGCTATTTCCTTTCATTACTCCAGTCCATACTTATGTATTTATTTTAGGGTTACGAGTCACCCCCTAAAAAAAGTACCCAACAAACTCACCCTTTTAACTAACAACTCGTTATAGTTAAGCCCGAAATTTTTGTTTCCTCCATTTTTAGGGGGATATGGATAAAAATACTCCTGCCCCACCCCCTACCCCCCAAAAAATGAGAAATAAAAAAACAACAACTAAAACTCAGAACTAAAAAAAATGAAAAAAACTATATCATTTGTCTTTCTCCACAACCATATTCAACCCCAATTTCAAAATTCAAACCCTCTTTCTCTCACCAACACAACCATTTACCACCACTAGCCTACGACCCAAAACCCATGACTCCCTTTTTCTCTGACATCACGATCACCACCAGTAAACCTTGTCGTTGCTGCTTAAATTGCACTGCATAAAACATTTCAAGCCTAAACACAACCTACAACCACTTCCATCACTGCCTTGGAATGAAACCCAAATCAAAATCCTAACTGAAAACAAAATCAACACTTACCGCCACAAACCATATTGAAACAAACTACCATAAACCAAAATCATATGCGACAGCCTCAAATGAACCAAAAAACAAAATCAAATCGAAATCATAATTCATAATTCATAAACTTGTTTTCTTTCATCTTGATAGTGGCTAGGGAGAGAGGGAAGATGATGTGGCAATGATGGGCGTGTTGGTGTTTGTGGGTGGTTTTTTTAGCACAAAGTGAACAGATAATCATTTTTGGTCTTGATTAATATATATATATATATATATATATATATATATATATTGTTGTAAAATAGAAGGGACATTGAGTAAATTTAGAGTATGTGAGTCTTTTATTTCATTGAATTCATCTATCAATAGTAAAGGGATATGACCCATATTTATAGTACAAAATAAGGTAATCCCATAGACCCCTTAATAATTGCAAAATACCATTAGACTAGAATACTAGTGGACATCCACTTAAATAAATATTTTATAACACTCTCCCTTGGATGTACACTATATCCACCATTAAATGATTGTTTCCTCATTAAAGCCTTACTAAGGAAAAACCCAGTGGGAAAAAATCAAAGTGAAGGAAAAAGAGTATAACTTTTTTTAATCATAGAATCGTTCTTGGATGCGCTTAGTTTTGCCTTGTTAAAACCTTTAATTGAAAAATCCAATGGGAAAGAAACCTAGTTAAAGGAAAAAGAGTACAATGTGCATATGTCCAAAATATCACGTTCTTAGATTCTCCCCCTGATCAAATGCTCCCCCTAATTGGATACTCTCCTGATTAAGATATTTTTTCGATGATTGAGTTGATGCATATCAGTCTCATATACAACCTCTTGAAATATTGTTTGAACATGGTGAATAGATTTGATTGGCTGAGACTTCAATTTCATTTTTCTTTATAATATCGACTTCCATAAGAGTTGGGTGAAGAGGGATGAACATGTCACTTTTCCATATCTATTTGTCTTAAATATCATAACCTTTTCGTAGTTTATGTGTTGCATAACTCTTCTTAAGTGCATGAATGTAGAAGAACAGAAATGTGTTAGTAGCCTCTTTGAGTGAGGGCTATAAAAATAACCATCTTCTTCATAAGTACTAGTAGGAACATATGTTGTTTGAGGAAAGTCATAAGTTCTTTAATTATTCCTTGTGATAATCCCAGAGATAATCTGCATCTATATAACTAACTAGACATAGATGGTTAAATATAAATATCATATGAAATGATTGATATTAGTTCCATACTAGCAAGTCAATGGTAATTCTTTCTTGCCAAGACATTGGCTATAAATTATAATATACAGTATCATGAATGGTTTCATGTATATCAATATACTAATAACGTACATGTATGGTATTTCTAGAGTAAATACTATAATAACATGCATATTTAGTACTTCGGGACCAAATTTGTTTTTGTTATCCTCTTTAGGATGATATGGATAATTTAATATCCAAATACCTGAGACCATGGATATAATAAAATTGTATGCTCAATATACGCTAAAGCATTGCATGAATTTTCAATTGATTTAACTAATGGATACAAATTTAACATAAATTGTGCTCGATTTGCAGGTGAGACAATAATTATTTTTCCCAATGTCATTCATTTTTGAATTTCTTATTTGGATATTTTTCATTTTAGTTAAGCTCTTAAGGAGCACATCTATTTAAGGATATTTTTTCATTTCAATTGAGCTCTTTAGGAGCACATCCATTAAGGATATTTTATAATGACACATTTACATATATGATTGTTTTGATACCTTTTCTTAGACAAATATTTACTAAGGGAGTTGTACTTATACCCATTTGGATTGCCTGTTGTACAATAGACATCTTAATTCATTTGAGTACCTACTCCTTATCTTTTCTTCTGGCAAAGAAAATCCTTTTAGGATTTTCATATGTATTCTTTGTCTATGTCCCATATAAATAAGCAGTTAAAATAATCATAAGTCTCATATAAATATATTTCAAAAAACTACTAAGCTAGTCAGATATCTGAAAAGTATTTACGATCGAAATGGGATGGTATGTTTGTATATAATTAATGTCAGTTTCTTTAGGAAACCTTGTGCCATACATCATGAAATTTTTGGTGAGTTTTAACACTTCACATTCTTATAAACGCGCATTCGTTACCTTTAGGGTTAACATATTTTGACGTTTCTACTACATGTCCAAATAAACCACCTATATTAAGAGACTCGAATTATGCCATCATGTCATTTTCTCATTTTGGCCAATATATTATTTTTTTTAACATGTATTAATAGTATGTGGATTTGTAGTATCATTGCCCTTTGATATTTGTGTAACTATAACGTATATAATTATAACATCGATGATCATTTTGGTTTATACCACTTTTCTCTTATATAACTATAAAACGTAGAGATCTCATTTAATATTAGGTACCTTTGCCGATTTCATGGGCTTTATAGTCACTTCAGGGACTAATGTCTTTTCATAGACAATAATCTCTTTTGGGATTTTAGAGAAAATGCATCTTTTGTTCATAACCTCTTCTGGAGCGTTATTTGGGCATGATTTGATTCAATATCCACTATTAAGGAGTCAAGTAGTTAGGACCTATAGGTTTGCCACACTTCTGGTGTGAAATAAATTTATTTATTGTCAAATTTATTTTATCCTTCTGGAATAATTATTTTGGCAAGCACATTTGCATCTAGTCTATGTGACATTTGATGTTGCAATATATTTTTTTCACTTCATTTTAAAACTGAGCGATACAAGGGATTATATGAGACAATGTGGAACTATTCCACGATATTCTCGTCGTTCTTCCGGAACGGATAGTTCTTTAAGTATAATTTGTACTCTTAGTACATTATATCCTCTCCCTAACGGTGAGAATAGTGTCTCATCAAAATAAAATTGCACATATACCATAAACATTTTATTTATCAATATTTCATTAGAGGCTGAATCTTGAGCACCACAAATACCATTGTGATAGATATCATTTACATTCACCACATCTTATGAATAACAATTGAGGTGACCAAAATGGTCATTGTATAATAATAAATAATTGAACCACAGAGCTGCAGGCTAATGAAAAAGTGCTATTTTACAATGTTAAATATTGTATAGTATAACTCCTTGAAGAATGTAATGATTGTTTGCTAGTGTAAGCTTCTGGCTTCTAACACTAGAAGTAATGCAAAATTACTTTTCTCTTCTTATTTCAATACGGTACCCATGTATTTCGATGCACATAGAACTAAGAAAATTACTTTAGGAATATTTTTCATACAAGTCATCTCATACGTATGGGAATGTACCAAATATCAACATCACATAGGCTCTTTTGGAGTCTTAGGTTCAACTACGGTTGAAATCTTTACTATATTACACACCAAGTTAGAAAAAAACTTTGGATTTTTCATAATAGTCTGAGATGTTCATTATCTACTCGACAAATGTCATCACACGACGACTGTTCACAATTGCCACTTTAAAGAGTCAAGAGTGGAATATAGAGATGCTTAAGAATACAATAATATATATTATAATCAAACCTTAAGAAATGAGAGTATTTAAAAAAATCGCACTAGATAATTATCAGATATTAATAGAATGGGATAGATAATAATTTTTTTGCCAATTTAAGGTTTAAAACTTTGGGTTGATGACTGATGAATCAAAAGTTCAAAATCTTATAAGATGTGAGAGACTTCACGCTCGAAATTAAGAGACTTTAGGTGTCTAATATATAACTAGTGCCACTAAAATAATGACGACAAATATTACATTTTGAAAAGTGATGAGAACTTAAGGTTCTCTATCTAGTGTCACATGTATATGAATCTTCAGGTTCACATATATTATCAAATTAAAACCTAGGACTTTAGGTCCTTTATTAAAATAACTCACAAATTGCCTAGTGATAATTATGCATAAAAAATGAAGTTTTTATCATTTGTATATGAAAACTTCTGGTTCTACACAAGTAGGTGAATTTCAAGTTCAATATTACTAATGTCGAAGGACAATAAATTCTCTACCCATTTGTATAAAACATTTAGATTTGATTAGGGGATAAAAATATTAGAGAATCTTTCAAAAAAGCGCCAAATATTTTTCTATGAACTTCAACCAATAATAATCCATCCTTTTTATTAAATACATTAGAGGATTAATGTTTCACATTTTATACACATATTCCTAAGACTCCAATGTACATAAAATAATTAGAATGTAAAAAGGAGTTAAAATTAAATACCATTAAAAGTAATTTAATACTCAAATGAAGCTAAAGGTCAAGAGACAAAAATTGAATGGTGAATCCATTAATGTGATAGTTAAAGGGACACTTAACCATTAGTAGAGCATTTAAAAAGACATTTCATTTAATAAAAAAATGAAAAGTCAAAAACTTGAAAAGATATGTTTAAATATTCAATTTATTTTGAAACTAATCCCATAAAAAATAATATATTTGGAGTTTCAGGTCCAAATTATAAATAAGTATTTGAGAACTTAGAAAATTCATACCCTATGAATAATCAAAACTTCAAATTTTAATTTATGGTATGTTTAGTTAGAGCATCAAGTCTAATAACCAAAAATAACATGAGAGCTTCCGACTTCATATTTTATATCCCAATTAAAAGAATATGTTGTGAACTTTTCGTCACAATAATGAACATGAATCTTTGTATCACAAATCAATGATAGTTGATAAAATCTTTGTCTATGCCCTTTCAATTTGATTATCAAAACTTCAGGTTTGATTGTGATATATTTTCTTTAGACACTTAAGGTTCAAATAATTTAGGAACATCAAGTTTCAAAATATTAATAGGAAAAAATTGAATTTCCATATTTGGATAATGATTGGGTAACTTCAAGTCCCAATTATAAATAGTTAATGTAACTTCATATCACAACATTAAATATTTAGGAACTTTAAACGCCCTTCCAATTATATTCAAACATAAGGAGTAAAATTGTTTGGAACCTAAGGTCCAAACTACAAAAAATCATTTGGAATCATTCATTAACATCATCCTTATTATATTAATAATCAAAACCTCATGTTTGATTACAAAATTATTGGAGTTTCGGGTCCAAATTATATGGGACTTTTATTATCACTTGCCCCTATTATATAAATAATCAAAACTCATGGTTTGATTTTAGGGCGAATTTTATTGCCAAGTACAATATTGAACAATAATTAAGAACTTTGGGTCCCAATTTTAAAAGAATTTGGGAACTTCTGGTCCCAAATAAGAAAATTTTCTTGTAATCTTCTGGTTCCAAATGAAAAATATACATGGGAACTTCGAGTCCCATCGTTGAATGATAATTAGGAACTTCGAGTTCCAACAAAAAAATATAGAATTTTAGGTTCCAACTTTTAATTTTCTTGCAACTTATAACAAACATATGAGTCAAAAAGTAATTCCAAAAAATTGACCATTAAAACTATAAGATTGCAAAGTTTTAGAATTAATATAAAGTACATCAATTCCTAATTGTAAGAGGGTAGTTTAGATTAGATGGATGCGTAACCCCTTTTGAGTACAGTAATGATAAGTTAACTAGCAGCACTATTAATTAATTACAAGACGCGCAATCACGTTTTAGTGAAGATAAACTCAGTTTTGAACTCACAAATCTCTCGTGTATAACTCAAAAGATAATAATGAACTAAGAGGTAAGTCATTTAGCGGGAGAGAGAAGTAAGCACCATAGATACACCTTGGAAGACAACCAAACACCCCAACCACCCTAAAAGATCCCTGTCAAATATTAAAAGCTTCGTAATAAATGGCAATGGTGAGTATGTGAACTCGGGTTTGTAATAAATCTCTCCCTCTGATGTATTTTTCTCTCTAGTAATAAATTCTGAACTCTCAAAAGAATCTCTCTTTATTCAGAGGTGGTTGAGGCCCTTAAATATCCCCCACACCACTCCCGAGATAACTCAGTCATTGATAAATGTGAAAGACATCCTCCATACTTTATATCACAAACATTAAATGCATGATGTACTAGTTAACTCCACGTCATAAACATTAAATGCCAGGACATGCCTTTTTCCTAATTACTGTGTGTCAGGGCTGTCATCACAATGGTGGCTCACTAACTGTATGATAACCCCAAATACCACAGTGGTTTACTCAAGTGTAGATTTGGCATTGCTTAGCTGGCTAGTGACATCACATAAAGTAGATGTGACATTAAGTAGAGGTTTGTTTGGTTCACAACTCAACGTCTGATGGATCTCAAGGTTGCCCTGCCCAAGGTTCCACGGTCAAGGTCCTTTAGTGTTTTACCAGGTGTATCTAAGATGTCCAGGACAAGCCCCAATGGTGCCTCACTTCTCAATCCTCCAAACCAAGTCCCTATGAAGTTCCCACGGCGAGCTCATTCGATAGAGCATGAAAGCTCTCCCAGGACCCGCCATGTCTGGTCTCTTGCGAATACAGTTTGACCTCACACTGAATGCCATTATAATCGTTACATTATTACAATCGTTATAGCTCGTGGTCAATATAAAAAAAGATACAACATAACTAAGTAACGTAATAAAGCTAAAGTATGAGCTGCCACGCTGAGCCATCATGCTAGGATGCCTCACTTGAGTTTCCATGCCGGGCTTCCTCGCCTGAGCTGCCTCGCTATATTAATCCCAAGAACTGTTGTTAATGAGGGAATTATCTTTAATATCAAGATTATCTTCAAGCCCCGTATACATTTTCCCTTTAGTAGAGAGATTTGTTGTGGGAACGAAATGTCTGCACAAAAATTTCTCAATCCGATGAACCTTGGTGTCTCTGTCTTCGTTACGGCCTCTGCCGTTATTACTTCCAGGAAAAAGTAAAATTCTCCCCGATGTACCTAAACCAAAGTGCTGTGAATTATTGACGATTTATCGAAGGGACATCGCCACTTTTTCCTGTTCCTGAGATTCAATCATTTTGTCTTTGCTTCCTTGGCTAATTCGTAATTCTCCCGAAACACCTGCTGACTTTCTCCAATACCCATTTTGACTATTGGGAAGTGAAATTATGCCGTTTGTTCTATTGTGGAGTATAGTTGTAGGCGATGGGTTTTTCCTTGGGACTGCCCCTATCGTTGATACTTGTGGAATTCTCCATTGTAAACTTCTCCTTAGGAAATTCTCCCTACATGAAGGTGTTACTTCGCTTGGGCTCTGCTGTATCATCGTTTCTTCATGTTCGAAAAATCAAAAAAAATTATCCCCAATGTACCTAAGTCACAATTTAAACAACGTTTGGACTTATGGTGAGGGGATATCATAGTTTTTTTGAACCATTGGGATAGTTTCTGCATTGGGAGCGATTAGATATATCTGATAAAATATCTCGCCCCAAAACTTAAACTTTCCTAGGAAGAAAGGCCTTTCTATTCCCCATACGTCATTTCATTAATGACTTGGTGTTGTCTTTTTAATTGTCAGGACACTCCCCAAAGTGCCATGTGTCCGCTTGGAATATTTATAGTCGACTTTGCACGTGTGTTAGTGGGAAACTCAAAAGACAGGTTGAAAGAATTCAAATGTCTATTTTTCGAAACACTTAACTATTTTCTTCGTCTTCTTTAAACTCAAGGCATACTTTAGAGAGAGAAAGTCTGCAAAAACTCCATTGTTGTCCAGCCTTTCGTCGTTTCTTTCGTCTGTAATCATCTTCAACCTTTGGTTACTCCATAGTTATTCACCTTTGGTTACTCCTTTGTCTGCAATGGCTTCTTCAAGCAACCCTAGTGCATTTTCCACCAACACTACACCTGCCACCCCTACTCACACCACTTCTATCACCACTGTTACTGAGGGCGCCGCCTCTTTGACTGTCGCTCGTCAAAAGCAACTGCCTTTTTTACCATAAGTTCCCCATTTTTAGCAAGGGTGATGATATTTCTGGGTTTTGCAAGACTTTCATTTTTAACACCAAGTGTGATGCCATGGTACTTGGTGATGAGGATGAAAATGTGGTTGATTGGGGCTTTCTCCCCCCAGAGGGGACTCTTCGATTTCTCCTTGAGCGAGGGGAATTCCCATGGCCGCATATTGACTTCGAAGGGCCTGGGGGGTTCTCCTGCTCACTTTGCTAACTGGAACGCTCACATGAAGAGTTCCCATGCTGCCATCCTCACAAAAATTGGGCTTTATCAGGCCAAGTGGTTAAGTGAATTTACTCTATCAATGAATAATGATGCCCTCCCCATCTTAGTGTTTGGATGGAACGTTACCACTCACACTTTCATTGTTGCATGGGTGAGTTCACAGTAACATTGGAAGACGTTTGTGAAATTTTGGGCTTGAGGCCACATGCCATGAGACCTATTTTGATGAAGTTTTGGATGCCCAAGAGGCTACTGACCGTTCATAGTTGGACCGTATATGCCGAAGGTGCATATCTTCTTCAAATAAAGCCACCTCAACTCCCCTCATCAACTATTTCTTGTGAGATCCTTCTAAGGATAACTCTTCTGATGCTGCCCCTGGTTAAGGTACATAATTAGGACTACCTATTTACATCCTTGTCATTCTCTCTCGCTTCCTTTTAATGGGGAAACCTATCGACCAACCCCGAAGGGACTTCATCAACATATCCCTACATTTGTCCTGAGGTATCAAGCTTCCTCTAGATGCAATTACCCTGGGATTACTCTATACATGGCTTGATAGAACCCACTTTGACATGGAATGGTCTCTTGGCCATTATAACCTGGTAAAATTTGCCAACTACATACTTCTGACGGGCTTCCTCTATGTTCATTTCCCCGATGTAGCAACTAAAACCAAATGTCCTCCTTTGGGAGAAACAATTCTTCCTCCCCGTTCTTACATTTATCACAAAAGGAAAAGTTTGAAGGAGTTAATCTCTATTATTGAAAAACGGGACCGTTTTGTGATGCAGCCTTATGGAGAGGAAGTTTTCCTCCATACTTGTGGTTTTTTCAGAAATGAGCTAAGGGTGGTCCAACCAACAACTGTGGATCTTATGGAATGCTTATTGTGGTTCTTCTTTTCTCTCCAAGTTACTTACCATCCTACACTGAGTGGGGGTACACATGCAAACATTACAATCCCCATCGGTGTGCCCGTCAATTTGGTTTTGACTAAGGGGATCCTCGCCCCATTTTCTAGCTAAACCACTCCAAGGTCACGTTCAGCGAGGCTTGTTCTCTCTTCACTTACACTAATACATGGGGAGTGAGCTCCATAATGTCTGACAGAGTCATCATCCCCAGTATCTCCAAGAAAGGAAATGCGACTTCTTTATTTTCCACCAGCACAAAGTATTGGCCAAATCAACTGGCCCAAATCTTTGAATTTATTGAGGGGACTCCTGTATATCTCCCAGTGCTCTTGTTTTCTTCATAGGAACTGGTTTTGAAAGGCAACTCCATTCTGGGAATGGAGCTTCCGTTTAGCAAAACTCCCAAGGAACCTCCCACTAATATTCCTCCATACTGATCCATGATTCCTTTTGCTACTCCAAATCCCAACCCAACACCTAAACAACCTGCTCCTTATGAAGGTGTTTATGGTGAAGGGGTTCCAATCGAAGCAACTTCTAGAGAAGGACCTTACTAGCCACTAACCCAAAAAACTATGGGGTCCAAGAGTGGGACTTCCTCAAAGTCTAAGTCCCAACCCCAGACTCAAGATCCCTTGGAGGCATTCCCCATTGCCTCCGTTCCTCTTCCTATGTCTATCGAAGTGAGTGAAGAGTTGAGGAGGAAAATTCAAGCTGAGGTGAAGTGCATATATTTTAAGTTTCGACAACACACTCCCTCCGTTCCTACTGCTACTGCCTTCCCCACTATTTTAGTAGATCCGTCTGAAGGAGTGTCAAAGTGAAAGAAGACCTTAAAGGTTCCTCGAAGTTTGGGTGCTCTTGGTACGAGGAAAAAGACTATGGGTACTATGTCCCTGAAAAAATGGGCTCCTGATGTACATCTCTCCCCAGCTCCTTCTACTGCTGCTTCCCCTCCTTCCTCGCCAATGGTGATATCATCCCATTCTCCCTCTGGATAAGAGGTATACATGCATTTTTTTTTCATTTTTTTCTATAAGAAACTACATCTATCTAACTCTTAGCAATTTTGTTACAGGAAGATGAAGAAGAAAGGCCCAACCCCCCAGTGAGTCCTTTCGTGGGGGGACGTTTCGATTCCTCTCAGATCGGTGTAACTCCTCCCCGTTCCCCCATGATCGGGCTTACTTACTCTCCCCTTTTATCCTCCAAACGCACGAAGGATGCTGCTGTAAGGGGTGATTTCGTTGAATCTGTGGGAATTTCCTCTCAGCCACAGGGAGCTCCCTGAACTTCCTCTGAATTATCACCCCAGCCCAAGGTTCCTCTGCCCATCGTTCCAACTATGGAAAGTTCTCCAGAGGTAGCAAATTCTTAGCACTGTTAGGTATGACGTCTTTTCTCTCTTTTTTTGGATTTTAACCTCTTGGGATGCCTCAAGTCGAAGTGGCTTCACTACACCAAAAATGCTAATCTGGCACGGTTGGACAAGGAGAATCTAGCACAGTTTAAATCCGTGCCATATTTTGGCACGATTTATTACTAATCTAGAACGGTTTAAAACCGTGCCAAAATCTGGCACGAATTTAAACCGTGCCAAAACCGTATCAAATTTGGAAATTTTAAATAAAAAAACAAAAAAAAATCAATTAACTTTTCATTTGGAGCCATCTTGTTTCCTCCCCCGCTCACTCTCTCGCCTACTCACCCTATCAAGCCCGGTTATCTCTTTCCTTCATCCTCTACATCTCTCTTCTTCACCCCTGACCCAATGTTTGCTTGCTGACCACAAAAGACCCCTAGGGTTTCAGTTGCTTTAAGGGAACCAAACGCCGGTAGCAAACTTATTCTGGTCCGGAGAGGTATCCCGGATTGTCGGTGCCACAAGGGGTGGGGGCGTCACTAGACGCTGTCGCAGGGCACCACTTCTCCCTCTTTCTATGTCTTTCAAAATATTGTTGGGATCCGAGTCTCTTCCCAACTGTCTTGCAATGTTTGTGGGTCGTTGGGGGCCTAGGGTTTGTGTCTTGCAAGGATGGAATTGATTTTGGTGAAGGTTTTGGAAAAATAAATTAGACTGGGGCAGCTGGAAATTTGGGTATTGGGTATGATGAGGTACCTCTGAAGAGCAGGAGGTGGTGAGAGGGTGGTCTAGCATCAGGGATGGTGGTGGGAGTGTGAATCAGTTGTTCTAGGTGATGATGCTGATCAGTGTTGTTGTATTTAGGAGTTTTACGAAGGGATGTTATTGCGGTTTGATTCATGTATATTGGAATATGAAACTTTTAGGTATGTGATTCATTGTGAACTTAAGGTTTAATGATTTTTCATATTTGAAAACTTTCTGATTCATTATCTCTGTATATTATTTTGAAGATTGTAGGTATTCGAGCTTGAAGCTTGAAATGAAGGTATAAAATACATTATGAGTTAAATTGTTATTTTGGTTATTATTTTCAAAGTTTGGTCTACATTTTTTTTTAGTTTCTAAGACTTCGTATGTTTAATTAATGCTTGGCTATATTTTTAAGCTCATATTTGGGATTTCGTTTCTGTCTTAGACGAAAAAATGTCAAATAGTGAGTGGCCTTCGCGTGTTTGATAAAATGTCAGCTAGTCAGGAGCAACAACCACCCTCACAATTAGATTAATCCATGGCCTTTGTTGCTCAGAGAGCACTTTTATGGTTATTGAATGTATTTGGTGTTTTACATTTTAGATAACCTACAAGAGGATCCTTTCCCCATTATATCTTTGTTGACCATGTATTACGATTTTTGTTTATTTCAACTGTTTTTTATGTGGGAGTATTTTCCAACTATTTTGATCTTTATTGAAATAGTATTGATTTTAAATAAAATAAGAGTGTTAGTTGCCTATGCAATGTAAAGATGTTGGTAGTGGAGTGGCCATGGAATAAATTCATTAAAGTATCAGGATTAGATTGTATTGAATGAGTTGATAAATTCAGTAATTCGTTAGAAGAGACACCAAGTTGGGTACACTAGGTAGTAGAGGATTTGAGGTCCCATAACTTGCGAGGGATTTTAAAATGCCTTGTTGCCATGGTCATGTTTTAGGCGCAGTGCCTTTTTATTCTATATAGTGTTATCAAGGATATTTTCTCTTCAATCAAGTTCTAATTTGGCAGGCTTAGGCAAGGAGAATCTGGCACGGTTTTAAACCGTGCCAGAATCTCTCTCTCTCTCTCTCTCTCTCTCTCTCTCTCTCTCTTTGTATCCCCTTGCGTTATATGAAATTCAAGGAGCTCTACCTTGGTGTGTGTGCAGGGAATTGGGGAAAGAGCCATGTGTGTGTGTATGTGTGAACTAGATTTGTTTCTTTATTCTAATTGGATGGGATGTCAATTTTGTTCAATTTATGAGTATCATGAGAAAACCACAAACGTAAACTCCTAATGAAAAAAACTATATATATCTTACATATATATCTTACATATATATTGTTCTAATGTATTGTCTCTCTAATTGTGATTTTACTGCTCTAGGTGGATCCAAAAATGGTGAAAAGGATGAACAACATGCAGAAGACGCGGTGTTATGCCCGGAGACGGGTGGAGTGGTCAAATGGAAGATAGTGTTTTGCAAGGGTGCATTCATGTGGTCATTCAGGTTGTGCTTTTCTCCTTGGATAGTATAGTTACATTTGATTGATTTATTAGATACTATTGGTATGCTATTTTGGTGCTCATGTTGAATTTTCTAATCATTTTGCAGAGGGGGAACTTCAACTAGTTGGAAATTCAGTCCCAAATTTTGAGGCAGAGGTTATATTGAATCAAGAATTCATCAAGGTAACGTATAACATAATTATGAAATATTAATTTCCATGTCCTATGCATACGAACAAAACTTTTTACTTAGTTAAATAGTGGTTTGGAACTTGGGGACCTAGTTACCATAGTAGGCCCAGTAAGAGGCACGAACACCTCGCATGGGACCAATGTAACTTGTAGGAACTGATCGCGTAGTCCCGAGTCTCCCAGTTTGAGAATACGATGATAATTAGTAAAAATCAACTCTTAGACTTAAAAACAACCCGTTAAAGGGTGAAAACCTAAATAGCCCCCAAAAGGACCCGCAAGAGGCACGAACACCTCGCACGGGACTAATGTAGCTTGTAGGAACAGATCGCGTAGTCACGGGTCTCCCGGTTTGAGAATATGACGATAATTTGCAAAATAACACTTAAAAAAGGCCGTTAAAGGGTGAAACCCCAAACTAGCCCCCAAACGACCCCGTAAGAGGCACGAACACCTCGCATGGGACAATGCAGCTTATAGGAACTGACCGCATAGTAGCGGGTCTCCCGATTTGAGAATACAACGATAATTTGCCAAAATAACACTTAGACTTAAAAACAAGTCGTTAAAGGGTGAAAACCTAAACAAGCCCCCAAACGGACCCGTAAGAGGCATGAATACCTCGCACGGGACCAATGTAACTTGTAAGAACTGACCGCGTAGTCGCGGGTCTCCCGGTTTGAGAATATGACGATAATTTGCAAAAATCAACACTTAAACTTAAAAATAGGCCGTTAAAGGGTGAAAACCTAAACCAGCCACCAAATGCCCCGGTACGAGGCACGAACACCTCGCACGTGACAAATGAAACATGTAGGAACGGACCATGTAGTCGCGGGTCTCTCGGTTTGAGAATACGACGTTAATTTTTAAAAATCAACACTTAAACTTAAAAACAAGCCGTTAAAGGGTGAAAACCTAAATCAGCCCCCAAACGGACCCATAAGAGGCATGAACACCTCGCACGGGACCAATGTTACTTGTACGAACTGACCGCGTAGCCTTGGGTCTCCCGGTTTGAGAATATGATGATAATTTGCAAAAATCAACCCTTAAACCTAAAAACAGGCCGTTAAAAGGTGAAAACCAAAACCAGCCACCAAATACCCCTGTAGGAGCCACGAACACCTCACACGAGACCAATATAACTTGTACGAATTGACCGCGTAGTCCCGGGTCCCCCGATTTTAGAATATGATGTTAATTTGTACAAATCAACACTTAAACTTAAAAATAGGCCGCTAAAGGGTGAAAACCCAAACTAGCTCCCAAACAGACCCGTAAGAGGCACAAACATCTCGCACGGGACCAATGTATCATGTACGAACTGACCGCGTAGTCGCGGGTCTCCTGGTTTGAGAATACGACGATAATTTGCAAAAATAACACTTAGACTTAAAAATAAGCCATTAAAGGGTGAAAACCTAAACAAGCCCTTAAATGAACCCATAAGAGGCATTCGTACGGGACCAATGTAACTTGTATGAACTGACCGCGTAGTCTCGGGTCTCTCGGTTTGAGAATATAATGATAATCTGTAAAAATCAACACCTAAACTTAAAAACAGGACGTTAAAGGGTGAAAACCTAAACCAGCCACCAAATGCCCCTGTAGGAGGCATGAACACCTCACACGGGATCAATGTAACTTGTAGGAACTGACCACGTAGTCCCGGGTCTCCCGGTTTGAGAATACAATGATAATTTGCCAAAATCAACACTTAGACTTAAAAATAAGCAGTTAAAGGGTAAAAACCTAAACCAACCCCCAAATAGACCCGTAAGAGGCACGAACACCTCGCACGGGACCAATGTAACTTGTACGAACTGGCTGCGTCGTCGCAGTTCTCCCGGTTTGAGAATATGATGATAATTTGGAAAAATAAACACCTAAACTTAAAAATAGGCCGTTAAAGGGTGAAAACCTAAACCAGCGCCCAAACGAACCCGTAAGAGGCACGAACACCTCGTACGAGACCAATGTAACTTGTACGAACTGATCGCATAGTCCCGGGTCTCCCGATTTGAGAATACGATGATAGTTTGCAAAAATAAACACTTAAACTTAAAAAATGGCCGTTAAAGGGTGAAAACCCAAACTAGCACCCAAGTAGACCCGTAAGAGGCATGAACACCTCGCACAGGACCAATGTAGCTTGTACGAACTGACCGCGTAGTCGCGGGTCTCCCGGTTTGAGAATACGACGATAATTTGTAAAAATAACACTTAGACTTAAAAATAAGCCATTAAAGGATGAAAACCTAAATAAGCCCCCAAACAAACCCATAAGAGGCATGAACACCTCGCACGGGACCAATGTAACTTGTATGAACTGACCACATAGTCCCGGGTCTCCCGGTTTGAGAATATGATGATAATTTGTAAAAATCAACACTTAACTTAAAAACAGGCCCTTAAAGGGTGAAAACCTAAACTAGCCACCAAGTGCCCCTGTAGGAGGCACGAACACCTTGCACGGGACCAATGTAACTTATAGGAACTGACCGCGTAGTCCCGAGTCTCCCGGTTTGAGAATACGACGATAATTTGCAAAAATCAACACTTCAACTTAAAAAAAGGCCGTTAAAGGGTGAAAACCTAAACCATCCCCCAAATGGACCCATAAGAGGCACGAACACCTCGCATGGGACAAATGTAACTTATACGAACTGACCGCGTAGTCGCAGTTCTCCTGGTTTGATAATACGATGATAATTTGAAAAAATAACACTTAGATTGAAAAACAAGCCGTTAAAGGGTGAAACCTAAATCAGCCCCCAAACGGACCCGTAAGAGGCACGAACACCTCGCACGAGACCAATGTAACTTGTACGATCTCACTGCGTAGTCCCGGGTCTCTCGGTTTGAGAATATGACGATAATTTACAAAAATCAACACTTAAACTTAAAAATAGGCCGTTAAAGGGTGAAAACCCAAACCAGCTCTCAAACGGACCCGTAAGAGGCACAAACACCTCGCACGGGACCAATGTAGCTTGTAGGAACTGACCGCGTAGTCGCGGGGTCTCCCGATTTAAGAATGCGATGATAATTTCCAAAAATCAACACTTAGACTTCAAAAAAAGCCGTTAAAGGGTGAAAACCTAAACCAGCCCCCAAACGGACTCGTAAGAGGCATGAACACCTCGCACGGGACCAATCTTGTACGAACTGACCGCATAGTCCTAGGTCTCCCGGTTTGATAATATGATGATAATTTGCAAAAATCAACACTTAAACTTAAAAATAGGCCGTTAAATGGTAAAAACCAAAACTAGCCACCAAATGCCCCTGTAGGAGGCACGAACACCTCGTACGAGACCAATTAACTTGTACGAACTGACCGCGTAGTCTCGGGTCTCCCGATTGGATAATATGATGATAATTTGCAAAATTTAACATTTAAACTTAAAAATAGGCAATTAAAGAGTGAAAACCCAAACCAGCTCCGAAACAGACCCGTAAGAGGCACGAACACATCGCACAGGACCAATGTAGCTTGTACGAACTGACCGCGTAGTCCCGGGTCTCCCGGTTTGAGAATATGATGATAATTTGCAAACATAACACTTAGACTTAAACACAAGCCGTTAAAGGGTGAAAACCTAAACAAGCCCCCAAACGGACCCATAAGAGGCATGAACACCTCGCACGGAACCAATGTAACTTGTATGAACTGACTGTGTAGTCCCGGGTCTCCTAGTTTAAGAATATGACGATAATTTGTAAAGATCAACACTTAACTTATAAACAGGCCGTTAAAGGGTGAAAACCTAAACCAGCCACCAAATGCCCCTATAGGAGGCACGAACACCTCGTACGGGACCAATGTAACTTGTAGGAATAGATCGCGTAGTCCCGGGTCTCCTGATTTGAGAATACGACGGTAATTTGCAAAAATCAACACTTCGACTTAAAAATAAGCCGTTAAAGGGTGAAAACCTAAACCAACCCCCAAATGGACCCGTAAGAGGCACGAACACCCCGCACGGGACTAATGTAACTTTTACGAACTGACCGCGTAGTCGCGGTTGTCCCGGTTTGGAAATACGATGATAATTTGCCAAAATAACACTTAGACTTAAAAACAGGCCGTTAAAGTGTGAAAACCTAAATCAGCCCCCTAACGGACCCGTAAGAGGCACGAACACCTCGCACGAGGCCAATGTAACTTGTACGAACTGACCATGTAGTCGCGGTTCTCCCGGTTTGAGAATACAACGATAATTAGCAAAAACAACACTTAGACTAAAAAATAAGTCGTTAAAGGGTGAAAACCTAAACAAGCCCCCAAACGGACCCGTAAGAGGCATGAACACCTCACACGGGACCAATATAACTTGTACGAACTGATCGCATAGTCCCGATTCTCCCGGTTTGAGAATATGACGGTAATTTTCTAAAACCAACATTTAAACCTAAAAACAGGCCGTTAAAGGGTGAAAACCTAAACCATCTTCCAAACGCCCATGTAGGAGGCACGAACACCTTGCACGGGACCAATGTAACTTGTAGGAACTAACCGCGTAGTCGCGATTCTCTCGGTTTGAGAATACGGGGATAATTTGCAAAAATAAATCTTAGACTTAAAAACAAGCCATTAAAGGGTGAAAACCTAATCCAACCCCCAAACGGACCCGTAAGAGGCACGAACACCTCGCACGAGACCAATGTAACTTGTATGAACTGACCGCGTAGTTTCGGGTCTCCTGGTTTGAGAGTATGACGATAATTTGCAAAAATCAACACTTAAACTTAAAAACAGGCCGTTAAAGGGTGAAAACCCAAACCAGCTCCCAAACGAACCCGTAATAGGCACAAACAACTCGCACGGGACCAATGTAGCTTGTAAGAACTGACCGCGTAGTCGCATGTCTCCCTGTTTGAGAGTACGACGATAATTTGCAAAAATAACACTTAGACTTAAAAAAAGCCGTTAAAGGGTGAAAACCTAAACCAGCCCCCAAACGGACCCGTAAGAGACATGAACACCTCGCACGGGACCAATTTAACTTCTACGAACTGACCGCGTAGTCTCGGGTCTCCCGATTTGAGAATATGATTATAATTTGTAAAAATCAAAACTAAACTTAAAAACAGGTCGTTAAAGGGTGAAAACAAAAACCAGCCACCAAATGCCCCTGTAGGAGGCATGACCACCTCGCACGAGACCAATGTAACTTGTACGAACTGATCGCGTAGTCTCGGGTCTCTCGATTGGAGAATATGACGATAATTTGCAAAAATCAACACTTAAACTTAAAAACAGGTCGTTGAAGGGTGAAAGCCCAAACCAACTCCCAAGCGAACCCGTAAGAGGCACGAATACCTCGCACGGGACGAATGTAGCTTGTACGAACTGACCACATAGTCGCGGTTCTCCCGATTTGAGAATACGACGATAATTTGCAAAAATAACACTTAGACTTAAAAACAAGCCGTTAAAGGGTGAAAACCTAAACAAGCCTCCAAACGGACCCATAAGAGGCATGAACACCTCGCACGGAACCAATGTAACTTGTACGAACTGACCGCGTAGTCTCGGGTCTCCCGATTTGAGAATATGACGATAATTTGTAAAAATCAACACTTAACTTTAAAAAAGGCCGTTAAAGGGTGAAAATGTAAACCAACCACCAAATGCCCCTATAGGAGGCACGAACACATCGCACGGGACCAGTGTAACTTGTAAAAACTGATCGCGTAGTCCCGGGTCTCCCAGTTTGAGAATATGACGATAATTTGCAAAAATCAACACTTCGACTTAAAAACAAGCCGTTAAAGGGTGAAAACCTAAACCAGCCCCCAAATGGACCCATAAGAGGCACAGACACCTCGCACGGGACCAATGTAACTTGTACGAACTGATCACATAGTCGCGGTTATCCCGGTTTGAGAATACGATGATAATTTGCAAAAATAACACTTAGACTTAAAAATAAATCGTTAAAGGGTGAAAACCTAAACCAGCCCCCAAATGGACCCGCAAGAGGCACGAACACCTTACACGAGACCAATGTAACATGTACGAACTGACCGCGTAGTCTCGGGTCTCCCAGTTTGAGAATACAACGATAATTTGTAAAAATCAACACTTAGACTTAAAAGCAGGCCTTTAAAGGGTGAAAACATAAACACGAACACATCTCACGGGACCAATATAACTTGTAGGAACTGACCGCGTAATCTCGGTTATCCCGATTTGAGAATACGATGATAATTTGCAAAAATAACACTTAGACTTAAAAATAAGCCGTTAAAGGGTGAAAACCTAAACCAGCCCCCAAACAGACCCGTAAGAGGCACGAACACCTCACACGAGACCAATGTACTTGTACGAACTAACCGCGTAGTCTCGGGTCTCCCGGTTTGAGAATACGACGATAATTTGTAAAAATCAACACTTAGACTTAAAAACTGGCCTTTAAAGGGTGAAACCCCAAACCAGCCCCCAAACGACCCCGTAAAAGGCAATAACACCTCGCACGGGGCCAATGCAGCTTGTAGGAACTGACCGCATATTAGGGGGTCTCCCGATTTGAGAATACAATGATAATTTTGCAAAAATAACACTTAGACTTAAAAACAAGCCGTTAAAGGGTGAAAACCTAAATAAGCCCCCAAATGGACCCGTAAGAGGCATGAACACCTCGCACGGGACCAATATAACTTGTACGAACTGATCGCGTAGTCCCGGGTCTGTCGGTTTGAGAATATGACGATAATTTTCAAAAATCAACACTTAAACTTAGAAATCGGCCGTTAAAGGAAGAAAACCTAAACCAGATTCCAAACGCCCCTGTAGGTGGCACGAACACCTCGTACGGGACCAATGTAACTTATAGGAACTAATCGTGTAGTCGCGGTTCTCCCGGTTTGAGAATACGATGATAATTTATAAAAATAACACTTAGACTTAAAAATAAGCCGTTAAAGGGTGAAAACTTAAACCAGCCCCCAAATGGACCCGTAAGATGGACGAACACCTCGCACGAGACCAATGTAACTTACACGAACTAATCGCCTAGTCCCGGGTCTCTCGATTTGAGAGTATGATGATAATTTGCAAAAATTAACACTTAAACTTAAAAACAGGCTATTAAAGGGTGAAAACCCAAACCAGCTCCCAAACGGACCTGTAAGAGGCATGAGCAACTCGCACGGGACCAATATAGATTATACGAACTGACCGCGTAGTCGTAGGTCTCTCTGTTTGAGAATACGACGATAATTTGCAAAAATAACACTTAGACTTAAAGCAAGCCGTTAAAGGGTGAAAACCTAAACCAGTCCCCAAACGGACCAGTAAGAGGCATGAACACCTCACACGGGACCAATTTAACTTGTACAAACTGACTGCGTAGTCCCGGGTCTCCCAGTTTGAGAATATGACGATAATTTGCAAAAATCAACACTAAACTTAAAAACAGGTCGTTAAAGGGTGAAAACCTAAACCAGCCACCAAATGCCCCTGTAGGAGGCGCGAATATCTCGCACAAGACCAATGTAACTTGTAGAAACTGACCGTGTAGTCTCGGGTCTCCCGATTTGAGAATATGACGATAATTTGCAAAAATCAACACTTAGACTTAAAAATAAACTGTTAAAGGGTGAAAACCTAAACCAGCCCCCAAATGGACCCGTAAGAGGCACGAACACCTTACGCGGGACCAATGTAACTTGTACGAACTAACCGCGTAGTTTCGGGTCTCTCGGCTTGAGAATACGATGATAATTTGTAAAAATCAACACTTAGACGTAAAAACAAGCCGTTAAAGGGTGAAAACCTAAATCAGCCCCCAAACGGACCCGTAAGAGGTACGAACACGTCGCACGGGATCAATGTAGCTTGTAGGAAAGGACCGCATAGTTACAAATCTCCCAGTTTGAGAATATGACGATAATTTGCAAAAATAATAATTAAAAACAGACCGTTTTAGGGTGAAAATCCAAACCACCCCCAAACGGACCCGTAAGAGGCACGAACACCGTACACGGGACCAATGTAACTTGTACGAACTAACCGCGTAGTCATATATGCAATTTTTCTGCTTGTATATGCAATTTTTCTGCTTGAATATGATTTTTTTTAAAATGACTTGGTTACTATTATTGTATCTTTTTTGTGTCTTATTTTTTTTGTAGGATGACATTCAATCGCTAGCTTTTATCCACTTGGAACGCACAAAGAAGTCAATGCTTTACAATAGGGGGATTATTTATTTAGTGTAATTAATATTCAAGATTCTATTTTTTATGTTATGGCCGAGAAGGATTTAGTAGTTTTATTATTTACTTTTGTGGCCGTGCTGGCTATAGTAGTTTTATTGTCGATTTTTATGGCCGTGCGGGCTTTATATGGGTAGATTTTATGATAACAGGTTTCGGAATGCTCAAAAAATAGGGGAAACTCGGCCCAATTTTTTTGTGATTTGGGAACTATTAGCTCTTGTAATTTTTTGAAGTTATTGTCGACTTTTATGGCCATGTGGGTTATATTTTGGTATTATTAACTCTTGTAATTTTTTGAAGTTTGTATGCACATTAGTTTATCAACAACCTGCGATATTCATAATTTGTGAATTTTCTTGATTTTTTTTTGCAAATAATAAATATTTATCCTATCAGATTTGAAATTTGTAGATTTTCCATATTTGTTTCCTATTATTATTTTTTTATTAACTGAAAAATTTGGCACGGTTTTAGACCGTGCCAAAATAGTGCCAATTTATAAAAAAGAGGACACTTATAAAACAAATCTGGCACGCTTTATAACCATGCCAAAAGCGTGCCAGAAAATACACAATTTGGCACGGTTATGGCATGTGCCAAAAGCGTGCCAGATTTAACATCTAGCACGGTTTAAAAGCGTGTCAAAAGCATGCCAGATAAAAAAATGGTACAGTTTAAAAGCGAGCCAAAAGCGTGCTAGTTTCGGAAATCTGGCACGGTTTTAAACCGCGCCAGAAAATCTGGCACGCCTGATTCTGGCACGGTTTTGAACCGTGCCCGATTGCGTCTGGCACTGTTTTAAATCGTGACAGTTTCCTATTTTTGGTGTAGTGCTTCTTTATTTTCTAAAATTATTCTTCCATCTGTATTGACAAGACCCATCACTCCAGTCCCCCTCTTCGACAACATTACTGAGGTGAGTTAAATGTGAAGTATGTCTCTTTTCTTCTATATGTATTCCCCACTTCTAACACTTAGTTTTATTTTGCATTTCTCTATAGGTCTAATCCCACCAGCGTCTTTCGGGACTCTTCCCATCCCTAAACCCATCGTTGACCCATCTGGCCAGCATGGTACTTCTTCTGGCACTAAAAGTGTGGGTGCATCCATGGAAGGTCAAACGTCTTCGTCTGATGCCACCCTAATATTGGCCTTAGTACCCTTCATTGGCGCAGGAGCTTTACCGAATATTGAGGTTCCTCTAGTTGAGGGTGCCATTGAGGCTTCTGATGACATAAACCTTCCCCCAGCAGTTCCCACCATTGTATCCTCCTTGGTGACTCCCGTTCTTACTCCAGCCATTGCTGAGGTATTTCGCTAGTTTCTCTTCGTTTCTCATTCTTTATCCTTTATTATTGACAATGTATAATATATAAGAGTATCACTTTTCAAACATTCAAACTCCACTCGTAACGGTGACTTAATAATGAAAACACTTGTTAAGATTTTTATCAAACTACACTAATAAGGGTGACTTAACAATGATAAACACTTGTTAAGATTTTTTGGTCAAACTCCACCAGTAATGGTGACTTAATAATGAAAACACTTGTTAAGATTTTTGGTCAAACTCCACCAATAACGGTGACTTAACAATGATAAACACTTGTTAAGATTTTTTTTGGTCAAACTCCACCTAGTAACGGTGACTTAATAATGAAAACACTTGTTAAGATTTTTTTGGTCAAACTCCACCGAGTAACGGTGACTTAACAATGAAAACACTTGTTAAGATTTTTTTGGTCAAACTCCACCAGTAACGGTGACTTAAAAATGAAAAGACTTTTTAAGATTTTTTTGGTCAAACTTCACCAATAACGGTGACTTAACAATGATAAACACTTGATAAGATTTTTTTTATTTGCACTAATTACTTCTTCTACCCGTTCTCAGGTTGCTAGTATGTCCCTTCCAGCTGAAGAGAGACCTCCATCAGTCCCTTCGCCCATCATGTCGCTCCATTGTGACAAGGATGTTTCGAAAGAATCTAGTCACAACGACTAAGGTTCCACGACAGGTGCTGCAGCCAATAATGAATTTGGTTATGAGCTTCCTCTACCTAACCTGTCTCTTAATGAATTATGTCTCATGGTCCTTCAACGATCTCCCCAAATGCCTGCTAGCCATCGTTTGGTAATTGAGCAGATTGCAAACCATCACCCTGAGACTTTCACTATCGATTGTCTTTGTACCAACATTATGGTGATGAGCTACAGGATTCAAGTCATAGCCATGGTTATCAGTGATCTCGTTAGTACTCTAACTATAAATGTTACCATGCCCCTTCTTAATCAATTTATGGGTTATCTAAAGGAGTTAGGCGGAGACAGCTTTCATTTTAACTTGTTGATTGAACACTTAAAGACGTTGAAGATCCGGTAATTGGCAAGCTAGAGGGAACTGTTGCAGAAGCACCGGGAGGCTCAACGAGCTGAGAAAGTAAGGATGGATGAGCTAGCACCTCGTCTTGAGGCAGTCAATAAGGAGGTGGAGGATATCGAATAAGCTCTGCGTCTGGCGAAGCTAAAACGAGAGAAACTCCTTATTGAGCGTGCACAAGTTCAAACAAGTCTGGAGGTTTCTATTAATGCCCAACAATCATTCCTAGCAGCTTCTTCGGGCCTGTTTGGAGATTTTTTCTCTGCTCCAGACTTGTGTTTCCTCTTAGGCCAATAATCTTCTCCACACTTGTATATATTTTCCTTTTTTCTCTTATGTAATTCTTGGGAAATAGTTTCCAATTTTGTAATGCCTCAAAATTTATGAATGAAAGAAAGGTTATATATTTTTCCGTGTCACTTCTTCGTGCTATAACTACTTGCATAAAATACAAACCATGCAATCTATCATTTCACTCAAGTTGCAACAAAAGACATCTTTTCAGAAAGAAAAGATTTATGTACTAATAACAAAACAACTAGATATAATGATGATCTAAAGTTAATTGCTTATACATAATATACTTTCAACCATTTATTGTTAATCTTAAATGGTTTGTCTTCTTCCATCTTAGAGATTAAGCAATAACCTGAATTATGAGCCTCCTTTACAATGTAAGGTCCTTCCCAATTTGCTGAAAACTTAGGCAGAGCAATCCCTCTGATGTGCTTCATTGCTTCCTTAAAAATGAAGTCTCCCTCCATGAACTTCCTTGGTCTCACCAAGTTGTCATATGCCTTGGAAAGCTGCCTCGTGTACATTTGAAGGTGCTGCATCACATTGTCTCTGTGCTGCATCACATTGTTTCTGAGCTCATCCAATGCTTTTAACTGCACATGTTTGTTATAAGGGAGCTTGATACTTCGTAAGGCATATCAGGCAGATGGAACTTCCAACTCCGCTGGGAGGATCACTTCAGCTCCATACACAAGGGAGAATAGGGTATATCCTCTGGGCTTCCTTTTAGTTGTTCGATAGGCGCATAATACAACTAGTATTTTATCATCCCATAATCCTGGTAAATCCTCTATCGTCTTGGCCAAAATGCTAACTAATATTTTATTAGTTGCTTCAGCTTAACTGTTTCCCTTTGGGTACACCTTCGTTGAAGTGTGATGAACAATGGAGTACTTATCTGTGAGCATTATCACATCTAAATTGACGAAGGGGGTTCCATTATCAGAGAGAATAAACTTTGGAATCCTAGAAAGGCAAATGATGTATTCTCTGATGAGATTGCTCACCATCCCTACAATTGCCCTCCTTAGTGGTATCGCTTCATCCCACTTTGTAAAGCACTCCATTGCCACTTGTATACAAATCTTCCCTCTAGATAAGGATGTATTGCCCCTATTAGGTCAAACACCCAAGTGTGAAAAGGATTAAGTATTGCCAGAGAGTGTAGATCCACCAATGGAGCATGGATCATATTTCCATGCAGTTGGCAAGCTTTACATTTTCGAACGAACTCAGCAGAGTCTTTCTCCATCGTTGGAAAATAATACCCCAACATCATCAGCTGATCGTACAACTTTGCTCCTCTTATGTGAGCTGGATTATGAGCTTGTTTGAGGACTTTGGATACTTCTTCCTTTGTGATGCAACGTAAGGTCCTGTTGAAGTGCCCTCTTTGATAAAACTGCCCTTTATGAACATAATACCTTGAGGCCCTTCATTTGAGTCCCATCGCATCCATCTTATCTATTGGGATGACTCCATCTTTAATGAAGTCAATATAGGGCTACCTCCAATCTGGATAATCCTCAATGAAATGTCACTTGTCACACTTTCATTGCAGCTCTGATACATCGTGCTTCATTCTAAGCCAAAAGTATCCCTCCCTTTTAATTCTTCTCTATAGAGGGATCTTAGTTGTCTCGCAGTGCTCTTCATGTGTTTTCTTTAGTCTCTTCTCTGCTTCTTCTAGGCCGATGAGTCTTAATAGCCATCCACCTGCATTTTTAAAGTAGAGGTTTCCCTGATTTGTAAAGTATTGGGCTAACTCTCTCAGTTCCATCGCTCCTTCCCCAGACTCTAATTATTTTTTAATCTCTCCCCCCCAGTCAGAGTCATCCTCCATCGACAGAATTAACTGTACCACTGAAGGAGATGTTTTTCATTGAATCATGACTGTAGTTGTATCGCCTTTCATGATCATCTTCTGAGCGATGGTTGCATAGGCATCTGGATGATGGTTAATCGTTCTGGGATGCCTATTGATCTTGGTTCGATGGAACTGGTTGAGAATCCTCTAATAATTTTCCTATAAGGTGACAAACTGAGGTGTTTCAATGCATATTCTCCATTTATTTACTGAATCACTAAGTTCTAATCACCCTTGATGCAAAGTGAATGAATACCCCTTCAAAGGGCCTTCAGTAACCCCAAAACCAATGCCTCATATTCTTCTTCATTGTTAGAACAAGGAAAGTCTAGTTTATAGGAAAGACAAATTTCTTCCATTCCTCTTGATAGAATAACCCCTACTCCTCCTTTCTTTTCTGCTGAAGATCCATCAAACTTCATTGTCCATTATTCATCGCTTGCATACAGGTGATTGGCCTCCAGATCATCTCTTGGAATGCTCTCTCGTGGTGGCTCAGATATCTTCGATGGGAAGATTTCCAAGAGGCCTACGTAGGCCTGGTTTTTGATTGTGCAAGGGACCACACATTTTAAGTAATATTTTGAGAGGATAAGGAACCACCTAGCCGCCCTACCAAGTAATATAGTTCTTGCCAATAAAAACTTAATAGGATCACATCTCGTTACAATATGAATTGTAAAAGACAACATATAATGTCTAAGCTTTTTGTGCCACAAAGACCAAGGCTAAACAATGCCTTTTCAAGCCACAGTACCTGACCTCTGGCCCATGTATGATTCTACTAAGGTAGTAGACTGGCCATTCCTACCTATCAATCTCATTTTCTAATAGATCTCCAATGGACCTCATGGTGGACGTGAGGTATAACTGCAGCGGTATTCCTGCCCATGGAGAAATCATGGTCTGTGGTGAAACGAGCAGCTTCTTCGGTCCGGTGAGAGACTCCTGGTGAACTTCCTCCCACTTAAACTTTGTGTTCTTTCGCAAAATTTGCATCAACAGGTGTGTTATTTTGGCCAATCTAGGCACAAATCTCCTAAGGTAGGAGACTTTATCGAGGAAACTCTTTAGCTCCTTCGCCGTTCTTGGACTTGGCATCCCCAAGGTCGCTCGATGTTTGTCCTGGTCCATCTGTACTCCCTGTCGATCTACCACAAAGCCTAGAAACGTTCCACTAGTTACTCCAAAAATGCATTTCAGCGGTTTCATCTTCAATTCGTACCTCCTACATCTGACAAACACTTTCCTCAAATCGCTCAGGTGGGACCCCTCCTTTTTCGATTTGATGACCAAATCATCCACATAAAAATCCACAAATTTGTGAAAGAAGTCATGGAAAATGGCCATCATTATTCTTTGATAAGTAGCCCCAGCATTTTTTTAGTCTAAATGACATTACCTTATACATGAAGTTGCCTAATGAGGTCCTAAACACTGTCTTCTCTGCATCTGTGGGATCCATCTTGATCTGGTTGTACCCTACATACCCATCTATAAAACTATACATCTCATGTTGAGTCGTTGCATCTATCAAGCTATTATTGGAGGGCAGAGGGAACTCATCTTTGGGATAAGCTTTATTTAAGTCTCTGAAATCCATACATATCCTTATCTGATTCATATCTTTCTTACCCATCGGGACAATGATAGACAACCAGAGTGGGTTTTGTATCGATTTGATGAATCCTACTACCAACATGCGTTGGACCTCTTCTTTGATCTTCAAGTCCAGCTCAGTCTTGTAGGTCCTCGTTACTTGCTTGGCCGAAATGGTTGAAGGCGTCATGTTTAATTTGTGGCATCTTACTTCTTCATCTAACCCCTCCATCTCCGTATACTTCCATGCAAAAATATCTATGAACTCTCGAATTAGCTCAATCAAAGCCTCCCATTTCTCCATAAAGAGATCCTTATAGATGAAGATGGGCCTTAGGTCCTCCCCTTCTCTCGCTAAGTTCAACTACTCTAATTCTTGTGATTGTGGCTTCGGTTAGTCTGTCCTGTAGTCTGGTTCTTCAGTAACATCCTCCATGAAGTCATTTATATTAGAATTTTCTATCATCATACATTGTCCCCGTTGATCCACCAGAAAACACTTATATATAGGGTCAACCTCCTCATCGGTCTTTGCCATAGCTCATTCGATTTCTCGTTCACACCATCATAGGCGATAAACCACCTTCCCTTCCTCAATAACAATCTTCTTGCATTATCTGCTAGCTATTGCAACTGCCTTTCTTTTCCTTTCCCTTGGAGCCCCTGCCCTTTTTCCTTCAGAGAACCGACTCAGTACACTTTGTCGTGTGACCTCGTGTTCCATCGGATCCATTCTAGGTTGTAACTTATCTTTTAACTTCTTTGAGATTTTCTCAAGTCGAGGAACCACTTGCCGGGCTTCTTCTATTACTCCTCTACCGCCTACAGTTTTGTCATTCTGGCCGTTCACACATCCCACACTTTCTCAAATCGAGAGAACCCAGGCTCCCTCCATTCCTCTTGTTAGGACTCTAACGTCCTCTTCTAACTCTATATAGAATGCTGCATGAACTAGGTGAGTTTCTTCGACAGAAAAGGGCCTCTTCGTAGCTCATATAGTGACCTCTGTTCCTTTAATATTTTCCTTGGCACATTAGTGGTATGTTGAGGTAACTAATCCATGGTTGTTCATCCACACTCTTCCTATCAACAGATAGTAGGAAGTTGTACTCTCCATCACATGCAAATTGATGTGGGAACTCAGATTTCCCATTAAAATCCCAATATTCACATAGCCAATGGATGTGGAAAACAAATTGTCATAACCTGAAATCACCAATGGCATGGGGACCAGTCTTTATTTTGGGATGTTAGCTTCATGGAAAGAGATGATTGGCATGATGGTTGTGGATTCTCCCCCATCTATAAGAGCCCTCGCGAAGCTTACCCCGTTGATGCAAACAGTCACACATAACGGTTGATTATGAGGAAATCTCATGACCCTATCTGTATCCCTGAATGTTATTTCTGACTCACCAGCCTGGCCATGGGTCCCTTCCATCTCAGTGAAGGGACTACATTATTCCTCATAATATCCAGGATTTCTTGGGTTATCTTCAACCTACGCTTTTTTGGTATTCCCACCTAGTCTAAGAATAAGGCAAACTTTGGGGACCGTGAAACCGTGCAGTACTCCAAGATTTGGTCCATTTCCTCACCTTCAATGTTGTATATATCCTCCATATCATTGGCGCTTTCTTCATCACAGGCTAACACCACATTATCCATTCCTCTGGTACACTCCTCCAAATCCTTTTCGAACTCCTCCTGTTCTGTCGTAAACTCCCTGGCTTCTCTTTCTGTCTCATTGTCATAGGCCATAACAAGATTGGCCCCATGAGCTGGGAGTGGGTTGTCATTCACATTTTGCGAAGGGATTTGCAGTGTCCCTGCCTTTACATGTTTATCGATGATTCTCCTTAATGTAAAACAACTTCCCATTGGATGTTGAATCCTTTTATGGTTCTATCAATACTTGGGATCCGCTCGAATCATCGCATTTGGTTCCATGTTGGGGATGCCCTTAGGTTCATACACTATTCCTCCTTGAACCATGGCATTGTAAAAACTAACAACCTCCTCTACTGTACAAGGTAACGACGATGGGTCTTCTCTATCTCTCCCAAACTTTTTTCTTGTTGTCCCTCTTTGCTAGCTTCCCCCCGTCTGTTCCTTCAGTATATCCCACCCATGGGGACTGATACCTTCCTCCCACAGGTTGTATCAACTGCCTAAACATTATGGGCACCACCACTGGGTTTGGTCGCACCACCAACGAGATATTCCTTAATGCTTTTAGGAATGTCACAAAAGTCCCCTCGCATGTTTCGTTAATGAGATGGAAGATGTACTCAGGAAGTAGTCCGTCCGTAGAGATCTACAGTAGTTTGGACTCTTTGGCTTCCTCCCTTACATCGAGGGACCTTTCCTTGAACCTTCGGATGTATTCCACCACATCTTCCCCTGGTCATTGCTTCTCTGTCCCCAGTTGGGTTAAGGTGAACTCATATTCTGTCAGAAAGAACTTCTGGATGAAAAAATTATTCATCTCCTCCCACGTGAAAACACTCTTAGGATCTAGGTGAGAATACCAGGTATATGCCTTACCGGTTAAGGATTTGGAAAACTCCCTTAACCTGAGTTTTTTTTGTTGCAGTGAGCCCCCAAATGTTCAACGAAGAATTTAATGTGCTCCTTTGGGTTCCCACCCTTTCCTGTGTACTTTTCAAAGATAGGAGGAATATAATCTTTTGGATAAGGTTCTTCGTTATATTCTTGAGAATAAGGCATCCAAAAATCATCTTAAATCGAAGCTACCTCGGTAGCGGATTACGAGCAAGCTTGCATGAATTTCAACATCTCCTTCTGCATCTCTCTTCTTATTTCCTCCATAGCTGATATTATTGGAGGAGTGGCCAGAGGGACCATAGGTGGGATGCCTGTTGCACCTGGAATAACCACCACAGTTGGAAAGCTTGTGACTTCTGAGGTTCCCATCCTCAGAACCAAAATAGGGGGTATGCTTGCTGGGGTAGTTCCTATTGGAACTGCTCTTGGTGGGGCCATTAGGGATACCCCTAGCATTACTAAGGAGTTGGCCTCAAATCCCCCAAGTACCATTGAAGATACAAGAGTTTGCAAAAATTCGTAAAATTTATTCATGAGGAGTTCCACTTGGGCTGGTCCCAACCCGATGCTCATGGAAGTTTGCATCACCCATAGAACGCTTGTCATCATTTTAACATGAGGTACCTCCACTCTAGGATCTCCATCTCTAGAAGCCTCCAGATCTCTCATCACTTGTTCTTCATTGCGTTGAATATCATTAAACATAAGTCTTCGATTAACATTATCCTGCACCATACCCTTTGCTTAGAAGAATACCTCCCCAGCAGAGTCGCCAAATGTAAGTGGGTAGTTTAGATTAGATGGATGCGTAACCCCTTTGAGTAAAATAATGATAAGTTAACTAGCAGCACTATTAATTAATTACAAGACACGCAATCACGATTTAGTGAAGATAAACTCAGTTTTGAACTAACAAATCTCTCGTGTATAACTCAAAAGATAATAATGAACTAAGAGGTAAGTCATTTAGCGGGAGAGATAAGTAAGCACCATAGATACACCTTGGAAGACAACCAAACACCCCAACCACCCTAAAAGATCCCTGTCAAATATTAAAAGCTTCGTAATAAATGGAAATGGTGAGTATGTGAACTCTGGTTTGTAATAAATCTCTCCCTCTGATGTATTTTTCTCTCTAGTAATAACTTCTGAACTCTTAAAAGAAACTCTCTTTCCTCAGAGGTGGTTGAGGCCCTTAAATAGCCCCCACACCACTCCTGAGATAACTCAGTCATTCATAAATGTGAAAGACATCCCTCATATTTTATGTCACAAACATTAAATGCCTGATGTACTTGTTAGTTCCACGTCATAAACATTAAATTCTAGGACATTCCTTTTGCCTAACCACTGTGTGTCAGGGGGTTATCGTCATAGAGGTGGCTTACCAACTGTCTGACAGCTCCAAATACCATGATGGTTTACTCAAGTGCAGATTTGACATTGCCTAGATGGATAGTGAGATCACATAAATTAGATGTGACATTAAGTAGGGGTTTGTTTGGTTCACAACTCAATGCCCAATGGATCGAGGTTGCCCTGCCCAAGGTTCCATGGTCAAGGTCCTTTGGTGATTTACCAGGTGTATCTAAAATGGTCAGGACAAGACCCAACTGTGCCTCACTTCTCAATCCTATAAATCAGGTCCCTCTAAAGTTCCCACGACGAGGTCATTCGATAGAGCATGAAGGCTCTCCCATACCCTACCAGGCCTGATCTCTTGCGAGTACCGTTCGAACTCACAGTGAACGCCATTATATTCGGTATATTATTACAGCAGTTATAGCGCGTGGTCAATATAAACAAAAGATACAACATGACTAATTAACACAACAAATATAAATTATGAGCTGCCACGCTAAGCTACCTCACTTGAGCTGCCACACTGGGCTGCCTCGCTTGAGTTGCCTCGTCTTAGCTGCCTCATTGTCTTAATCCCAAACAATGTTGTTAATGGGGGAATTATCTCTAATCTTAAGATTACCTTCAATCCCCCTCTACACTAATTTTAAAAATCATAGAAATATCTACATTGTCTCTTAATTGGATTTTTTTCGTAAGCATCAATTTTAAATAAAAAATGAGATTTCAGTATTATAATATTTTACAATAATGATTTGTTAGATGGAAAATTACCACAAAGATACATGTAATAAAATATATTAACTTAGTGCTAAATGAAAAAGATATTTCTTGCATATAAAATTTGACACTACCTTGATGTCAAAGAGTTGATTTACTAACCTTTAAATTGATGACTCACGCAGATTGTTAACAACTGATGAACAGTGAATGGTTACAGAGATATACCTTTGATTATTATATTCATATCACTCCCATCTTTTGAAAGTATAGAAGACCATACTAGCCTTAAATTAGATAGGTCTTTTCACCATTAAAAAACAAAAATTCTTTTGCCTCTGTGAGAGAGTCGATAATCTTTAAATTAGTAGAGTATTGTGATAATAATGTGTTGTAAAAATTAAAGGGACATTGAGTAAATTTATAGGAAGCAAGTCTTTTATTTCATTGAATTGATCTATCAATACTAAAGGGGTATGACCCATATATATAGTACACAATAAGGTAATCCAATATACCCCTTAATAATTGCAGAATACTAGTGGACACGAATACAAGTGGACATCCACTTAAATATATATATATATATATATATATATATATATATATATATATATATATATATATATATATATATATATATATATATATAGACAGAGAGAGAGAGAGAGAGAGAGAGAGAGAGAGAGGTTTATTTATTGATTTTGATTTTTGGGGAGAGAGAAAGAAACGGGTGGAGAGAAAGATATTTGGTCTTTTTGTTTTTTAATTTTTGTTTTGGGTGTTTTAGTTTTTTTTTTATTTTCTTTCGATTTTTTTCAGGGGTATTTTTGTCCATTTACCCCTAAAAATGGAAAGAACCCGGATTATAATCTTAATTTCAATGGGTTGTTAATTTAGAGAGTGAGTTTGTGAGCTATTTTAGTTTTTAAGGGGTGACCCGTAAACCTGAGATAGTTGAGGGGGCAGGTGTAATTTTACCTTTATTTTATTATGCGATTTGAATGGAGGCGAATTGGTTTCAAAATTTATTTGATTATGCGATTATCACTTATTTCCATATTAGTTATGGATATTTATTACCATGTTTGATGTTTCAGACAATTGATATTTATCTTATTATAATCAATACATTTTTTTACTCGTTTGATGCTGAATTGACTGACACGTCCTATTTTTTATGCCAATCGACGCATGGAAAATAAAAGTTGTTATCAGAACTCCAAGACGCGAATTTCTCCGAAATATGATCTCAAACATTCTCATACAATGATTTCTCAACTTACAGATATTTATGCCCAAAAAATTTAACCGTACCCATATCAATCTATGCAAGTCTAAACTTGTTAGCACCTAGGCTCGAGTCTCACCCGTTGTCCTGTTTAATACAATCCTGATGCACGGTCACAACCTTAGCACAATCAGGAGGGGGATTCGAAGTTTCATTGACACTATTTTGCCTCAATGCCTTTTGAGGTTCGGAAGGGAATTTTCCCTTATCTTGGACACTCAAAGCCAAGGTCAACTTGGAGATTTCCTTTTCAAGCCTAGAATTCGTGGCTTGTTGAGAGGTTATGAAAGATTGAAGAGTCTCTTCGAGGCTCCTCTTGTTTGGGTGAGCATACAATGGTATAACCGGAGGAGGTGGTCCCTGAGGCGGACCTTGCATTTGAGCTTGGGGTGGAGGAACTTGATTATATGGTTGCTGAAAATTATGAGGTGGGGGAAGATTTTGATAATTCGGGGGAGGTGGATTTTGAGAATGTTGGGGCTGCCCATAAGAGAAACCCGGATGGTTTCTACACGAAGGATTATAGCCCTCACCTAAAGGAGTCATGTATTGTTTCTTGTAAGTGGCCATCGCGTTGGCTTGATCGTGAAGCATCACTTTATATGCCGGGATTGTTGGACAATCCCTCGTTGAGTGATCGTCAACGTCGCAAATGGCACAAGACTCCTCTACATGTGAGGGAGAAGGATGGGATGGTTCCCGAGCTTTGGCATCCATTGCCTCAATACGCTTAGAAAGTTGGGCTACTCTCAATGACATATCATCTCCTTCGGCAAGGTGATATATTCCATGGCTAGAGGAAGGTGGATTGAATGATCGGGCATTGGTTTTGCTAGGGTCCGAAGTATCCCAAGCTTGGGTGGTCTCGGCACAATATTTGAAATGTGCCCACGCATCATCCGGATCAAAACCAAAAAACTCGCTGGAGCACATTGTCTCCGCCATTTGTTTTGCATTGAGGGTAAGGCCATTGTGGAAAAACGAGATTAATCTCCACTTTTCGAACCCGTGATGTGGGCACTTATGAAGTACCTCATTAAATCTCTCCCAACATCTCTCGAATGATTCACCTTCGGCTTGAGTGAAGGTTTGGATTTGACCCTTTAAAGAGTTGGTGCGATGAGTAGGAAAGAATTTCTTCAAAAATTGCACTTGCATTTCGCGCCAACTCCTGATGGAATTAGGAGCCAAGGACCAAAGCCAAGTTTTGGCTTTGTCCTTTAAGGAAAATGGTAAGAGTTTGAGTCGTGTGACATCTAGAGGGCAGTTTTGATCGCTAAAAGTAGCGCACACTTCCTCAAACTCTCTAACATGAAGGTAAGGTTGTTCACTTTCCATGCCGTGAAAAGTAAGAAGTAATTGGATCATTTTGTTACGAAAATGGAATTGCGCGGCATTGTAAGGAAAAATGATGCAAGACGGAGAGGTGGTCCTCTCCGGTTGCAAATAATCACACATGGTCCTATACGGGGGGTCGGGTACAACCCCTTGACTACCGTGCTCACTAACATTGTCGGCCATGGTTGTGGGATCGGAGTGAGCCCAGGTATACGAAGAAGATGAGACCGAACTAGGACGAGAAATTGATGGTAAAGGTCTCCAATAATCCGAGGGTTCACTAGACGATGGTTCACGAATAGGATTTAAATTTCTACTACTTGCGTCTTGCATTTACAAGTGCTTTTGGATTGATTTTTTTTAGAAACCGTGATGTCACGGTGACCACAGGGAACGATAGTGTAAAGAGAATTTCTAAACCCTAAGATAGTTGCCAATCCCCAGCAACGGCGCCAAAAACTTGGTGCGCCCAAAATAAAGCTTGTGATTCAAGTGCAAATCTATCGCAACAAGTAATATCCGGTAAGTACGGAATCGTGATCCACAGGGATTGAAACACTCCTAAGAGAACAGGATTGGGGTAAAGGGATTCTCTAAACGTCACAAAAGTTAAAGTGTAAAAGATGATTTAATAGTTTGGAAAAGTGATTGAGAGTGATCTCTAAACTAACATTCTATTGATGATCAGTTGATTAATTAATAATAACGGAACTATGAAAAGAACTAAGATAAGCTTGAGTTCAAGAAATTAAAGGGATCGAGGATCATTCTCCCACCTCGGATTCACAAAGAAGGGAATTATAGTGCTTGGTTGAAATTAATTCTAATCGAGCATAACTAATTAAGTCCGAACATCAACCATGTAGAGACTAAACTCAACGATGGAGGATTAGGGGTTAATTAATTATTGCTAGATGGGTTGGGTTTGTAGTAAAGCTTCAAACACTATCCCTTGCATGACAAGAGAAGTTAAGAAACTATGATACTCCAATACCAACACATGAAGTTCCATTAGAACAATTATAAACCAAACCCTAAATATTAAGTTCAAGCATCCAAGGTGGAATTTTGATCCCCAATCACAAGTCTAGCTACTCATAATTAAAACTAAACTACACATGCTAGTTAACAACATACTTAAGTTAGTTGTCTAGTTTAAACACAAACCAATGCAAGAGATGGAATTAAATGCAAATTAAAGCAAGTAGAACAAGTAGAGAAGAAGTAATTGAACCTTTCTTGCATTAATAACAACAATTCAACTAGTAATAAAAGCTTTACAAGTTGGTGAAAACCATAAATGAACTTGACCTAGGAGAGAGAAGAGAGTGTTTTTATATATCACCAAATATCTAACAAAAGTAATCTCCCTACCAAAGAGGAAAAACAAGGGATAAATCCCCAAAAATCCAACCAAAATGGCAAACTAGTAATAAGAGGAAAGCTGGAAATGCAGGGCCGAATCGATTCGGTGCCAAATCCGAATCGATTCGAAAGTGTAGAGAATTGCCCCTGCATGAAACCGAATCGATTCGGTAGTAATGGAGAATCGATTCGGGCCTGCTGTGAGAAGGAGAGTTGCCTATATAGGCATTAGTTGTCCCATGCTTCACCTAAACTTCTGTAACTTCTTCGTTCGAGGTCGGATTCAAGCACCGTCGGAGGCCACGCGAAGATAAGAAGAAGGTCTACAACTTTCGTGAAGAAATCGGGATCAAATTACCAAAATGCCCCCGACTGTGCAAGTGTCAATGGAACTTTTCCGGATCAAAACCAAACTTCCCAAAATGCATTCCCGAGACCTATAAAAGCTCAATAAAGACACATACAAAGTATATATGATGAATTCAGGGGTTAGTCAATAAATGAGTATGAGAACCGGGAAATACATGCACGGGAAATGGTAGAATGTACAAATTAACGGGGTATAAAATACAATAAAAGTGACGAATCACACCCCCTAACTTATACATTTCTAGTCCCGAGCAATGAAGTATGAAGAAACAAGGGCCAACAACGCAACCATAACATAAGAAATATGTACAACGAAGGAAAAATGCCACTTTCGTAGGCGAACGATTGCATTTAGCGTATGCAATAAGCCGTTTTTAAACCCCTAGGTGGCCCTAGGGGACGAGTGAGGTCTCGTGAGGGTTTCCAGGGATGACACCCACAAACATCAAATCAACTCATACTATGATACGGAAAAATCCAACGCGTAGCTCAACAAATATCTAAAGAGCACAATTTATCAACAAAGTGAACGAAGCTCACACAAAACACGACAATTATCGGCATTCAACAAATAACTTCAATAAAAATCGAAACCATGGAAATGCGAAATAAGCGGACACATGTGGTAATTTAGATTTGGCAAAACTTTCAAAATCCATATAAAAGCTAAGGCATGCATACTCAAGTTCTCTCCGGTTGTTACACTCAACAAATGAAACACTTAGAAATGGGATGTAACACACACGGGACATGCGGGCATTAAGAGTAATTGTAAAGGGAAACTAGGCCACACACATGTCATCAATGAAGAACGTAATATAAAAGTGAAAAATACAATCTCATGAAAGGATATCGCATATTAACCAAGAGAAAAGCATTTAAACAGATTATCGCTAATGTTCGACCTTTGAATCACATCACCCTAGGATCAAATAGGACTTTTGGGAGTATAGAATTTAGGCTAGGTTAGGGTTAGGAAAAGAAAGGGATGTGTGTAGGATCAAAGGAGATTCGGGAATATCGCGCGGGATAATGGATTCAATGGGCAACTTAGGAATCGAAATCAAATTCCACAAGCAATGTATTCATGAGAGTGAGACCTTGATATTCATGCACATGGGGAAATGGGAAACAACAAGGACCCATTTTATTCGATACTTATTCTTTTCTTTGATTTTCTTTTCTTTTCTTTTCTTTTCTTTGATCACTCATAGCTTGATTGCAATCCATATAAACAACATCATTCAATCCCGGGAACAATCCCTAATCAAGGTACGGGAGGAGTAAATAAGGGTTTAGGACTCCAATGTGGAGTTGGACAAGGGATTTGGGTTTGAAATGAAAGGAATAATAAGGCTCAAGGGGGTTGACTAGGGGAAACATTTAAGGGAAAGGTCAAGGTCATATGGGTTAAAAAACAAGGGCCTATAATCCTTTCCTAAAGTTTCATGTGATTCGCGGAACTCAACACCATTGAAAATCATGCTCAAGTGATAAATCAGTTAGTATGAAATCAAATGAAAAGAAAATGAGATCGTCAACGAGTTCATTGACAAGAAAGAGATAGAGTGGGTGTATACTCTCACAAATGATGATAAGTCTCAATTTTCACTTTTGTAAGGGTATAGCATGCGCCTTAGAATAACGAATTTGAAACACTTTAAACCAAATCATAAATAATTATTTGTGTATATGCTCAAAGCTTCACAGTTTAATTTTATGATGCTATTCACAATGCAAACATTAACGGGCTAAAGGGTAACAAATCAATGACTCAAAGCATGCTTCATAGCTATACAATAGGATATGTCGATCATATAAGTAATCATAGTAGATATGAGAGAGAAAAAGAAAAAAAATTATTTTTTATTTTTTATTTTTTTTTATTTTTTTATTTTTTTAAATAAATAAATACTAACATGATAATCGGCATCACAAATGTAAACCATACCCCCTAACTTGAATGAAACATTGTCCCCAATGTTAGTAGGGAAAAGGGGTTAGAAAATAGTCACCCCGTAAGGAGTAACTCGAGAAACGCGCAACGGCATGCCTGTTACAAGTTAGTACCATAAACAATAATATATACAAGAACAAATATGAAACTGAAAATGAGTAGCTTCATTAATAATTAAGAGTTGTGTACATGGGGCACAATAAAACCAAAATTAGAAAATACAATAAATGTACTCTCTCCTCCCAACACTAAGACACAACTACAAAGATACAACCCCAAAAATCAAAATGAACAACCACCAAAAATTCAGCAGCAGAGAAAATAGGATGACCGCGGCCTACATATCGTCCGGATGGCATCGCGGGGACTCGGGCGCGGGGGGGTCACGAGGGGCATAAGGGTCATAAAGGTACGGAGGCACAGCAGCCTCGCCCCCTCGGAGGTGTGAAAATAAATCCATCTGCGCCCGAGTAATCATGGATATATCGCGCTCGTAAGAGCCCCGATAAGCAAAAAAATCGGCCTGGAACGATGCAAAGATAGACATATGCGTGCCCCGAAACTCGGAGAAAACAGCCTGTAACTCATCCATCCGCACCCCAAGATACGCAATGGGGTCAACAGAAGATGGGGCAGGAGGTGGGACGGGATGAGGTACTTTCGGAATATTCGGCATAGGAGCATCCGCAGCGTCAGGGGCAACAGGGGCATCAAAGGCACGCTTCTTCCTCCTCTCCCAATAGTCCTGCCCCAAGCTATTTGCGATAGTCTTATCATTGAACACCTTGGGGAGCCTCGGGATCTTATTACTGCCCAAAACCTCACACCCGGCATTCCTACAAATCCGGGAAATCAGACGCGCGAAAGGAAGAGTTGTGGTTCCCTTCTCGTTGTAGGCAGCATTCACAATTTGGTGCAATATGAGGGCGGGAGGACTGATGACCATGTCATCCGATAAGAGACTATATAAGAAGAGGGCCTGCTTGTAGCGAAGGACCTCCTTGGTCTAAGTGGGAATGATGGAGTTAACCGCGATGAGATGGAGGATCCGATGCACATCGGGCATGCCCGAAGTGGGGAAAGTTTCTCCCGCCCAAATCTTGTCGAGTGCAAGACGCGCAATGAGTAGGTCTTGCGGAAGCTGAGGCATGTCTGCAAGGACCAGGTAATGATATAGCTTGGGTTCAGACGCCCCGCTAAGGTGCGTATCCAAGATGGTCTTCGATATAGTGATCCGCCTCCCTCTCACATATGCCTCATACGCGCCGCCGCGCACAGATACCAGAGAAGTGTAGAAACGGTGCACGTGGTCCTCGTTGACCTCACCTTTCATGGCCAGATGGGCCTCCCAATTGAATTTGTCCAACAATCACCGCACAGAAGCGGGCATCTCCTCAACAATCACCTCCTTCTCAATAGCGATCGGGCGACTGGTTTTGAACATGGCCCGATACCATTCCATATCTTCCTTGGAACGAAAGGAGTTGAAACCAGCTCCTCCCCGTCCAGTAACCACATAGGAGGTTGGCTTGGTGATCGAAGGAACCTACAAGGCAATTCAATTTGATACATACACAATTAGTGTAATGCATAAAATCAAAGTGTTCGTGGAAATTGGGGATACTAGGTTCGGATGGTGTGCATTGGGAAAAATGGTCGAGTAGACATAACCGACGCACACCATACTCAAACAAAGACAATGCAACAGGAATGTTCGATAAAAGGTGCGAATATAGAGCATTAGGGCACAAAATCTTCACAGAGGCAATTTATCGAACACTTAGCGTGCAATGTATAGAAAGTAGGGTGAAAATAACATGTTTAATGTGAAAAAACCCCAACAAATATAACTGAATCATCAAAGCATCATAAACAAGTTGTATTTGTTGGATTTATACCACAAACAATGAGATAATATGGAGCATTTGGCATAAAATTCGAATTTTTGAAATATCCCAAATAACCCTACTTTCTATACCAAGAACACTAAATATGAATTGAAATTGAATAGAGTGGATTGAAGTAGTTACCTTGGATGAGGAAGCCTTGGATGAGGAAGCCATGGATTGAATATGATTGGAGGAATGGAAATGATAAGGGAGAGGCAGTTTTCGCAGGCTAAGGGAATAGAGAGAATGTGAAGAGGAAAATAAGAAAATGGGGGAATTTTAAGTGACAGGGGGACCGAATCGATTCGGTGGAAAAACCGAATCGATTCGCAAATCTCGAATTCAACACTGGAAGGGGACCGAATCAATTTGGTGGAAAACCAAATCAATTCGCAAATGGAGACCTGCCACTTTTGATTTACCGAATCGATTCGCCAGAATTGCGAATCGATTCGCAAACCCAAAGTTGGCTACTGGAGTGGGGCGAATCGATTCGGTGGAAAACCAAATCGATTCGGCTTCTGGAATTTGAGTTTCTGCTTTGCTGAAACATAGTTTTTTCGAGGGTGGTTGGATTGGGCTGCTAATGGGTGGATTTTTGGACCCTAAAGATGAAGTTATATATGTACAAAGGGTCCAGGACAAAAATTTTGCACCCCACACATGCCGGGGGATGCTCGGCACAAAAACTCACAATTCCGACGTCCTATAGAGCCCTGTAAACGGGGTCGGACAATGGAATCGTGTCCGAACATGGGTCAAATGGTTCTAGGAAAGGCTTGAGACGCTGACCATTGACCTTGAACAACTTCCCATCAGATGGGTTCTCAATCTCAATTGCACCGTGATGATGGACGGTCTTAACGACAAACGGACCCGTCCACCTAGACCTTAGCTTACCCGGGAACAAATGCAACCTGGAGTCGTATAAGAGAACTTTTTGAAGAGGGTGAAATGTTTTTCGGAGTATGTGCTTATCGCGCCTCTCTTTCACCCTTTGCTTATAAATTCTCGCGCTCTTGTACGAATCGTTCCGGAGTTCATCCAACTCATTGAGTTGGAGCATTTTCTTCTTTCTGGCCTTGTCTAGATCAAAATTGAATTTCTTGATCGCCCAATAGGCCTTGTGCTCGATTTCTACCGGTAAATGACATGGTTTGCCGTACACAAGTCTAAAGGGAGACATTCCCAAGGAGGTCTTGTAGGCCGTACGATATGCCCATAAAGCGTCAGTAAGCCAAAGAGACCAATCCTTGCGGTCGGGATTGACCGTCTTCTCTAGGATGTGCTTTATCTCTCGATTGGCCAATTCATCTTGGCCATTTGTTTGCGGGTGGTAGGTAGTTGCAACTTTATGAGTTACCCCATACTTTCGCATTATATTAGAAAACGGAGAATTACAAAAATGAGTTCCGTTATCGCTTATGATCGCCTTCGGAGTTCCGAAACGCGAAAGCATGTGTTCCTTAAGGAACTTCAACACCACCCGATGATCATTGGTTTTGGACGCAATGGCCTCGACCCATTTTGATACATAATCTACGGCCACCAGGATGTAAAGGTTACCAAAAGACAGCAGGAATGGGCCCATGAAATCAATTCCCCAACAGTCAAAGACTTCAAGTTCTAGAATGGGGGACATTGGCATCATGTTTCGACGGGTTATAGCACCTAATCTTTGGCAATGATCACACGAAACGCAGAACTCGTGTGCATCCTTAAAAAGTGTGGGCCAATAAAGCCCGCATTGCAAGATTTTTGCGACGGTTTTCTTGGAAGAAAAGTGGCCCCCACATGCCTCCATGTGGGAGAGACGAATTACACTCTCATACTCATCATTCGGGACACATCTCCGGATGATCTGGTCGGGGCAATATTTGAACAGATACGGATCATCGAAAAAGAATCTCCTCACCCAACTAAAGAATTTCCTCTTCTCTTGAGGGGTCCAATGAGATGGAATCAAACCCGTCATGAGGTAGTTCACGATATCAGCGAACCACGGCAAAGAGGAAGTGGAGAACAACTGTTCATCCGGAAAGAATTCAGCGATGGGGAGTTGGTCCTTGGGTGCCTCAAACATTAAACGTGACAAGTGATCCGCGACAACATTTTCTACTCCTTTTTTATCTTTAATAGTCAAATTAAACTCCTGGAGTAAGAGCACCCACCTAATCAAGCGTGGCTTGGCGTCCTTCTTAGACAGAAGGTATTTGAGCGCCGCATGATCCGTAAAACAAACTATGGGGGATCCCACGAGGTATGCCCGGAATTTATCCAAAGCGTAGACAACCTCTAATAACTCTTTCTCGGTGGTTGAGTAGTTCAACTGAGCACCGTTAAGAGTTCAACTTGCATATTAAATGACATGGGGTTTCTTGTCACTTCTCTGTCCTAAAACAGCCCCAACCGCGAAGTCGCTAGCGTCACACATCAATTCGAAGGGTAGGGTCCAATCAGGAGCTTGGATTATGGGACCGGTGGTAAGCATACTTTTCAAAGTCTCAAAAGCTGCTTGACACTCATCGCTCCATTCGAACGGGGTTTCCTTGGAGAGGAGACTACACAAGGGTCTAGCAATCGAGCTAAAGTCCTTGATGAAACGACGATAGAATCCTGCATGCCCAAGGAAAGACCTTACATCTTTCAGAGATTTAGGGGCGGGTAAGTTGGCAATGACCTCAACCTTTGCCTTGTCTACCTCAATACCATCTGAGGAGACGATGTGACCTAAGACAATACCCTTAGTGACCATAAAATGGCACTTCTCCCAGTTTAACACGAGCTTTTTCTCCACACATCTAGACAAAACCTTCTCTAGCATAGAAACACAATGGTTATAGGAGTTGCCAAAGACGCTGAAATCGTCCATGAACACCTCTAGACCACGCTCTACCATATCACTAAACATGCTCAACATGCACCTTTGGAATGTAGCAGGCGCATTACATAACCCGAAGGACATCCTTTTGTAAGCAAATGTCCCAAAAGGGCATGTGAAGGTAGTTTTGTCTTGATCCTTGAGATCAAGTTCGATTTGGTTGTAACCCGAGTACCCATCGAGAAAACAATAGTAAGGATGGCTGGACACGCGTTCCAACATTTGGTCAATGAATGGAAGGGAAAAATGATCCTTTAATGTCATTGCATTAAGTTTTCTATAGTCGATGCATACACGCCACCCAGTGGTGGTGCGTTTAGTGATCAATTCCCCTATCATGTTTTCTACAACGGTGACTCCTAATTTCTTTGGAACTACGTGAATTAGACTGACCCATTTGCTATCGGATATCGGATATATGATATCAGCATCTAAAAGCTTAATTACCTCCGCTCTCACAACTTCCTTCATCACCGGATTCAATCTCCTTTGCATCTCACGAGAGGGTTTTGCATCCTCTTCAAGATTAATTTTGTGAGTGCAAATCAAGGGACTAATTCCCTTCAAATCTGCAATTGTCCACCCAAACGCACCCTTGTATCTCCTTAAAAAGTCTATCAGCCTTTGTTCTTCACCCGCCTCGAGGCTTGATGAGACAACAACAGGATATGTCTCATTTTCGCCTAAGTAAGCATATTTTAACTCGGAAGGCAATTGCTTTAATTCAAGTTTGGGGAATCGCACATCCGAGGGAACTTCATACGAATCACGAGGGGGTAAGTCCTCAAAAACACTACACCAATTAACATCATCAACACTCTCGTCCTCATCTAACAACAAGCTCATAAACTTGACCTCTTCATCAAAAGGAGAATAGCAATTCTCCAAGTAAATCGGGTTCACAAGACATCCCTCTAAGGGGTCCAAAAAATATGTAGCATCAAAATTCTCTTGTACCACCTCCTCTAAAAAGTCCACCTCATGAACTTCATCATCGGGTTCTCCTACTTGGTTCGAAACATTGAAGATGTTCATTTCCAAGGTCATATTCCCAAATGTCAGGTTCATTTGGCCATTCCTAGTATTAATTAATGCATTGGAAGTGGCCAGGAAAGGACGACCAAGGATAATGGGGGTAGTTCTACCGCTAGGAGAAGTAGGATGGGTGTCAAGCACCACAAAGTCCACAGGAAAGTAGAATTTGTCAACCTGTATTATGACATCTTCTACTACACCCCTCGGAACCTTAACGGAGCGATCCACTAATTGGAGGGTTATTTTTGTGGGCTTGAGGTCCCCTAGACCGAGTTGTTCATAGACATGGTAAGGTAACAAATTTACACTTGCTCCTAGGTCTAGCAAATCCTGCTCAATTTTAAACTCCCCTATCACACATGAGATGGTGGGACATCCGAGATCTTTATATTTAGGTTGTAATTCAGATTGAATTATTGAGCTAATGTTTTCAGCCAAGAAGGATTTCTTCCTTACAAACAATTTCCGCTTAATAGTTATTAAGTCCTTTAAGAACTTAGCATAAGCGGGGACTTTCTTGATCGCATCTAAAAGAGGGATGTTAATTTTGACCTGTTTGAACATTTCTAGTATGTCAGCGTTATTAACATTCCCCTTTTTCGACAGGAGCCTTTGAGGGTAAGGTACGGGGCTAGGAAGCTTGGAAACCACATCCGACTCTAACGGGGCTTTCCCCTCTCTCTGCCTCAAGGAGGCATCTTCGACCTCTAATGGGTCGGGCGAAACCTCCTTAACGACGGTGGGGACACTAGGAGGGGTGGGCTTATCAACGACTTTCCCGCTCCGTAGAACGGTCACAGCCTTAGCACAATCAGGAGGGGGATTCGAAGTTTCATTGACATTATTTTGCTCAATGCCTTTTGAGGTTGGGAAGGGAATTTTCCCTTCTCTTGGACACTCAAAGCCAAGGTCAACTTGGAGATTTCCTTTTCAAGCCTAGAATTCGTGGCTTGTTGAGAGGTTATGAAAGATTGAAGAGTCTCTTCAGGGCTCCTCTTGTTCGGGTGAGCATACAATGGTATAACCGGAGGAGGTGGTCCCTGAGGGGGACCTTGCATTTTAGCATGGGGTGGAGGAACTTGATTATATGGTTGCTGAAAATTATGAGGTGGGGGAAGATTTTGATAATTCGGGGGAGGTGGACTTTGAGAATGTTGGGGCTGCCCATAAGAGAAACCCGGATGGTTTCTCCACGAAGGATTATAGCCCTCACCTAAAGGAGTCATGTATTGTTTCTTGTAAGTGGCCATCGCATTGGCTTGATCGTGAAGCATCACTTTATATGCCGGGATTGTTGGACAATCCCTCGTTGAGTGATCGTCAACGTCGCAAATGGCACAAGACTCCTCTACATGTGAGGGAGAAGGATGGGATAGTTCCCGAGCTTTGGCATCCATTGCCTCAATACGCTTAGAAAGTTGGGCTACTCTCAATGACATATCATCTCCTTCGGCAAGGTGATATATTCCATGGCTAGAGGAAGGTGGATTGGATGATCGGGCATTGGTTTTGCTAGGGTCCGAAGTATCCCAAGCTTGGGTGGTCTCGGCACAATATTTGAAATGTGCCCACGCATCATCCGGATCAAAACCAAAAAACTCGCTGGAGCACATTGTCTCCGCCATTTGTTTTGCATTGAGGGTAAGGCCATTGTGGAAAAACGAGATTAATCTCCACTTTTCGAACCCGTGATGTGGGCACTTATGAAGTACCTCATTAAATCTCTCCCAACATCTCTCGAATGATTCACCTTCGGCTTGAGCGAAGGTTTGGATTTGACCCTTTAAAGAGTTTGTGCGATGAGTAGGAAAGAATTTCTTCAAAAATTGCACTTGCATTTCGCGCCAACTCCTGATGGAATTAGGAGCCAAGGACCAAAGCCAAGTTTTGGCTTTGTCCTTTAAGGAAAATGGTAAGATTTTGAGTCGTGTGACATCTAGAGGGCAGTTTTGATCGCTAAAAGTAGCGCACACTTCCTCAAACTCTCTAACATGAAGGTAAGGTTGTTCACTTTCCATGGCGTGGAAAGTAGGAAGTAATTGGATAATTTCGTTACGAAAATGGAATTGTGCGGCATTGTAAGGAAAAATGATGCAAGACAGAGAGGTGGTCCTCTCCGGTTGCAAATAATCATGCATGGTCCTATACGGGGGGTCGGGTACAACCCCTTGACTACCGTGCTCACTAACATTGTCGGCCATGGTTGTGGGATCGGAGTGAGCCCAGGTATACGAAGAAGATGAGACCGAACTAGGACGAGAAATTGATGGTAAAGGTCTCCAATAATCCCAGGGTTCACTAGACGATGGTTCACGAATAGGATTTAAATTTCTACTACTCGCGTCGTGCATTTACAAGTGCTTTTGGATTGATTTTTTTAGAAACCGTGATGTCACGGTGACCACAGGGAACGATAGTGTAAAGAGAATTTCTAAACCCTAAGATAGTTGCCAATCCCCAGCAACGGCGCCAAAAACTTGGTGCGCCCAAAATAAAGCTTGTGATTCAAGTGCAAATCTATCGCAACAAGTAATATCCGGTAAGTACGGAATCGTGATCCACAGGGATTGAAACACTCCTAAGAGAACAGGATTGGGGTAAAGGGATTCTCTAAACGTTACAAAAGTTAAAGTGTAAAAGATGATTTAATAGTTTGGAAAAGTGATTGAGAGTGATCTCTAAACTAACATTCTATTGATGATCAGTTGATTAATTAATAATAACGGAACTATGAAAAGAACTAAGATAAGCTTGAGTTCAAGAAATTAAAGGGATCGAGGATCATTCTCCCACCTCGGATTCACAAAGAAGGGAATTATAGTGCTTGGTTGAAATTAATTCTAATCGAGCATAACTAATTAAGTCCGAACATCAACCATGTAGAGACTAAACTCAACGATGGAGGATTAGGGGTTAATTAATTATTGCTAGATGGGTTGGGTTTGTAGTAAAGCTTCAAACACTATCCCTTGCATGACAAGAGAAGTTAAGAAACTATGATACTCCAATACCAACACATGAAGTTCCATTAGAACAATTATAAACCAAACCCTAAATATTAAGTTCAAGCATCCAAGGTGGAATTTTGATCCCCAATCACAAGTCTAGCTACTTATAATTAAAACTAAACTACACATGCTAGTTAACAACATACTTAAGTTAGTTGTCTAGTTTAAACACAAACCAATGCAAGAGATGGAATTAAATGCAAATTAAAGCAAGTAGAACAAGTAGAGAAGAAGTAATTGAACCTTTCTTGCATTAATAACAACAATTCAAATAGTAATCAAAGCTTTACAAGTTGGTGAAAACCATAAATGAACTTGACCTAGGAGAGAGAAGAGAGTGTTTTTATATATCACCAAATATCTAACAAAAGTAATCTCCCTACCAAAGAGGAAAAACAAGGGATAAATCCCCAAAAATCCAACCAAAATGGCAAACTAGTAATAAGAGGAAAGCTGGAAATGCAGGGCCGAATCAATTCGGTGCCAAATCCGAATCGATTCGGAAATGTAGAGAATTTCCCTTGCATGAAACCGAATCGATTCGGTAGTAATGGCGAATCGATTCGGGCCTGCTGTGAGAAGGAGAGTTGCCTATATAGGCATTAGTAGTCCCATGCTTCACCGAAACTTCCGTGAAGAAATCGGGATCAAAACCCGAGTGCTGAAATTACCAAAATGCCCCCGACTGTGCAAGTGTCAACGGAACTTTTCCGGATCAAAACCAAACTTCCCAAAATGCATTCCCGAGACCTATAAAAGCTCAATAAAGACACATACAAAGTATATATGATGAATTCAGGGGTTAGTCAATAAATGAGTATAAGAACTGGGAAATACATGCACGGGAAATGCTAGAATGTACAAATTAACGGGGTATAAAATACAATAAAAGTGACGAATCAGCGATGTCGTCCATTTTTGGTTCTTGCCGTACTTGAGGGCGTTTTCGAACATCCCTTTCTATGATTGGGGGAGCCTGACTTTGGTGACCCTCTATTTTTCTCTAGATGCATTCAACTGGTGCTGCCGGCAGTCTTTCACTGGAGCCATGTATCTTCTTGAGGTATTCTTTAATTTTGTGCATTTTTCTTTCATGCATTCGCATTTTCCTTATGCATCTCTTTTGATATGCGAATTTCTTGTCTTTAGCAGACATGGTTCTATGAGGTGATCGGGTCTAATACCCAGTTTATCACTTTGAAGGATGAGACTCTTGGGGATTTTTGCCGGTTGCATCGATAGCGCAAGGCCAATCGGCAGTTGAGGAGGTCTCTCTCTAGAGGCGGTGCATCAGGTCTTGAATGGCCTGATAAGTGACAGGGTAAGACTTTTTCTTCTTCAGTCTAAGACCTTTGTGTGCTCTAATTTTATGTTTCATTATATTTTGCTGGGGATTTTCCAGGTGACCTTTTACCCTTGGGGGACAATCGTTCACCGGAGTAAATGCGGAGATGAGGCATTTGCTGGCGCATGAGTTTGGCCACTCTTGGTATCTTCGGGAGATGGTGGTTTGTCTGATTGCTGAGGGGGAGGTGGTGGTGCCACCTGTGAGTCCCCCTATGTCTATGATGCGAGGATCGCGGGGATAATTGACAAGTCCTACTTACTGTACACTGATATAGCTATGCCATATGATTATATGGACTTTGTGACGAGATGGCTAATGGTACCCAACATATATGATGCACTGCCCTTCCTTCCTGCGGGTTCGAGTAGGCCAGTGGGGTCTTCCCATAGCGGTGGTGGTCCTTCGACATCTGCAGTGGCGGCGGCTTCAGAGGTTCCCTTTGTGCAGCTGCATACTCCTTCATACAATATCTGACGGGCTGATGGAGGGATGGTCCCTATGCTGCATCGTCCTCATGCGATGGACACTACACCAAAACAGGCAATTTGTAAGTGTTTTAAACACTTGCAAATGGAATTTGTAAGTGTTTAAAACACTTACAAATCGGTGCGTTGCAAAAAAATTGTAAGTGTTCAAAACCGTTGCAAATGTCATTTGCAAGTGTTCATTGGGAACATATATCCGTCTCTGATAACCGTTACAAAAAACTTTGTAAGTGTTATGAATACTTGCAACATTTTCATTTGTAAGTGTTTAGAACACTTACAAAATTCAGCAAGCATTTTTATTTTACAAGTGTTATAAACACTTGCAAAAAAATACATATATTTTTTTTTGCAACAGTTCAAAACACTTACAAATATTAATATGTATGGAAAACAATGTTCATTTTGTAAGTGTTATGAACACTTACATAAATTAAAATATTAAAAAAAATAAAAATTATCCACCGCATACCACCAACCTCACATATAACAAATAATAAAAACGGCTAAAAACATAACAATTATATCCAAACACTTTCATATAATACTTCAGCACATGTTCAACATAAACAAACACTGTCATCAAGAAAGGAAGAACCAAAGATATATATTGAGTATTCTCCTTAACAAACTTCATACATCTAGTTATTGTATCCAAATACACATGTGCCACAACCCTATTAGTATGGCAAGAAAATCGTGTCCATAAGATCATTGTCACTAGTTCTCGTAAGAGACCATTGTCAGTACTCACCGCCTCGTCGCTAAATGAGTCTCCAAGTGCATGAAAAATGAAATTGGAGCTTCTACCACTTCAGCGTTTTGATCTGCAGAAGATGAAGCGACGCTACCAATGAGAGTGTTAAAAACCTGAGTAACATCACGAAAGTCAAATTTAGCAACAAATTTATGCGATTATGGACATAAATAAATAAGTGGCCCTTAAAAGGAAAGCACATGAGTCCAAGAAAAAACATTAAAATTAAAGGGGGATAACCCAAAATGGGTTCTATCATTTATACATACTTGATAGTTACAACTATTATATATACAACCTCTGACATAAAATTTGTAGCTCACAAGTAATAGGATATGGATGCAGACTATCACAAGTAATAAAATTTGTCATCTATTCAGAGTTGATTTCTTACATCTCTAACCAGCTAAAATGGGACGAGTCAACATATTATTAAAAGATTTAATTTGATAGTGTCCCTGAAAGCTTCCCATTAATGAACACGTGAAGCGCATGACCACTTGACTGCACTATGAGTGTAGGGAGTTCCCCACCATTCAAGAATTTATCCGACGAAACTATGTCTACACTGTAAAATTATTGAAAATCGAGATTTTATAACACATGAACATATGCTGTCATCTTATATGTTAATGTTATCATTCAAGAAGAAATACAAACAAGAAAAAGTATTGAATAAAAACTAGATCTTAGTCTTACCTATTTATGTATCACGAATAATCACTAGTATCCCTAATGACATTAATTTGCAGTCTAAGTCATGTAATCATGTCCAGCAACACTGAGTACCTTGAGGCCCATACTCATTCTCAATCTGCACATAGAAAATTATTTAGTAACATCAATTTAAGTAATGAAGAAATAAGGTTAAGTGTTAACTGTGTTAATGAAGATTTTTCCTATCTCCTCATTAACACAGAGAGAATAATAATATGAGAGGTTAGCAACTTTCCTAATGGAAAATAGTTTTAACCGTGGGGGATTAGACCTAACAATGTTCATCAAACGTAACAATTTTTTTTATTAATCGCTCAAGTGATGTAAATAAATACAAACACCATAATTACACAATTTAAAGTAAATTGTGAGCATAATATAACTCTACACAAGTGATTATATTTCACTTCTTTTATTTTCGATCATGGTGTAAAGTATTTCATCTCGAATCAAACGAAAGATCAATTTCTTAGCGCACCCTTTCGACGAATCCCTGGTCCGCCCTTAATTATTACCCACATCCTTTATGATAAAGGAAGACACCCTATTTATCATAGCCTTGGCCTTATTTGAAGCAGGAAACACCATATGAAAATAATGAACCTCACCCATATCCTCAAACAAGTCAATTTCACCTTTCCACCCACTTTATGTCACAGCATGGTAGTGCTCAACACCTCTATCCCTCAGCTCATCTTTCTCAGCCACACTCACTAGAAGCCTCGAACACGCCAGCTCCGCAAAGCAAGCGGCATCCTCCTCCCCAACCGGATTAACCATCGGGTTATCTAAACCACCCGGCGCCAACAGGTGCGACACCTTCCAATACATAGCAGGCGCACACTTTTCCCGATTCCCAATTTTATTAGGCTCAGACCCAATAGGCTTGGACCACCAGAAATACATATGTCCCATAATCCCCCCTGAGATTTGTAAATTCCCGTTTAGTTCCTCTTTACCAGCTTGGAGGGCGATGTAGTTGACAATATTAGCTCCAGCGCTATCGCTGCCGACAAATAGTTTTCTAAAATCAGCATAATTGGTCAACCGAGGATCTTTTTTAATACTAGTGTTAGGGACAGAGTGTGAAGCGACCCACTGTGTTGCAGCCCAACAGTCTTCATAAGCTGCAGGAAGAAGGTGTTCCGATGCTAACCTGTACTGAACGGAAACAACGATAATTAATGGCGTTTAACTTTAAACAGCGATAATTATTGGTACATGCAGCAGGTGGATAATGGACAGTCGTGATGAATATACCAAAGAGAGGCTGGACGCAATATGCAGTGAATTCAAGTAATATCGCTGCAATACTATATTGAATTGTGCTCGTGCCTGCCCAAAGGGTTTGAACCCTGAAAAGCAAATCAACAACATTAAAAGGCTCCAAATTTCATCTGTTTAAGTTTCTATTAACTCTGATGATGTGCATCTACATCTCATTCTGGGATTATATTTGAAAGTCTTAAACATTTTGTTGGCGCAAATAATATGTGCACTGTTTGTAATTTGGCGTCATATCTCGTTTTCATTTAAGTTTGATATTTCTTATGCTCTCAATAATCTGCGGCTGCATTCTTTTACCGCCTCAAGATGTTAGATACTGAATAGGAGCTATGAAAATTTTGCGTGAATGATATGCAAAGTGGATGCTTCTTGTTTCAATGAATGTTATTTTGACCATCATATTGGTATTACATTTTTATAGCATAAAAAGTATTACTTGCTTTTAAAATGATACTAAATTGCTGTCATTTAATAATAATAATAATAATGACAAACTTGGAACAAACTTCATTTAAATTCAGCGTGAAACAATATGCAAGGGATTTCACGTCTTAATACTAAATTTGAAATCCAACTCCTAATAATTTAATAAACAGTGAACAGTAAGAGGTAGAAAATAAACAACTTGATGTCATCTTTGGTTGAATGAACATATATTAAGTACTAATTGAATGAAAATAGGTCCTTCCACTCAGTATTCCGATCAGTCTACTATTTTAGTTCCAGTATAGGATGTTAATAAGGAGAGGTTACCTGATCCATTTGACATGTGAGGGGTAGCAAGGGATTTTATTAAGTCTACTATTTGAATAATTTGGTTATAACCACACCTTTTCCCGAGTGCCCGAATAATTCCATTAAAAGTAGCGGCAACATCAGTGAAATTAGCAATACCACCTCCAATGAGAAGGGCTCTCTTACGACCATTAGGGCTAAAGTGGCACACTGAAAAAGATCACAGAGTATATTATACAACGAATGTGAAAGGAAAGGTAAAATGGAAAAAAAGTTGTCATCCTGATTGAAAATACCATCTCATGAGTCACTGAAAGATCTTTTTCTATGACACATAGGGGCAAATTGCACATAAGTGGAATAGTTAAAGGAGTTTTTTGGAAAAATAATAGTACTGGGATGTATTTGCAACTTATGTGATCTTTAAATTTTTCTTTTTCCTTTTTTTTGCAATTCACCCTTGCGAATATTACAAATTCTGGTATTAGGAAAAAAATAAAAGTTTGATGTCTTACATCAATCACAACTCTGGCATAATGCAATACCTTTTCCTCATTAGGAGCACCACTATATTCATCATAATTTCTAAGCTCTGATGCATTAACCCAAATCTCCAGCCTAATTCAGTAACAAAGGCAACATGTAATTGAGGGTTACAATCAATATACACAAATTATTCCAGAAATGATATATCCATGAGCCCCATTGTGCATGTGAAAAAACTTACTGTATCAGCGTATATTACCCTTTCACCACCTCCAGCAACCATTGTCAAGATGCGTCCTTTTGGGTTCAAGACAGTAAATTTTAAAGATGTACTGCTCTGCGATTTTAACAAATAAACTATGAATAACTTATATATATTCATTCTGAGATGCAAGCTAACGTTTGATGATTTACATGGTTAAAAACTGTTCTTAATTGAAAATACATAGTTATGAAAAAGGAATGTTTTGAGTTATAAACTTTTGCATAAAGTCAATAAACTCTTTTACATAATCATATGGATGAAACTTGGGGATCAACTAGCATTTTTTATTAACTATAAAGCACGGACACTTCTATGAAGTAAACATGTATTGGGCATCGATCGACATGTACACTCTTGGACACAACACTTGTTCATGTATGCAACTATGCATAATCTATATTCATTTTTTTATCTTAGACATGTGTCCGACTAATGTAAATGAAGATATGCGGAAGCGTAAAATTAATCTACACAACAACAACAACTAAAGAAAAAGACATGGAAGTTCTCACATAACCAAAAATATGTAGTTAGCGGAATCTTTACAGTCTGTTTTGAAGGGTGAGGTGTGCGCAATATGGGCCCCACCTTACTTCCCATCTGCACCGACATATAATTTAAAACCAATATTAGGACATAATTACTTCTAACAATAAGACGTTAAAGTTAGTGGCAAGACCAAATGTTTGAATTCCACTATAAGCCTCACTATAAAAGAACTGATACAACTAAATAACAGAGGGATACATTTACGATGCAGTGCTATTTGCGATTCACCTATGCAATACATATTATCTTCTTGTTTGTTGTGTCTCATACAGTACAACACTTACAACTATGTATATACAAGTCAAATCACAATCTGTGAGGACATTACCACTACAAAGTTAAAACCCCAAAAAATCCTAGGGAGTACCTTTTATTGCTTCATCATCACGTGTGACATGGAGTAACTATAAATACATTGTTCATAAACAAAGAGAACTAAGAATAAAACATAAATGTATAAATAAACCCGATGGTATGTCTTGAATATATATATATATATATGATTATGCACACGCAACTGCATAAAAATGTATACATGTACAAACAATTGAAGGTTTAAACTCTATAATGCAGTGCTCAAATTAAGAAATCAATATGACCATCATGAACCTGAGCATAAAAGGCCGATGACCCGTGGGATGATTAGGCTTTCGGAACTTAAGGGGGACACACACACACACACACACACAGATAGATAGAGAGAGAGAGAGAGAGAGAGAGAGAGAGAGACAACGTAGCGCTATTACAGTAGGCACCACAAACTCTGCACATAAAACATACAGATTATCAGTGCACCCAAAGGATACATAACAACTTATGCAACAAGTCAATGTAATATGTGCTAATGGAATTCAAATCAGTGTGGAAACCTTTCAAAAGTACATACAAAAAACCGAGCGATACCATTTTTTTCATTATTCGATGTATAGATCTAGCATTTCTTCAATATGCAACGACCATCACCCAACATTAATTTATCAATGGATTAATAAGATATAATTACATAAAATAAACCGTATGATATCAATTTCAAAGTACTTAATTATTGATCATAAAGACGTGAAATTATTACACAATACTTGATAATATAATCAAACAACATATACAAAAAATACAAAAATTACATCTATACATATCTGATGTTCAAATTATCCCGTTTCACCTGCTCTAGAGACTTAATAAGTCTGAAACATATAACTATCCTCTCTGACATATAAACAATGCATTCATTTGAGGCTGATTATGAATTTCAAATCAATTGACAAAGCTTTTTTTATATGCTATGAGAATTTACAAGAAATAGAGGTTCTGATGTAAATTCATTACACATAATGAAGTGAAATAATCTGATCCAAATAAAAGCATATGTATATGTGTATTGTTACTACATAAAACCAATAATCTCCATGCTCGGACTGTTGAAAATAGGGCAACCATAACTAAGGATAATCATCCAAAATCCATAGTATAATCATCCATAATACATTGTCAAATGATTTACCCTAACTAAGATAACATATCAAAATAATGGGAAGATATATCAGACGATGATGAAAATAAGGAGCATACCCGGGTATTCACGATGATGAAAAGACGATGATGAAAAAATGCCAATGTCAAGATCGGGGTTTGTAGAGATTGGGGTTTGAGAAAGGGAATACTCGGGAATGATCAAAGTAGGTGAATGTATTTTGACGCTTCACACAAGGGTTAAAGTTCCAAGCATGTGAGAGCCACGTGCTTTTAGGTCCTATATGTGTTAAATTATTCATTTTACAACGGTTTTGAACACTTACAAATTTTTTAAGTGTTTAAAACCGTTGCAAACTTTATAAGTGTTCTGCACACTTACAATTCATTTTTTTAATTAGTTGCAATATAGCATATTTGGTGTAGTGGGACCCGAAGGAGTTGGGCTTGACAGAGGAGGTTCTTCCCCCTGAGGTTTATATTTTCTTATCTTTTCTTTTCCTTACTTTCGATTTCTTTTGGTCTTTTCTGTTTGATACTGATTTTTCCTTTTCTTTCAGCATGTCTAGGTGTCCACCACTTGGCTGAGGGATATTAGGGATTGGATATCTTCGGCGACTACCCATATTCAGGACATAGTTTTTGTTCCTTCTTTCATGGTACCGTCAGCCTCATCCGGGGAGGAGTCTGGTTTAGGCAGTGGTGGTGCATCATATCTCCATTGGGGAAAGAGAGAGCATCATAGGGGTGGAAGCTCTTAGGAGAGAGAGGTGAAGACTAGGTGAGAGAGAGGGGGACAATGTGGGTTCGGGCTGAGTCCCGTTATTTTTTTGCTTTTCTTTATTTTTCATGCAAAATTGATGTAACACATAAATATATCTATGCAATGCAATGAATTTTTTTTATTATCTTCTGTTAATAATGAATGAATGAATGCATGCGCTTTTTACTTTGCTGCTGAGACCGTAAAAATAAATATTTTGGGGATTTTGAAAGAAAGTTTTAATTAAAATGAGAATTAATATAAAGATAAAAAGGGGATTTTGAAATTATGTTTGAGAATATCAATTTATTTTGAGTTTTCTGAATTTTGACAAAAGAGGAAGAAGGAAAATTTACAAAAGTAGGAGGTTGCCGATCGACAAGCACCTTGTCCTGCCTATCGACACGTCAGTCCAGGACCATCAATTCAAAGCTTTCATTGGTACCCTCTTCAGCCTGTGGTATCTTGTGGGGCAGGATTCCCTCTGATTTCTACAGGGGTTACGTCTTTTTTGAACGGTTATTCAAAGTATAAAAGGGTGTGGATGGGTCTTTCTTCCTCATACTTTCACTTTCTTCCTTTCCCACATTCTTACTTACTTACTATTTCTCAGTCTTTCAAGATGGATCCCCCTGGTAGCATTGAGTTTTCCAACTACCTCAAATCCTTGGAAGCAATGTGTTCTTATAATGTCGATTATGATGCTTTCAACATGCGTCGAGTTTCTTTATGGCGTAATCGGTCCATAGAGTGGAACATGCTGATGGCGGCGGTACAATTCTGGTACCCCGAAGACCATGTATTTCGCTTTGGCTTGGAAGAAGTCTGTCTGACTTATGAGGAATTTTCTCCTACATTGGGGATAAATCCCGGCATTGATGCGGCTTTGCCCGAGTTTTCTGGTTCTCTTCGGGAGTTGTTGGGTGGGCTTCTTTGTATTTAGTCCTCAGCGGCGAGATCACTGGTGGCCGGAGGTATGATTTCTCTTTCGACGGTGTTGCGGTCTGTGGATTTGTAAGAGGTTGGTGATGTTGGATATGTCGGAGTTGTCGTTCTAGGCTTGGTTTCAAAATTATTGCTGGTGACTGGGGAGCTATTGGTGGACCCACAACTTGCAGCTATTACCTCATGGATGTCCTACTATCGAAATCCTGCGGTGGTTATACTGGCGGAGACTTCTAATGAGTTGGATACCTGGCGAGAAGGTCGTTCTAACTTTATGAGGGGTAGCCATGTGATGTTGTTCATGTGGTTGTCTGAAAGATTCCGTCTGGTGACTCCTCGGGGGTACCCTTTGTCGGATGTACCCAATTTCTTTTCGCGACATTTCATCAGTGTCAGCCTGGATATTAAGAGCTGGGAGAACTGGTTCATGGATCATGGGGTTCTAAATGAGTACTGGTCAATTCCTTGGTGGGGACAGTTACTGCCTAATCTGGAACTGCGAGAATACCCGTATGTCCGGCTGGTTGGTCTCAGACAGACCTCTGGCTATTTCCCTTGGTAGCTTCTGCACCAATTTGTCTGGGACTAGATCGTTCCACCTCAGACACTAGACTTCTTTTCGATAGAATATTGGCAGAGCGTCTGCACATGCGGTTTGGCTCTATATGGTAGAGTCGGCGTTCGTTGACCCGTCCCTCTTAGTCTGCTGGAAGAGTTTGGCACATCTCTGGGGATTATATGAAGTGGTTGTGGAGGAGAGTGGTTAGCAATATGTTGGAAGTGGAGACTGAACAAAGGTGTCTTGCCTTATCTGATACCATGGAAGGAGGTGTGGTAGTTTTTCCGAGGCTGATTCGATCCTATCGATCCATGGAGCGTCTACGACATTCTATTCAGGTAGGGGAAGCTTGGGGACCCCAGGATGTAGATGATGATGATGATGATGATGATGATGGAGCGGGACCTTCTGGTAGCTGTGGGTAGGACACTTGGAGAGTTTGTTTTGTAATGGGGAATAAGTTTGGAAATTTTATTAGTTTTCTAGGAAGGTAGGGGGAAGGTAGTCTTCCGTTCCTTTATGTAATTGCACTGTAATTTCTTATTAATGAAATAAATAAGTTTTTGATCATCTAGCTGTGCCTTTTGATGAAATTTATATTTTTGAATTATCTATACCGATCGCTAAGGCATGCATAATCCTTTTGTTCAACTATATGTTAAAGTGAGTTTTCATTCTCGGAGATAAGAAAATAATAGTTTTTTGTGAAAAAGAAGGGGTCGTGCTCATGTAAGACATATGAGCTGTCTACATACCTCTGGGTGGTTTTGAAATTTTTTAATTTTTTTGAGAATGATTTTTACAGAGGATCAGGCCCACGTAGTTCTGGGTAGAGGGAAATGAAGAGATTTTTATTTTAGAATAGAAGGGAGATGAGAAGAGTCATAGCGCATCAAGATTTAGGACTAGGGGTAAAATTTCTTGAGATGGTCCAGGTTGACTGGATGAGCCAACTCTTCTCCATCCAAGTCGGTGAGCATGGAGACACCGCCGAGCAAGATCTTCTTGATAATGTATGGGCCACTCTAATTGGGCTTGAATTTTCCTTTGGGGTCCCAGATGGGCTATACTATTTCTTTGAGGGATAAATCCCCTTCTCGGAAACCGCCGTCCTTGACTCTCTTTTTAAATGAATGCGCTATTCAGCGATGGTACCCTTGTATGTGATACAACGCTTTTAATCTCCTTTCGTCCAAGAGTGACAACTCGTCGAGGTGGCTTTGATGCTAGTCTTCCTCACTGACCTTACTTTCAAGCATGGCACGTAATGAGGGTATTTATAGCTCCACAGGTAGGACTTCTTCCATGTCATATACTAAAGAGTAAGGGGTAGCCCCAGTAGAGGTTCGGATTGAGGTTCGATAGCTCCAGAGGGCATATGGGATTCAATCGGCCCAATCTCGACAGCTTTCGATCAACTTGCTGATGATGGCTTTGAGGTTCTTGTTGGCGGCTTCGAATGCACCATTGGTTTGAGGTCGGTAGGGAGAAGATTTGTATCTCTAAATCCCATACTCGTTGACCACTTCCGTGACTTCTGCCTCAAAATGCAACCCGTTATCTGACACTAGCTCGTGCTGGACCCCATATCGGTAGATGATGTTTTTCTTGATGAATATGGCCACTTTCTTAGCGTTTAGAATTTCATATGACTCATCTTCGACCCATTTGGTGAAGTAATCAATGGCAACCAGGATGAACTCATGCCCATTAGAGGCCTTGGGTGTGTAACCTTCCCTATGATGTCGATGCCCCAGGTGGAGAACGGCCAGGGAGAAGTCATGTTGTATAATTCTCATGGAGGCAAGTGTTGAAGGTTAGAGAACTGTTTGAATTTAAGGCATCTCTGGACATAGGTGGTGTAATACTGAATCATGATGGTCCAGTAGTAGCCTTGTCGAACGATCTTTTTAGCAAGCATGTGACCGTTCATGTTGGGTTCGTATTCCTCGCTATGGATTTTCTGCATTACCTCTTCAATGTCAGCCCCTACGATGCAGTGTAGATGGGTTCCATCAAATTTTCTCTTGAACAGTGCTTTATGACAAATGATGTACCGGGTGGACACTCTTCGGAAGGTTTCCCGGTCTTTCTTATTGGAACCCTCGGGATATCTACTATGCTTGAGGAGGTGCCAGATATCATAATATCAGCAGTTGGCTAGCTCGGGATCTTCTTTGGTGATGAGCCCAATGTGGTAGCAATGGGTTAGTTTATCTTGCTTTTGAACTAGGAAGGGTGCCATTGTTATTCCTACGGGCATGTCGACCATGGAGGCCAAGGTAGCAAGGGCATCGGCTAGGTTATTTTTCGCTCGAGGTAGGTAATGGAAGGTGATGTCTTGAAATCGAGAGGCTAGATCTTCTATATGGGCATGGAATGGTTGGACTTTCTCCTCCTTGACTTTCCATTTTCCGAGCACTTGACCAGTTATGAGGGGAGAATCCCCGTAGACATGTAGGCATTGAGAACCTCTCTTGAGAGGAACTTTGAGGCCTACCGTACACGCCTCATATTCAGTTATCTTGTTTATACAGGGGAAATCCAATTTGATGGCGATGGGAGTGTGGGAGTCATCTGGGGCGATCATAAGTATCCTAATGCCATATCCCTTTTTATTGGCAGCGCCGTCAAAGAACATTTACCATCGAAGATCATTCTGAGTAGCGCAGAGGATGTTTTCGTTTGGGAATTCATAGATCCAATTGTCATCTTCTTTCATGGGGCAGTCAGCGAGGTAGTCAGAGATGGCTCTTCCTTTCATGGCTTTCTGCATGACGTACACGATATGAAACTCGGCTAAGAGAATCAATCATCAAGCCATTCAGTTGGATAAGGTGAGTTTCTCAAGCAGGTACTTGATGGGGTCCATTCGGGATACAAGCTTAATGGGGAAGGCGAGCATGTAGTGTCATAATTTTTGGGTGACCCAAACAAGTGCGACGCATGAATTTTCCAAAGCGGTGTAGTTGACTTAATACCCGAATAATTTGTGATTGGCATAATAGAAGAATCTTTCTTTGTGATAATCTTCAAGGTATTCAGCTAGCAAAGTCCCAACTACAGTGTCAGTTATGGTTAGGTATAGGATCAATGGAAGATCGATCTGTGGTGGCATGAGTACCGGAGGTTGAGTCAGACATTATTTTATTTGGTTGAAGGCTTCTTGGCAGGCCTCGTTCCAAACTTTAGTTGAATCCTTTCGGAGGAGTTTGAAAATTGGTTCACAAATGGAGGTGAGCTGGCTGATGAACCGACTGATGTATTGTAATTTCCCAAGGAAACCTCGGACCTCTTTCTCCGTTCTGGGAGGTGGCATCTCAAGTATGGCTTTAGCTTGGCAGGATCTTCTTCTATCACCTTTTCACTGACCACGAATCCCAAGAGTTTTCCCTTTGTAATGCCGAAGACATATTTCTGTGGACTGAGTCTCATCTGATACTATCGCAGTCATTCGAAGAACTTTCGGAGAGCGAGAACATGACCTTATCTAGTTTTGGATTTGATAATCATATCATCCACATAGACCTCTAATTTTTTGTGAATTAAATCGTGCAGGATGGTTGTAGCATCCCGCTCGTAGGTAGCCCCAGCATTCTTGAGACCAAATGGCATAACAGTGTAGCAAAAGGTTCCCCATGGGGTGATGAACGTGATTTTTTCTTAATGATCTGGGTGCATTTTGATTTGATTATATCCGACAAACCTGTCGATGAATGACTTGAGATCATGACTGGTCGTATTACCCATGATCATGTCGATATTGGGTAGCGGGTAATCATCCTTTGGAAAGGCTTTGTTCAAGGCCTGGTACTCTACACACATCAAAACTTTCCCCCCTGATTTTGACACAAGAACTATGTTAGCTAGTCATGTGGGATATTCGACCACACGAATGAAACCCACGTTCAGTTGTTTGACCACCTCTTCTTTGACTTTGAGCGACCATTCGGTGCGGAGCTTTCTCAGCTTTTGTTTAACCGGCTTGTAATATGGAAGAGTGGGAATCTCATGTTGAGCAATTTCAGGATCAATGTTGGGCATATCATCATAGGACCATGAGGAGACATCCACGAATTCCTTCAATAATTCTTCGAGTTATGCGCGCTCATGTTCGTCGAGGGTAGCCCATATACTAATCTCGCACAGTTGTCTACTTGAATCGAGGTTAATAATAACAATCTCTTCTTCATTAACTTGAACGCGATTATGTTGTTTGTTATTAACCTTATTTAGATCAGTTAAGAATTATTCATTTGTAAAATCATCATCATCAAAAGTTTGAATAGAATCTAAACAATTAATGTAAGGCACAGCAAGATACTCAAAATCTTTATTTATTTCAATGATAGGAAAAATATTATTGAGAACCTCATCAAAGGAGGTCTCGATTACATTTGAGTAAGGATAGAAAACAGAAAAATAAATAGGGTAAACATTGGGGTTAGGTGTGACTTCAACAGGTAGAATCAGCACAGCATGCCAGTTGAGGAGAGGTGTATCAGCAGCTTTGATCAGGTGGGATGGATCCAGTGATGTAGTGCTTGAATGAACCATGCAGAGTGTCAGCCCCAGTGTCTGCAAATTGAACGAGTCTTCTGAGTCACTTTCCTCAGTCTTTTCGATATCTTTGATGAGCGGTTGTACATGGTGTTGGGAATTTTCGGCCCATGGGTAGCTGTCTTAGAAAAAGATATCCATTCTAGGATTCATCTTCTTGTCTGTATAGTCATACCATGGTTCCAGAAAGCCTTAAAAGGGGAATTCCTCACCCTCTTTGATGAATCATCCATTGAAGGAGTCACCTGAGATAGTATGGATGCGGTCTAGTCTTCTCTTCGATCGAGACTGGCAGATCATTATGAGTTCTTGTTCTGATGGTTGATACCCCAAACCATAAGGAGTTAAAGCCTTCTTCAGTTCAATGGGATCAAGTATCCCTTGTTGTATTTGTCTTAGCCCTTGTCCAGGCATGAAGTGCATGTTTCTAAACATCTGAATGACATTGACATTTCCATGAGGGTCGTATTCCAGACAAACGCTTTCTTTGAAATTGTCCCCTGCTGGGAGTAGGAGTGGCTCAACTCAAAATCCTGATAGGAGCATATCATTTGACCGGTGTTGTATCTCAAGGACTGGATTACTGGTACTTGCACCCTCAGTATTATCATCGTCGTTCAATATGGTAATGACTCGTCCCTCGGCGAAGAACTTTAATTTCTGGTGGAGTGAGGAAGACACACCCTTGATACTGTGGATCCAAGGTCGTCGGGGTAGTAGGTTGAAATAAGCTGGGATGTCAATAACCTGGAATTCAATGATGGGGCTTATAGGGCCAGCCCCTATTATAATCTTTATGGATCCCATCACCTCTCGACGGGTGTTATCATAGGCGTGTACAACAGCGAAAGTTAGAGAGAGATCACTTTCCTTCAGTCCTAAGCATTTGAAGGTTCTTAATGGGAAGACATTCAAGGAGGATCCATTATCGACAAGAGAGAGTGGTACGATTTTCCCCATAACTTCGACAAAGATGTTGAGTGCATGATTGTTGTTTGGCCCAATTCTGGGGATTTCTTCTTCAGAAAAGAATAGCATGCGGGTAGAGGTCAAGGATCCGAATAAATTTATCGCGTCTTCTGGTGTAGTATAAAGAGGAACTATGGGTCCAGTGAGCAACTTGATCAAAGCATTTATGTGCAGTTGGGAAGACATAAAAAGCCCCCATGGAGTGATGTTATCTTGAGTTTTCTTCAGTTGATCGAGGATCTTGCTTTCCTCGAGGGTTATTTTTGGCATATGAAGGTTTTCAACGCCCTTCCCTTTGTCATGGGCTAGTAGTGAGCTTGGGATTTGGTAATGCCTCCCTGATCTGGTAATATGATTTACTGAAGAAGGGAAGAACATGAACCTGGTTTCTTCATCAATTTTAGGTTGTTCTGCCACTTTGTTTATTTCTCCGAGGAGCTCCTCAAATGATACCATCCCACACATGTCGGCTACCGGGCCAGTTTTCTCAAAAACTTATTCTTCTTTCGAATCTTCAAACTCTTCCCCCCATCTGGTGGAAATAATTTTATCTTTTCATGTAAAGTCAATGCGTTCCACAACTTCAATGGCTTCTTTATATAGTTCTTCCCATTATGTGGGGATATGTAAGGGTGAAGGGACCAGGCACCCTTATAGTTTCAAAGTATCAAGTAACTTGGCCATCCTGCAAATGTCATTGGTTTGCCTGAATAATTCTGCCATGATCTGGACGACATCATCTAGGTTGACTTCATCAGTGGGTACCACCCAACTATCTAACTTTCGGGCCCATTTCCATTCCTCCAAGAACACTGTGCTGAACCACTAGTAATCAATGATCATCTGTGAGGGTAATTTTAGCCCTAACTCTAGGATTTGGTTTAAGACTTCTAATAATTCCATGCTTCCATTTTCAGAACAGGTAAAGACAGCAATGCATGCTCTGGTAAGGAGTGACAGTGCTTGGTCAATGAGGCTAACAGGGTGTAGGAGGAAATATGGGCAATTTTAGAGAGGTTTAGGAGAGTGTATGGGTATGATTTGAGTTGATTTGAAGGATCAAATTATGGGTCCCTTTATATAAAGATATCATTGGTATGATTTGGGAATGGGTTGTGAGTAGTGTTTGGCCTAGGATTGGCTGGTGGGCCAATGATACCCCGGTCAATTACACCTTGTATTATGTTTCGTAGGTGAAAGCAATGGTCGGTTGTATGACCAGCGATTTGGTGAGAGGAATAATGGGCATCTTCCTTGAAGTTTCTCGTAATGGGATTGGGAAATGGACGGGGATCTAAGGGCTTGATGAGGTTTCATCTTAACAAGGCTTGATAAACTTTGGAGAGGGTAACATGGATCTCGGTGTATTCCTTTCAGACTGGGATGGGGCGGCTTTCTAGTGCCCATGAGGTGGTTGGTTGAGAGATATTGTTGATGGTTGAGACTGCAGCACTGACATGTTTATCATCTTTTCTGGGGGTGAACTGTCCGGACACCTTTTTTGGTTCAACCTCTATTTTAGCTAGACCTTCCTCAATTTCTACTCCTACTTCTCTGAGAGCTCGGACGTGGGGATAGTATTGTCCTGCCATGGTTTCTCGAGCATGGGTCAAGAAGTTCTTTTTCACTATGTTGACTTATTCTTCCTCGTATGGCCGATTGGTCATAGTGGCTACCTTTTCCCTCCATCGAGCTATGAAGTTACTAACTAATTCCCTCGAGTTCTATTTGAGCAGCTCTAAATTGCGACAGGTGACCTCAATCCCTTCGTTATATTTGTGTTGAGATATGAATTCTCGGGCTACATACTCCCAGCTACGGATTCTGGACTCTTCGAGAGACAAAAACCATCGGAGGGCGCTATCTTTCAAAGTTTGCTGAAACAATTGGGCCATCACTTCTTCAGAATCCCCTAGGAGAGTCATAGTACGGTGATAACTATGAAGATGAACAATCGGGGGTCGACTTCCTCTGAATTTCTCGATATTCGGCATTTTGAACTTCTCGGGTAACCTCGCCTTAGGATAAGGAGAGATGTGGGTGTAGTCCACGTAATTCCAATAGATTCTGACTTGGTAAAACTTTTTAATTAGCATCTTGAGATCTTCTTTAACCTTGTTCAACTCCTCTTGTTTTGGATCAATGATCATAGGCAAGTTAGCCCCAGGCTGGGCAAGATTCAGCATTGGAAGTTCGGTAGGTGGTGGTCCATTAACAGGAGGGACACGAGGAGCGTGCTGATATTCTTAGGGAACCCAGATAGGCTCGGGTGGACCCATTGCTCTAGGAAATAGGGCCTCGATCTCTTGAGGAATAAGAACCTGGTTTCATTGCATCTCTCAGACCTCAGTCTGAAGGTTGTCAATCTTGGACACAAGCTGAGCTAGGACTGTCGTCAGATCCGGCTGCACAATGGGTACTTGATTTGTGTTTTCCATGGAAAGTGGATGGATTCCGGATTCAGAAGAAGTAACAGGGGAACGGACGAAACTTCAGGGTGATTTGACTGAAGACCGAAGCTAATAAGGAGCCAGGCCAAGGGTGTGCGATCGACCTGAGAAGGCACAAAATGGGATTTATTTTTGACATTTTTTTTTCTTTTTGAGATTGAAAGACAAAATATTTTTTTATTTTTGGTAAAGAAAGGAGAAATGTTTTTGGATTTTTGATAAAGAAAGGAGAAATATTTTTGGGAGATGGATCTCAGCATGATTATTATTATTATTATTATTATTATTATTATTATTATTATTATTATTATTATTATTATTATTATGTTCTCACTTGTATTCAATTCTCCTAAATGCAAAATGAAATGTAAAACGGGACCCGAGCCTGGAAAAGTTGGGTTTATAACATATGTAAAGCTATGGCTGGACTTGTAACCAGGCTCACGGGCAGGGTCCCATTTTAAAAATGGGCGAACATTTGGGCGGCAGGCCGACCCAGAATTTCGGCAGAGTTTCGACTAGAAACCGGCAATTTAATGTGTGTCCTAGGCTTGACACCTATATGCAGGTATGTAGCTTGGTTGGGTGAATTGGAAAGGGTTCCCTCCTTTGGAGTGGTTTCCACGATATACGTCTTTCTTTTGATGGCAATCGGTACGTGTGTAGAATCCATTTGATATACCTGAGTGTACGTGAATTGCCTCACCATATACCTCGTGGACACGGTACGTGTGAGAGAGAATTTGATACACTCAGCATACGTGAATGAATTCCCTACGATATACCTCCCGTCATAACTTCGGTCAAGCGGTACGATGTGGGGGAACCGTTCGATATATATTGAAGGTACTTGGCCAATGGAAGGAGAGAGTCATATCACTTAGGTTGACTGCGCCCTACCGGGCCAGCGCCCATCACGAAGTGACCCTCCACTTACTAGACAAAATTTGGTCAATCACAATGCTCTTTGGTGATATCGTGTGAATCATGCATGATCCTCTTATTAGTATCTTATGATAAGAGTATCTTTTTTTATCATGCCCAATAGGGATCCAATTATAAGTACCAATGGTATACCAAGTACAGGTGATGCGTGCAACATGAGGATATATGTGATCCTAGGTGCACATGGTGTGAAATGTACATGGAGAATTTTCTACAAGTGTGTGAATAGAAACATAAGCATGAGGTACACATAAAAAAGGGGAACATGCAAAATAGGGGAAAATATAAAAAAAATATGACGCCCATGTAAATAGAGTTTAGCCCTCAAAATGATGAAAATCCCTAGCGAAGTCGCCACTATGGCCATCCCCTTTCCGATCCTCGCGACGGGTGAGAGGGATGATCCTAGGTCCCATGCGTCCCTCTCGGGAGCGCTTCGACCGACGTCATTGATGAGGTGAAAAATGTAGAGAGATAGAGTCACCAGTCTATTTTACTCAAAACAGACAAAAGAAAATGGAGCCATCCCGAAGGACAGCATTTTAAAGACATACTGATACATACGAAACCAAAATGATTCAAAAAGGGTCCGGAGGCTAAGTTACGAAATGGGAAGGTGTTATGCACCCATTCCTCCCTTATGGTCTCTCATGGGTTGTTGCTATTTTCTTTTATTTCCCCATGATATGTGTGCATGTGTATACGTAGTGGAGATAGGAATCATCGAATTGTATCATGGAAGAGATAAAGCGAGTCATCCATAGGAATGTTCCTAAAAATAATATTAGAAAATAGGATTTATGCGCTTATCCTAGCATTGATCATTATAAGGGAATTATAACGCATGTGGAATAATAGGCCACTAAGAACAAATACATACATATATACATATATATATATATATATATATATATATATATATATATATATATATATATATATATATATATATATATATATATATATATATATATATATGTATATATGTATGTATTTAATAATGCTCCTGTGCGGACTAGTCCGCATTTTAAAAATACGGACCGGACATGTGTCACCTAACGGTGCACTTAGAAATTATCGCCTAAATTGTAGGCACACTCCCTCTCTTTTATGGGCTCACCGCCAGGTGACACATGTCCGGTCCGCATTCTTAAAATGCGGACTAGTCCGCACAAGAGCAGGACTGTATATACATACGTATATATATATATATATATATATATATATATATATATATATATATATATATATATATATATATATATATACACATAGATTTTTAAAGGGGTTAAGTTTAAAGAATAAAAAAAATAGAAAAAAAGTAGGAAAAGGACTCGAGTCTCGGGTTTTACCCCGAGACGCCTACGTAGCCTTTAGAGGCATCAAAGTCCACTTAGTTCGTATGAAAAACGAGGGTGGGATTTATCCCATAAATCAAATCGGGACTTCCTTTATTTGTGTGTGTGTGTAAAAAGTGTGGGAATTTCCGCTTGGAATTTATGAGCAAATTCTTTTTTTCTTGTTTTTTGGGTTTTATTTATATGAAAATAAGAGATGTGCAAAAATACTAGATAAAAAGTATATTAATATATGTGAGATGAGAGAATAAAATTATTAAGTAACAAAACAAGTTAATACGAATTTATAGGAATTTAAAGAGAGGGTTGAGAAAGTTGGACCTTCTTGAAGATCTTGAACTTCATCTGGGGTGTTGGAGAGAAGCCCTAGCACTTGGGTGATGATAAAGGATACTTAATTCATTGAGTTTGATGAATAAAGTGATGAAACGTGAAGGATGTAAAGGGATTTGGATGTGGAAATTACGCTGACTTCGAGAGGGTTTTCTGAGCTTGTTGAGAGTGATAGATCTCTTATTTTTCTCCTCTCTCTGAATGAGGTTATGCCCTCCTTTTTATAGGCCTAGGGAATTTTCGATCGGCATAGCCCTGGTCCTGCCAATCGACAGGTGTGTTTAGGCACACTACCGATAGGCAGGCCTGGAACTTCCCATTTGGCAGTGTCTTTCAGGTTTCTACGGAAAATCGGTCGTAGAGCGCAAACCGTTGGTCCGAATTGCGCACGGGGTGAACCATTGGAAAGGTATTTTAGAGACCTTTGAAAGTCCCTGGACTGCTCCCGGTTCTAGGAGTTGACTTTGGGTCAAATATGGCTTAGAAGTGTTCATCGGTCCTTTGGACGGGGGATCATCTGACACAAACGGATCGTTCGTCCGCATGATAAGTCAGAATCGCGCAAGGGGTGGACCGTTAGAAAGGTTAGGAGATTTAATTCGATATTCTAAAGAGCTTGACTCGATTTGGGGAGTTGACTTTGGTCAACCGGGGCCTGGAAGTGCTCAGTGACCTTTTGAAGTAAAACAGATCGTTCGTCCGTATCTTAAGTTCGAATTTCTCACGAGGCGGATCGTTGGAAAGAAATTTTAGTGCCCTTCGAAGTTTCATTCGGTCTCAGTCGAGCTGAAGAATTGACTTGGGCAAAATGGAACCTGGGAGCCTCCGATGACCTCGTGATTAAGTTTTGGGGGAAAACGAGTCGTTCATTCGCATGGTAAGTTAGAATCATGCATGGGACAGACTGTTAGAAAGGGGATTCAGTGCACTTCGAAGATTTATTCAGTTTCGATTGAGTTGAAGAGTTTGACTTTTGGTCAAACGGAGCCTGGGAGTGCGTGATGGCCTTCAGGTCAGTACCTGAGGTATGACTTGGGTTTGCAATGATGAAGGGAGGTTCTAGGTACCTAAGGAGAGGTTAGGGGGTAATAGAATGGGGTGTTTACAATCTAGGTGGAGGATCAGACTTTTATCATATCGGCCCTAGAGATGAGGTATGACGAGACAGACACTCCCGCTCTCACATCACAAATGGCGTGAAGGGAAACAGCCACCATGAAGATAAAATGACAATATAATTTCGTGAAAGGGAGGATTAGAGAGAAGTTGACAGTCGACAGAGAACCGTCGACCGAGAGCCAGTATCTGAGGCAATTGAGATATAAGAGGGTGGGGGCAATACAATGGTGGAAGAAAATGTATGGAATAGTTATATTTAAAGTTTGTAGGATAAGATTGATAACTTGATTAAAATTAAGAAGTCTAAAAGCTGAGGTTACATGGAAGGGTCACTGTTTGTGCTGAGGATTATCACCTGTCCTACCCCAGATATGTTCAAATGGCAGAGAGTAACACCAATGTATAACAAGAGCATAAATCTTGTGCATCATATCGGGATGTACCAGTTGATAATAAATATTTATTCAACTCCTTACGAGATGAGATGTCGAGCCCTCTCAAGCACTATTATAGGCGCAACGCATGTTCGGTACACTGGCCTGCCGAGAGGCTCTATAAAGAATTTTAAGTAGTTAGCAGAGAAATTCATCCATAACTTCTTCTTTGGCCTGAAGTCGCTGAAGTGTGGGGCACACCTATTTCACATCAAATAGGGTCAAAATGAACCTTTTAGAGAGTGCATCTCTCATTTCAACAAAGAGAAGTTAGGGGTGTAAGATTACGACGAGAACATTGCGATGATAGACCTCATCAATGGGCTGCAACTAGGGAAACATTTTTCGAACATCTATAAAGATCCTCCAATGACCATAACGGAATTCCAGGCTATGTACGGGAGGATCATGAACATGGAGGAGGCCATGGAATCCAAGATAGGGGACAAAAAGGGGATTAGTAATGGAAAGTCCGACCGAAATAAGGATAAAAAGGGGAAGAAAAGGTCGAACGATAAAAAATTATCTGTATACTCCCCTGAATGTAAGCTCAAATTTGATCCTAAATGAGATTAAAGATGATAGAGAACTCAAATGAACTAAAAAATATTAAGTCCCATCATCACAAGAGGGATAAATATAAGTTGTATGACTTCCGCCATGACTATGACCATATGAATGATAAGTTATTTGCCCTTAAAGATGAGATAGAAAAGGTGTTGAAGTAGGGGAAGCTCCAAAAGTATGTGGACAAGAGTGGTGATCGAGATAAGGGAAGAAAGATATTTAATCGAAGAAAAAGGAAATCCTCTTCCAGAATGAAGAAGGGTCTGAAGATAGCGACGACGATGATCCTAATCTTCCAGAAAAATACTGAAAGATAAGGGAGCTTTGCACATGATTTCCTTTAATGTCAAAATAATATGTGAAGGCCTAGCAGGTCAAGGCTCCGAGTCGAAAGATAGAAAGGATCATGTGGTTTAAGAAAAGGCAGCATTAAAGAGGACAAAAGTAAACTCTGTAAAGACTGAGGCAATGTCAGGTAAGTTAAAAAAGGTAAACATGGACAACCTTATGGTAGTATTATCAAAGTTGCTTTTTAAGGTAATATTAACTCCTCACAACAACCCTATAGTCATCAGTACGAGAGTTCATGTCTACGACATGTCTTGTATTCTAGTAAAAGGGGGGAGTTTGGCTGATGTTATGTTGTGGAAGTGCTTCAAAGGCCTAAAACTGAGCAATAAAATCTTAGTTTCGTATTAGTAACCACTTCGGCTTTAGCGGAGATAAAGTTTACCCACGGGGGGTGTATGAGATGGATATCTGTATGGGTACCTGGTTGAGGTGTCAAACTAAAAAAGTTAGCTTGTTTATCATGGACGAACACATTTTCTCGACCTGCAACATTATCTTAGGTAGAGTGACTATAAAAAAACTTAAGGTCATCCCAATCCCTGTTCACCACATGATGAAATTCCCAACTCCTTAGGGATAAGGGGAAGTATAAGGCAACTATATGGAAGATAGAGAGTGTTGTTTTAATTAAGTCAAGGAGGGAGAGAGAGGCTCATAAGAAGAAGATGACTTCCTATAATACTAACACTCTCGACCCAAGAGATAAAAGAAAGCTTAAAAAAGGAGAACTAACTAAGGAGGTGGAATCCATTATCCTCAATGAGGATGAGCCAAAAAGATTGTCCAAATCGATTCTTCCCTAAAAGAAAAAGTGAAGGAGGAAGCTATTAACAGAAAGACAAAGCATATTTACTTGAATACATGAGGATATATTGGAGATTCATCCTAAAATTATCCACTATCATCTCAATATTGACAAGGGTGAAAAGCCTGTAAAGAAGAGGCGCAAAACTTTTACTCGAGATAGGTGTGAGGTCATCCAGGTTAAGGTTATGAAAATGTAGACAACTTCATTAGAGAGGTCTATTATCTTGATTAGATCTATAATGTCATCATTGTACCAAAGAGAAATGGGAAGTGGAGAATGTGTACAAATTTGATGGACCATAACAAAAGATAGTTTTCCTTTACTTCGAATCGACTAAATGGTGGATGACACAGTGGGCATGAGATTATAAGTTTTATTGATGCATATTTTGATACAATCAGATCTTCATGCACGAAGACGATGCTGAAAGACTTCCTTTACTAGTGATAAAAAAGCTACTGCTAAAAGTAATGCCCTTTGGGTTGAATAACGCAAGGGCAACCTACCAGAGGTTGGTCAATAATACGTTCGAAGATTATATTAGTAAAACCATGGAAGTGTATGTAGATGACATGTTGATGAAGATCTTAAAGGTTGGAACTCATGTAGCCAGCCTAAAAAGTACCTTTGGCACTATGGATAAGTGTAAGATGAAGTTGAATCTAGCTAAGTGCGTCTTCAAGGTCGGCACAAGTAAATTCCTTGAATTTAGTGTTAATCGAAGGGGGATTGGGGAAAATCCCGCGATGATAAAAGCTCTGATTAATATAAAGACTCCAAAAATCATTAAAGATGCTCAGAGGTTAACTCGATGAGACTCGATGAGTTATAACCTTTATCCGTTTCGTCTCTTAGGCAACTGACAAATGTTTGCCCTTCTTTAAAATCTTTAGAAAAACCTTCGTCTAGGATGACGAATGACAAAAGGATTTTCAGGAATTTAAGGTTTATTTTTCATTACCAATGTTTCTCTATCGAACAATACAAGGATATAAATTGTTTTTATATTTAGTTATCTTAGAGTCAGCCATCAGTGCCCATCATTCGAGGCAATGATGAAGTTCAGAAGCCCGTGTATTTCAATTGTGAAACTTTGAAAGAAATAGAGTTGAATTATCCAAAGATGGAAAAGTTAACATATTCTACGATACATGCCTCAAATAAAATGAAGCCTACTTTCAGGCGCATATAATAGTGGTACTCACCGACACTCCATTGAGGCAAGTTATTCATAAATTCAAAAAATCGTGTAGGCTAATGGCTTGGTCAGTAGATGTAGGGGAGTTTGACATCTCTTATCAAGAAAGGAATGAAATTAAAGGATAGGCATTAGAAGATTTTGTAGATAAGTTAAACTGGGTTACAAATGGATATAATGAAATTGAAGAAGAGGCAGAAGCACCAGCATGCGTCCAGAAAGAGACAATGGACGAGAAAGTTCAGGCCGATGTATAAGAAAGAGATTTATTATTTAAAAATGGTGTTTTGAATAAGGGTTCCTTTATAAAGGGTCCCCACCTTTGGAGCCTGTTTGTGGATGGCTCGTCTTGTGAAACCGGTAGCAAAGCAAGGTTGATACAATCGGCTCTAGATGCGATGGACATTCAATACTCTCTAGGGTTCAGATTCAAAGCATCAAATAATGAATCAAAGTATGAGGCCTTTTTGGTTGGTCTCTCCTTGGCTAAGGCGCTTAATGTCAGCCAGATAATATCCAACATTAACTCTTAACTGGTCGTCAATTAGATATTGGGGGTCTACGAGGTTATATATGAGAAAATGGTCAAATACTTGGCTAGAGTAAGAAAAATGTTGGTGAATTTTGGGGAAGTCAAAGTGAAAAGGATTCCAAGGTTGGAGAATAGTTGCGCCGATGCCTTAGAAAGACTCTCATCGGTAACCATAATCGAGATTAGGCGTAATGTTCCTATTAAAATTTTGGTGAGACTGAGCATCAAAGAGGACGAGAATTCTATAATTTTTTTATCTAAACTTGAATCTTGGGGAATGCTGGATGGACCCCATAATTAAGAATATTGGAGATGGAAAAATTCCAGAATTGAAGGCTGAGAGGAAGAACATAAGATATTACCATCACAGGTGACATTATTTGGAAAAGTGGTTTCTTAATCCTATTCCTCTGATTCATGCATACCTTAGAGACAGATTATATTCACCAAGATATGCATGAAGGGTCTTGTGTATGCATGTGGGTGGCTGATCTCTTGCCAAATGGATCGTTACTCAAGGGTAATTTTAGTTAACACTTGCCAAAGATTCAGTAGAGTATGTAAAGAAATGTAATTAGTGCCAACGGTTCTCTAGTATTCCTAACCAACCCCATTATCCTCTCTCTTCTATAATGGTGACTTGGTCGTTCGCAGTCTAGGGGGATAGATTTGGTCAGTCCTCTTTCTCGAGCACCAGGAAACTATACATATCTGATTATATCAATTGACTAATTTATAAAGAGGGTGGAGGATGAAGTAATGATAACTATATCCAAAGTGAAGATGCTCAAGTTCATATGGAGAAATATCATATGCTGGTATGGCCTTCCTAATACAGTGATTTTGGATAATGGCAAGAAATTCCAGAACATGTCTTTGTAAGCATATTGTAAAAAGTTCAACAACAAGAAGTTTTTCTCCATACCTGGATAACCCAAGCTAATGGCCAAACTAAAGTCATAAACATGACCATACTTGATGGGATTAACAAAAACCTTGAACACGAGAAAGGAGAATGGACAGATGAGGAACATGGAGTCCAATGGGATTATAGGACTACAGAGAGAACTTCGATAAGAGGGATGCCATTCATGATGGGCTATGGATCTAAAGCAGTGGTCCCAACATATCTCGGACTCCTAAGCCATATAGTGTAAACTTATAACCTGGAGGCCAATTTAGAAGAAAGGAGGTTGGACTTAGATCTGAATGAAGAAAGATGAGAGGATGCTACAGCGACACAATCAACTTAGCAACAAAAAGTAAAAAGATTCTATAACAAGAGAGTGAAGCCTTAGCCAATAGCTATGGGAGACCTTATCCTGAAGAAGGTTTGGTAAAAACCTAACAAATTGTACCTAAATTAACACGGGCCCCATAGAGTGACGGAAGAGGTTTGGCTAGGAGTGAAAATCTTGATGGTGAACCATTTCCAACCCTTGGAATGCAGATCATCTGAAAAGATACTACTATTAGTCTACCAACTGTGGCTATCCCAGGTATTTCCTTTGAATTCACTATTCTCGGGGTGCCCGATCATCATCAATGTGAGAGATATTGTGAACAAATAGAGTCGCCAACCTATTTTTCACAAAATAGGCAAAAGAAATGTCATCGCCTTGAGAGAACGACTCAAGGACAATACTGATGCTTGTGAAACCAAGTAGTTTGAAGGTCCGGGGACTAAGTTGTGGAATGGAAAGGTGTTAAGAACCCATCCCGCCCGTTCGGTATCTCATGGGCATGTGTTAATCTTTTCATATAAGACGCCATGAAGTGCATGTTCACAATACACATGAAGAATGGAATCATTCAACTCATATCTTGGAAAAGAATAGAGTGAATTTAACCTTAGGAGTATTCCCAAAAATAAGAATTCCAATATAATATGAGTGTTTGTCGAATCAAAAGTCGCTATAGAAGAGCTAACCTATATATCGAACGTAACACATGCATGTAAGAATAGGAGATTCATAACGAATACATATATGATAGGAGGGAAACATATAACATGCATAAAAGAGGAATATAATCTCGAGATTAGCCCAAGATGACTACATATCCCAAAGGGCATTAAATTCCATGTAGTTCAAAGATAGCATAGGGTGGGGTCTAATCCATAACTTCAAACGGAGAATTTCTCTTATATATGTGTTTAGAGAAAATGTGTTTTAAGAGTGAGAATTTGAGATGAGAATCCCTCTTTTGGAATTTATAGATAAACCCTATTTTTCTTATTTTGGGGTTTTTATAAAAATAGATTATGTGCAAATACTACTAATAAAGGGTTGATATTAATGTATGTGAGGTAATGAAACAAAATGCTAAAGTAAAAATAAAGTAAGTAATACTAAAATGGAAGAATTAGAGAAAATGATGGAGAATTTGACAACCTTATAAATCCTTGATGTTGATCTTAAATGTAGATATGCTGATCTTATAATGGTATGAAAGTTGTATGGAAATGTGTGGATTTACCAAGTGAGGTAAGAAAGTGATGAAATGGAATGTTGGAAAATGGATTTTTGAGGAAAGGGAACAACTCTTAATTTGAGAGAATGTTCACTGAATTGCTGAGAGGGGTATTCAGGGGTGACTGTCAAATTGAGATCATAGAATCTATTTATAGGGACAAGGGGGTGCCGATAAACATAGCTCTAGACCCGCCTATCGGCATAGCACCTCAGGCACATTGCCGATAGGCAGGGTCCCTGGGGTGTTATTTGGAAGTCTGGGATAGAGGTTTTGGAAAAATGAATGAAAATACAAAATTTAAATCAAAATTATGCACAGGGAAGACGGTTAAAAAGGTATTCTGAGACCTTTAAGAATACATGACCCACTCCCATGTTCGGGAGATGATCAAGGTCAAACGGTGCTTGAAAATAGTCTTTAGACGCGAGGTTTTCAGAGGAAACGGATCATTCATCCAAACCATTAGGCTAATTCATGCACAGGACGGACCATTGGAAAGGGTATTCAGTGCCCTTCAATATTTCATTCATCTTCATTCATTTCAAAGAGTTGATCGAGGTCAAGTAGGACTCAAAAGTGCCTAGTGACCCTTCAGAGTAAAATGGTTCGTTCGTCCGTACCGCAAGGCTAATTCGCGCACGGGATGAACCATTGAAAAGGGGATTTAGATACCTTAGAAGATTCATTTTACTCTTCTTAATTAGGGGAGCTGACTGGAGTCAAATGGGACTTGGGATCATTTGGTGGCCTCAGGACCAGTATTCAAAGTAAAATGGGTCGTTCGTTCGAACCTTAAGGTCGATTCGTGCATGAAATAGACCGTTGGAAAAGGGATTTAGAGATATTCAATGATTCATTGATCTTCCACTTAGGTGAGAAAATTGAATGGAGTGAAACGGGGATCGAGAGTGCCTGGTGGCTTCTAGGTTGGAACTTGGATTATGACCTAGCGTTTACGATGAACGATTGGGTGATAGGGACCTAAGGAGGTTCTTAGGGGGAGTCCTAAGATGGGGATTCTATAGAGAGACCCTCAATGGGCGATCTTGGAACAAGCGAAGTCCATCGAATGATAGACACCACATAGACACAAGAGAAGAGGATTTTATGTCAATTCTATGGACCAAGAGGATGAGGGTGATCGATTCACGGAGTTGATGTCAGTTGTGAGGACCAAAGGAGATAAGAGTGACAGATTCAGCATGTTGAGGTCAATTATAAGGACCTAAGGGGATAATGATGACTAATTCAGTGGGTCTAGAAATTAGTAAGGTTGATTCTAAGGGGCTAGGGTAATCGATTCAATGGGTTGATGTCACTTCTGAGGATCAAAGGAGATGAGGATAACCGATTCCATGAGTTAAGGTCAATTTTTAGGACTAAGGTTATGACGATAAATTCTATGGGCCAAGGTCATTTCTAAGGTTCTAAAGTTATGCTAAGGACAATTGATTTTGAGGGTCGAGGTCAATTCTATGGAACCAAAGTTGTGCTGGGGATAATCGATTCTGAGGGTCGAGGTCAATTCTGAGGACCTAAATTTCAGACAAGTAATTATTTGGCCGAGGTGAATTTTGAGAATCTAAATTTGGGACGACCAATTCTGTGAACCAAGGTCAATTCTGAGGACTTAAAATTATGACAACCAATTCTGGGGGTCGATGTCAATTCTGAGGACCTAAATCTAGGTTGACCAATTTTGCGGGCCGATGTAAATTCTGAGGACCTAAAGTTAGGATGACCATTTATACGGGCCAAGGTTTATTCTGAGGACCTAAAGTTAGGGTGACAAATTCTACGGGTCGAGGTCAATTATGAGGATCTAAAGTTGGGAAACCAATTCAGCGAGTCGAGGTCAATTCTAAGGACCTACAGATGGGACGACCAATATTACGGGCCAAGATCAATTCTGAGGACCTAAAGTTCTATCGAACAATTCCACTGGGAAAAGTGTATATAATTTCGGGTGTAGGTTCACTTTTAATTCAGCTGGGGATGGTGTTGTCTTGAAATTTCACTGGGAAATGTTTAGTTTTGAGGTTTCAGTTGGGGAATTATGGTAGAATTGGATGCGAGAACAACATTGATTTTGTTGTGGTGTATGTTGTGGATAAGAGTGTACGATTATTCAAGATGGGGATTTAGAGAGTTTGTAATGGTATTAGTGATCCAAAAATTATTCTCTTGAGGGAAAATAATGTTCCATATTTTTCAGGATTTGTTTGGGAACTTTTAGGATTTTTTTGGACCAAATTATGGATTGTTTTTGAATTTTCGAATGAAATTTAGGGGTCGTCGATATGCAGGCCTGGGGAGGTGCCAATCGACAAAGGTACGGACTCATGGTCTTCTCGTGGAAGAGGAAAAGGAATTTGACGATCGTCATGGGCAGAGGGATGCAGAACTATGCTTCTAGGTGGATACTGATTCTTTGTTGGGGATGTAGGTGGCCTCATACTCTTGGGGTATTACTTTGAGAGTCCCTGGGACTATAATCATTTACACATAGATGAGGCGATTGATGGCATATGAGTTTGGTACCATAGATAGAGAGTGGTGCGGTAAATGAAGTGACATCCGTGTTTGGTTATTTCCTTTTAGGATTTTCGTACAGATATGTTATTGTGACTAGAGGAGCTTGGCATTAACCATGATGTATGCTTGATTTAGCAACCTTGTACCTGAAAAGAGACTCAATAATGCGAAAAGGTATGCATCTCGTTTGATTATCTTGATTTAGTGGCTTAATTTACGCGCACTTAAATTTTTTGCTGAGATTTTGTTTTGAGAAAAAGTAGGCAAAATGTGTTTTTGGAATTTTTTGAATAGTGGAAGGCCTCAAAGGCTTGGCTTCAGAAGAGATTCCCTTTGAAGGGACTTATTTTCAGAAATACATTTTTGAAAATTTTTGGATAGAAGAAGGCCCTGGAGGCTTGGTTGGTATATGGATGAGGAGACATAAAGCTTAATTTAAGGTTGAGCTTATCCCATTTGTTGGGTTGTGATGAACCCAGTGTGTTAGAGGGACTATCGCTCTTCCGTAGGTTATACACTCGGTGCGTCGGAGGGACTTTGTTGATGCTGGCTTTGTTGGAGCTATTACTTTGGGCCTGAATACAGGGTTATTATTGGTGAGAGGGGACTTAATGGCTGATCCTCAAGTGTCCATAATAATGAAGTTGATATCTTTCTGTTGTTGTTATGTGGCGGTGGTGCTAGTGGAGACTCTGAATGGTCTCGGTGCTTGGAAGGAGAGAGGTTTTTATTTTCTTAGGGGGAGACCTGTGATGATAATAATGTGTCTTGGAGAGAGGTTTCTCCTTGTGGCCCTCCTGAGTATCCCTTGACGGGTGTGATAATTATTTTATCTGACCTTTTTTCAGCTTCGACCCATTAACAGAGAACTGGGTCAACTGGTTCATGAAGAACAAAGCCTAGTGTCGTCGTTGTCCAGTGCCATAGTTGGAAGACTTGCATCATGTTTTACAGCGAGGAAAGTACCGGTATGTGCTGTTGATTGGCCTCGGTTAGACCTCATTTTATTTCCCTTGGCGACTTATGTGCGAAGGTGGGTGGGAATAAATAGTGACTCCTCGCATAATGAACTTCTTTCCAGTGTAGGACTAAACTGAGTCATTGCGGATGATATTAGGTTCCTTGTGGAAGTACCACTGACCGTCAACTCGATCGTCACAATCTATAGGAGAGTCTTGGCATGCGTTTGGGGACTATCTAAACTATTTTTTGAAGTTAGTAGTTGGGAAGAACTTGGAGGAAGAGACTGGGTAAAGGTGTCTTGTTGCCTTCGACACCATGGAGGAGGCTGTTGCGGTTTCGGTCAAACTTGTTAGGGAGTATCGTTGCATGGAGAACATACCGAGTGTTAACCAACAGTGGGAGACTTAAGGACTACCGGGGGGAGGGAATTATGATGAAGTGTGGTCTTCTGCAAGTTGAGGACAATGTGTGTGAAGTTGGGGTAGTTTTTATGAAGCTGTTAATTTGTGCTTTAGGTAAATTTTTTTATGGGTTAGGGATAATTTTTGTGAAGCTAGTATGGTTTAAGTAGGTTTATTTATGGTGGTTTTATCAAAGGAAAGGGGGTGTTTTGTTTAACTCCCTTCACTGATACTTCATGTAATGGTTGAATTCCTTCATTAGAAATAAAAATGATTTTGATCATATTTTATTGTGCCTCTTGATGAGTTTTGCATTTTGAACTATCTATATGAATCGCTAAGGCATACGTAATTCTTTTGTTCATGTGAATTATTAGATGGACAGACGTTCAAAGAGACCAGAAAATAATAATAATTTTTGAAAAAGAAGGGGACTGTTCCCATGTATGGCGTATGGGCTACCTACGTCCTACGTACCTATGGGGGTTTTGAAAATTTTTGAGCTTCATTTTAAAAATAAATATTTTTAAGAGGATTAGGTCCCACTTAGTTACGGGTAGGGGAAATGAAGATTTTTTTCAATAATAGAAGGGGGATGAGAAGTGTTATAGCACTTCGAGATTTAGAACTAAGGGTAGAATTATTGATACGACCCAGATTGACTGGATACACCATCTCTTCTCCATCGAGGTCCGTGAGCATAACAACACCGCATGACAAAATTTTCTTCTTGATGTAAGAGTCACTCTAATTGGGTTTAAATTTCCATTTGGGATCCTAGACAGGTTCTACAATCTCTTTGATGCCAAGGTTTCCTTCTAGGACATCTTGGTCCTTGACTATTCTGTTGAATGAACATTCTATCAGCGATGATACCCCTATATATGGTATAGAGCTTTAAGTCTCTTTTTATACAAGAGTGATAGTTCACCAAAGCGACTCTGATGTCTGTCTTCTTCGTTGACTCTACTTTCGACCATGATGTGTATGGAAGGCATTTCTATCTCAATGGGTAGGACCACATCCATTTTGTATACTAGAGAATAATGGGTAGCCCCAGTAGGTATTCTGATTGAAGTGCAGTAGCCTTAGTGGGCGTATAGGATCTGATCGACCTAATATCTATAACTTTCGGTCATCTTGTTGATGATGGTTTTGAGACTTTTATTGGCAACTTCGACGCAAAATTAGTCTGGGTTGGATAGGAAGAAGATTTGTGTCCCTGAATCCCTTACTCATCAACCAATTCTATGACCTCGACTTCAATGTGGAGTCCATTATTTGATACTAACTCATGGGGAATCGCATATCGACAAATGGTGTTCTTTATGATGAACTTGGCCATAATCTTGGCATTCACATTGCATATGACTAGATTTTAACCCGTTTGGTGAAGTAATCAGTGGAGACCAGGATACACTCATGATTATTGAAAGCTTTAGGAGTGACCTTCCCTATGATGTCATTGTCCTAGGTGGGAAAGGGCCAGGGAGAGGTCATGTTGTATAAATATCAAGGGGGAAAGTGTTGGAGATTGGCAAATTACTGGCATTTGAAGCATCTTCAAAGATTGGTAGTTCAATCTTGAACCATGGTGGTCCAATAGTATCCATTACGGATGATATTCTTGGCAAGCATATAAATGCTTAGGTGGGGCTTGCTTTTCCCATTGTGGATTTTCTACATCATTCTTTTAATATCAGCCCCTGCTATGCAATGCAAATGGGTTCCATCAAAGTTTCTCTTGAAAAATGTTATATCACTAATGATATACTGGGTAGTCAATTTACAAAAGGTCACACGATCTTTCTTGTTTACTTATCATGGATACCAACAGTGTCCATACCATCTCCCTTTTCGGGGGAAGGGGTAAAGGTCTCGCACCCTCTTCCTCTAGGAGTGCTTCAGCCGTCGTCGCTGGGGTGATGTAAAAAGATGGAGTCGCCAACCTATTTTTCACAAAAAGGGCAAAAGAACATGTCTCAGCCTCGAGAGAACGGCATCAAAGACAAACTAATTCTTACAAAACCAATAGTTCAGAGGTTCGGGGGCTAAGTTACGGAATGGGAAGGTTTTAGGCACCCATCCCACCCTTTCGGTCTCTCATGGGCTTACGTGTTACTATTTTCCTTAATTTCTCTCTTAAGTGCATGTGCATGTATATATAAATGGAGATCATAATCGCCCAACTCATACCATGGAAAAGATAGAGTGAGGTCATCCATAGGAATGTTACTGAAATAATATTTAAAAAATACGATGTATGCGTTTATCGAGATATTGATCATTATGATGAAACGATAATATATGTTGGATAAAATGCCAAAAGGATCACAAATATATATATATATATATATATATATATATATATATACACACACACACACACACTAAAATAAGTTATTGATGAAAATGAGACAAATGAGAAAATGGAAAAATTGGACTCGAGTTTTAGCTCGAAACGCCAACGTAGCCTATAAAGTCCTCAAAGTCCATGTAGTTCGCATGAGACATAAGGATGGGATTTATCCCATAGATTCGAATGGGAATTTATTATATATGTATGTGTGGCAAATGTAATTTAGTTTTTAGAAATTGTGGCGGATAATCCCGTTGGAATTTATAAGTGTAACCCTCTTTTTCTTTATTTTTTTGTATAGAAAATGGAATATGTACAATATACCTAATAATGGATGAGGTATTAATTTGTATGAACTAAAGTGAAAACTAAATAAAGAATTGATGTAACTAATGCAAAAATAAATAATTTAAAGAGAGAGAATGATTTTTGGACCTTCTTTGGAGATTTGAGGCTTGATCTTGACTCTTGATGAGCTACCTTGAATGTTGAGATGAATGTTGGATGACAGAGAATGAGATTTTTCTAAATTAGGTATGAAAAGGATGGGAATGAAAGATGGAAAACAATTCTACATAAGGAAACTTCGCTGATTGCAAAAGAATGTCACTGCTATCACCGACATTGATGGATATGAGGTATGCCTTGGGAGTGAGGTCATGACCTCTATTTATAGTCTAAGTGGGGTGACGATCAGCCTAGCCCTAGCCCTTCCAATTGGTAGGTAACCCTAGTCACACTGCCAATAGGCAGGGAAATGGACCTACCAATCGCCAGTCTCGTGCAGAATTTCATAAAATGCAATTCGTTGATCCAAATCACACATGCGATATACCGTTAGAAATTTAATTAAGAGACCTTCAAAAGTACTTTCCGCTCTCGAGTTCGGGAGTTGACTTTGGGTCAAACGGGGGTCAAAAGCGCTCGTCAGTCCTTTGTACGGGAGATCGTCGAACAGAAATGGATCGCTCATCCAAACCATAAGTCAGAATTGCGCACTGGGTGGATCATTGGAGAGGTAATGTGACTTAATTAGACATTCCTCCAAAGATCTTCTATTGATTCGGAAAGTTGACTTTGGTAAATCGGGGCCCGAAAGCGCCCTGTGACCTTTCGAAGTGAAATGGGTCATTCGTTCATACCGTAAGATTGATTCATGCACAGGGTGGACTATTGGAAAGGGTGTTTAGTTACTCTAGAAGATTCATTCAGTCTCATTCGAGCTGAAAAGTGGACCTTGGTCAAATGGAGCCCGAGAGCGCCCGATGGCCTATGGATCAATTTTTAGGAGGAAAATGGATCGTTCGTCCGAACGGTAATTCCTTTTCATGCATGGGTTGAACTGTTGAAAATGGGTTTTAATGCACTTTTAAAAATTAAAGATCTTTCGCTCTGACGTTGAAGTTGAATGGGGTCAAATCGGTGACCTAGAAAATCCTGGTGGCCTCCAAATTGATTTTTTATACCAATTCACGTACGGGGCAGACCGTTGGAAAGGGTATTCAGATCCCTTCAAAGATTCATTGATTTTTCACTCTAACGATCACTACAAAAAAAGTACTTTTTAAGACAGAGGGTTTTAAGACGGCAAAAAATTGGGTCTCTAAAACTTACCTTTTGAGACAGGTAAAAATAGTCGTCTTGAAAACTATTAATTTTTAAGAAGGATAATTTTATATGTCTCAAAAGGGAATACTTAAAAGACAACATACTAGATGCCGTCTCAAAAAGTATACTTTATGAGATGGCCTAATGTAATTTGGATTCCCTCCTTAATGGATTTTCAGTCCCCGGTTCTTTCCATTAGCCTAAACCTAAGGGGAAAAAAAGGAAAATAAAAACCCACCCCTGTCAGTTCTTTTCTTCACCGCTCAACATTTTGGACATTCAGCTCGGTCATATGTCGACATGCCTCTCAAGACCTAGCCCTATCCGCCCTAGACTTATCTCTCACCTCCCTAGCGCTCACCATATCTCAAGCCAAAGGCTAAGTGGACAAGATCGGGTAAGTAGTATTTTTTTTTTGACTATTGGTTTCAGCAATTTATTTTTAGATTTGTGTTTTATAGTTGGGATTTATCTTATTCTATTTGCATTCCAATCGTTGAAATCATTGATACATGGATTGTGTACACTTTTGTGACACAATTCCTTTAGTTTGTACATTTTTTCGTGTTTGTTCATTGAATGATTTCAATATGTGAAAAAAATCATTCGTGTTTTTAATTATTGTGTTACAATAACTATAATATAAACCAGTGATAAATTTTCACTCTTAATGGAAAATTATGTATCTATATAGTTATATGTTAAATATAAATATCATAGTTATGGTAATTGAGGATGTTGTTCCAGGAACCTACAGACTAGAGAACCTTGAATGGGAACCATTTTCCAATCCTTGGAATGCGGATCATCTAAAAAAGTATTACATATGATGTTGCAAGAGAGTGTGTAAATGTATCATCTTAGGAAGAGACCTCAGACCTTATAACATCATTAATTTGGTGAAATTATTAATGGGGATAACATCTTAGTTGATGACCACGGACCTTATAACATCATGATTTGGTGACAAGGTCTGAGGTCAGACATCATACTTGGACGACCTCAAACCCTTAACATCATTAATTTGGTGAAATTATTAATGGGGATAACATCTTAGTTGATGACCTCAGACCTTATAACATCATGATTTGGTGACAAGGTCTGAGGTCAGACATCATACTTGGAAGACCTCAGACCTTATAACATCATTAATTTGGTGAAACTATTAATGGGGATAACATTTTAGTTGATGACCTCAGACCTTATAACATCATAATTTGGTGACAAGGTCTAAGGTCAAACATCATACTTGGATGACCTCAGACCCTTAACATCATTAATTTAGTGAAATTATTTATGAGGATAACATCTTAGTTGATGCCCTCAGACCTTATAACATCATGATTTGGGGACAAGGTCTGAGGTCAGACATCATACTTGGATGACCTCAGACCCATCACATCATTAATTTGGTGAAATTATTAATGGGGATAACATCTTAGTTGATGACCTCAGACATTATAACATCATAATTTGGTGACAAGGTCTGAGGTCAGACATCATACTTGGATGACCTCAGACCCTTAACATCATTAATTTGGTGAAATTATTAATGGGGATAACATCTTAGTTGATGACCTCAGACCTTATAACATCATGATTTGGTGACAAGGTCTGAGGTCAAACACCATACTTGGATGACCTCAGACCCTTAACAACTTTAATTTGGTGAAATTATTTATGAGGATAACATCTTAGTTGATGACCTCAGACCTTATAACATCATGATTTGGTGATAAGGTCTGAGGTCAGACATCATACTTGGATGACCTCGGACCTTATAACATCATTAATTTGGTGAAACTATTAATGGGGATAACATCTTAGTTGATGACCTCAGAACTTATAACATCATGATTTGGTGATAAGATCTGAGGTCAGACATCATACTTGAATGACCTCAGACCCTTAACATCATTAATTTGGTGAAATTATTAATGGGGATAACATCATAGTTGATGACCTCAAACCTTATAACATTATGATTTGGTGACAAGGTCTGAGGTCAGACATCATACTTGGATGACCTCAGATCTTATAACATCATTAATTTGGTGAAATTATTTATGAGGATAACATCTTAGTTGATGACCTCAGACCTTATAACATCATGATTTCGTGACAAGGTCTAAGGTCAGACATCATACTTGGATGACCTCAGACCCTTAACATCATTAATTTGGTGAAATTATTAATGGGGAAAACATCTTAGTTGGTGACCTCAGACCTTATAACATCATGATTTGGTGAAAGGGTCTGAGGTCAAACATCATACTTGGATGACCTCAGACCTTATAACATCATTAATTTGGTGAAATTATTAATGGCGATAACATCTTAGTTGATGACCTCAGACCTTATAACATCATGATTTGGTGACAAGGTATGAGGTCAGACATCATACTTGGATGACCTCAGACCTTATAACATCATTAATTTAGTGAAACTATTAATGGGGATAACATCTTAGTTGATGACCTCAGACCTTATAACATCATAATTTGTTGACAAGTTCTGAGGTCAGACATCATACTTGGATAACCTCAGACCTTATAACATCATTAATTTGGTGAAATTATTAATGGGGATAACATCTTAGTTGATGGCCTCAGACCTTATAACATCATGATTTGGTGATAAGGTCTGAGGTCGACATCATACTTGGATGACCTCAGACCCTTAACATCATTAATTTGGTGAAATTATTAATGGGGATAACATCTTAGTTGATGACCTCAGACCTTATAACATCATGATTTGGTGATAAGGTCTGAGGTCAGACATAATACTTGGATGACCTCAGACCCTTAACAACATTAATTTGGTAAAATTGTTTATGAGGATAACATCTTAGTTGATGACCTCAGACCTTATAACATCATGATTTGGTGATAAGGTTTGAGGTCTGACATCATACTTGGATGACCTCCGACCCTTAATATCATTAATTTGGTGAAATTATTTATGAGGATAACATCTTAGTTTATGACCTCAAACCTTATAACATTATGATTTGGTGACAAGGTTTGAGGTCAGACATCATACTTGGATGACCTCAGACCCTTAACATCATTAGTTTGGTGAAAATTATTACATGGCAAAGAAAACCATCTAACAAACAATTCAGGAATAGAAGAAATAAGAGCCCTCCTCAGAGGTTGACAGGTTAAGTTACAAATGGCAAAAATATAAAGTAACATTGTCCATCAGAGGTTACAGTTCAAATACATAGTGAAAAAATACAAAAGCTTCACAAAAATAGCCTAAAGGTTTGCCGGGACAGTGTTGGCATCCTCAGCCTGATTCCCTTGGCCGACATTGGTCACCTCAGCCCCATCATCTCTGGGGTTGGCTCCCTCAGTTTCTGTAACATCCAGTGGCGCCGTCTCTGCAGGGGTAGCGTCTTCCTCTTCAACCTCTTGAAGGGCTTGGGCAAATTGAGGGTTAGCAAAACCCAGACCTATGAAGTCAGAGGCTTTCAAGCTCCCTGACTCCTTATCCTTAGCAGCCACGCATTTGTCAGTAGCCTTAATACCTCTTTTGAGGTACTCAAAGCCGAAGCTGATGAATTCATCAGAGACTTTATAATCGGCCAGAATCCCCTCAGAAGCATCCTCAAGGGCTGCCTTCACTGCAGCGTCAACCTTCTGCTGAAAAATGTCATCCTTGGCCTTCAGAGCAATGGTGTTGTCCTTTTTAAGCTTGGAGATCTCTTTCTCCAACTCCTTAACCTTCTTATCAGACCCCTCAAAGGCATACTTCAGACGGTCTACCTCTGCATTCAGAGAGATTTGTAACTTCTCAGCCTCTTGGCCTTTCTGGATGAGGGGCAACTTCTTCAGAGTCCAGTTGGCAAGATGATGTATAGCAATGAGGCCCTGCAAATCATGTGGTGCATATAAGTTGAAATTCAAAGAAGAGGTTACACTTCGAAGATAAACTGAAATCCGAAGTCATACCTGAATAAACCTGTGAAGGCCAAACTCAACCAGCAGAGGGGTGTCCATGGATCGACAAAAGCGTTTATCAACGTCGGTCATAGCAGAGCCGATGGAATCCAACGCCTGCAAACCGTGGCCTAGGATGCTATCATTAATTTTCAGTTGCTCTATATGAGTAGCCAATGCATCCTCAGAAGAAATAGGGATGGCACGATCCCAACCTTTCTTCTTCTGCCTCTGATCCTCAGGGGCAGGATCGGCAACCTTTCTCTTCTTGGTGGCCTCAGCCCTCGAGGTTGAAGGAGGGGGAGGAGGAGCATTCAGACCTGCTTTTTTAACGAGATTCATTGAACTTGGTTCTGCCATCTCCCACAACTCGTCAGATATTCCCTTCGGACACTCTATAAGATAGAAAGATCTGAGTTAGAGAGTCATACATACATAAATTCAGAAGTATAACTTATAAAAATAAAAAGCACTTACGAAGCTCTGTCAGAGGGCTTCCCCCCATGACCGGTCTCAGAGAGATAGTAGAGGGTCATCAGGTGTTCGAACTTGACAAGAAGACCATGCTCTCCCTGATCCTGAAGGTCTTTGACCTTCTAAAGATTATTTAGGTTTAGCCCAGGGTCGGTCCTGGTAGCCATTGTTACCTTTCCCCATCTCAGGGGTATCCTCGTCTCTAATGAGGAAGAGGGGGCACTTAGACCAAATTCCCATGGACCTGATGCAAAGAAGTAGCGTGGCTTTCAGTTATGGTTAGAGGTTTGGGTGATCTGCAAAATCTTTTTATTTGACTTCTGATCAAAGAAATGATAATAACTTGGATGACTCCTGGAAGACGAAGGGACATAACACCCCGTGAAGACTTGGACTGGAAGGTCTGAGTGATGGACAACCTTCCATAGTACAATGGCTCCAATTATCACCCTCCAAGCATTGGGTGACAACTGGGAAGGAGCCAAGTTAATGTAAGCCAATATAGCCCTGATGATAGGATGGATGGGCAAACGAAATCCTAACTTAAACATCTGCTCATATAGGCCGATCTCACCATCTCGGCCATCATAAGTCATCTCTTCCCTCAGAGGTCTCCTGAGTTTTATAGAGGGACTTATGAAATATAGATGTCTGAAGGCCAGAAGGTCGACCTCACTAACTGTACTCTTAATCTCAGCCGCCTTAGAGGTGTCAACGTCACTCTCAACACCATCATCGTCACCTGGCTCAACTTTAGCCCGAGTAGATGATGGGGCACCACCTGGAAACCTCTGAGCGAACTCTGCCCCTATGACTGCCGATAGAGGAATGTCTTCAAGAATAGGTGGAACAACCACACTTGGTCTAATAATCTCAACCTTTGAGGAAGAGGTTGATGTTCTTGAACTTTTGTGAGACGAAGCCCATCTGGAAACCTCTGCCTAATCAGGGACTTGATCTTGTTGATTTGTGAAGTCCATGGCCTCTTGGAAGGAGTCCACAGATATAGGGTCTGAGGTTGATGACTCAGACTCCGAAATTGGAGAGGGTTCAGCAGGAACATCTGCTTCATTAGCTGGTTCAGTTGGTTCAGGGTATATGACCTTTATAGGTGGTGGAAAGATAGGTCTGAGGGGGAATTCCTTGGCCCTACGAGCTTCCACTTGCGCTCTTTCTATTTGTCTAATTTTATCTAAGGTCTTCTCCCTAAGAGAGGGGAACTCATCTAAGAGTTGGTAAAGGGGTCTGGGCATATGAGGCAAACGCTAGACTTACAAACTATCCTAAATTACAAACAAGATTGGCAAATTGAATTAAAGATCAAGTTGTTAAACTTTGAACAAAAACAACGAAGAACAATTAAGAACAGTTAGCCGAAAAAACTAATAGTGTCACCGAAAACCTCTTAAGGCTCACCGAAAAATGCAAAATCAAGAACAAAGGCAGAAAAATGAAGAAGAATGGATGGCAAGGGGTACCTGAAGAAAGGTGATGAGAATCAAGGAAGGAATCCCAAGGAATGATCACTCAAACGCACTTCAAATCAGAGCTCTTCTAGAGAGAGAGTTGCAGAAATGACCAAATTCAGAGAAGGAGAGAAATTAGGAAGAAAGATAAGAAAATGGGGTTTAAACCCTTAAGTATGAGTGCACGCATCCCAAGGCCCATCATTGCCTTGGGATCCCAAAAGACAACCAACATCATCAAGCCTGTCAGGCACGCTATCCACTTCAGTAACTGGCAAGTGTCAAAAAAGGAATATTGGTACAAAGCACAAGGACATCGGAGTTGTAGACCCCATAGTCACCTGCTCTCTCATATAACTAAGGGCTAGGGGGTGATTGATATGCCCTGAATGTACCCCCTCGGCTCAGAGATATCAACCTCAGCCATGAAGTTGGCCGATGTTAGAGGGTCATTGGATTCATCACTAATAGTCTCGTCCAAGGAAAGGTCGGCCACGGACGATGTTGCTAGTTACCTCGGCAGGTGAGGTCATTATGATCTAGGGGCGGTTATCCACCTGATCTTCGAAGAATTGTAACCTCGGCTCGAAAGATGAAGAGGTTGCCATCCCATCATCAACGTCGATCTCGGTTAGGGATCGTCCGACGTTCCTGCTTTGCCACCACTACCTCGGCCCAGGCAGATGTCATAGCTCAACATGTCTTACCTCGTCCCTCCCACTGAACCAAGGTCACCACCTCGTCCTCTTCCAGACTGAGGTTGGTATCATTCATGGATGGCCGAGTTCTTATCAGCGTATGCATTTATGGGAACACGTGTGCACAATCAGTTATAACCGAATCATTCCCCCCGCATGAGGGAATTTTGAGGTCATCATTATCTACATGATATTAGCCAGGTGTCATTCTCATAGTGGTTCGATCCTCATGCACATACTCATTTCATGCTTGGGGGGTACACTACACCCCCCAGGCACTATATATAGAGGTCGTCCTCTACCTTGAAAAGGATCCAAAACCAGCAACCCTAGTTGAAACTCTGTCTAAATACACAGTAGAGAGAGAAAGCATGGGAGATTGTATCTATGGCCATTAGATCCCTCATACAGCGATACACATCATACACTTGCACAGTGGACGTAGGCCTAATTACCCGAACCACTTATATTCCGGTGTGAATCCTCTTCTCCTCACCTCCCTCTATTATATGTGTATGTACCCTTATGCTGCCATTGTTAACACTGAATTGAGCTTACAAACACCTTGAAGGGTGGTGTTGTTTCCAGCATCATCAATTATGAATGCACAATTTCATAATATAAATGGTGTCGTACTCTCTTGAGATTCAACATTACCCCTCAACGATAATGCGCATCATAATGTATGAATTTTAATCTTAATCAAGCTACACAACTAGTCTAGAGATAACTTCACCTCAAATCTACACATTTTCCCCACTCGCGTATCTACTTTATCCAAAACGTAATCATTTAAATCTCATCTTAAATGATTATATAACAATTCATTACTTAATTACTTTTACTAGTTATTATCATAACATCTTACATATTATCTTCAAGTCTGTATAATATCAGTATAACTATTATACGAGATAAATCATCGCTACCAAGTACACATACATAACATCCATAATATATGTACACTAACCATCCCTAGTAGCTTTAACTCAATGGATTCAGTCTCTATAATGCTATCATCTTCCAGGGAGAACACACATCGACCTGGGAAATCGGGATGGAATCTGACACTGACACAAAATCCAAATCAAAACGTATGGGAAGCGATCATAGTTCCTCACTGGAAATAAGACGAATCACACCCAAGACATCTTACTCCTGATAAATGCCACACAATAAATAAATGGACGCTATGACCTGAGGACTATACGCAACCTGCTCCTCGAGCCAGCGGCCTCTCCCACATTACACAACTTCCCATGATAGCACTAGACGGATATGTCCACACGATAGATATATATATTATACCTATAAGATATAGATACACATCAAATATACAAACCATATCATATATGAATGTACATATTCATAATCCCGGCTACATGTAAATACACACCTTACACTAGACGATAATCCATAGAATTATTCTTCATTCATTTTATGATTCAATCGATCGCTTGAACCTTTATCATCAATTAACATATGATTTATCATCAATTTTAACATAATTAAGGGTACACGACCTCTTTCTCATTGGCCCGTATTCATCCTTAAAATAATCCATATCACTAGGAGTATTCTCAAATAAAATCGGCATAATAAACTTCCGAATATGACTTCACACTCATCTCAATGTGTCCCCAACATCACCCCATATCACATACCCCCAATTTATCTCATAAATGTGTTTATCGCATCATATTAGAAGGTTACTAAGCACTAAACCCAATTGGAGAGGAGTAGAACAAATTCAGAAAACCACTCTAAAACAGCAAGATTTCCGAATCGATTTGCACTAGGCCGAATTGATTCACCCCTACAACGAATCGATTCGCCAGACCGCAAATCAATTCGGTCAAAGGGACCTGATACTTATTCATAATACGAATTGATTCACATTAGTTCTAATCGATTCGTGTCCAAGACCTGATACTCCCGTCTTACATCGAATCGATTCGCTAGGGAGCGAATCGATTCGGGTCTGTAGAATTTCAAAGTTCTCCCACTTTCTGCATAACCCATGAAAAATTTACCCCAAAAATCCAACTCTTCTCCATCATCTTCCCAATTAACCATGGTTTCAAACATCATAAGTCTACCCATCTATGAATCCCAACCATTTTCATTAACAAACCCCCATACACCACATCAAATACAAGATTTATTCAACAATTCTAGGGTTTAATCATAAATTCTCAAAATCTACTAATTCACCAACAAATTATGAAATAGTTCACGCAAATAGATCATTTATCAAATTTAATCACTTTCCTCAAAGATGTAAAGTCCAAATCTTCCTCAAAGTTGCGGATTTCACCGGAAATTTCCTAAGATCCAAGGTTTTCTCCTATTTCTCTTCTTCCCTTTTCACTCTCACAATATGGGTTTCTCACATGAGATTAGCCTATGCCTCATACGAGTCTAATAACCCTTATCTCACTAAAACCCAACTTTTAATAACAATACACACTTAAAATGACTCGTATGCCTCAATTTGAGTCAAACTAGCCAAAAAGACCCCAGAACCCAAATAAAAACCCCGGACAGTCATTTTGACTTTCTTAGCCCTTTCGAGATCAACCGCGCACTCCAATTTATTATTTGAGACTCCAAAAATAAAATCATCTCCCAAACTCATATAACTTACTCAAATATTCCCCGATTGAGAAATAACTAATTCCTGCCGTTAATACACACATACGACGTAATAGCATGCAACATGATTATATTTACCATATCACACTAGAAAATGTACAATTCACATAAATATTAATTATTCTACCCAAATTAATATTCATGTTAAATTCTCATTTTATTTCTCAATTATATTAAATAACACACGCACTAGATAATTTAACATTAAAAAAATGCTCAAAAGTAAGGTTATTACAAGACTCTTGGTCATTTTACCTTCTAAATAGGATTCATAGACTAGTCATTTGAAACGAGTCTTTGAATTCATTTTAGATTGATATGATCTAAGTGTAAGTGCCAAAGATATGTTCGGTTCAACGTAGAAGTTTTCTTTCTCTTTAGGTTATTTCCGTTTGAGTTATTCAATTAAGTATTTAGCAGTAATGGTGAGACATGATTTATAACGTACAAATCATTTCCCATTGCACCAAAATAGATAAAAGATTTTACATTTTTTTATGCAAAGATCATTATTAAAATAAATCGAATATAAACATTTCTCCTTCATTGAGTTCTCTTGTTACCTAGAACCTCTGCAAAGAATTGCAGACATGATTAGTGGTTCACTAATCTACACTACATGTTTCGATAGATTGGACCAAAAAATATGTCTCAATGCTAAGGAGAAATTACTATTTTCGCTCCTTTCTTTAGTTAAATAAAATGCACACTTCTTCATCCATTGTCCTGATTATTTGCAAATATAACACTTGCCTTTCAGTGGTTTCCCTGCTGCCCGAGGTTTAACAACTATTTTAACCATGACAGGTTTTACTCGGGACCCCTAGTAAATGTAACCACACATTGTTGTCCCCAAAACCGCCCCAAAAGATTTTTTAGGATGGATAAATATCTTTTAGGGATTTTTTTACCATTCCTAAAGATGAGTTTTTTTGTAATGAATTATTATTATTATTATTATTATTATTATTATTATTATTATTATTATTATTATTATTATTATTATTATTATTATTATTATTTAGGGCAAAAGAAGATGGAGGCCTCTCTCATCAATTGGAACAACACCATTTTTCTTGATGATTTTCTCTGCAACCTGGAATTCTTTAAGAAGTTAGCCAAGAAATAATCACATTTATTCTTAAAATACACTACACCAAAAAGGCCAAATTGGCACCCTTTAGCCGGCCAGACTTGTCACGGTCATTGACCGTGACAAAAAAAACACGCGTTTTTTGTCACAGTCAATGACCGTGACAAGTCCATGACAAATTATTGTCACGGTCATTGATCGTGACAATTCTTATAATATTATCACGGTCAAAGACCGTGACATGTCCGTGACAAGTTTAGCAGCAAATAACTCTTTTCCCTCCTTTTTTTCTCACCGCTTTGTTTCCCTCCACTTTCTTTCTCTCTCTACGTGCTGCTCTCTCTCTCTCTCTCTCCCATTTGTATATATATATGGGGGTGTGTGTGTGTGTGTCTGTGTGTGTGTGGTGGGTGAGGGATGGGGGCTGGGGGGTGGGAAGGGGAGGGGAGGGGGTGTATGTGGGTGTGCATGTGTGTGTGGTGGGGGTGGGGGCTGTATGGGGGGGGGGGGGGGGGCAGGGGGCTACGTGTGTGTGTGTGTGTGTGTGTATGTGCGTGTGTGTGTATATGTGTGTGTAGTGTGCGTGTTTGTGCATATGTGCGGAAGGGGGAAATGATGCAGGGTGGGTCTACGTGCATGTGTGTGTGTGTGTGCGTGGGGGTGGGGAGGGGGTGAGGGGGTGGGGGTGGGGCAAGGGGAAATGGGGAGGGGTGGGGCTTGTTAATTTTTTTATTAAATTTTGATTGGTTTATTAGATATTTTCCCTCATATGCAAGTAGTGTCCCTTGTAAACGAATTGATTGATTATTAATGTTTTTAGTAAATTAATATATGAAAGTAGGATTGCCCCTCATTGTAAATTAGTAAATTAATAATTGTATACTCTAATAATTAGTTTAATGGATGAAAAGAATTAATTGAGTAGATGACTTAGAAGGAGTATGGGATACACATTTTTTATTGCCATTGCGATTGGATTATAGTGGATCGATGTTGGGTTGGTTAATTTTAAAAGTGGCATGACAACTGGATTATTGTCCACATGGGGGTGGGATTTTTCAACTTTTTTTTGAAAATTACTTTTTATAACGAACAATACATATATACTTGAAATTACATATAGTGAGCATAGATACTAGCCTTCTAGTTCTTATGCGTGTGCATTTAATAGCCCTTAGACCCGTTCGAGAGTCATTAACCCTGTAATGAAATCTCTCGAATTGTCCCGTTTGGATAGTTTGGGACTGCATAATTTATGTATAATAATATTCTTAGTGGTTTAAAGTTGTTACTTTTGGAGGAAGTTTTGCAGTCGTATCCTAATGTTCTCTGGGTACATACTAAATTGGCAAGTGTGACTGTTATTTCAATTGATCAATTGAAATAACACTCACACTTGCCAATCTACGTCATGTACTTGGAGAACTACGGGGATATACTGCCTAATTTTTCTCAAATCGTAACAATGTGCATGAGCTATTAAGTATATTACAGAAATATGCGGTCTTGAATGGTATAGGACCACTCACCTTTTAGAGGAGATAGAGGAAATAGGAATTTCTATTATAAATTGAATTTAAATTTGAAATTTAAGAATCGAAGACATAATTAAATAAAACATACTATAGATCTAAGTTTTGTGTATACTAATCCATGAATATACGCTTCTTACCTTTAATAGGTGATTAGTTGTGGTAGCTGTGATGGGATATCCGAAATACAAAGAGTGGATGGGTGAGAGAAATAGAATGGAGGATGTATTTCGCAGAGGTGCTAATGAATTTGTGAAATACGCAAAGAGATGTCATAATGATGACGAGTTTCCGTGTCCGTGTGCTAGGTGTAAGAATGGTAAGGTGTTTGAGTGGAAAACACTTGAACTACATTTGTTAAGATCAGGTATACAAGATAGTTATCGATTTTGGAGTTTTCACAGTGAATTAAAAGTTCCTTTTGTCCCCGAAAAACCTTCACAACAACCTTCAACAAGTAGTATAGATGTAGAAGGGTACGACGTAGATCATAATATGTTAGAGGATTTAGTTGATGATGCGTACGGATTTTATGAAGCAGAGGAGGATGAGGTTACTGATGATGTACAAGGTTCAAGTGTTCGTGAAGATATCATGATAAACCTTGAAGATGACTACCAAAGTTTAAAATTTAATGCGACCCAACCGTTATACTCTAGCTGTGAGAAAGATCAAACAACTTTACATGCCATAGTTGGTCTGCTCAATTTGAAGACGCAGTAAGGTTTGTCTGGAAATAGCGTGACAGGAATTCTGAAATGGCTGAAGGGGTTACTACCCAAGGAGAATATGCTTCCAAATAGCTATCCTATTATGAAAAATATTTTGAAAGGTTTGAGAATGAAGTATAAATCGATTCATGCTTGTATGTATGACTGCACACTATACCAAAAGGATTATGAAAATCTCGATCGCTGTTCGGTATGCGATGAACCTATATATGTCCAATCTACTAGTAAGGAAGGTGTAGAAGGGTGTCTACCTATAAAAAAGTAAAATTATAATTTTATTAAAAATACTGAGAAGAAACCCAGGGTCCCGACAGAAACTCATATTGAGGAGGAGCCACCCCAGGGCCCCGACAGAAACGCATAATTGAGAAGGAACCACCCCAGGGTCCTGACAGAAACTCATATTCAGCAGGAACCCCTAGCGCCGTTGCAAGTGTCAGCGCCGCTGCAAGGGTCAGCACCGCTGAAAGGGTCAGCGCTACTGCAAGCGTTAGCGCCGCTACAGCAATAACATTCGAGAGGTGCCAGCGAGGGTCACCGCAGAAGTCCAAGATTGAGAAGTGCCATTGCAAGAGTCAGTGCCGCTGCAAGGGTCAGCACCACTGCAGGGGTCAGCGCCACTGCAAGGGTCACTGCAGTAATGACATTCGAGAGGTGCCTCGTAAGGCTTACCACAGAAATATAAGATTGAGAAGTGCCAATGCAGGGGTCAGCGCCACTGCAAGGTCACCGCAGTAATGACATTCGAGAGGGTCAGCGCCACTGCAAGGGTCACTGCAGAAATGTTATTTGAGAAGTTCCATTATAAGGGTTTCGACAGAAACTCATATTGAGAAGGAACCCACCCAGAGTGGCCAGGATGAGGGAGTAGCTACCACGAGAAACTCCTCATCATGAGACGTCAGTCTTTAAATGAACAACAGTATTAACACTTTACTTTCTTGTACAGGTTGCCTAGTTGAGCAAGCAGGGATCAAGCAGGCTAGTTGGGACCTCCCGGGAGTTTTGGCTTGGCGGCTGAGGGACAAGGTATGTTGAGCAAGCTCAACCACTTAGCACTTTAGGATTGAGAGAATACTAGTAGGAGACCTTAGGGTCACCCAGTCCTCACACACCTCACACTTAGTCACAAGTGAAGTGAGCAGCCAAAGGGCTGGCTGCTCACAAGAAAAGAACTTTTTATAAAATGATTTTAGAGGAGAGGGTCCTCTAAACCCCTCTCAAGAAAAATGATTTTAGAAGGGGGTCCTCGAGACCCCCCTCAAGCTTGCAAATATTTTAGAGGGGGTGGTCCTCGAGACCCCCCCTCAAGTTTACAAAGTTTGTATCAAAGTTACCGTTTCAAAAGATATTTAGCAAATCAGATATTTTGTCTCCATTAGAAGACATATTTTCTTTTTAACTTTGGTCGGCGCCAGGGGGAATCTGCCAGAGGGGACAGGCAGACTTTCCTACAGGTAGGGATAAATAGTACACTGCAGACTTTGTCCCTCACCAACCCTCTATGTTTTGGATTCAAAAGTGCCAACCCAGCCTTAGTGCCCAAGTATAAATAGGACCCCTGGGCAAGGTCATAGATATAATATAAAAAAACTCAATAGCAAAGTCACTCTGTCAAAATCACACCAGAACCTCTCTAGTATTCTCTCCCTGCTCTATCTAAGTGCTAAGTGCCTTGTTCTTTCACTCCCCACTGACAGCCATCACTCTCAGGGGCTCCTCTTGAGAAAATTACTATTATTGTTGTGGAAGTTCATCTTCTTGCAGGGAGGGAGTTCCAGCTTGAGCTCTATTTTTACCAAAAGGAGAAGGTCTCATCAGAAGCTGCTACAGAAGTTCTTGAGAACGTTGCAGACAGCGTCCATTGGAGTGGGTCACGCCTCACCCTTTCCAGTTATTCATAGACCCCAGTCTCACTACCCTCCTACATTTGGAGACTCCGCTGGGGAGGTATCCTCATTTCCATGGACAAAGAAGGTTTTAATGTTTCTAAGCAGCTAGTGTTTGAGGACATTCCATCTGGGAATGGAGCCCAACGAGACTAGGCCACTCTGGTGGATGTGGTGGTGACCGGAGCAAAGGTACCTGCTCTTCCGGTAGGGCAGGCCAGCTCACCGGTAGCAGCTCCGGTGGAAGAGGCATTTGAGTATTTTTTTTTTAGACTCGGCATGTTTGGATCAAGATTGTGTAACACCAGCAGCAACCCCCCTAGAGGGACAGTCGTTCCGGCAGAAGTATCTCAGCCTCAAAGCACGGCGCTGGAGCAAGTTGTGACAATCATCAAGTTCACTGGCAGAACCCTCGGAACCCTAAGTGTTTGGCGAGGAATTCGGTATGATCGAGGAACTCCTCTCGCTGAATGATAGCGATGAGGAACCCTTAAGAAAATAACCCATGGTAGTAGGAGCTAACGACGAGGGACCGTCGGTAGTGGGTCCCATAGTAGAAATCCCAAAAGATAGAAAACCTCTAACTAGCGAGGGGGTCGCGATGAACTCACTGGAAAGGGGTTCGCGAGGAACCCGCGGCCAGCAGCACACCCCCATAGTACCAACAGTCGCTGACACACACCCCGCCGCCAAGAAGGGAGTGGAAGTGGCGACCCCTGTAGAAATAACAAATCACTAAAAACCCAGGGGCGAGGATCCCTGGGTACCTCTCATCGTCAATAAAGTGTCCATGGCAGTAGAAACATACTCTCCATGACGCCAACAATGGGCTAGACACCTTGGGTCGTGGAACCCTCGACGTGATAAGAGGTCGAGACCCCCCCCACTAGAAACAAATAGCAAATCGCTGATCTCCCCAAACGCAACACGACCAGTCAAAAAATTGTCAACATCACAAAGGGTCGAGACAACCTTGGTCGAGGAACCCTTGACATGACAAGATAACGAGAAACTCCCTTGCAGTGACGAGGGACCCGTAGACGCGAGGCCAGGTCGCGATACCCCCGGCCACTGACGAGAGGCTACCATACTGTCATAGGCCGAGACCCTTGTTCCTGAAAAATTCAAAGGCATCGAGACACCATCGCCCAAAGCAACTAGGGCTTTCGAAGAATCCAATGTAACTGGCGAGGGATCCTCGGACGTAGGGTCGCCTCGCAGCAAACCACGGGTCGAGAACCCCCTTCTTCAAAATAAATCATGGGCGTCGAGACATCTAAGGTCGAGATACCCCCGTTAGCGCCAACACATTCCGAAACACCCAAAGTTGAGATACCCCCGTCAGCGCCAACATATGCCGAGAAACCCAAGGTCAAGATACCACAAGACGCCAACAATGGATTGGGCGAGGGACCCTCGACGATAGGACATGAGGAACCCCTAATGGAACTCGCAATCGCCAAGACACCCCCAACCATAGACTGACTAGGCGTAGTATTCCCCATATTTACACCAGCGCACGAGGATCCGCTGCCAACGCTGTGATATGTCAAGATACCTATAGAGGAGAAATCATTACGCGAGGAACCTCTAGAAAAACCCGTCACGGGCGAGAGACCCTCATGTGCAGAAATAGCAGGCGGGGAACCCTGGGATGTGGACTCCGAGCGCGCGAGGTCTTGAATGGGGCGAGAGACCCTCGCCTCCTATCTCGCGGTGAGCCCCTATCTCGACAAGGAGACGAGACACCCCCAGCCGCCTCTACCTTATTCGGCGAGGAACCCCATGTTTGGCGCAAAGCGCGAGGAACCAACACCAATTTCAACAGATGTCGAGACCCCCCCTTTCAACATAATAGGGGTCGAGACACCCTCACTCAAAACCCCAAGTTCCAATGACGCTTCCGGCAAGGAGCCCATAATACAAAAGGGGTCTTGCGGAAAATTTTCAGCAAATAACACATGTCGCGAAGAAACTCCAGGAGCATCAACATCTGTGTCGCCACGCAAGAAATCACCAGTCGACGTCGAGACCCCCTTCTAGATGACGTCGAGACCCCTAGCTTCTGACGAGGGACCTATAGACACGATGACAGATCGCGAGACTCCCAGCCGCTGACGAGAGACCACCATGCTGTCACAGGTCGAGATGCCCCTAGTTGTCAACAAAAGTTCGGTCGAGGAACCCGAGGCCAATAGGGGTCTGAATGAATTTGTACCTCGCAAAGCCATACGTTGGCTGGCAGTTGAAGAATCAGCGGCTAAAGAACCCTTGCTTGCTAGAGAGATTTTCGAGAAACCCTTGCGCAAAAATCCCAAATTATTGGATATGGATACCGCCAGTGAGGAACTCGTGGGAAAACAAGGGGGTAACATAATTTTTTACCAGGAACCCACATACCCCAAACCTCCAAGGGAAATCGTGCCCATTACTTGAATGGTGCACGAGGAACCCGATTTAAAATAATTCTCTTTGGCAGGATGAGAAGAGTGTATGGGTCGTGAGGAACCCTCGTTAGTTAGACAAGATAATGAGGAACCTCCGCCCTTATCGAAATCAGATGGTGAGGAACCATCTATAATTAAAAGAGAAAAAAAAATGGGTGAGGAATTTATAGTTGGCGAAGAAACCACTAACAGGGTGGGCCGCGAGGGAACCTTGGTCGTTAGCGTTCGATGACATAGTACCCACAGTCGGTGAGGAACCATTAGGAGTATTAGCCATCGACGAGAAACCCCTCGAAGTCAAATTGGCAGTAGAGGAACACACCGTTACCAGAGCCTCTGACGAGGAATTTTTTCTAGCAAACCTCAAAAATGAGGAACCCGTCGCCACAGTCGCTTCAGACGAGGAACCCACCTCGACTAATAGTGGTCGCGAGGAACCCTAGATGGTTGAGGATCCTATCACGGTCGAGACAGCAGGCAAGGAACCCATTGGGGTCAAAGTGACAGATGAGATACCCCTCAAATGAGAAGCCTCAAATGAGGGGCTCGCGGCTGTGAAAACTTCCAGCGAGGAACCCCTTGGTTCCAAAATTTTGATCGAGGAACCCTCTGGCGGCAGCAAGGCTTGAGAGGAACCCGCTGTTGATAGCAGTGCTTGCGAGAAACCCTCTGTTGACAGAGGCATTTGCAAGGAGACCTCAGAAGCGTAGTGTCATAAAGTTACAAGGAACCCCCAATGGGTAATAGCCCTCGCGATGAACTCTCAAATACACAAACTACAGATGAGGAGCCTAGAAGCGAGGAGCCCCCCTCAATAACCTATGGGTGCGAGGAACCCACAATAAACTCAGCTCCAAGAAAGGGACTTTCAAGCGAGGAACCCTCCTCCAGGGCAGGCAATGACGAGGAACCCATATAGGTCCTCGCCTAAAAAATTCAACCCGTCATAAGCGGACATCCTCACCACTACAACTGAAGAGGTACTATGCCTAACTCCTGCCCAATTTCATTTTTCTTAAAAAAAAACTTGAATAGCCTTCTCTAGTTTTATGAGTACACTTCTTGTAAGAAATATAAACTCTGACCGCAATAAATAAAAGTAATACCCATTATTTTTTGCACTAGAAATTTTGTGCATGACTCATTTACCTACATTATGCAGTGGGTACACCGGATTTATGCGTTCTTTTCTTAAAAGAAGGGCAGAACCTCTGATAGATTAGAAGAGGGGCCATGATATAAGGAACTTTCCTCATCATACTTGGGGAGATATCCAACCCAAAAGTAAAAGTATAGTGAGTAAAGTCCCTAAGACCCGACGGGACCAGCATAGAGGTTATCCTCCTAGTAATAATAATAATAATAAAAAATTCACTAAGTTTCTTTATTATTCAATATAGATTTATAGCCTAGAGAACAAGTCTTAACCTCTGTTCTCAAGAAAAATTTACTTGACCAGTTTTCAGAAAATAGGGAGAAGCGGGTCTACCCCTCCCTAAGAAAAGTTTGGAACAAGCACCCTTGCAGACGAAGGGAAATTTCCAGTATAAAGAAATAATTATTTCTTTACTTAGGATATATGCGAAATTTTATTCAAAGTTTGTGGGAAGGAGAAGTACTAACCCCATCTCCTAGCTACTCCCTAAGAAATGAATGTATATAACAAAATACCCCATAATCACACGGGGGTGCGCTAAAAAGTACCCCACAGGCACATGGGGCTGTGCTAAAATTTTTAACTACCTCAGCTCATATGCACGTACCCCGCAGTTAGAGAGGTAGCTTGAAATTTTTTAACTTGCTCAATTATATGCAAGTACCCCGCAGCTAGAGGGGCCACTTCCAAATTTCAACTTGCTCAGTTATATACAAGTACCCCACAGTTAAAGGGGCAGCTTCAAAATTTTAAACTTGCTCAGCTATATGCAAGTACCCCGCAGTTAGAGGAGCAGCGTCCAAATTTTAACTTGCTCAGTTATATGCAAGTACCTCGCAGTTAGAGGGGCAGTTTCAAAATTTTAACTTGCTCATCTCATATGCAAATACCCCACAGTTAGAAATAGGAAGTTCAATCTTGAGGTTCACACATAAAAAAGAGCAACTCAAAGTATTGAGCAAATGCAATTATACAAATAAGGTACAACAGTTTGGTACCTAAGGCTCCAAGGGCATAGGAGCACTCACAGTCTTGAGCAACTGCCAAGTATAAATGTAAGGTGCGACAGTTTAGCACCTAAGGCTCCAAGGGCACCGGAGTGCTCACAGTCTTGAGCAACTTCCAAGTATAAATATAAGGTGCAACTGTTTAGTACCTAAGGATCCAAGGGCATCGGAGCGCTCACAACATTGAGAAATTGCCAAGTATAAGTATATGTGCGACAGTTTAGCACCTAAGGCTCCAAGGACACCGGAGCACTCGCAGTCTTGAGCAAGTGTCAAGTATAAATATAAGGTGCGACAGTTTAGTGCCTAAGGCTCCAAGGGCACCGGAGCGCTCACAGTCTTGAGCAAGTGCTAAGTATAAACATAAGGTGCTCCAGATGAGAACCTAAGGCTCCAAGGGCACCGGAGTGCTCACAGTTTTGAGTAACTGCCAAGTGTAAATATAAGGTACGACAGTTTAGCACCTAAGGCTCCAAGGGCACCGGAGCGCTCACAGTTTTGAGTAACTGCCAAGTATAAATATAAGGTACAAATATTTAGTACCTAAAGCTCCAAGGGCACTAGAGCGCTCACAGTCCTGAGAAAGTGCCAAATATAAATATAAGGTGCGCCAGTTGAGCACCTGTGACTCCAAGGGCATCGAAGCACTCACAATCTTGAGTAAGTGCCGAGTATAAACGTAAGGTGCTCCAAATTAGCACCCAAGGCTCCAAGGGAACCAGAGCGCTAACAGTTTTGAGCAACTGCCAAGTATAAATAAAAGGTACGATAATTTCGTGCACAAGTCTCTCGACATTGCAAGACACTTCTGCACGAGGGGGCTAATATCGAGAAGTCCTCAAAGAAGTGAACAAATAATAAAATAGCTTGGAGTGTGGGGATCCACTTAGAGTGGATCCACTTTCCCAAGATTGCAAGTCTGACAGAAAAAAGCCTAGGGCGAGGGGATCCACCTTGAGTGACCCCTCTTCCCAAACTTGATGCTAATAAAAAGAACTCAGGGCGAGGGGCTCACCGCGAGCAACCCCTTCGCCCAAGATAGAAGGCTACAGAAGAAGGCCAAGGGCGAGGGGCCCACCGTGAGTAACCCCTCCGCCCAAGATGAAAGGCCAAAGAAGAAGGTCAAGGGCGAGGGGCTCACCGCAAGTAACCTCTCCGCCCAAGATAGAAGGCCACAGAGGAAGTCCAAGGGCGAGGGGCCCATCGCGAGTAACCCCTCCACCCAAGATGCAAGGCCACAGAAGAAGGCCAAAGGCGAGGGGCTCATCGCGAGTAATCCCCCCGCCCAAGACAGAAGGCCATAGAAGAAGGACAAGGGCGAGGGGCTCACTACGAGTAACCCCTCCACCCAAAAATAAAAGGCCAAGGGCGAGGGGCCCACTACGAGTAACCCATCCACCCAAGGTAAAAGGCCATAGAAGAAGGCCAAGGGCGAGGGGCCCACCGCGAGCAACCCCTCCGCCCAAGATGAAAGGCCCCAGAAGAAGGCCAAGGGCGAGGGGCTCACCGCGAGTTACCCCTCTGCCCAAGAAAGAAGGTCACAGAATAAGGCCAAGGGCGAGGGGATCACCACGAACAACCCCTCTGCCCAAGATGGAAGGCCACAGAAGAAGGCCAGGGGCGAGGGGCTCACTGCGAGAAACCCCTCCGACCAAGATGGAAGGCCACAAAAGAAGGCCAGGGGCGAGGGGCTCACTGCGAGAAACCCCTCCGCCCAAGATGGAAGGCCGCAGAAGAAGGCCAAGGGAGAGGGGCCCGCCGCGAGCAACCCCTCCGCCTAAGATAAAAGGCCCCAGAAGAAGAACAAGGGAGAGGGGCTCACTGCGAGTAACCCCTCCGCCCAAGAAAGAAGGCCACAGAATAAGCCCAAGGGCGAGGGGCTCATCGCGCACAACCACTCCGCCCAAAATGGAAGGCCACAGAAGAAGGCCAAGGGCAAGGGGCTCATGGCGAGAAACCCCTCCGCCCAAGATGAAAGACCACGGAAGAAGGCCAAGGGCGAGGGGCTCACCACGAGCAACCCATCCGCCCAAGATAGAAGGCCACAGAAAAAGGCTAAGGGCAAGGGGCTCATCGCGAGCAACCCCTTCGCCCAAGATAGAAGGCCACAGAAAAAGGCCAAGGGCGAGGGGCTCACCGCGAGCAACCCCTCCGCCCAAGATAGAAGGCCACAGAAGAAGGCCAAGTATGAGGGGCTCACCGCGAGAAACCCTTCCGCCCAAGATGGAAGGCCACAGAAGAAGGCCAAATGTGAAGGGATCACGGCGTGCAACCCCTTCGCCCTAGAAAAAAGGCCATAAAAGCAGGCCAACAACGAGGGGCTCACCGCGAGTAACCCCTCCGGCCAAGTTGATACCCAGATAAGGAGGTCCGCTATAAGTGGCCTCATCTACAAAACTTGGGATGAAGTGACAGGACATTTAATGACCATAAGGGGGAATGATGAAGGAACCCTAGGGTCCCCCAAAATAAAAAAATAAAAATCGACTTTATGGCATACAAAGCTTTTTTGGTCTACCCAACCTAAAAAAATTTGCACGAGGGGCTAATGTATATAAAAAAGTAAAAATATTATTTTATTAGAAATACTAAGAAGAAACCCAGGGTCCCAACAGAAACTCATATTGAGGAGGAGCCACCCCAGGGTCCCGGCAGAAACGTATAATTGAGAAAGAACCACCCCAGGGTCCCGACAGAAACTCATATTCAGCAGGAACCCCCAGCGCCACTGCAAGGGTCAGCGCCGCTGCAAGTGTCAGCGTCGCTGCAAGGGTCAGCGTCGCTGCAAGCGTCAGCGCCGCTACAGCAATAACATTCGAGAGGTGCCCGCGAGGGTCATCGCAGAAGTCCAAGATTGAGAAGTGCCATTGCAAGAGTCAACGTCGCTGCAAGGGTCAGCGCCACTGCAGGGGTCACTGCAGCAATGACATTCGAGAGGGTCAGCGCCATTCCAGGGATCACTGCAGTAATGACATTAGAGAGGTGCCTCATAAGGCTTACCACAGAAATACAAGATTGAGAAGTGCCAATGCAGGGGTCAGCGCCACTGCAAGGTCACCGCAGTAATGACATTCGAGAGGGTCAGCACCACTGCAAGGCTCAGCGCCACTGCAAGGGTCACTACAAAAATGTTATTTGAGAAGTTCCATTACAAGGGTTTCGGCAGAAACTCATATTGAGAAGGAACCCACCCAGAGTGGCTAGGATGAGGGAGTAGCTACCACGAGCAACTCCTCATCATGAGACGTCAGTCTTTAAATGAACAACAGTATTAACACTTTACTTTCTTGTACAGGTTGCCTAGTTGAGCAAGCAGGGATCAAGCAAGCTAGTTGGGACCTCCCAGGAGTTTTGGCTTGGCGGCTGAGGGACAAGGTATGTTGAGCAAGATCAACCACTTAGAACTATAGGATTGAGAGAATACTAGTAGGAGACCCTAGGGTCACCCAGTCCTCACACACCTCACACTTAGTCACAAGTGAAGTGAGCAGCCAAAGGGCTGGCTTCTCACAAGAAAAGAACTGTTTATAAAATGATTTTAGAAGAGAGGGTCCTCTAAACCCCTCTCAAGAAAAATGATTTTAGAAGGGGGTCCTCGAGACCCCCCTCAAGCTTGCAAATATTTTAGAGGGGGTGGTCCTCGAGACCCCCCCTCAAGTTTATAAAGTTTGTATCAAAGTTACCGTTTCAAAAAATATTTAGCAAATCAGATATTTTGTCTCCATTAGAAGAAATATTTTCTTTTGAACTTTGGTCGGCGCCAGGGGGCATCTTCCAGAGGGGACTGGCAGACCTGCCTACAGGTAGGGACAAATAGTACACTTCAGACTTTGTCCCTCACCAACTCTCTAAGTTTTGGCGCCAAAAGTGCCAACCCAGCCTTAGTGACCAAGTATAAATAGGACCCCTGGGCAAGGTCATAGATATAATATAGAAAAACTCAATAGCAAAGTCACTCTGTCAAAATCACACCAGAACCTCTCTAGTATTCTCTCCCTGCTCTCTCTAAGTGCTAAGTGCCTTGTTCTTTCACTCCCCACTGACAACCATCACTCTCAGGAGCTCCTCTTGAGAAAATTACTATTATTGTTGTGGAAGTTCATCTTCTTGCAGGGAGGGAGTTCCAGCTTGAGCTCCATTTTTACCAAAAGGTAAAGGTCTCATCAGAAGCTGCTCTAGAAGTTCTTGAGAACGTTGCAGACAGCGTCCATTGGAGTGGATCACGCCTCACCCTTTCCAGTTATTCATAGACCCCAATCTCACTACCCTCCTACAGAAGGCACAAGGTCAAAAGTGCCTAAAAAGTGTTGAAATATTTTCCCGTTGGGACTAGATTAACGCAATTTTTTACAGTACCATGGATAGCGGAGGCAATGACTTAGCATGCTAAGGAAAAAGTAAGGGGTAATCTCATGCGTCATCCTATTTATTCTACAGCCTGGAGGAGGATGAATTATGAGTATCCCGATTTTGCTCGAGAACAATGCAACATTCGTTTGGCTATATCAACAGATGGTTTCAATCCATTTGGAAATCTAAGCACCAATCAGAGTGTATGGTCAGTGATCCTGTCACCAATTTGATCATGGTTGACTTGTCCAAGTTGAAGAGCAACGAGCATGTGAGCGATGAACCATTTGTTTGTGCATTTCAAAAGGTTAACCAAGTGTTTTATTCAGAGTATATCAATAACTAGCCATGGTCAATTGTCCTACACGCGTCAAAGCGTCTAAATAGTAGTGTGGATGACTTGGTTACTCCTACCGAATATCAATCCATTTTTTTATGATAACCCGAATTTGAAACAATTTTTCAATTTGTAATAAATATTCCAATTTGTACTTTATCAATCCATTTTTAATGCTTTTAATTGATTTTCACTTTATCATTTTCTCTCTTGTGTAGTGCGCGTGTATGTGGGCAGTAGGGTGGGGTGGGGATGTTTCGGATTTGTAGTAATTGTACATATTATGAGCTAGATTCTGTTGTTTTGGAATTCATAATTGAGGTGTTAAACAATAACAATTCATTTGGATTTGTAGTAATTTTACATATTTGCATTTCTTCTTCTAATTCATTTTGATTTGTACTAATAACAACAGTTTTTACAGCAAATGTCTCCTTCAGGTATTAAGGAGAGGATGATGATGCTAGTTATGATGATGTCATTTGGGCTCGGTGGTAGGATCCCTAAATATGACAAATTGGGGATGGACGTCGAGAACAAGACGGGGCTATTGGCGAGATCCCTCGAGCTGGTAAAGACGATCATCGGCCCGGGGTACACTAGTTGGAGTGAGGTGCCAAATGAGCTCAAGTTAGCTGTTTGGGTGGCACTACACGTAATATATTTATATTTATATTTATATTTATATTTATATGAATATTTTAATTTCAGTTTCAATTTCAATTTCGATTTATATTTATATTTATTCGCAACTAACATTGTATTTGTTGGCCAAGAACAATTCAGCCTGGATCCAAAGCTACGCGATTTCGTCTTGGAGCAGTTGAGGGAGAAAGACAAGACGTGGAAGAAAAATATGCGGACCCGGTACTTTGGGAAGACCCGAGAGTTCATTATCTGAATGCGTGAATCCATCTCACCGAAGGAGACGATCTCATTGGCAAAATGGCAATAGTTCATTGACAATGAGATCGGGGAGCAACAATTGGCATCTCGCCAATCGGAGAGGGAAAACCGGGCAAAAAAGACGAACGTGCACTACTCCGGCCGGATGACTTACGCCGAGGTGGAGCATAAGATGATGGTAAGATTTAATTTTTCTATAACTACATAAATATATTATTCTGCATTATTTTACTTTGTGGGGCCGATACTAATTTTTCTTTATTTCATTTCAGGGGATAGGGAATGGCCCTGGGGGTAGGTCACATAGGCTCGATACTTATGTGGCTATTTAGACGAAGAAGGGGAAGGATAAGGAGGTGTCCCCGAGCATCGCGACCACGATTGTAAGTAATCTGACAGTTTACTTTTTGTTAATAACGTTATAATTTTTTATTTATTTATTTTACTAATCATGTGATTTTTGTCGTTTCAGGCAAAGCTTAAGGAAATGCATGAGTCGTAGTCTGATGCCGACAAGGCATCTTTGTCCACAAACGCACTCAGCCAAGTTCTTGGCGCTGATCGCAAGGGGAGGACAAGGGGGGGGGCAAAATCTAGGATCATCGAATTGGAGACGAGCGACACCGGGTTAGCTCGAATGGTGGACTCGCATGACACGAAGCTGTCCCATTTGGAGACGACGGTTCAAGATATGTTCTCATTCATGAAGTGTTCGTTGGGCGAAAACCCTAAGGGGAAAGGGAAGGAGAAGGTGGTGGAGGAGGAGGTGCGGGAGGACGAGGTACAGGATGACGAGGATGTGGACCTCGCTGCTTCATCGCCGACACGTGCGAACTTTGATGATCCACTCCCCTATTTGGTTCCCTTCAATCGACCGATGTCGACACTTAGTTGGTCGAGCGTGTTTATACTGGACATATTTGATGGCCAACAGATAGGGCGGGGGTTGAGGGACCTGAATACCGTCCAGTGTATGCCAGTTCATGGACGTTTACTTCAAGACATCGAGTCCAAGGTGCTCGTCATGCATATGATACCTGGGAAGAAGAAATCCCCCTTCTGGTGGTGCGAATAATGCGGCACAATGTATATTGCTGGGTGTGTCAATTCGTGTGGCCTACTCACCTCCTCACAGTTAACCTTACCCCACACATTTAGTGACATTATTTGAATTGAATTGTTGTTTTAAGTTGTTATATTTGAATTCTATTCGTATTATATCGTGATGCAGATTGTTTTGAATGTATATTTGCATTATCTCTATTTTATTGGGATATATAATGTTTGAATAGGTACAACGTTGCTATAATAGGTACAAATATACTGTTGAGCAGTGGCAGTGATCATACTACCCAGTAGATTTTTTTCAATTCTGTCCAGAATTGTAACGGTCATTGATCGTGAATTTTTTTTAAACATTGTCACGAGTTTGTCACGGTCCTTAATCGTGACAAAACTTGTCAAGGTCATGGACCGTGACATGACCGTGACAAGTCAGTTACAAAAAAATTTGTCACCCCCAGAATTGTCACGGTCATTGACCTTGACAAGTCCAACTTGTCAAGGTCAATGATCGTGATAATTCGACAGATTTGGTGTAGTAATAGTTTAAGCGAAACCAATTAAAGGACTATGCGAGTGCTTGGAACACGAAATCAATCTAGGGTTCCCCGTCGATTTCTTATCCAAGAACTTCCAATTACCCTAAGATGGATATCACCGTTTGAACATTTTCATGAATTAGAGTACTATCAACCATCTTTGTATTAAACAACCTTACTATAACATCTAGACTCACAATAAGATTTTCATCCTCAAATGGGTCTCTAATGTTTAGAGTCATATCGTAAGCGCATGACATATTCTGAGGACAGTGTTATAATACATTGTTCATAAAGGATAATGTATAGCAAAGAGCCATTTGATCAACTATTTGTCACTAAAAAAAATCCAAGACATGTGGCATGAAAACCTCCTCCCCATATGGTTCACGTAATTTTTTATATAATTCTTAGCTGTGAGGACAATGTCTAGGTTCATTTTTCGGTCAATGAAATTCATTTCAGTTAATTTTTTTTCCTTTAAGATTGAAGCAAGTGGGTTTATTGTTGAGCCCATTTTTGAAATGTGAGAATCACCATTTGAAAAAATTAATTTTAAATTAAATATGTGAGAATTAACTTTTGATTCAATTTTAATTTGGCCTCCCTCTACTGCTAATTAGAATTAATCCCGTCAAGCATCCTAGTTGCATTGTGAAGTGAGATTTCTCTTTGGGAGCTTAAATTATCTCACCCTCAAATACAAAGAATTTTCGTCTTTTAATTATGTTCTCTCGAAAATCCATGAATATTCTGTCCTATATAATTGAATAGCCAGTGACTTTTGGTCCTACAACTAATGAGAGTGACTTCGTTGGGAAGGATATCATTAATTATATTTGAGTGTATACCATCGGTTTGTTCCTCGAATTTGAATTCGCTTGTGTAGAACTTCCCCCTTGGGGTTATCAAAATCACTCATATTCGAATTATAGGAATTATCACTTAAGAGTTTTACGAATAAAGGATGCCATGATTAATTACCTCCATTGTGGAGGAGAAACAAAGATGACGCAAAGAATTAAACCACGTCACGTATTTAAAATACCAATGAAGACCGTCGTGTTTATGTTGCAAACCCTCTCCCGCTTAATATTTTGAATTTTAGGGTATTTTTGAAAAAAGTTTATTCAATTCTAAAACCTTGAATTAAATCATTGGTAATTTTACAATTAGTTTTATAAATTAAAGTATGAGATCTCGATATTTTAATTTTACAAAACTAAAATAATTTTTAATTAAAATAAAATATGTAGGCCATGATGAGATTTATACCTTAAATAATTACCTAATTAGATTCAATTTTAGAAAAGAATAAATAATTTGATTTTCTAGAAAAATCATGATCTAAGCTAATTTTACAAATAAATCCATGTTGTCCATAAAATTTTAGTTCCTATTTAAATTAATAATTAGTTCACAAAAATTAAATAACAACTAAAAGTGATATGAAAGAGACATAACAAAAATCAAACACACGAAATTATATATATAAAAGGAACCAAAGTACCTTTCCATCATGGCCAAGACTTCTTCATTGAGTATTATCCTTATGGGTCAATAAATCCTTGAACAAGAGTCCATCGAGTATCTACTCGATTTATGGAAGAAGTGGAAACCAACCAAAACTCCAAAAAGAGACATTTGTCCACGCTTCTTCCTGCCACCGTGACAAAAAGGGTTACGGTCGCAATTAGAAGAGACCATGATCCTTAACCTAACTGTCTTCTTTGGTTCATCATGTGGAATTTATGCATCTGCATGCAACCTCAAAACTATGTCGTTTTAACCCCTTTCGACAAATTCAGAAACTCCATTATTGGACCTCTAAACTTAAGCATAATTTATCCAAAATCCATGTTTCTTCCTCCATGATCAAACCTAATAATAATAATATAGGATTACATAAATAAAAAAATTATTAAATTCCCTCACAGACTCCTCCAAATTCATCGATTAATGCAATAATTAAAACAACCTAATTATTATAACCAAATTGAATCTTAAAAAAGTAACTATGGATAAACCACCGTCGTATTCATTCACATAACAAAATTATGTGACCATGATAGAAGGAGAAATAGCAATTCGAAAAATCCATGTTAGTGAAAAACATATACACCAATGAATATATATATAGGGCCCCTCCTCTAAGGACTTCTTATAGTGCAAACCCCGGTACATACTATTTTTTTAAATAGTAAAAAAATAATTTTTTTGATGAAACTTTATGGATATGATCTCCACGGTGAGAAGATCATCTCTAATTTTTTTCATCCAAAAATTCAATAAAAAACCCGTTGAGATGAGGTGATATGTAAAAAATGGTATTAATATGTATTTTCGACCGTTAAAATGTTAGTGATCATCTCACCCACTTTTTGATTGAATTTTTTTATGAAACTTAATGGATATGATCTCGATAGTGAGAAGATCATATCCATGAAGTTTCATAAAAAAATTCAATCAATAAAGTGACTGGAACAGACCTAATATTTGAACGGTTGAATATAAATATTTACACCATTGTTTTACATATCACCTCATCTCAATGGTTTTTTTATTGAATTTTTTTATGAAAAAAAACGGAGATGATCATCTAACCGTGGACATCATATCCATGAAATTTCATAAAAAAAATTCATTATTTTTACTGTTTTAAAAAAATGGTATGTATCGAGGTCTGCACCATAAGGAGTCATTCCATGAGACTTTTTGTATATATATATAACCTAGGGTTTGATGGAGATAATTGGGGTTTTTAATATTAATTGTTAGGGATTGACATTATAAAAAAAAAACTTTTCTACCCTAGGAACTTTGAGTGATCATGCATTAGAAAGAAGAAGAAAATAACTAGGTCTAAGGCATATACCTGGGGTTCAAAACACGTTACCTTTGTGGATCGTATAAGTGATCCGAATGAGGAGAAATATATGATGCGGCTGACTTTCTTCGACATCCAATTTTTTTTTAGAATGTGTCATTGACCTTGAATCTTCTAGTATATGATCCTCTCCAGTATTTTCCTTTGCGGATCTTGTGTGTGGGCACTTCTGGAGATGAAAACTTAGTGAAATACAAGATAAATCACTTTCTCTCACCTCACCCCTTCACAAAGATGTGAATAGTAATTTCCTCTCTCTCTCTGTCTAACCCTAAGGATGTGTTATGTGTCTTATTTCCCTTCCTATATATATATACCTGAAGCGGGCTTGTGACGTTAGGATTTTCAGAGAGTTTGGGCTTACTACTTGGGTAATTGGCTATATCGGGGACCCAAAATTAATAATTAAATTTTCTTTCAAATGGAAATATGAAAACCCCATATTAAATCCCATTATATAATTTCTTATCAGTTTAATTGTAATTAATTCCAATAGGTAAATACAATTTCACTCTAATTTAATCATCTTATAATTATTCGAATAATGAGGTCTTGCTTACAAAGTTAAAAAATGCACAGTATGATTCCCCGCTTAGTAAAGTTCAATTTGTTGCTAATTTGTTTTCAATATATTATTTATTCATTGATCTCAAACTTAACTTATTTGACAATTTATTGGATTATAACTGATCCATTGATCAAGTTTACAAGTAGAATAAAAACTTATAAGTTTATCAAAGGGGTGTCACTATTTAATATATCTCCGAGATGCGGATCTTTTCGAAATATAATCTCATACATGCTCATACAATGATTTTTCAAATTGCGGACTCACACTCATATCAATCAAAGCAATAAACGTTTGAATAATCCACTGCTCATAATCATCGAGATTAAGAATATATTCACCATTTGCAAACTATATGAGATTGTGAAAGTTTAAACTAGTCATCATTTATACTTGAATCTCACCCGTGGTCCTCTCCAATTTATACCTGATGTATGAGTACGGTCCTCTTTAAAAAATCAGGCAAGTTCCGGAACCATCATATAGGTTCACGTAATCAAAATAAACTACTAAAATCATATACACAACTTTATCAATATGATGCTAACTCCTTATCTATGTTGTGAAGTGTTCAATTGAAAAAGAATCGGATTTTGATCTTTTGTGATCAAGCCGAACCCAATCCACCCAAACTTCTGCTAAGTTCAATTCATCAATATTATACATTATATTTAAAAATAAATATAATACATTCACACAAACATGATTCTCATTTCAAAATGAACCCAACAAACCTTTATTAATAAATAAACACTATACATGGTTTTAAGATTAAAATCCCAACACAAACAGTCTACGAAAAGCCCAAAAAGTACTACAATGTGCTTACCTCACGAACGAACAATGTTAACACTCTCTCTGACTCTCAGGGAGAAAAAGAAAAAGTACATAATGACAATATTTTCCTTAATGAATAAAATGGGAATGAAAGGTTTTTATTTATATACAAGGAGATGCCTTTTTCAGATTAACAATTGCCTTTTCCCGCGAAAATTAGTGTATGTTCGTGAATATAGACAACTTCAGTTAACATTCCAAATTTATTGTAAATAATCATAATGTTAATTTTATTAAAATGAGGATATTTTACAATGATGCTCATTAAATAACTAAAAATGTGAAATATGGTAAAAAGTCCAACTAAAATTTGTCCAAAAAGATAATATTGGCTCAAGAATGATACACAACCTAGACACAAGCCGATCGGCGGCGATGATGCGCGCGTATTGGCTTTTGGCCAAAAGAATAATCCATATATAATGTAGTTCCTCTCTCCCTCAATGGGTTGGTACACCGCAAGGACATCCAAGCCATTGGACCAATTAGCGGGTATATATATTCTACCCATTTCTCAAAAAATTTCTATATGGGACAAAGTTTTGTACCAATTACACCAAGAATTTCGTGTGTAATGAATCCAAATTTCTCGTTCATTTCTAATTTGTTTTGATCAAATGAATATACCGCATTGTTCACCTTCCATAGGGGAATGCGTAGGTAACTTGACCCGAATTTTTTATGTTGTGGGTCTCATATTAAATAAGGCTCAAAGTTGACCTAAATTTAATTTGGTAAAAGCAATTAATTTGGTGTAACCCAATTTATCCAATAATAATCCTATGCATGAATAAAATTTGGGTGAAAAATACAAATGAACATGAAGAAAAATTTAGAATGAGTATCAATGGAAAAGTCTTGCATTGGTAAAGATAGCTTTTGGCCTTAAATATTTTTCAATGAGAGATTATCGGGTTTATTAGCCTTATTGTTGTTATCATTATTATATTTTATACAATATTATTATTATTATTATTATTATTATTATTATTATTATTATTATTATTATTATTATTATTATTATTATTATTATTATTATTATTATTATTTGTAGTTGAATCTTACTCAACTTTTTTTGTAATTTCTTTCAACCTTAAACTTTATTATTTTTCTACTAGCTTCTTAAGTAATTTTATTAAATTGCTTTTACCAATAATTTATAATTACACAAAACAAAAATATTTGATTACTATAAGCTGAGTATCATGTCTTTGTTAAAATCAAAGCAAGCTAATATGTCTAATCATGTTACAAATTCTTATATATAAAATATTTCTATCGAATACCGTTGGAACCTTCTTTTGATAGTACATAATTTGTTATAATTACTTTTAAAACCCCATATTCACCAATAATAACCTTTGATGTGAGCTTCATTTGGAATAAACTTCAAACATACACTGATTATAAATTAAATCTTTAATATGTTATCATTCACAATGTAAAGTCCTTTATACATCATAATACTTTATTTTCATCATATAAGGTGAGGCACAACCATGAACATCAACATTATTAATTACCACTCAGTCTTAATGTCTTAACATAAAAACCAGTTTACTTCCCATTCCATAACTTATTATTAAGAGCATCCGTAGTGAGGATGCTAAAATCCAACAAACGTTGTAAGTTTGCAAATTGTGAGGGTTGAAGTGGTGAGTTGAATTGGACAAATTTTGTAGAAGGAAAGGCAGTGGTTCTCCAAATTTACTGAACGGCTACTGAATTTGCAAATATTCCTACGAACTTCATTTGTTCGTAGGAATTCCTACGAACTTCTGAAGTTCGTTGGAAGTTAATATCAGATATAAATAATTAATTTTTATTGCGTATTTGGATTCTTACGAATAACATTTGTCCGTAAGATTTCCTACGAACAAATGTTGTTCGTAAAAAAAGTTTATTTGGTTCCTACGAACAATACAAGTTCGTAGGAACTTATATACCAATTTCTAAAGCTTCCCCCCTGTGTGATGTATTGTTAGAAGAAAGATATATTGACATGTGGATGTGAAAATTTGACAATCGAGAGCATCCAGCATTGCGGATGCTCTAAGAAATAGGATCATGAAGGTACCTTTGTATTGTACCCATTACATATAAGTTTACATCCTTCTCCAACTATACTCTTACAAACAATCACATACAAAAAACAAAACATGAAACAAAAAATTCAACCCACAAGAATTGAAAAACAATGTTTCAATGAAATGAAATGAAATTCAACTAGCATATTGGAAGAGGAGCACCATTCCAACCCCTGAGACACTCTAGCAATGGATCAATGATCTGCCCCTGGCACATTGCTGTAAACACCTTGTCAAACTCTTCTCCTGGTGATCGCACTTTTTCTCCGGTAAGCAAACTCGTACCCAACTCTCCCCTCACAAACTTGTACAATGGATAAGACCGACACTCTTTGATCCGGTTTGAAATTCCAGGATTACCCCCCTCCACAGCAGCTCGCATACTCTCCACCTCTTTTGGTAAAAGGGCCTTTAGTTCATCCTCAAAAGCCCCAACCTTTTGGAAGATAGAAGTGCTTAAATTCTTTTCATTATCTCCATTTTTCAATGCGTATTCAATGAGAACTTGCCTTAGCTTTTCCATCAAGGGGTAGGTAACTAAGCACGGGTCGTCAATATAAGCGAAAACATGCTCTCGGTCCACCACGCGAAGCAGATCCTTCTCACAAAAACGTGATGGGTGAAGTTCCCCATTCACACCCATAGTTAAAACCCTCTTAGCAACTTGGCTCACAGTATTCTTCACAGTGTTCCTCAAATTCTCTTCTAAGTGCCTTAAGTCTATGGCTTGGCAAAGACCTACCAAAAATGTGGTTGACATGAGCTTCAGTATATCAATAGCTTCAGATGTTTTTCTAGAAGAGATTAATCCCAAGGAGTTAACATCTTGGTTGTGTTGCTCAGCACTCTGGACATGGTTTGTGACCGGAGTGGCCAAAAATTGCAGCTCAGAGCAGTATGAAGCCATGGCGATCTCAGCACCTTTGAAACCGTAATCCAAACTTGGATTACGCCCTCCTGAGAGATTGGAAGGCAACCCGTTATTATAAAAATCATTCACCAGCTCCGAAAATTGGGCAAACATGAGTTTGCCAATTGCGGCAATTGCCAAACGCGTGTTGTCCATAGAGACTCCGATTGGCGTCCCTTGGAAGTTTCCACCGTGTATGGCCTTGTTCCGTGAGACATCAATCAAAGGGTTGTCGTTTACCGAGTTTATCTCTCTCTCAATCATCTTTGTAGAAGAGCGGATTACCTCAATTTGTGGACCGAGCCATTGAGGCGATGTTCGTAGGGCATATCGATCCTGCTTAGGTTTTTGTAACGGGTCCATCTCATGTAGCTTTTGGGCAGCTTTCACATAAGAGCTTCCATCCAAAATATGTTCCATAATAGCTGCAGCCTCAATCTGGCCCGGGTGATGTTTTAGTTTATGAGTCAAATGGTCAGTAAATTCAGGCTTGCCTTGCATGACCTCGGCAAAAATTGCCGAGAGGACTTCGGATAAGAGGGCTAAAATGTTGGCCTCAAAGAGAATCATTGAGGCCATCCCAGAGCCAACAGCTGTGCCGTTAACAAGAGCAAGGCCTTCTTTAGGCTGCAACTCGAAAAACCCGCTAGTGAGCCCGGCAAGGCCAAAGGCTTGTTGTGCGGTGAGTGTTTCTCCAGTGGGTCCGACGGCCTTGGAATTGGGGCGTCCGGTAAGTAGTCCAGCGATGTAGGATAAGGGAACAAGATCACCGGAGGCAGTGATGGTCCCTCGGAGGGGCAAACACGGGGTGATGTTGTGGTTGAGAAATTTGGTGATTGCTTCCATGATTTCAAACCGGATGCCGGAGTAGCCTTGGAGAAGGGTGTTGATCCTCACTAGCATGGCTGCTCTTGTTGCTGAGTGTGGCAGTGTATGGGTTGATTCTGTTCCATTACCAAATACTCCAGCATTCAAAAACCTGACATATGAATATCTCCAGTAAGGTAAAGAAAAATCTCCAATCACAACAATTATCCATCATTATGCATAGGAAATAACAAATAAGGCTGGTTTACATTGTATAGCCTTGTGTAGGTTGATTCCGGTTTATTTATTATTAAACAACAAAAAGTTCCAGTACTACAACCTGAACTTGACCATCAGCTATGAACATGAATGGAGTAAGCATTTTTTCCTACGTTATTACTTGTGTTATGTTTTGTCTTTCCACTTTATTTTTCTATTGTCTGTAATGAGAGATCACAACTCGGTTAACAACAAATAGTTATTATTATTATTATGGGCAAGCAATGCCACAAAACTACATGCCCTTCATTATCTCTTTGGCTGGAGGAGGTAGGCCAGCACATGTAACAGTGTGTAGTAGGTGGTGAGATTGGGACAGGTAGATGGTCAAATATTTCAAAATTTGTCATTTCCAAACCTACGACAACCAAGAAAAACACTTAGATTCCATTACTTCAATCAAGCAGTATACTTCTAATACAATAAGCATCAAAGTACTTATTTTTATAAGAATTCCATTATATCTCCATTCTATATTGTACGCAATTGAAAGGGACAATTCACCGTTGGCCCAAGCTTTATGCTCAAATAGACCTCGACACCTATGTTTAGAATGATCGGACCTTGATCACCAATAGTTTTATAAATATCTAACAAAGCATCATAAAAGATATTTATGACTAACGTAAAAAAAAGGTGTTAATACAATATTGGGGGGGGGGGGGGGGGAGGGGGTCAAAGTAGAACAATAAAAAACGCTTCAGCCAATGCATATACTTGTTATTGTTAGCTAAAAAAAAAATTACCATCACAGCACTAATTTTTACAAAAAAGTTCTGTTGAATCTCCATCCCTACAGTAGATACACCTTTAAATGGACAACTGAGTTTTGGGCCCCAAGGTTTATGGTCAATGGATCTTTACCCTTTTTATTTTGATAATTAGACTTTATCTTAAAAAGTGTCATAAATAATGTATATGAGCTCTCTTAAAAAGGATTTTAATAACTACTAGTGGGTCGCTGGCCTAGAGAGAGAGAGTTTTTACCTAATGAGTTCCTTCTGAAGAGCACCTCCTTGTTTGGTCCTGCGATGAGAAGTGGCACCAAAACCGGTAGTAACACCATAGCTGTCTGTCCCTTTATTCATGCTGTCCATAACCCAGTCACTGCTGGCCTTAACACCAGCTCTCGCCCCCTCAGACAGCTCCACCTTCACCACCCCATTATCATTTGCTATAGCAGCTACCTGAGACACTGTTAGCGTCTCTCCACCCAAACGTACCACGGGCTTCCTATACTCGGCCACCATCCTCTTCACTTCCTCTAGATGACTCCCCTTTAAACACTCCGCTGCCACCCCCCAGTTTAACGGATCATTCAAGCAAAATCCCCCAGTTAGGCCATTTTGGTGCCCGTTCTCAACTTTACCAACCTCCATTCTTGAAACTAATTAAACACTCCAAAAACTGAATGAATATGTACTAGTATTAGCAGTATCTCTAAAGCAACCACTTCTCTTTCTCTCTCGCTATATATGTGTATATAGAGAGAAAGAGAGACGGGTATATTTATGTATGTATGTATGGCTAGGAAATTGTGTTCCTGAGTGGTAGTAAGGGAAGGGTCGTGGCTTAAATAGAGAATGTTGTTGACTGCAAATGTAGAGATTTTGGTAGGTGAGCTTAAGGGGGATGGTGGGGATTGGTGGCAGGCGGCCAAATGCGGGGTATGGTTGAATATCAATCTAGGCCCTTCATCTTTTTTTATTCCACGGTAGAGATGTGCAGACGTGGGCGGGGCATCAAGCATGAATTTTTTTACTCGTCAAAGGCTTCATGTTTACATATTTATCCCCCTTATCAACTATTTGTTAGTCTCCAACATATGGCCTTTGCCCCCACAAATTTGTTCACTTTATATTTTGACACATGATATTTTTTTTCATATTATACATTTGGTTCCAATTTTCGATGAAATCCATCCAGCCAAAACTTTGACTAATTCATTTTATGTAAATGATCTTTTTACCCTTAATTCTTGAACGACAAACATAATATTATTATGGTCAATGTCACAAGACCCATAAAAGAAAAAATAATTTCTAAGATTTTTTACTGCAATAGATTATTTCTGAAGAAAATGATTAAATAAATGAGAGTTTTTAAAGTTCTTAAAAAAACAAATTTTAGACAATTATTCTTGTTCCAATATTTTTTTCTTTGATAAAATACAAAAAATTTATGTCTTTTTACAAACATTAAATTGTTTTACACTAAATGATAAATGTTAAAAAGATATAATAAAAATCATTCCCAGAAAATGTCATAAAATTCATTTCGGGAAAATTTCATCATTACTATTTTCTAAAGAAAATATGAAGAAAATAAAGAATTTTTTAAAAAATATTTTGTTTCTTATTACGTGACCAAATAAGAAAGGTTGTTTTAATTATAAAACGCAATATACTTTTGTAATATTTTTTTGTTTTGTTTCTATTAAATTTCCTTCTTTAAACAGAAAAACTATAAATAAATGAAGAAAAATAGTTAAATTTTTTTCTCATTATACTGGAAAAACAGAAAAAATAATTTTGAACAATCAGTCTGAAACATTTTTATGCTTTTGTCTAAATTTAATTTTTAAATGCAAAAATTATAAATGAAAAAATAAATAGAACCATTTCTTCTATCAAACGTAACAAAAATATGTTTTGATTATAAAAAAGCGACAAACACTTTAAAACCTTCTACTTTTTTAATTTTTTAAAATAACTATAAATACAAAAAATGCAGAAATAAAACATAAATAATTTATTGAATTGTTTTTATAAATAAAAAATGGGAAAAATAATTAGATTACATAAATATTTTCAAGAGTTTTTGTTAAAAACAAACAAATTTTTGACATGTTAAAGAAAGCACTTTTTAAAATTGTTTTCTATTAAAAACTATTTTAAATCCTTTTCATATTTATTTTATTTTTTAAACATACAAATTTAAAATGGAAAAAACTGTTTTTAACCGCTTTGGATTAAAATCATTTTTCGATTTGTTAAAAATCTAGTATTAAATAACTATTTAATTTTCAAAAAATGCTTTTAAAATGTTTTTGTACATATCTCTCTTTTTAAACATAAAAACTATAATAAAACGAAAAGACTCATTTTTAAACAGTTTTTTTAATAATTTTGGTTTGAAAGTAATTGTTCGAAAGAGCATTTATGGCAAACAAGTCTTTCTGTTGAAACAAGTGCTTTAAAATCCTTTTTTTATAATAATTATTTCCCTTATAAGACATACAATTATAAATAAATAAATAAAAACATTATTTTTAATAGTTGTCGTTATAAAAAAAAATACATTTTTTAAATTATATGAAAAAACAGTTGTACAAAAATTTTATTAGGGATACTTTGGGGTTTAAATATTAAAAACGTGCCATTAAACGGTCAACATGGTAGACAAACTAGTATTGATCCTATATTTTTTTTACATTTTTGTCGTCATTCTTTCCTTTTCATATATATATATATATATATATATATATATATATATATATATATATATATATATATATATATATATATATATATTGGGCCTTATCGAGTTTATGTTTAAACGATTAACTTTTTATTCGGGGAAAATTTAATATTCAACACTACTCATTATACTATCTGTTATGATAATGAATCATTTTTAAATATATAAGGATTGATACTTTAATACTTTAACAAATGCAATTAGACTCATTAATTCATTGACATTAATAATTCTATTATTTAGTAAATTCGGTATAACAATTTGACACTCAACTATAGAATTTTTTTAATAATATCTCTCAAATAATTGAAGAAAGTTTTTACTCAACCCCACTTTTTAATGTGATATTAAACTTAACTCTCACTATTCTAATCTCTTTGTTATAACCCTTTTCATAAGAGGGTAATCTCAAAATATTGCATAAAATTAGGAGGTTAAGTTTAAGGATTTATTTGACTTTCCTCTCATTCATAATGCCAAATTATACTTAACCCCGTATGTTGGGGGCAAAGTCAAGGATTATAAAAACAAGGGGGTGAGTCAAATTAGGTATTAAACTTTGGAGCTTAAGTCAAATTGATCCTTAATAAAATTAATATTAATGCACGAGTGATGCATGTTTTTATAACAACTACTAATCATATCATAATTTGGAACTTTAAATAAGATTGTATATGATTGGCTTATAAATAATCACGATGGGTGAGAAGTGTTCTAGCCAATGGCGCCTATGCATGATGATTTTTAAAAACGCAACGCGTAAGGATAAGCGTGGTAAAAGGTGGGGTCAACGCACGTATAAAGCAGTAAACATTTTACGCGCGTATAGGGGCGTAATGTGTCAACTTTTTTTATGATTATGATTCATTATGTTAACTCTAATCTTTATAGTTTATTTTGGTTTAACATTAAAAATTAACAATTCAATTTTTTACTACTTATCTTTAATAGTTTAAGCATAATAAGTTACTGTAATATATATGATTTTGAGACTTTTTTTTTTTAAACTTGGAATGAACTAAGTTCTTATGAATCTTTATGATTAGCAATATATTATTATTATTATTATTATTTAGAAGATTATTAGTCCCTCACTTTAAAATGTTGATTGCATTCACATTATATTTGGAATATATTGTTTACTGACTTATTTTTAATTTTGATTACATGTATTAGGGTGGTATGGGCTTATGGAGCATGGATATGAAAAAAATTGATATCAAATATACGGATATATTTCAAATTTTAAAGTATGTATTATTTTATTCCAAAATTTGACTGCATGTTTATGCTTATATTCTTTATGTGAGTTATGCTTATATTTCTGCTTTTTAGTAGCCTTAGTATAATTAAAAAAATATTTTAAAAAAGGAAAAAATCGCCTTTTCACGCCTAGGCTCTTGATGCTTGATTCTTGACCTCTACGCATCGATCACGCCTCTTTCCTTTTAGAACCATGAAGTATATACAGACATATACATACACTTATACAAAACAAATTATTTAATTTTTCAAATTAAATCATATAATGTTTATGGATATCTTTTTTGTCAAAAAGAAATTAGATGGCCCAAACTTAAGTACACTGTTTTCACATATATATATATATATATATACTCTTTTGTTTTCAATAAAAGGAAAGAAAGAAATAATAATAATAATAATAATAATAATAATAATAATAATAATAATAATAATAATAATAATAATAATAATAACAAGAAGAAGAAGAAGAAGAAGAAGAAGAAGAAGAAGAAGAACAACAACAACAACAACAACAACAACAACAACAACAACAACAATAATAATAATAAGATACACTAAGTTTTACCTTTTTGAAATCTATTTATTTGGGACCCTAATCATTATTTCAAATTTCAAATATCATTAATACTCAACAACTTGGTTTTGAAATTCATTATCCAATCTTTGTATGATAAGGGATTGCTTTTATTTCACTTTTGTAGTTACTATGCAGTGTAGACACCCCATTGGATGTGCATATTATGTTCAATTACTATTTTGTAATACTTAATATATTAAGTGAAACGTGAAAAGTATCATACAATATATCTTTTCATTTAAAAGTGGGACAAGTTTTATTTATACAATGACATATATAGAATTGTATTTAAAGGATGTGGGGAATATAATATAATGTTATTAATCAAGAATTAAAATAAAATATAATTGTTCAAATAATAATTTTACAAGTATGAGATTCCTTGCGAGTGTATTACATCATTAACTTCCATATCGTCTCTTTTTTTACTAAGGCCCTACTCATTGGAGTTAATTACATTCAGACACAGTTCAAAATATATTTTTTTAAAATTTTAATAATACATTTTATGTGAGGATCTGTCAAGATTTTGTTATAAAATTTAGGGCGATTCTTACTTTGGGGTTCATTTGTGGTATGAAACATGCAGTTGAAGTCGAATATTCGTAATTTTGAGATTTAGCTTCAAATCTGTCAAATACTTTTTTGTGACCATTTTCACCCCCCCCCCCCCCCCCCCCCTCTTTGAGAATCTATCATGACTTTTAAGTATTTATGTTATTTCTTATCTAACCCATAATATGAACAAATGGTGTACTCAAAATAATGGATCTTAAGAGTAATACCTCGTACTTTTATGAGTATTTTAATTTTCACATGTATATTTAATTATTAACTTAATTGGATAAATTGAAATGGTTTCAATAAATATTAATTAGTGAGTTTAGGATTAATATTTTTCATTACTAATATTTACCTACGTTTAATAAGTAAATAGAGGTGCGAAATAGTATATTGTTATTTTATAAGTGAAAAGTGACATATTATTATATTATGTAGATCGAGAATTAAATCGACGAATTTAAATAGCTATGGGCGATGCGTACTTTACGCACATTTCAGGCACGATTAATGAGATGATGAAATATTTTTAGTTGGGCTACTCAGATGATCTTTTTTAGTGCACCAGTGATTCGGAATGGATCGAAATAGTCCAGAATAGTTATTCGGGATTTATAGTTGGGTCCCGGGAGCTTTTTAGACATATTAGGGCCCGTATGTGGGTATGGGTGTCTTTTTACCATTAGGACGACACTTAAAAATGGGATTAGGGTGTGATTAATGAGTATTTAAGGATTATGGAGGTGGATAACTACCTCACTTTTTCCTCTGCATAATTGTAATTAAGGTAAAGATTAAGAGAAGAGAAAAATAGAAGAAAATAGAGAATTGAACTTGGAAAGGAGAGGAAAAACATATCTAAAAATTCAATCCATCTCTACGAGTCGATACTTCGAATTCAAATCCAAAAGTAAAGTGTACTGGTTTAGATTGCAATTTACATCAGCTAATTATGTTCATAATTAATTAGTAGTAAATCTGGATATTAAAAGAAGAGATCATTGGGGATTAATTGAATGAATTGGTGTGTATTTAAACTCTGATCGTATTTGATAATGATTCATAATGACTAAGTGAGAAATTCATAATATTAATCTGAGTTTATGATTATGAACATGATAATATTGATAGGGTGTTAAATATAATAAATTTTAAGGTTTTATAAAATCCAAGTTGAATGAATGATTAATGTGTAGGAATCCTTGTGTTTTGATGATGGATTCGGGGTTGTTACGGTGTTAGAATACTTCTGGGTTGATTATATATTGATGTGGGATGTCAATTTATGGTTTTTGGAGGCTGAAACCTCTATTGGAGGGTTTAAGACATGAAAACTCGAGGAAGAAGATGATGGGCAACGCAATAAACCAAATCGATTTGTTAGGAGAGAGATTCGATTCGATCAAGAAAACTGGTAGGGTCTACCAAGCAAACTGGTTCAGTTTGTTGGCCTATGCCGATTTTTGTTATTCGTCATTTTGACCCGTTAATGTTTGAAAAACGAGCGTATAGGTTTCCGGGGTAGTTTGGGACTACTGGGGAATATTATCAGGGGTTGGTATGTGTGTTAGGCCAACGGTTAGATAGGTTCGGGTGAGACGAACATGAATTCAAGTGCATGAACATTTAATGTATAATCAAGAAATCAGTTCGAACTTTGGGATTGGTAGAGGAATTCAATATGGTGTTTATGTACGTAGTAAGTACTCTCTCTCTCTCTCTCTATATATATATATATATATATATATGTGTGTGTGTGTGTGTGTGTGTGTGTGTGTGTGTGTGTGTGTGATTGTTTCTTGTTTATGTTGAAAATGCCTACTCGGTAGTGTTATATTTAGGAGGTTGCCTGTAGTGGGCAGTCCACCTTGGCATTGACCAATAAGTATCAAATTAATTCCCCAGGTTATAATATTATTGCATGGCCGCTATCCATGTGTGGGGATATAGGTGTTGTTTTGGAGACTGGTTGGGTGTGATATGGTATGGTTGCTACCCTCGGACGTATGTTTATGACTGCTTCAATTTGTTTGTATTTGCATTTGGGTTTGGTGGTGAGATTCCGACCCGGTGGACCATTTGTGGTATGTGGTATACCTGGAGCCCGATAGCATATGAGGAATGCATTTGCGAGGTCTCGGCTCTAGGAATGCGGTTTATACGTATATAACGAGTGATATATATGTATGTGTATACGAGATATCATGTGTATATTTATTTATAGCACGGGTGTAGCTATGTTATTATATTGTGTGAATATCTATTAATAGTATGTGTGTAGCTGTGTTAGTAATTATGAAATATACCTAGTGAGGGTAGTATACACTTAGCTAATTGTTGATGTAAAAAATTAGATCGCTTTAATTATTCAATCACAGATAAATAAAATGAGACAAAGATTTTTAAAGTGGTTCAGCCTTATAAGAATGGCCTACGTCCACTGTTATATTATTGCTGAGTGTTTGGGAATTCTCGAGTATAAGTTTTCTCAAGAAATTCCGGTCCCTTTGAATGAGGGTGATACAAGGTATTTATAGCCCTTAGGCTGTACATGAAAGGATTGATACATTAAATGATATACATATGAAAGGGTAATACATTTAATGCAGCGTGTGCGTCAAGATGATAAACATTCAATGAATAGTTGAACTGTTGATATTCTGGCAATTAATACTACGGCCGAGATGCAGTTCGGACCGCCTCAGTTGCTCGTTGATCAGGAGTTCTTCGGAGCGCTAGTGTACCTCGGAGTGCTGAAGTTCCTCGGTATATCCTCGTTGCTCGGAGAGAACATGAGTTGGTCGGGGAAATGAACTTCCTCGCTGCTATTGTGCCACGTAGATTGACACGTGTCTTCGTATTATTCGTCCATATCAGCATATTAATTTTGGTATCAACAGAAGCCCCCAATGTTTCATATTTCGAACTTTGAGGAGTCTGGAACATTCTTTCTCGGTATATGGCGATATTAAATGAATTTCCTAGGTTTTAGGAGCCTTTTCTTCATATTTGAATTTCTTTCAAATTCACAGAATCCGCCTTTTTTCGAATTTTTATGAGTGCTTCGATCTTCATGCATTTTTGTCCTTTTAGTCGCCGGTGGCGTATTAATTTCTTTTGTGTAATCATTTCCTTCGCTGCTTCCCAAGGTAAAGTATTTAAACTTCTTAGGTAACCATACCGTCTTCTACCTTTTCCAATTTTCTGCATTCAAGCTTTCTGTTCTCTCTCTCCCTTGTGCGTTCATCTTTTCCTTCGCTAGTTGTCAGCTCTTCCTTTTTCCTGTAATATTCTCTTCTTTTATTCTGTATTTCTTTTATTCACTATGGTTTATATTGTGGAGTCTGTTGAGAAATTTCGTTCCGATTTTTCCATTCCTTCCTGGGTAACTCTGGAGGTTCTTTCTGAGCCTTTAGATTATTTTCGATTGGCTGAGGGACATTGGTTCCCCAGTCTATTCATTGCTGAATGTGGATTTTCTTTTCCTCCAAACCCCTTATGCTTAGAGTTCTGTCAGTATTTTGACGTTGTTCCTGCAAAAATAGCCCCCAATTCATGGAGAATAATTAATGGGGTGTATAAATTAAATCTAACTCATGGAACTCGTATAGGGATTCCTGAGATTATGTATTGCTATAGATGGGCTATTTTAGATAATGTTTACTACTTAAAAACTAGGTTTTTAAATAGGGCTCTTGTAGTTAACCTCCCTGATGCAAATAGAGATTATTTTGAACATGGGGTGGTGATTAAAAATTGGCAATATGCCCCCTTGGTTGGAGATGCATTATACCACGGTCCTAAATGCCCCCCATATGGCAATGGGATAGGTTTATTCTCATTTTTCCTTTACTTATGAAATTATGATTTTATCATATTTGACAAAATGTATGACTGATATTTCATTACGTATATCATTTGCAGTTGATAGTAAAAGAAAAACTCCAAAAGAATCAGAGGTTAATATTAAGCATCTGAAACTTATCTGGGGTTTGCATAAGAACGTGGTAGACGAGCACATCAGGTCTGCATCATATTTGCTGCAGTATAGGAGCTATACGACTTCTTATACTGCTCGTCTTGTGATTAGATCTGTTGAACCAGCCTCAACTCCAGAGGATTCTTCTTCAGATTCTCACATCCCTTTAAGTCAAAGAATGGGTAGGAAAAGAGCTCCCCCTGCTCTATTCGATGACACTACTTCTGCTGCTGAATCCAAGAAAAGAAAAATTGATGTCCCAGAGGGGACTAAGAAGGTGGATGTTGCGCCTTCCAAAGCTACCGAGAAGCCCCCAGTGGCTCCGAGCAAGAAGGTTGCTCCTGTAGAGATGACTGTTATCTCTCCGATGAGGAGATTAAGGAAATCGTCCTCAATCAATTTGGCTGAAACTGCCAATCTGACTGAAACCATCTCTTCTCTACCAGCTGGTGGTGTTGGTGTTCCAACCATCATTCCTCCGAGCTCTGCCATGAACTCGGTAAAAACTTGGATCATATCCTAGGTCCAAGGAATTGATGAAAAAATTTCTAGGGATATGCTGACATCCCTAGCTACCCGTCACCTTGCTTCACTAAATTTCTCACACTCTGAATTTCCTTTTTTTCTTTGAATACTTGCATTTTTGTACTGACCTGTCACTTTTTCCTTTGTTTAGCTGGTGAATTGTTTTAACAACATCGTGAAGAAAGACGGAGCAATTAAAGCTTCCAGCTCCTCGTCGGGGGTGGAGGATGCTCTGTTGGGTTTGGCCCAATCCTTGAAAGATTCTCATCAGCAATATAAGGAGGACAAAGCTTCCTGGGAGAAAAAGTTGTCTATAGTTGAAGCTGAGAAGGTGAAACTAGCTGAGATCTCCAAGAGTTTGGAGAATAAGGTGAAAAGTTTAGAGGTTGAGCATAAAAAATATGATGACAAGCTCAAGAACTTTGGAGAGCTTGAAGATAAACTGAAAAAGGCAGATGAAGAGTTGTCCGTCCTGCGAGATATCAAGCACCAAAAAGAAGAATTGGATGCAAAGTTAAAGACTGCCGAGGGTCTTCTATCCGAGAAGCTATCCTTGGAGAAACTGAAAAGAAAACTCGCAGTTAAAAAATCCTTCAGCGCTGGCTGGGATAAAGGATGGGACAAAGGGATTGCTACGATGACATCCCAAGTACAATACGGGAAGTTGAAATACTTTCGAGATGGCTGGGTAGCTGCCCTGCAGGAATTGAAGATCAAAGACGACTCTGAGCTATTTCAGCTACACCTCCCTGGTCCTCCCCCACCAATTGTAGAAGAAGAAGAAGATGAGCCCATCTCTGATGAATCTTCTATGGCCATGGGTGATCAAATCCCTGCCTCTCTACCTTCTGCCAACGAGGACATTTATTCCATGCCTCCTCCTCCTGAGAAAATTTCAACTCCTGCTGATCAAGCTGATATTACCACCGAGCATCCAAGCTCCTCGTCCCAGCCTCCCGAGAAAGTCTTGGGAGACAAGGAAAAGGTGTGAAGTTGTTCGCTATCATTTCTATCTTTCATTATCTGTAATCAAACAATGTAATCTTTTTGTGATCTAATAAAATACATCTTTGTTCATCTCTGTTGTTGATGATTTGTTTTTGTTGACTGTTATCTTCTTTTCATTATTAGTTTGTGGCTAGAATGGAACTGATATCTGCACATGATACAAAGCTGATGCAACAATGCCATGAATATTACAGAGTTGGTCATACAAATTTGAGTGTGTCAGAAATTGCTGACATCCTTGGCCATGATGCATCAGAACAAGCAATTGAGGCTTATCGGTACTTGAAGGATTTACTTGACCGAGCTGTGGCCAACAACGTGGCCTACTATGACTTGATTGAGGATCTTCATTGTTCCTTAGAAGATCTTCAGAGTCAGCACAATGAATCAACTGCTTTGTTGCAGAAGGAATATGAGAATAGGTATCAACAGCTTTCCTCTGAGACAGGTCACAAAAAGATCATTGCTGGGTACGATGTTAGGGAGAGAACCCTAAAAGGTGAAGTTGAGGCCTGCAGACAGATCGCCGAGATTCTGGAACAAGAAAATAACAATTTGCAGAAAAATTTGGCGCAATACGAGTCTGCAGCTTCATCCTCTACTGCCTTGGTACCGGTCACTGATGAAGGAGTCTCATTCTTAGAGGTTGAAAATGCCAAATTAAGGCAAGAATTGGATACTTTAAGAAAGTCTGGTGTTTCTGCTACTGCTCGTGGATGAGGAAGAGGTTCTCGTGGGCGAGGAAGAGCTGTTCAAAATGTTGTCGAGGAGCAAAGTTCTCCAGTCGCTGCTCGGAGTCGATCAAGAGTTCTCAGCCGTAATGTTGAAGAGGCTTGCACTCAGTCTACTTTGGAAACTCAAGCGTTCCAATTGAATGCAAAAGATCGTGCCTTGTCTGAAATGTCCAAGAAAAACCTATCTTTGGAAGATCAACTTACTGCGACGAAGTCTGCTTTACATACCAAGGACCTTTTTGCTAAAAACCTTCATGAACAATTGGATAGATTCACCTTCCAATTCCATAAACAACCTCGTGAGTTCTGGATGGCAGGCTATAATGAGGCCCTTTGTCATTTGGATGCTCGTATTGAACACGACAATAATGAAGGTTATAAGCAGGGGTGGTTGAACGCCCTGGGTGTATTAAAATTGGAGCAAGGGCATTATTTATGGGATTATCATGCTCCTGGGTTACTAGACTTGCCTGTGCCACCTTATAAATTGGACATGGAATGGATCCCAGCTCGTTCCATTCCTCGGAGTTTAATTTCAAAATACCTTGGTGATTACAATCTTCATTCCCAAACCGAGGTATCTCGTCCTGAACATCTACTGGACACACCTTCTGTGATGAACGTCAGAATGCTCAGAGATATTAACTTCATTAATTCTCCTCTTTGCTTGGAAGATCCTCCTGCTGGCGAGGAACCTGTTTCAAAAGCTAAGGGAAAGAAACCAAAAGAGTAGGGATCTCAATGTAATAGTTAGTACACATGTAATTTGTAATACATTTTCATTTTCATTCTCAATGTATTTTGTTTTTTATTTTAATGAAAGACTTTCATTTTTGTTTGCAAATTTGTATTGCTATTGTTCTGTGCTAAACACTACGTATGTATCTGTTAAAAAGATAACAATTTTGTGTTGTTCATCAACCAACTTAGTAATAATCAGTTACAAGTATTGGTAACGTTGCTCGATCACTTATTAATAAAGTAAAAAATGTTTAAAATTTTTTCAACCAACCAAGGTTGTTAAATTGTGCTTGTCGACCAACTATAGTTGGTGGGATATTATCCTCGACCATCCATACTTGGTTCAATTTGAAATATTTTCTCCTCGTCGACCAAATACAGTTAGTGGGTTTTTATCCCCGACCAACCATACTTGGTTCAGTTTGGAATATTTTGTTCTTTGAGGAACTTTTGTAATAATATTACCTCCCGACCAACATAAGTTGGCATTTGAGAGTATATTTTGTTTTCAAACCAACCGAGGTTGGCGTTATAATAATGTTGTTCTTGCCCTTTTACCAACCAAAGTTGGTCGTGGGTTTGAACTATCAGGTTCTTTCGAACTATCTTGTCCACAAGCTCTTTTACCAACCGAAGTTGATCACGCAAGTGTACGACTCCTAACCAAAGGAGTATAATTTGTTCTCGCTATTTTACCAACCGAAGTTGATCACGCTCTAACTATCAGGTTCTTTCGAACTATCTTGTCCACAAGCTCTTTTACCAACCGAAGTTGATCACGCAAGTGTACGACTCCTAACCAAAGGAGTATAATTTGTTCTCGCTATTTTACCAACCGAAGTTGATCACGCTCGAACTATCAGGTTCTTTCGAACTATCTTGTCCACAAGCTCTTTTACCAACCGAAGTTACGACTCCTAACCAAAGGAGTATATCAGTTATTCTCGCCCTTTTACCAACCGGAGTTGGTCGTGGGTCTGAACTATCGTCTTCTTCTTGCTGTCAAGCAGCGTAGTGTACAACACTAGTATTCCCCGAAAAACTTTCAAACAAAGGAGAGAAAAATGTGAAAAACATCATCATTTTATTCATATTGATAGAATCGGTGTACATTGTACATCATTGATAATACTTGCGAAGGTGTTCAGCATTCCAAGCATTCTTGAATTCTTCTCCTTCTAGAGTTGCTATTCGGTAAGTTCCTGGTTGAACAACTTCTGTAACTCGGTAAGGCCCATGCCAGTTTGCTTCCAATTTATTGTGCTTCTGAATTACCTTCTTTAGCACATAATCTCCTTTCTTTAAATCGCATTTCCTCACCCTTTTGTTGTAGAAAAGAGCTGTTCGTTGTTGATAAGCAGCATTCCTAATGGCTGCCTCTTCTCTGACCTCCTCGAGCATATCCAAATCCAGTCTTCTCATCAAGTCACTGACAGGAGAATTGAAATTCAGTACTCTATGCGTTGGAAGACCCAACTCGACAGGTATTACAGCCTCACTTCCAAATGCCAGCATATATGGTGATTCTCCAGTCGCTGCTCGTGGAGTTGTTCGGTAAGCCCACAATACTGATTGTAGCTCATTAATCCAGTTAGCTTTAGCTTAACTTAGCCTTTTCTTCAAACCATTTAACAGTGTTCTGTTCGTCACTTCAGTCTGTCCATTGCTTTGAGGATGGCCTGGTGCTGAATGAACCTTCAAAATGTTCGACTGATGACAATAGGCAGCAAATTCCTCGTTATCAAATTGGGTTCCATGGTCTGTGATGAAAGCATGAGGGAGACCATATCGACAGATGATATTCTTCCAAACGAACTGGTATACCTTCTCGTATGTCATATCAATAAGCGGCTCAGCTTCTACCTACTTAGTGAAATAGTCCACTGCAACGACGAGGTACTTAAATCTTCCTCGGGTGGTCGACAGTGGTCCAACCAAATCAATTCCCCATATGGCAAATGGCCAAGGGGAAGTTATTGGTGTCAACAATGCTTATGAAGTTTGTCGGATGGAGGAAAATCGTTGGCACTTGTCACATTTCTTAGCATAGGCTATACAATCATCCCTCATCGTCGGCCAGTAGTATCCTTGAGTCATTACCCTTTGCAAAAGTGTTCGACCAGCTATATGAGCTCCACAAGACCCTTCATGAATCTCTTCAATCAATTCTTTCACTTTGGAGGGATGTACACATCTCTGCAAACCTGCCATAATTCCTCGTCTATATAAAATACCATTAGTTACTACATACCGAGCAGCCTTATACTTCAATTTCTTGGCAACGAGCTTATCCTCTGGCAATTCTCCCTCTTCAATATATACCCTGATGGGATCCATCCAAGATGATCCTAAATCAAGGGTAATAACATTCATCGTCAGGTTTTCATCTATGCTCCGACTTTCCAGTACTTCAGTTGGCATTGTTCTTCGCAGCTCGGTACGAGTGGCTGATGCTAGTCGGGCCAGTGCATCTGCTTGTGCATTCTCTATTCTGGGTATTCTGATCAACTGAATGGCATCAAATTCTGCCAACAATTCCATCACCTTTGCATGATACTTGACCATTATTTCTCCTTTAACCGCATACGTTCCCATCATCTGATTTACAATCAATTGAGAATCACTGAATACCATCACTTGTTGCGCTTCCATAATCTTTGATAAATTGAGACCTTCTATCATGGCTTCATACTCAGCCTCATTATTGGAGGCTTTGAATTGGAATCGCAAAGCGTATTCCATGTCAATCTCGTCTGGGGTGTTCAAAATAATTCCTGCCCCGCAACCTGCTGTGCAAGATGAGCCATCTACATATAATCTCCATATGGGCAACCCGTCTTCAAATTTCTTATCTGACAGAGTTCCTCGGTGAAATATTTGTTGCTTCCTTTCATCCTTCCGTGACACTTTTCGCTCCTCGTCGATCATTTCTTCTCGCTCTTTTACCAACCGGAGCTGGTTTGAGCTCGAAGTTGATGATCCTTCTTCATCCATAAGTCCTTTTACCGACCGGAGTTGGTCTGGATTTATGTCTGTTGATCCTGTATCATCCACAGGTTGGTCAGCGAGCAGTTTTTGCTCCTCGGGGGTATCTGGATATGTAAACTCTGCTATAAAATCTGCTACAGCTTGCCCTTTCAATGACGATCTGGGATCATACACAATATCATATTCACCGAGCTCTATTGCCCAGTACATCAATCTCCCTGACTTTTCTGGTTTATGAAGGGCTTGCCTCAGTGGCATATCGGTATAAACGACGATGGTATGGGCCTGGAAATATGGCCTCATTCTTCTACTTGCTTCAATTAATGACAATGCCAATTTCTCCAGCTTTGGGTATCTGATTTCCGCGCCTCGGAAAGCCTTACTTGTGTAATAGATTGGTTTCTAGACTCCATTCTCCAATCTGATCAATGCTGAACTGACTGCATTCTCTGATACTGCCAGATACAAGTACAACTTCTCTCCTGTTATTGGCCTGGACAATAATGGAGGTTCTCCCAAATACTTTTTCAAGTCTTGAAAGGCCTTCTCACATTCATCAGTCCACTCAAAAGTTTTTCGAAGTTTTTTGAAGAATGGGAGGCATTTGTCAGTTGCTCGGGACACAAATCTGTTGAGCGCTGCAACTCGTCCTGTAAGACTCTGCACTTCTTTATTTGTTGTTGGAGATCGCAACCCTAAAAGAGCTTTGATCTTATCTGGATTTGCCTCAATGCCTCACTGGTTGACAATGTATCCGAGAAACATTCCTTCTCGTACTCCAAATGTGCACTTCGTCGGGTTAAGCTTCATCTGGTATTTATCCAGTTGATCAAATGTCTGAGCTAAGTCAACTAGATGATCTGCAGCTTTCTTGCTTTTTGTCAGCATATCATCGACATAGACTTCCATGTTGCAACTGGTTTGTTCGGTGAAAACCTTGTTCATCAGCCATTGGTATGTCGCTCCTGCATTTTTCAAACCAAAAGGCATAACATTATAGCAATAAGTTCCCCTAGGGGTAATAAAAGAAGTACTTTCCCTGTCTTCAGGTTTCATTTTGATCTGGTTGTAACCAGAGTAAGCATCCATGAAGCTAAGCAGCTCGTGCCCAGAGGTAGCATCTACTAGTTGGTCAATTCTGGGCAATAGAAAATGATCCTCTGGGCAGGCCTTGTTAAGATCAGTGAAATCAACACACATTCTCCATTTATTATTTTTTTTCTTTACCATCACCACATTCGCCAACCAGTTCGGGTACTTCACATCTTCAATGAATTGAGCTTTCTGGAGCTTGTCGACCTCCTCTTGAATAACTTGATTCTTCTCGGGGATAAATACCCTTCTTCTCTGCTTTACAGGCTTGATCTCCTTATTCACATTGAGTTCGTGACATAAGAAGTTTGGATCTATTCCTGGCATGTCCTCATGACTCCAAGCAAAAGTTTTCTTCCTGTTTCTCAAGAAAATTATCAACTCCTGTTTTATTGAAGCATCCAACGTTGAACCTATCTGGGTTACTCGTTCAGGGTGCTCGTCGTCTAGAATAACATTTTCTGTAGATTCTACCACCTGTCCTTTTACAAGTTGGGATTCATCTCTGGGATCGAGAATTTCAATCTCCGTATCTTCTTCCACCTGGTAGGTAGTAGTCTTTTTCCTTGATTCCTCAAGCTCCTCTTGCTCGGCAGATGAATAATAGCATTCCCGATCTACTTTTTGATCACCTTTCACAACTCCTACTCCGAAGTTTGTTGGGAATTTTAAGCATTGATGCACTGTAGATGGAACTGCTTCGAACTTCTTCAAACCAACTCTTACCATGATGATGTTGTAGGTTGACTGCACATTCTTATCCATCACAAAGAAGCGTATTCTTTCTGTTCGACAAGCAGGCCAAGTTCCAATGAATATATCCAACTTGATCGTCCCAAGTGAAAAAACTTTCTCACCAGCAAAACCCAGGAGGGGTCTTTGATACGGTTCCAATTGAGATAATTTCAGATTCAAGCTGTCAAAGCGTGAATAGTACATTATGTCTGCTGAACTTCCATTATCTACCAACACCCTTGAAATCACTACTTCCTTCATCCTCATTTTGATCACCAGAGGATCGTCGTGAGGATAAAGAATACCTGCTAGGTCATTTTTTGAAAAGCCAATGACCATCTTCTCTTTGTTTACCTTCCTCGGATGATCATCCTCGGCCAGATTTATTCGCTGAATATATGAACAAGCTTGAGCCTCTCCAAGGTAAGCCTTTCTTTCTACAGTAAGGTCTCCTCCTCCTGCATCTCCTCCTGTAATGACATTACAATCAAATGACCCAAAATGTATACAAAATACCTCTCGTTCTGGCTGTCTTGGTTTCTTGGGAAGGTCGGGGTCATCATCTGGATCATCTTCATGGCTCCTCTTCTTTTACTCTTCTTCTCGACGAGGAGATCTTGACCTCTCTCTAGTCCAGTCGTTATTTTTTCTTTCACCTCCCCGATCAACATATTTTGATAGCTTTCCTCTTCGAATGAGTGTTTCAATCTCGTTCTGAAGAGCTATGCAATTTTTGGTCATATGACCATGATCTTTATGAAATTTGCAATATTTATCCTTACTCCTCGAATCAGGGTCTGACTTCAATTTCTTTGTCCATTTTACCTCCTCGTTGTTCTTGATTTCTTCCAAGACATGATGAATACCCATTTTCAAAGGAGTATAATTGTCGTATTTCTTCAGGACTTCCCATGATGATTTATTATTTCTGGAGCGTTTATCACCGCCATTGCCCTTATGCTCTTTATTCTTAAACTTTTCGACTTCCACCTTGGTGTCTTTATCTATATTCTTCTTTGCAGCCATAGCTTCCTCGGCATTCATGATTTTGGCCGCTTTTGCCATCAGTTCTGACATAGTTTTAGGTGGATCTTTCGTCAAAGTATAATACAACTTATTGGGCAACAACCCACTCATCAAAGCGGTGATTTTTGTCTTCTCTTCGTAATCTATGACCTCCAACTTCTCGTTATTGAAACGAGTTATGTAATCTCTAGTACTCTCACCAGATTTTTGTCTAACACTTAACAAGTGTGCTACTCGTTTTACTAGCTTTACTCCAAAACAGAAATTGCCGATAAACAACTCGGCCAACTGAAAGAAAGTTGAAATCTTACCCCTAGGAAGATTGTTGTACCATATCTGGGCAGCTCCAGTAAGAGTTCCTGAGAACGCTCTGCATCTCATCTCGTCGGGGACGACATAGATGTCGGCACCAGCTTGATATTGCTCTATGTGAAGAACATGATCTGTCTTTCCATCATATTTGGGGGTCACTACAGGTGCTTTGAACTTTGACGGTGTAGGAAAATTCACAATAGCCTGTACAAAAGGTGTTCCTCGAACAAAAGTTCGTTGTAGGGGGTTCTTTGCTTTGGCCATTTCTCCTAATTTATACTCCAACCGTTGGAGAGATCCTTTCCACGCTTCATTTCCTTCCTCGGGCCCATTGGTTCGAGCAATAGATCGTTTTGAAGTAGCCTCTTGAGATCTATCTTGACGAGCAGCCGGTCGTGACCGTGCTGATCCTTCTCTTAGATCTGACGGTTGTCGAAAACTCCTCGACATGGTCTTAGATGGACTCCTATTCCTCCTAGGGCCTAATCGACTGAAAGGAGACACCCTACTCAGTCTTTCTAAAGCACTCGGTCTTTCTGGAGAGAGGGTGATATGTTGATTAGTATCTGTCGCCCTTATTGACGAAGTTCACCCAAGTTGATAAGAGAAATCATCAGACTCCTCATTGCGACGTGACTCAGTACGCCTGGATCGTGAAGAAAGTAAATAAGTTTGCCTCTGACCACTTTGCTGTCCTGAACATGCAGGTGCACCACCATGAAGGGTTTGTATGAGTTGCCTCATTGTTTCCTGCATGGCGGTTTGTCCTTGAGCCAGATTCGTCATAATGCCGGCTAGATCTGGAGGTGCAGAGGGATTCTGAGGATTTCCAGTATTTCCAGCGTTTCGATTGCTAGATTCTGGATTATCCGCCATTGATGATGGACGATTTTTGGTGAAAAACGATAGTAACAATCTTTCTCACAGACGGCGCCAATCTGCTGGTGTAAAAAATTAGATCGCTCTAATTATTCAATCACCGATAAATAAAATGAGACAAAGATTTTTAAAGTGGTTCAGCCTTATAAGAATGGCCTACGTCCACTGTTATATTATTGCTGAGTGTTTGGGAATTCTCGAGTATAAGTTTTCTCAAGAAATTCCGGTCCCTTTGAATGAGGGTGATACAAGGTATTTATAGCCCTTAGGCTGTACATGAAAGGATTGATACATTAAATGATATACATATGAAAGGGTAATACATTTAATGCAGCGTGTGCGTCAAGATGATAAACATTCAATGAATAGTTGAACTGTTGATATTCTGGCAATTAATACTACGGCCGAGATGCAGTTCGGACCGCCTCAGTTGCTCGTTGATCAGGAGTTCCTCGGAGTGCTAGTGTACCTTGGAGTGCTGAAGTTCCTCGGTATATCCTCGTTGCTCGGAGAGAACATGAGTTGGTCGGGGAAATGAACTTCCTCGCTGCTATTGTGCCACGTAGATTGACACGTGTCTTCGTATTATTCGTCCATATCAGCATATTAATTTTGGTATCAACACTAATGGTGATTATTAGCGAGCTGGGATTTGATAGTGGTTATTGTCCTAGTCAGACTGGGTAATTTGATTAGGATAATAAAATGAATGCGTTAGGTGCGCACTGTAGATGAGAAGTGAGTATAAGTATAAAGTGAGTGCGACTAGTAAAATTAATTATGAAAGTAATACACAACATGTTTCCATTTAAAGCATTTAAATACTTGCAAAATATATTCAAATGTTTTTCGTGCTTTGACCTGTTGGAAAATATATTTTCATTTTCAAAACCCAAGGTGTGCAACAGTAGGGACAACGTGACACCCCACCTAATTAAATACCGATTGATTAGTCCTTTATTAGATTAAACTGAAGTGACGGGTTGGTTCATTATTATCATCACTGTCGAAAACAATTTTATTTTATTTATCACCTAATAAATAATTAAGCTAAGTGTCAAAATATTTAATTTTAATTATACCCAAATAATCCGTTAGTAAATTTTCATTATTAAAACAAAAACTATCTGCATTCCACTAGAATAAAATAAATACTGAACATGAAATAAGTACTGAATTAAATGAGACTGTATAAAACATTCCAGTTCATAGTCTCAAACCAAAAGTGTAACACTACTCAATCCAACAAGAGAAGAAATGCTACTAAGAAAATTACAACTTCTGAATAACTAAACTTGAAGCCGACGACACATGCCCTAACTGAAATGTATGAACTAAAACTGAATAGAAAGATAGAAGCATCTAATCTCAATAACCTACAACTTCCACAAGAGCTGCAGCTCGCCAAATGATCTGTGCGTCTAAGTCTGGTGGTAACCCTATGGTTGGGCACCTCATCAATATATATATATATATATATATATATATATAGAGAGAGAGAGAGAGAGAGAGAGAGAGAGAGGAGAATAGCAAGAAATGGGTCAGAGCCCGAGTTGTAAAAATATTTGTTTTAGCAAGTATTTAAAACTGCAATGAATCAAGTATTATGTGCATGTTAGTTTCAAACTCTCACATGAGATTCTCACCTCTCCACTATTGTGCGCGCCTAACGTACATTTAACCCAACCTAGTTATTTATATCACTACCAACTAGTCCATAACCGTATACTTATAACTATATCCCAAAGGAGTGTCCTGTATTGCCCATACAATACGTTACTAAAATAGTTTATCCCCCATAATTAAATTCCATGATATTCCCCGGTCGAATGGGTAGACTTTTATTCACTGAAATCATTTTATTTCTCACTATTATTATATCCACTAATTTCACACAGTGGAATTTTCCCCAAGTATATTCCTTTATATATACTCACAACATCCCTATATATATATACTAATCATGCACCCCTTGGTTACGACCACTTGACGCAAAGCATTTATTATTATCACCGTATCTAATAGTTTTTCAAAGTAGAAATATCCACAAGCACATATATACATATAGTCATAACATCCCTATACATATATACACACATATATATATACAATAATCCTACACCCTTAGGTTAAGACCACTTGGCGCAAGTACATACTCTGCTATCATGTCCTGGTGCATCGCTCGCTGCATATGGACAATTGGTTCGGTGTCTCTCACGAACAATAAATCTCATACACAAATATTGGAGGTGAGCATACTCACCAGCCAAATGGGTCACGCACAGACCTATGCTCCCATTCAGCCGTCGAAACTATCTTATATCTCAAATAGCACGTAGCCAAGTTCATATGCACCCCTTGGTTACGACCACTTAATGCAAATCATTTATTATTATCACCGTATATACTAGTTTCTCAAAGTAGAAATATCCACAAGCACATATATACATATAGTCATAACATCCCTATATATATATATACAATAATCATACACCCTTAGGTTAAGACCACTTGGCGCAAGTACATACTCCTGATGCATCGCTCACTGCATATGGGCAACTGGTTCGGTGTTTCTCACGAACCATAAATCTCATAACACAAATATTAGAGGCGAGCATACTCACCAGCCAAATGGGCCACGCACATACCTACGCTCCCATTCAGCCATCGAAACTATCATATGTCTCAAATAGCACGTAGCCAAGTTCATATGCTCTGGGTACAAGTCAAATATTCCCCCATTGGGCCACCCCGAATAAGATTGTCCACTGCGCGAAACCACCTCTCGATAGCAAGCAGCGTAGGTATGCTATACACATAAATACAACCATATAATAGGTATTCACACATCATATTAAAATTAATTAGTATTCACCCATCTAAAATATATGTTTTCCACACGTATAATTCTCTCATTACTACGTATTACATATTTATTTCGATTAATCTCTCTCTTGGAATTTTCAAAGTTAACTCACCTTTCCAAATATTTAAAGTGTCATTATACAATTTTCCTCCCAATAATTCTGCACTATACTAAACTCATCAACTGACAGTTTCCTCCCTCAAAATAATTGTGTAACTCGAATTGGATTGAGTTGGAAATTTCTCAGATTTTTGGACCCGACGCTCGAACGAGGTTAGATATCGTTCGAACGATATCAGCTTTCTCGTTCGAACAAAGCTCAATCTCGTTCGAATGAGATTTAACGTTCATCTTCCCCACCATACCTGTTACGTTCTACACCTTTATCAATTCCGTTTTCCACCATTTTTATGCCTAAAACGTCTAAAATAATCAGCCCAAACACCAATCATTCATTTCCCATTAGCTACCTAACATCTATGCATGATTTCCAACAATACCCTCAGTAAATCATCACTAATCATGATTAAATTCAAAATCCCCCATTTTAATTATGAAGAACCCTATTTTCAAATTATATGCATAACTCTAAATTAAAACTCAGATTTGTTTCTCAATTTCAACATAAAATTCTGGGATTTCTATTCTACATGCAAAGGGGCTCAATTCTTCATCAAAATAACTCTTGACCCATGATTTAAATTCTCTAAATTCACCCAAATCATTTCTACCTCATGTATTTGATTCTTATACTAACATGAGCACAATTATTGCTAATAAAAAGCATGTAATAAATACTTGCCTCGATTATGATGTTATGATCCGTTGATTAAATTGGCATAGACGTGTTCCTCGTCTTTTGATCTACGATTTGATGGGATTTGTGATGTGAGTCCTTGATTTTTGCACCAAGAACACCTATGGACTCCTTCTTCCTTCCTCTGTGTCTCTCTCTTTTCTCCCTCGTAAGTTTGGAACTCACCGATCCTTTATCCCCAATTTACCTTATTTATTTTCTTTAATTTTCGTCCATAATGCTTCCACAAAAATTTAAAGGACAAAAATACCCCTTCGGGATGCCCGTTAGGCCTAAAAATATTTCGAAGTCCAAATAAAATACCCGAGTAGAGTTTTCAGACTATCTCGACGCTTTCGGATTCAATGGGGCACTCGAACGTACGAGTTACTAAAAATATATTCACTTCTTTAATCCATTAAATTAGTCCCGACATGACTCACACGCGTAATATACCAAGCTGTTATATTTCTCACTCTCAAAAATTTATAAAATCATAATTACATATTACATATTACATATCATGAAAATACGGGGTATTAGAGACAATTGGGTTAGTTCTTTCATGTCGTTGCGACCAGTAGTTGTGAATTCTGCGAGATTAATTGTAGTACCTCAGTTTATTTCTATCTAGATTGGATTTAGTTTTCCTTTTGGGGCGTATTGTCCGTAGTTGGATATGATGTTATTTATGTTAGTGATATTCATTATTTACCATTATTTATTTACATTGGATGATTATTTGTAGTGACCTATATTTTATTCGATTCATGTTAGTTATATTTATGCCTATTAGTTATTCTGTCATTTCATTTGGTGTATAGTTTTATTGGTTTTATATTTATAATTATTGTGACAATGATTCTAAGAATGAAATCATATTAGCTCCCTTTTTATTTTATTAAAGGATTGATCACCCGATATTAGAATAGGCGGGGTTTCACATTAAGGTCTTCCCTAAAAATTGAAAACTAAAAACCCATACGTGTTATGTATATAAAAGCATTTAATAATGATTTTCTAACTACACAAACAATGCATAATAACTATACTAAGAATTTAGTAAGAGTTCAGGGTATATTCAAATCATAAAAGTTCAAAAGGGTTGTCTTCGTTCTTGGTCTTAAGTAATTCCAACAATATATGTATATCTTATATTTTAAGTTGTTTATTATTCAAAATTATCATTATGCATGCGTTTGTATGATCATTACCAATGTTTCACTCAAATCCATTACAAATACAAATCACGATTCAATTATTAAAAATTTCTTGTATTAAAAATAAAAATACTATGTCATTTTCATATTAGGATTTTTTACAAGAAGTTGTGTCATATTCGTGTAAAAATTATGACTCGAGTTATTCATGCCTTGTTATGTTTTCTTGCTTTTTCTTATTCTAATTGGTTTAATTTCTTGTGAAATCCTAAACATTTTTAATTGTGTCATGTTTTATTTTAAATGGGTCGCGTTTGTGTCAAGACAAAATAAACACAAGATTGTGATGTGATGTGTTCGTGTTTTGATTGGTCATGTCGTTGCGTGTCGGACCAAAACATGCCAAAATAATACTATTTACTGAATTATAGAAAACGAAATTTTACGTCTCAAACTGAGGGTGGTGTGTTTAAGACAAAGTGTTCACCTAAAATAAACCAAGAAATGGGTGAATATGTTTTACTGAGATTTTTACCAATTTCAAAATTCACTTAACAATTTTTATATTATACCTAATTGACATGCATCTATGTGAGAGATATAAAAATTCTAAGTTAATTAGGCAATTTAGGGACAAATCTAGGTTAATTATGTGAATTGACAAGATGCAAACCCTAAACAATGGATCATGTTGGATCCAAATTTAGATCTAAATGTGTTTGTGTGTGATAGAAAATGTGTACATTAACAATAAAAAAACCCACACGAGGCACAAGTCAATATCTACGAGGAAAAGACTCCACCTAGGGGTGGAAAAAACTCGGTGCATCCTAGTCTCTCAATCAATTTGAAAATAAATTTTATATAAGGGCAACAAGTTACCTTTCTTTTGTTCTCTAACAAGAAGTTAATTATGGACGTTAAAACTCTATTCCGTTTGAATGAGTGATACGATCAAAGATCCATCGAGCGGATATGAAAGTCACGTTCTCTATCCTCGGATCGCAAATTACTTGAACTACCCAGTAGATCAAACATTACATTTTAGATCTGGATTGCATATCTTCAAATTCATATATGAATCGAGCAGAATTAAATCTAGGCTCTGTGGTTTTCAACTAAAATCACTCTTAAATCGTATAAATCACGAATTAGATATATATTGAAGTTTTTGTCACAAAATTGTATTGATTGAGGTGAAATTGATATTTGAAATGTGTTTCTCAGATCAATTGACTCGAAAATACTCTCCTCATGTGTGAGAAATACTTAAGAAATTGATATTTATAAATGGGATAGAAAACTCCTATTTATAGAAAGTTTGAAAATCTGATAGCGTCGTGCGCACGGTTAAGGAGTTCACCATGTGCATGGTTTTGGATAAAGGCCTATGTCACGTTGAAAATATGATATTCGTGCACACGATAAGGTTTTACACTCGTGATAATGCTTTTAGGCAATAAGGTGAATATGCCCAACATACATGCATTTCGTGTGCACGGTAAGGTATTGCACTCGCGCGCAAGGATTTAGTAACAATATATCCTTTGCCTAAACCATGTTGTCATGTGCACGCTTGTAGGTAGAATCCCATATTCACCTAAATAATCATACAAGACAATGACTTTTGAAAAAACTTTCAGTTGATTAATCTCACAAAAATCAATTTACACAAAAGATGTAATTGTGTACGTGTGTGTATCAACCATGATATGATTCAATCAAAATTACTACAAAAGGATATAGTCTACAACCATTTTCTTAAGAAACCTTTTACATAGAGTGGCCGTATGTTCTTCAATTTCAATCTCCATATATTCTAATGAATAAGTCTCGTTCTATTTATCGTCTAACTACGAAGCAAGGTTTTATCTCGATTTTATGAAAGACTCAAATTCTTTGACACGAAAATAAGAAAACTATAAAGTATTAATAAAGTTTACCATTTTTAATATCCCTCTTAGGCTATTACGTGGTAAAAATCCCTCAAACTCAAAAAATCTTGATTAGGACAACAAAACTCACCCCACATTAGCCATATAATGAGAGTAGTGTGTCGCAATGCACATATAATCTGTAGGTGGTAATTTCCTATAGATTATAGTAGTTAATGATCACAATCCAAAGAAGAATAAATATCAAATGGAGTAATGAAATCACACACATAATGCAAGATGTACGTGATTCAACAACGTGCTTATGTCTACAAGGTTTATGGTTTGCTCTTTTTTACTTTATAAAACAGGTCGGAAGAATTATAGTACTAATCGATGATACAATATCACAAGCCCCACTCAATGGGGAGTGGGTTCATATTTATAGAGAAGCTTAGAAGATTCCTGAGCCCCCTCAATAACTATCCCTAAAATTTGGACATATCCTTTATAAACTTTAGCGATTACAAGTGATTGATTAGAAGGAGTCTTCTATGACTTAGAATTTTCATTAATTATAGGGTCAAGTGGTCTATAACGCCTGTGTCGAGCGCGTTCTTGTGCAAATTTGGACACCATAATTTCCCTAAAGTCTAGGGCTTCCTTAATGTAGCCACGCTTTATTCCTAGTCGACTATTGATGATTTAATGGGTCTTCACTCTAAAGGAATAACATGTTTCTTCGCTGATCGAAAGGAAATATCATAAATGCCCCCTAAATTGAAAGTTTCAATCCATTGGGTGCCCCAGGGGTAATTTAGTAACTTTAATGTCTTTTCTTAACTCGGGGAAACATGGTGGTCGCTTCTATGCCCATCGCACGTGCGTCATACTTGGTTTCTGGGGGAAACGCAAAGCCATTTTACACCAGGAAACATTCGTTCCCTCTTTTTCCTTTCCATATTAAAAAACCTACGCAACTTTGTAGAAAGGTTTCCATAGCTTCATCTTTCATTATAAGCACACTTGTCTTCCACTTGTTCGTTTCTTTATTATGTTTTCTCGTTCTTAATTCTCTGTTTGAATAGCCATTTTCAAAATATAGTTTACATTATTATCACCAAACCCATCATAAGTTTTGTTGATCTTTTTTAGGGCCCATGTGGTCTCTTGGTGCTTCTTAAGGGATATTAGTTAGACTCCATTTTCATAGTTGAGTATGAGGTGATGTTTCCCCCAAAACGATCATTTTTTAATTATGTTAATACTTTGATGTGTTCCCATCCAATTTTTCTCCCAACACGTAGAGGAATGTTAATGGTGTTATCATATTAAAAAACTACATGCGAACGATCTTGGTATCACAGACATCATGTTCTACTATCAATGGACTATAACCCATTAAGGTACTTACTACCTGAAGATAAGGTTGTCCAATTGAGCCCTAGTTGTGAATATTCCCAGCTCCAACAAAGATTATTAACACCATGGTGTCATTGTTCAGAACTAGCAATGTACCCCCTTCCTGTGGGTCAGGCGTATCAAAAGCCGGGGAGTCCTAAGGAAAGGCAAGGAAAAGGTTAAGGCATATCAAGGCTGGTGGAACAAGATCCGACAATTCCAATTTCTTTGGACAATCTAGAGTCTTAAACCATCAAGGGATCCAATTCTGAAGGTTTATGCGAGGGACGATCAAGTGAGGAGGGAACATCTTCATATTTTGAGCCCTTGGATATTTCAACTGTTCTTCCTCTCGAAGATTCTGTTCATAACATCGCTCCTAAAAGTAATGTAATTAACTTAATAACTTCAAATATAAGTATAAACAAGTCTCCCCACTCTCGTCGCTCGAACAAGGATAAGGAACCTACTCGATCGACAAGCAAGAATGGTGAAGTTAGGGGTCCAACTAATCCTTCGAACATAGGGGATTCACCCTCAAAGAAACACGAACCTCTTTGAAATAGATCTAAAAAATATCATGCTCCTTCTACCCCACTAGTGGTTATAGGAATATTTTTTTAAGAAAGGAAAAAGTGCTGCCAAATCCGTGGTTGCTCATCTCGGGCTTGCCCGAGACCAAATTCGATTGGGAGTATTTCCTACTAATATGGTTACTACTTTTGCCCAAACCCATGGTCAACTTCTTAACGTGATAACCAAAACCTCCCCCTTGTAAGTTCATCATATAATTGCACTTTTATTCTTATTTTGTTAGAAAAAATTACCTAACTTTGTTCGCTATTTGTCTTGTAGTTTTTGATCTACTACAGTCACTTATTGAAGAGGAATGATGATTTGAAGGATTTTTCTATTAACATGGAGGCAGCCTTTGTAGGTCTGAGTAAGTCCTTGGCAAATGATCAATCGGTTAATGTGACCTAGATAGTCTAGAAGAAGAAGTTGTACTATAAGGTCAAAAATTTAGATATTGAGAAGAGCAATCTTCAAAAGAAGATTAATAGTTCGGCTGCTCTAGTCACTGCTACTGACTTGGCCAAAAATAAGTTGAGAAGTCCAAGGTTAATGTTGATAATTCTAGAAAGAAGTCGTATGAGGCCAATGCCAAAGTTGAAAAGGCCATAGCGTTTTGTCTTAGGCCAAATATGATGCCTTCATGCGTGGCTATGACAAATCATTTGCCAAGGGGAAATCAGATCTAGTACCTCAGCAAGACATTTTTTAAAAATGGTTGGGACCAGAACCTTGCTTACCTATTCAAGGAACATAACTCATATCACCTTACTCAAATTGAGGTGGAATATAATGAGGAGGAGTATTAGGTCGGAGGGCATTTGGATGCTAATAAGCGTATTCTATATGTTAAGCTTATAGGTGCCAAAGAGGTCGCCACCATTATAAAAAAAGAACAGTGAAATAAGGGTTGATCTTAAAAGACATAACAAGTCCAGACTAAGAGAACATGATGGAGAAGGAGCTTTATTTTAAAGAAGAGAATGCCCAGCTAAGAGAGGAAATGGAGAATACTCAAAAGTATTTGAATGACAGACTTGTTATTGTTAGGGGTCTATCTTTCTCCTAAAGGCAGAAGGATGGTCATCTAGGTGAAGAGTTAAATATAACTAAAAATTATGTTCCTAATAAAGTTTTGACCATCAAATAGTCTAATCGACAATCTTAAGCATTTCACATTCCTACTCTATAATAAACCTTGCCAAGTATAGATGGACGGCTACGATGAGGTCCTTCTTAATATGGACTCCACTCTAAATGATGCTTGGAATGTTGACTACAAAAATGGTTGGAATAATGCTCTTATAATGTCAAAGGTGCCACAGGATCCTGAGTTATGGTATTGGTATGACCAAAGTTACCTTTATCAGTAAAAGCCTCCTTATAGGCTTGATGTTTCATGGATCCCAACAGATGCCTTTCCGATTAGCTTGATAAAGAAGTATCTCAATGAATACAAGTTTGATTGAGGTGATGGACTTTATCAACTTCAACATTTGGTTGACAGGGTGAGTCTCGAGGGCGGCCCTTGAAGGATTAGAGATATTTCTATGACTGCTGCTTCTTGTATGGTGGACATTTCTGCAGCTGGAGTTGGGACGTCAACGAATGAGTCATCTCAGTCATGCAACTAATCAAGTTATATTTATCATTTTTTTTATAAATTGTCTTCTTTTTAATCTTCTTGTAATAAATTAAAAGTGTTAATGTAAATTTTTGCATTTTTCTTCCCTTTATAGTGTGTGGTCTTTTGTTCTTACCTTTTTGGTGATGTCATCACATAAAATCTTATGCCTAAGATAGAAAATTTAACAAGAATTTGTTTATGGGGTTATTTCCCAGTAAGAAGTTTTGCAACCCAGTTGGTCACGAATGTCTAAGGTTTCCCTGTAGGACTTTTATCGGTTGTGAGGCATTATTTACGTTTTATTGATCGCCGAAACATATTGCGTCTAGTTGATTATTGGCCGACCAACCAGTTAATCTTGTACGCTGACATTTAAATTTAGAGTTAGACTATGGTCGTCCCATTAATCAATCTTACAAGAAGACATTTGAAAGAAAATAATCATCATAGCGATGACTATCATGTTAAAGAGAAAGATATTCAACTAACCGAAATATATTCAACTAATTGATCTTCTTCATTAAAATCGTTTTTGCTTGCCACATGGAACAATGCATGGAGACAATGCAACAAGTCTAAAAGAACTTCTAAAAAATAATTTTAAATTGAAATAGATTAAACAAACTTAGACTTTAAAAGTAAAACTTCTTTAAATTATATGCATTCCATGCCTTGAGAATATCTATGACCTCTAGTGTTTCTAAGTGGTAGGCTCCTATCAAGTCGCCTCGAATGACTTTTACTGGGACTTCCTAATTGGGCATGTATTACCCATCTCAAGGATTCTTAACACTGCCCATAATATTTTTGAGTACGCAGTCCTTGACCTTGAAGCTCTTCATTTTGACCACCTTATTGTACTATTTTTCCATCTGTTATTGGTAGGAGGTAATATTTACAAGAGTCAATTCCCTTTTTTCGTCAGCCAAGTCAAGCTCTACTTTTATCGCTTCGCCGTTGAGGTCTTGGTCGGCTGAGGTGAACTTTATGGTCGACAGACCGACTTTTAATGGGATGGCAACCTTCATTCCATAGGCTATTGAAATGGGTGTTTCCCCCTTCGATTTCCTAAGCATTGTTAGAAATTCCTAAAGAATGTAAGGGATATGGTCGACCAACGCACCCCTTGCCTTTTCTAATATCTTTCTTATTTTGTCGAGGACTATATTATTTGAGGCTTCTGCTTGCCCGTTGATCTTAGGGTAGGCCACTGAGCAATAGTAGGGACTAATTTCGTGCTCATCGCAAAAGTTTTGGAAGAGGCTATTTTTGAACTGAGCTCGGTTGTTCCTAATAATGATCTGAGGGATGCCAAACTGTGTTATGATCTTATTCCATATAAACTTGATCATGTGAGAATCTCGGATGTTCGCCAAGGTTTCTCCTTCAATCCATTTAGAAAAATAATCTATACCAACCAACGGATACTTTCTACATCTGTAGGCGAGAGGCAATGGGCCAGTGATATTAACCCCCTACAGGGGAAAAGGCCAAGGAGTTGTGAGGGACTTTAGGTCGTTGGCGAGCTTATGTACTAAATGCGAGTAAAGTTAACAGTTATTTTCATTTTCAAACGTAGAAAGGTACGTCCTTTTGCATATTTGGATACCAGTGGAATTCAAGTATCCATTTCATATCCCCCTTAACATCTGAAGTGAGTGTAGCCACTGCATCTGCATGACTGTTATTACCAATGGGAATTGTTGCAGTTGTACGTTCCTGAACTGGGCAACTAGGTGTTGGGATTTTTCAAGGTATGCGACCTTGCACTCATCCTTAGCATTTTAGTCTCCTGATATTTAATTTGATATTAGCCTTGAGTCATAAAAGGCATCAAGTTGACGGGCGCCTTGGGAAAACACTTTTCGTAATCCACTGAGAAAGTCTTCGTTCTCAGCTTCGTTGTTAGAGGCTTCAAATCCCAAGTGAATTTCTTGCTTGAGTATAGTTTTCTCCAGGGATACCAATATTATCCCCCCAGGGAATTTAAGGTTCCATATACATATAGTACATATTCCTCACCCGCTTCGATCAATTATAGGACATGTTCCTTGCTTTTGGTGTTAGTCTCTACTGGTTCTTTGTTGCTGGGAAATTCAGTGATGAAGTCATCTAAGACTTTCCCCTTCACTGCAGTTATAGGATGAAACTCCATATCAAACCATCTAAGTTCTACCAACCACTTGTGCATCCTTCTATAAAGGTTAAACTTCCTGAGCATTTATTTTATAAGTAAGGAAGTTAAAATTATGATATTGTGTACTTCGAAGTAGTGTTTCAACTTTTTGGATGCTATCACCAATACGTATGAAAGTTTTTTCGATGGGAGGTACCTGTTCTCAGCATTGAGAAAGGATTTCTCATATAGTAAATGGAATCCTGACTCCCACTCTTTTACTAAACCAAATCCAAGCTAATCCCATTGTTAGACAATACCTGATACAAATGCAAAGGTCCCTAATCATCAAGAATGGTTGACAATGGTGGACAACTTAAATAGTTTTTCACTTTTTCAAATATCTTGGTTCATTCATCATTTCATATTTTCTCCGAGGATATTTATATGAAGTATTTGAGTACGACGAGTATTCATTTGAACCTCACACAAAGTTTTAGGGGGTTGCACCATCCATATAATTGTAATCTGGTCGAGTTTTACCTCGATACCCTTTTTAATTGGCTAAATATCCGAGAAACTTTCCCGATTGTACCCCAAAGGAGAAATTTTCTACGTTTAGTTGCATCGTGCAATAATGAATATCTTCAAAAGTTTTCACTAAGTCAATGAGGTGGTTCTCTTTCGTCTTGCTTTTCACAAGCATGTCATCTATGCACACATTTATTATATCTCACAACTGCTACTCAAACATATTTTCACTAATCTTTGATAAGTTTTTACGGTGTACTTTAATCCGAACACCTTTACTTTGTCGCAATATAGCCCCAATATACTGATAAAGGAAGTCTTTTCCTAGTCGGGGGAGAATAGTCAGATTTGATGGTAGCCTGAATAGGCATCGAAGAAGCTCAAACATTTATGGTTAGCAGTGGCACCGACCAACCAATCTATCTTGGGCAAGGGAAAACTATATTGTGGACATGCTCGATTATGATCGGTGAAGTCTATACAGACTCTCCATCACAACCACTGAATTTAACAACCAATTGGGTAATTGCACTTCCTTGATGGATTGTGCCTCAAGAAGTGTCCCCGCTTCCTCTTCGATAGCCTTGGATTTCTCGGGCACCTTTACTCACGCCTTTTATATCAGCAGTGGATGTGACAGATCCATACAGATCTTATGAAACATTACTTTTGGATATATTTCTGGCATATCATAGGTTTGTAGTAAAAGATGTCCTATTTACTTTTGAGGAAAGCAACCACTTTTTCTTTGCCTTTATTAGAGAGTGACCTTTTGATCAGGAGCTACTTATCAAGTTAGTTGTCATCGAAGGCTACCTCATGAATAGATTCCATGACCCGTGATGCGACCAAAAATGTGTATCTAGTGTTCGTGCTGATATAGGCTCAAGTACAAGCCTGTCGAGTTAGTAATAAACCCGGTAAGTCGGGATGGTCTCCACAGGGAAAAAGGACGAATGAAGTCATAACGACATTGGAAAGATTGAGAATCCTAACTCGACTCTAAAAAGAACGGAAATGTGATTATGGGAGAAGGACTAACTATAAGAAGAAATAATAAGAAAATTGTAATACCCCGTATTTTTATGCCTTTTAATTTTGGGGATTTATTAAATTTAATTAGAGATATTAAATTAATATTAATCCGGAAAATCATTTAATACTTACTAGCGTGATGGGAGTTAGTAATTATTTTTGTTATAAGTTACTTTATGGGTAAAGTAAGTGGTGTAATTATGATTAGTAAAATTATCACGAGACGAGAAGCTAATTTGATAATTTTGGAAATTTATCGGGACGCGCTTGTGTCGTGTCGGGATTAAATTCGGACTATTAAAAGTAAATAAAATTACAAGTCATCCGTATGGTCATTTTGAGTGCGTCAATATGTTCAGAGGGGTCGAGATAGTCAAAATAATGTACCCAGAGGTTTAGTTTGGGTCTCGGGGGGTTTTTAGGCCTAATTAACACCCCAGGAGGGTGTTTTGGACATTTTTCATTTTTGATCCTGAAAACCCACGAAAATTCTAAGGGAATATCAGATGGTGAGAGTCACCTTCTAGGTTTAGAAACACCATAAACCAAAGACGACCATTGGAGAGGAAGAGGAGAGGTTTTCCAAGGAGTTCTAGGCCAAGAGCTCCACCAATTGCACCGCCGTCGCCGTCAAACGTTAGCTCGTACAACGAGGATCACAACCACACAAAAATCTCCACAAGTCTGAACCAAAAATTCTCAGGCAAATATCTATCTTTCTCTATTTCAGTTAATGCTCCAATAATATTAGCCTAGGATTGATTAGGACTAGTTTTTGTGAAAGAAAAACCTATTTTGGAGATTCGAAATCGCATGTTGTATGAGCTATATATGTATTCTGGAAACCCAATTCATATGTAGAGATTGAACCACGAAATTACAATAAATAAAGAGTATGAAATCTGGTAAAATAATGGGAAGAAATCAAACAAAAGAAATATTAGGGTTCTTGATCGTTTTATGGATTTTGCCCTTTAAGTTCGTTATTCATGATGAAAATCCGCATGCTTGACGCAGGAAATCACTTATTTGAGGTTATAATATTGGTAGTATGAATTATTGGGAATTTGGTAGTCAAATATAATGTTTTGGATGATGTTGGAAGAGAAAACCCGTAGCTGAAAATTCTGCAGATTTGCCATACCTGTTTGATCGATCGATCGACCTTAAAGTATCGATCGATCGAACATCTGCCATAGATTGATCGACCCCTCCTGCATAACTCACATTTCATTTTTTTATAGGTTGTTCCAACTTAAATGATTAGACATTCTTGGATATTAATGTTAGAACATTTTGGGATTTAAAGAAGACTAGTAGGGCGTATTAAAAATATGGAACCTTTAATGTAAGACGAGATTTACATTTCACGGGGATGTTTTACGTATAAGGGACAATGGGAATATGTGTTAAAGGGTGAGACTCGTAAGAAAGTTACGTTGTAAAATAAATGAGTACCTACTGAAATTACACTTGGGAAGATAGGAATCTACGAGTGATACGTAGTAAGTTGGAATAATCCCACAAATTAAAATAAGAGATAAACCGTTATACGTGATAACTAAATAATGAGTAATAAGGATAAATATCATAATTATGGGTCGTGAAAGTGTAGCTAAATTTGATATGGGGATTGTGGTATACATATGTGACTGTGTTTATGCATATACTATATACGTGTAAAAATCATGCCCGCACTACTTGCTATCCCGGAGGTTACCGTGCGGGGACAGTCTTATCTCGATGGGACCTTTATGGGGTATATTGACTCGTGCCCTAGAAGATTGGAATCCTCGGTATAGGCTATCGGATCGATAGTCAGACGGTCCTAAGAGACGTGAGGGTATGTGCTGACCTCTTAGTGACTTGGAACTATACTTCACCTCAATTTGTATGTGTTTGGTGTTAATACTGTTCGAGAGTGATTCCGAACTTGTATTTCCCTTAGTACGAGTGTTACGGGGATTGGACAAAGTATGCCCGCACCATAAATTTTAGATGGGGTGCCGTTAGAATATATATATTATATGAGTATTTAATATATATATTTAAATCTGGAATTTGGGAACTACCTACTGTGACTATGGTATGTAAGAAATGAATAATTATTTCAACTTGGAAATAAGTGTTCGAAAAGTACGTTATATTACTGTGAAAATTTATAATCATATAAGGCTTAGGTGAGAACTTTGCTGTTAAATAAAATTAATCTCCTTAACTTTTTGAAATTGTCGGTATGTAACCTTACGAGTAACTTAAGATAAGATAAGTATAATTGCTGAGAATATTTGTGCAATAGGTGTGCACATTAGAAGAGAGGTGAGAATATCTCAAGGGAGTGCCGCACTAATATGTTGGTTGCATTTTAGCCGGTAAGCATTTTAAATACTTGCTAAAATAATTTTAAACTGTTTTATAATCGGTCTCTGACCCATTTTCTACTTTCTCTTCTCTCTTGTATATATATGTATATATTACAGGTGCCCAGCCACAGGGACGTCTTGCATAGGATCCTTTGGAAGGAACGTGCTACAGCTTAGGTGGGAGTTGCAGGCCTCTTGCTTAGACGACCTCATTGTTGATTCCACTTCTAGCACTATTTATTCCGTTGGGCATGTGTCGCCCTTCTTCATTATTCAGTTGTTTTATCGGAGATTGTGATTCGTTTATTTCCAGTATTTATACTTTGGTATTTATTACTGTCAGGATGTTTTCCTTTAAGTTTTAAAGTTGGAATTAATTAGATGGATGTTTAATTGTTTGGATTATATGTTCCAGTATAGTTGTTGTGTGATTCCTTAACTATGAATTATGTAAAGTTTTAAATGTTGGTTTTTAAAATAAAATTTGGAAATTGATGTCTAAAAAAATGGTTTTGATACTTAGCTTAATTATTTAGGGTGTTTAAAATTGGAAAAGTTATTTTTGCGACAGTGATGCTAAGAATGAACCAACCGTTCACCTTGATTATAATTTGATAAAGGACTGATCACCCGGTATTTAATTAGGCGGGGTGTCACAAAAATTACCTACTGAATTTAGAAATAAATGAAAACATTTTTGACCTACATAAGAAAAAATGAAAACTGTAGTGAAAAGTGCAAGTGAAGAAAAACGAGTCAGGATACACTCCTCTAACCCTAGTTCATTGATTAATGTTAAAACCTAATTCGGAATTGAAATATCTGAGTAACCCAGTCTTTAGTACTCCCAATAATTACATATATGAGGAATCGTAGCCAATATTATACATAATCAATAGACAAGTAAAGCAGTGTCATTGTAACTAAATGCACATTACACTCTTAAGCATCCTGGTTACCTAGGGAAAACGAGATCAAAAGTCCTACAACGGTTGTGATCACCACACAACATAATTAACTCAGCTATTTAATTCAAAATTCAATTTTACGCATTTATTAAGAACATCGAGTTGGATTTGTGCATCCCAACCCTTAGGAAATTAGCCGGACATAATAAAACAAGAAGAAAGCATGCTTTTAATAAAAGAAGTAATCATAACTATTAACTTTGAATTGAGAAGAATGAAATTATTAACTAATCAATTAACTACATCAATTATGAAAGCAAGAATTGGAATGAATTTTCTTGAATTGAAGAAGCTTGAATCAAATGTAAATGAAAACTAGGGTTTTTATTGCTCTCTCTTCAAAACTAAGTACAAAGCTTCTCTAAAACTAATTAGAAGCTCCCTTAATGTCTGGGAGGACTTTGAAATATATACACTATGAAAAATACAAGAGTTGGAGTCATGCAAAACTCTAGATTGAAGAAGATAATCACAGATCTCGAACCCCGAATCGATCCGAGTAATCATTTCGGATCGATCTGCTTAATTACCGGATCGATCCATTTTTTATTTCAACCAAATCAATCTGTTATATGTGCTCTTATTCAGTGAACTTTGGGGGCCGGATCGATCCTTTTTTATGAGGACCGGATCGATCCAGTAAATGCTTCCTTATACAGTGACTTCCAATACCAGGATCGATCCTTTTTTTATGCCATCCGGATCGATCCCATTTTTCTTCTCAATTTCTCTTCATTATCTCTTCAATTTCTCTTGATTATCTCACATCTTTGGGTCTTCATAACTTCTACTTCGAAACTCGGATTGGAACGCCGTTTCTTCGTACGCGCTTATAGACTCGAGATATTCGACTTTTATTTTGGGCTCTCGCTCGGATTCCAAGTAAAAATTACACTTTTGCCCTTTTGACTTCTCTTCTTTCTTTTCTCTTGCTTCTTCTAGTTTCATTCGTTCTTTTATGTATTAAATACCTCTAAAATCAATAAGAAGTATAGGAAACTCGAGATACTTGTTAGACGAATCCTTTAGCAATGATATGAGATAAAGGAACTCGTTTTACATTGTCCGAGGTAATAAAAGCCTCTAAATTAAGGGGAAAATTTGGAAGAATTTATAACTAATCAAACCCCATAACTTAGAACGTTGATCATCCTGATCAATTTAAAAGAATCAAAACATGATCCAACTCTAAAATGAGATAGCATATCTCTTTCGCGGGCGAGCGATTGGATTTAGCGTATGCAACAAGCCTTTAAACCCACCCCTAGGTTACCCTAGTAGGACAAGTTGTGTCTCGTGAAGGGTTAATAAACCCACAAAATTCATTATTGACTCAAAGAGAAATCAAAATACTTAAAAATTGTACAATTTAATCTCCCCAAAAACTGGTCACTATAAAATCATTTTCACGACTCTCAAGCCATAGTGTGTGTGTGTGTGAAGCCAAAAATCAAACCCCTAATTTCCACCGATTGATCATTACATTACTTTTCGAAAATTCGCTTTGATTTCAAATGCGCACGGGATGCTCTCACAAACGAATTACTCAAAATGTGGCTTATTCTCTCGGTATGCGTGATATAAGGAGTAAATGTAATGGAACACAAGTTCACACACAATTATGAAAGACGGTATTTTTATGGTGAAAAGATCTCTTCATCGAAATACAGTCATATGGAAATGAGAAACGTCATCTCTTTTTCAAACCAAATAATCTCTTTTATTATCTTTTGTGCCTTAGCTCTCCACGTGATAATCAAATTCGCAATTCGGACTCGGTTAGGACTTTCTTGGGTTTAAGGTGTATTTGGGTAAAATGAAAACGGTGGGGAAATCTAGAATTGGAAAATTTTCTTGTGATGTCCCTTAGTGCTTTTTCGGGCATTTGCTCATTTTTTCTTCTTTTTCTAATTTTCTTCTATTTTTCACACTTTTCTTTTCTTTCTATTTTTGTTGAGCATTATTCTACTATTTTTTTCTTGCCCCTTTTTATGCACTTTTCGGACTTAATTTCTAGGATTTTCAACTTTCACAATTCCGAGTCAATGTTGGTTTTCTGAGTTGTCAAACGAAAGAAAAAATTATTTGGCTCAAATTTGGGTTACAAAAGGGATAATTTTTCACAACTTTTTCTGGCCAATATTTTTGGTTGACAAACGAGGGCCTACTTCATTGTCCAAATGCAAGCTGTTTTACCATATGCGTCTCGAGATTAATTAAGTTTAGAGATATATTAGCACGCTTTTCGAGACACACTACACCAAAACATGCCATTAGTAACACAATTTTACCATTACTAAAAATATTAGTAACACAATTTTTCCGTTAGAAAAAGGCGTGGGGCACGAAGATAGTAAGGGTAAAATTATGTTACTAATAGTAACAGTAAATTTCAGAATTAATAACAGTAAAATTCTGTTACTAATAGTAACGATAAAATTCAGGATTTGTATCGGTAAAATTTTGTTACTACTAGTAACGGTAAAATTCAGAATTAGTAATGCTAAAGTTGTGTTACTAATAGTAACGAAAAATTTATAATTAGAAACGAAAAATTTATGTTACTAATAGTCAAGGAAAATTTGAGATTAGCAACGGTAAAATTCTGTTACTAATAGTAACGGTAAAATTCAAAATTAGTAACAGTAAAGTTATGTTACTAATAGTAACGGTAAAATTCGAAATTAGAAACGGTAAAATTATATTACTAATCTTAGCACATATTTAAAAAAATAATTTTCAAAATCCAATATCCTGAATTTAAAATCAGGAACACTAATTAAATCCTAAGAACATATATACAAAAATAGTGGCCTAATCATATTTCAAACTAATCAATTCGAAAATAAACACGGACAACCTAATCATATTACAAACTAAAAAGGGAAATAAAAATCTTCCAACTTCAACACAATCTCACAACAAGGCGCCGAGGTAAGTAAACCAATCAAGCAAACAAACTTTTACAATATAATTTTCAAGTTAAATGTACAATAGTTTCAATGTGTAACTAAAGTAACTCAAAATTATACAAATAATACGCAATGTACCAGCAATGGTGTTTGAATTCTTATGGTACTTTATATACTTGATCATAGGTCAATTTGGTCCTTTCTTGCAACAATGAGCACCTACATAGGCAAAGACAAAATATAGTTAGATAAAGGAAAAACTAGTTCATATTTTCAAACTAAATGAACATTTATTCTCTATTTTTAGGTATATACATTTGTTTCCCAAAATAAAAAATGTAGAATCCTAATTCTAAATCTATATACACCAAAACTATAAAAAGGTGTCTAATTGCGAACATAAAACAAAATACAAAGACCCCAATTTCTCTCAGATTATGTTCAAACTCCAAACTGACTATATGTCTTATTCTCATGACATAGAAATTGAACCTAGTTTATTATTGGATTAAAAAAGAAAATTAAGTTAGTTGTGTGGAATTGAAGTGACTATAAAGAAAATATAATACACTACTATATTCGGCTTTGTCTTTGGACAACTGCCTAATATTAATCCGTGCAATAATATAAGTAGGTCATCATTAAAACAAAACAGAGGTTCCACATAGGTATATTATGTGGAAAGAGAATGCTGAGTCGGTGAATTACACTGCTTCTCACACATACGATTTCATATCTTGAATTGATATTTTTTATTTTCTTAATCCCGAGAGATTTTCATATTACACTTAACAATGCAGGTTATAGAAAATTACTTGAACTTCCAATAAAAACTGAACTGGAAAACCAAAACAAAAAATTAGTTTACCTCTGTAAGGGGCGGTGCACGGGTGGAAAGACATGTAAGAAATGAGATCCTCTGCTGCAGGAAACAGGGGTGGCACGTAGCACAGGCGGACCAGCCTAGTAAGGGTTGAACTGAGGAGGGACAGGAGCCTTGAATCAAATTCTCTGGATTCTCTTCCCTCATATCGATCTCTCAATCGCTGCTATGACTCTACCAGTATTTTTTTTTGCCATTCCTCAAGCTCTCGTTTCACTTTCACTATTTGTACAAACATATATATAACTATATAAGTAGAAAATTCTTTAATAAAAATTAAAAATTAAATAAACATGTGTAAGAGAGATGTAGATGTTCGAAGATGGATCGGTCCATTTCTAATTGTTGTGTTCGGATTTCCATTGACATATTATCACCGAGAAATGTGAAAGAATCGAAACTACTGCAAAATAACTTTGTTAATGAGTAAAGTGCATATTTGAAGCGATGGAATCCATAAAATATTGGATCTGGGCAGTAGGCCTCCCCCTAAAACAAAAACAAGAAAATCTGTCTCATTTAGACAAAACTGCAGATCATGAAACAATCCCAATCGTATGAGTCGTCGAATCGCGTATGTAAAATTGAGCTCCGCGAAGCTGCTGTGTTGCAAATTTGTCACCAACCATGCAAGCTTATAATTTGACTCACTCGTATCAAATTAACAACCACAATTCAATCCTGGTTTTGTTTGCACAATCAAATTTTCTCAAAAGAAGACTTTCGATACCTTCTTTTATCATTGAAACCAATCAATTAGCATTTCCCCATTCGTAGATGTTCAAGAATATGAACACAATGATGAAGAGCTATTGTTCTGTAGTTGGGAACAGGGCATTAGAAAAACTTCATTACTAGAACCAGAAACAAACTCACAATTCCACCTCATGTTAGCTGTTAGGCCTAATATGCTAACATTTCTCATGCATATCCCTTCAAATGGTGCACCCTCAATACCAGTCAGCAGTGGGGATTTTTTCGAATCCAAGCTCACCACATGAATAATAGAAATACCCTTTACTACGAGAACAGGTTTTGGGTCCCACCCTTCATCAGGGTGGTCATTTGCCTCTCTACTAAACCTTATGGGTACCTTAACTCTCATCATCCTGATATTCCTAATCGTAATATTTACAATATACCCCCTCTCCCCTTATCTGTTTTAATTAGAACCCCAGCTGCAGAATCTCTAACATCTAAGTCCTCCACAAGGACGTTTGAGATGCCACCTGATAATTCCCTACCAATTTCGACCCCAGAACACGTTGGTGTCGTGCTCAAAACTCAACTTATGATGATATTCGAGCTTGGGTAGGCCATGGCAATACCGTATTGGTCCCACCCACTCTTCATTGCTACAAGATCATCCCCACTCTTAATGTAACAATCTTCAATACACATGTTCATGCTTGAATTTGTAAATAGTACAATTTACATAGAATGAATTTAGCAGATATAAATATGGATTAAATACTCAAAAATGGTCATAAATGATCTTCATAAGCATCATAACAAATAATTTATGTCATTTTTAGACACCAACCTGATTTATGAAAAGCTTTGGATTACAACCTCATATTTCACACAAGAAATGAACCCCAAAAGTATTAATAACCCTAAAAAGAATTAAACATGAGACATAATGTACAATTTACAAATGAAGATAAAGGAATGGATACCTGGGTCTATACCATCTGTATTTAGAGCATTGAGGGGAGCTAAGATTGTCACGTCTTTGATCATAACATTACTGAAACAAGCACCAAGCTATCTATTTAGTTCAGAGTTTTAATAAAATCTCTTTCCAGGTTAAATACATGGCAAAAAATATAATGAACTCACTCAAGTTCTCAAGTTATATACAATGCGTTGTTCACAATGTGGCAATGGGCAAACCTCTTACGCGTTAAATGCAATAATTTAGCTCATAGAGGGTTGAGGCCCACTTCCCACTCTAAGTTTAATATGGAAGGTGTTTAACAATTTTTTTGGTTTGTTTTGATAAACCTCTAAGCTCAGAACAGTTTATCACATGAAAAGAAGGGTAGGGGTTGTGCGAAAGGCACACCTATTTTTTCTTTCCAATAGCAAAGTGATTATTTTTAAACACAATGTACACTCACTTTTAAACAGTGTTCTGGTGCCGGAAATTAAAAACTCAGGTGCTTTAGCATAACCCATGGTGTATTGGCAACGCAATTTTACAATGCCACTACACATTTAACCCATTGTGAGTTCAAACTGTCTAGATTTGTTCATTTGTCCTGCCCATTGTGGGCAGCCTTATTACTACTTGATTGGAAAACTCGTGTTACTTCAACTAACTCTGGTTAATTTAATTAACTTTATACAAATTACTGGACTATTTTATCATATCATTATTAACTTTTAAACCGTCAAATTAGTGAATTTCATAGAATAACATGTAATATTTTGGAAAGAGATTTTATTAAAACTCTGTATTCTGTGTTATAGATATTTGATTTTAACTATCACTCCTCATTAAGAGGTAAATTTCACAAACAACAAGATTCAACCTTGAATGAATTTCTTTCCAAGAGATTTCCCAGCAACCAAACACCACCACATTTCAATAAACAAGAAATTAATAAAATAAAAACATGATAGGGAAAATAAGCTTACTCAGGTCAGAGTTAATGAGCATAGTAGTACCTCCAAACCCATAAGTTCCACCATTTTTCTTCTCATTCTGCCAGTAACTAGACTCCTAATTAGTTATTAGCCATAAAGAAGATTTTATAATTAAAGAGACATATATTAGCAATATAAATAATAGCTCCATGTCAATAAGTAAATGCAATTTAAATTAAGATTTCTATCCCTTGTTGATTGTTTTATTTTATACCTAAATAGCGTATACTTCATTCCCTGGGTGGTACTAGAGTCTAATATCTCAGTTATTCTGAGTATCAAGCAAAGAATCCCATTCCTCCCATTCACAATCAAGTTCCCACATAGTTTAATAAAATTTATACGATGTAGATTATTAAAAAGCTTCACCAGTCAGTTTGGATATAAAAATTTCAACCATGTCATTCTCTTGTAACCAAAAAATAATCTCTTATTATTCAATCTCCTCCTAACCAGTTAGTTATCAATATAAGCTGCTCTAGACGTCATAGTCTTAATTTATGGCATCATATAAGCTGCTACAGTAATATTTGTGATGATTAGTAGTCTAGCCTTCCCATCACTGTTCCATTCGCGTATGTACACATGTAATTTGTTTATTTCACCTAATAAATACATTAGTAGATATATTTTTGATTAATTAGTTTGATTAGATTAATGAATCAGAATGTCAAACTCCAATTTCCATACTATGGACCATTTCAGCTCTAGCAACATAAGAAGGAAGCATATATACTACTAATAGTAGAATTGGAAATTGGAATCTATAGATATTCTATGCAGGAATCTATTTTCTTCCATTTTACCAAGCAAGAAAATTATTCAAGGTATTCATGTACCTAGAACCAAAGTGAGGTGCGCATCAAAAAATAAAGAATTACTGCACACAAGAGGGTTTCAATCGCACACACAAGAGGGTTTCAACTGTTGAAGATCGATATAAAAGGAAGATACATACACTTGCCAGGGATAAGCACAGTTGAATAGAAAACAGAACAACATTTCAAACGCTGAAGATCAATTATGTTCGTGGTATAAATATCATTAGATTAAATAAGAAAACGACATATTAGTTCACACACACCATGATTTTATTTCTCACCTTAATACCAATTTAAGTATAAAGTCCACCCAAGCACCATTGATATGTTCCAATTCATTGTAAAGACTGCGAGAATCAGGGAGCGCAGCAGGTTGAGAGTTTGACGTATTGGGGTTAAAAACCTGTCAAACTATAGGGAGAGGGATCACCATTTAGGACCATGTGACACACCTGCTAAATTATAATCAATTAGCTTAATAATATTAAAAGGATTCAACATTGAATAATGATATAAGTCCCATAAAGTAAAACCTCAATCTTGTAGCACGGATGGTGAAGAACTGGGCTAAGCACCTTCTCCTAAACTCACGACCATAACTACTAAAAATAAGGACTTCATCACTATTAGAAACTAAATAGCTAATACTAATTCAAATAGAAAAATAATAGCTAACAAGCATCAAACAAAATCTTCTAACAAAACTCTGCCACTAATTACTTCCCAACAGCTCCTTGCACAATCGTCCCACGTAATCTGCTTATTTCTCATGATAGGAACCTTGGGTATTTCTTTGGAATACGTAGCGATCTTATTGGCTTATCAAATTAGGACCCTTTGAGGACGAGTTTCTTTTTTAGCAGGAAAGGGTGTAAGGAATTCGAACAATTGAAGGTCGAGCTATTAGTCATTAAGAAAATCAAACACACAAATAAAGAGCTATTAATCAGTAAGAATATTCATGTCATTATCGAAAGTTCATAACAAATTGATACCATAACCATCCGAAGCTATACAAATATTGTATAATTAATTAAAATCAACATGTGAGATATAATCTGAGTTACAAATAAATAAATTAAACTTTAAGCCCTAGTTTTATCATATAGAGCTTTCATATACCTCGTTTCCATCACCATATACAATAATTTGGATCCGAGATTAAACCTCAAACCCTAGTAACTTTTATTTAAGAACATAAAAAGGAGATATCAAGAAAAAAGGGAAACGTATTTCAATCCCAACAAATGAACATATCATGAGTTAAAAAGGAGAACAAACAGAGATAGAACCAATAAGAAGAAATTAGGGATTTTACGAAGACAACACATAAAATTAAAGTATAAATACCTGGAAAATGTTTGCAAATATTGAACGAAGGATAAGAAACGTATGTCTCACGGAGGTTCGCAGAGATTGAAGGGAATTTTTTCTTGGTCATGTACGAGAAACCCTAGGTAAACTGTGGGGAATTTTTGTTAGGGGTATAGGAGTCGGGGCATTTTTTTTGGTTGGGAGGGAAAACTCCCTGTTTTATTTTTTTAATACAATGCTAAAATATAAAATAAAAATTAGTAACACGTATTTTAAATTAGTAACGGTAATTTAGTGTGAGAAATAGTAATGGTGTAAGACTGTTACTAATCATAAAATTAGTGTGTTTCTAAAAGAGCATTTTGGTGTAGTGACAACACCTCGCACGTTTACCGTAACCGATCAAAACAATAAAATAGAGATCATCAATGACTTTTTATCATGATGAAAAGAACTTTGAGTTAACCATTAACTCAGATTGATTTATAAACTCAGAAAATTGATAGGCTCGAAATCTCACCGGGTTTGTCAATCTCCGCACTTATTCGTAAAATCGTCAATTTTCTTTCAATTTCCATCTTTTGTCAATTTTGGCTTTGTGCATTTGACTTTTAAAACTTGAGACAAAATATTTGTGACATTTTTAAAGCATATAAATTCTAATTTTTATTTATTTTGAAGAAAAATATTTTTGGATTTTTTAAAAATTTTCAATTTTGTTTTGAAATTTCTGGGCATTTTTGAAAATTTGTGAAGTTTTAGAAAGACGCACTTGTGACCCCCATAACTTAGACTTTTGCATTGTCCTCAAGAAAAAAGGACTATAATCTAACTCAAAGCGAATTAAAAGTGCGAGGAGATAAAACAAACAAATACTGAAAATGCAGAATTTTATATAAAATGATCGACATGAGTTACAAAGGAAAAGGAGACAAACAACCACCAATGATAACAACCAACAAATTCACAACCAAATTTCAGAAATAACATCACTGGGATAGGTCATGGGATTTACTAGGCACGTTTGGGTCATATGGGTCATAGAATTATGGCGGTGGTGGTGTACCCATAGTCATCTGATACATCTTCGCTTGGAGATGGTGCATCATACTAGTGTCGCGCCGATAAGCCCTTTGGTCGGAAATCCTGTCAGTGATGTACTGGTTTATGAACCCATCAAGTAGTGATTCCACCGCCGAAAGATGTCGATTGATTTCTGCATTGGCGGGGAAAAAATTTGAGTCCTCGTCACTTTCATAATCCGCGTCACCTTCGCCCATCACGATATCCTTTTCTTCTTCCTCGCTGCTTTCTTCATCACCACTCGCGTCCTCTTCATCATCATCACTCACTGCCTCTTCTTCATCACTACTCTCTTTTTCTAGTCGGGCTTGGATGTTTTCCCATTGTCTTTCACGTCTAGTTAGGGTGGTTTCCCCAAAAGGAGCTGGGAGGCGAGGTAAATCCTATGGGAGGGAAATTCCAGCGTCCGCTAGCATAGACGTGATGAGACGAACATAGGGGAGATGAATCTTTCCCTTTTTATCCATGAATGTAAAGAAAATGTCTTTATAAATGCAGGGGGCCAGGTTGATGGGGGTGTTGTTGTCGAAGAGGTGATATACGAGGGTGGCTTGACGCGGGCGCATTGTCGAGTTATTAACCGTTGGGAGAATGTTCAAACATACTATTTTGAAAGTGAGGATCACTTTCTCGCTTAGCTGGGCCTCCAGGAATGTCTCGGTGATCCAATTAGCATTGGGGTCAATGCGGGACATGCATACGTCTTTATCAAGTGGGGCAAGAGGGTTGGGGTATGTGAATGGATGCGGGCTTGGAACATCTTTGGCAGCCAACTTCTGGAGAAGAAGTTACAAAGATAACGAGACGCAAATGTTGCCTATATAATCTTCAAACTCGTTGTGCCGAGTAAAGATAAGTGAGCCATAAAATGCTCGCACTTCGTTGGGCCACACTGTGCCATGAGGCTCATTGAGGAAACGACACCAACCCTGTGCCATAAAAAATGCAGTGACGGAGTTTGGCATGTCATTCCAGATGACTTGACGCTCCACTTGGAGCTTGCGGGTTTTACCAAAGAAACGTTCACACCACCTTTGTTCTTAAAGGGAACGGTATCCGATAGCTCCGTCGTCGAGAATTGGGTGGACTCATATTTTTGGGGAGGTGGTTGGTTGGCCATGGTATCTAGAGGTAGTCAGATTGTTGTACAAAAATAGAAAAAGAGAGGAAGAGAGTGAGTAGTGGTGGGGAAAATGTGATGGAGAGGTTATGGTTTTATAGGTAGTGAGGGAAGAGTGTAGGGTAAGTTTTGGAGGGAAAAGGGGGGAGTATTTGGGAGGGAAAAGGTGGTTGGGAAGGGTGGTGGACGAATTTGGAGGGAAATAAATGGATTGGGTGAAAGGGTGGTGAACCTTGGGAATACAAAGAGTCACAGAAAATGGATCGATCCGGGTTCCCAGGACCGGATCAATCCGAACCCCTTTTTATTATTTCGATTTTTCCCTTAACCGGACCGATCCAGGTTCCCAGGATCGGATCGATCCGGCTCCCATATCAGCTATAGTTCACCTTTTTGATGGTATACTCCTCTCTCATGAATTTCGGATGCTCCTACTAATGGTCCTACACATGTTTGACTTAGAAAACCTCTCACCTCGACACTTTGGCCCTAAATACTCGCTTCGTAATGCATGCTGGTGCTTGAATTCCTCTCCTTTCGTGATGTGAACCTACGGACTCTACTTCCTTAACCTATGTCCAGCTACTATACATAATAATTCACCCTATACACATCGGGGGTGTGACGACCTCTCATTTTGAGCTCACTCTACCTCGTAAATGGGGTCCAACAACCAAATGGTGTCAATATCTTCTACGTACGCCTCTACATATGGATTTAGGCATTGTGTATTGACTTTGAATGTGTTCCCCCCTTTTGAATCTTCCAATTTCACTGCTCCATGGGGGAATACACTTTTCACAACGAATGGACCAGTCCACCGAGACCGCAATTTACTCGAAAATAGATGAAGCCGGGAGTTATAGAGGAGTACCTTTTGTCCAGGTTGAAACTCTTTCCGTCGAATAATCTTATCATGTGCGAGTTTCATCTGTTCTTTTGAAATCTAGGCATTTTCATACGTATCATTGCGTATCTCCTCTAACTCATTGAATTGAAGCTTGCGAGCTTCACCGGCTTTGTCCATATCATAATTGACCCTCTTAATGTCCCAATATGCTATCTGCTCTAACTCAATGGAAAGATGGTAAGGTTTGCCATACACAAAGAGGAATGGGTACATTCCGAGTGGGTTCTTATATGCGGTACGGTGGGCCCATAGCGAATCGTTCAATCTAAGGAAACAATCTTTCCGGTTGGGATTGACGGTCTTTTCAAGGATATTTTTTATTTCACGATTGGCCAATTCGGCATGACCATTCGTTTGTGGGTGATAGGTCGTTCCAACCTTATGAACTACACCATACATTCCCATGAGTTTCTTGAATGGCTTGTTGCAAAAATGCATTCCATTATTGCTTATTATCGCTTTTGGAGCACCGAAGCGAGAAAGTGTGTGTTCCTGCTAGAACCTTATCCCCACTTTGTTGTCATTAGTCTTAGTATCTATCGCTTCCACCCATTTAGAAACATAGTCTACCGTGATTAGGATGTATAGATATCCAAGGACGGAGGAAAAGGACCCATGAAGTCAATACCCCAGTAGTCGAAGACCTCAATGATGAGGATTGGGGTTAATGGCATCATGTCTCGTCGGGTTATCGCCCGCATCTTTTGACATCTATCACATGATTTACAATAATTGTTTACATCCTGGAACATCGTGGGCCAATACAAGACACTTTGGAGAATCTTAACCGCTATCTTTTTCACAGAAAAGTGGCCTCCACATACTTCCGAATGAAAGAATTGGATGACCTTTGGGATCTCGTCATCCGTTACACATCGTCGGATTATTTGGTCGGGGAAATATTTAATAAGGAATTGATCATCATAGAAAAACATGCGTGACTAAGTTATGAACCTCTTCTTATCTTGTGGTGTCCAATCGGGAGTGACGGCTCCCGTGACAACAGAGTTTAGTATATCCACAAACGAGGGAAAAGAAGAGGTGGGAAAGAGTTGCTCATCCTGGAAATACTCATCTATGGGTGTAGGATCACTAGGTACGTTGGACGAAAGCCGTGATAAGTGATCGACGATGACATTTTCTACTCCTTTTTTTATCTTTAATGGATAGATTAAACTCTTGTAGGAGTAGGATCCACCTTATGAGGCGTGGATTTGCATCTTTCTTTGCAAGGAGATATTTTAAAGTCACGTGGTCGGTGAAACAGGTGATGGGGGAACCAATGAGATAGGATCAAAATTTATCTAGAGAAAAAATTACCGCTAGTAATTTCTTCTTCGTAGTGGAGTAACTGAGTTGTGGTCCGGTGAGAGTCCGGCTAGCGTAGTAGATGATATGAGCTTTTTTTATCTTTCCTTTGGCCTAAAATAGCCCCTATCGCATAAGAACTAACATCACACATAAGCTCGAATGGCAAGGACCAATCCAGATCTTGCATGATGGGAGTGGACACAAGCATGTTTTTCAATTTTTCATAAGCACTTTGGAATGCGTTAGTCCAGTCGAATGGGGTGTCCTTCATAATAAGGTTGCTTAAGGGTCTAGCGATGGTGCTGAAATCCTTAATGACCTTCTATAAAACCCCACGTGGCCCAAGAAAGAGCGCAAGTCTTTTAATGATTTAGGTGGGGGTAGGTTAGCTATGACATCAATTTTTTCTCTATCAAGCTCGATCCCTTTCGGATGAAACAATGTGGCTAAGAACTATGCCCTCAGTTACCATAAAATAACATTTTCCCAATTCAGCACTAAGTTCTTCTCCACACATCGGGCTAGTACTTTCTCAAGATTATCTAAACATAGATCGAAAGAGGTTCCAAAAACACTGAAGTCGTCCATGAACAGCTCTAGCCCTCTCTCAACCATGTCACTGAATAAGCTCAACATGCACCTTTAAAAGGTCGCGGGTGCATTACACAAGCCGAATGACATATGTTTGTAGGAAAACATACCAAAGGGACAAGTGAAGGTCGTCTTCTCTTGATCAATTAAATCTACCTCAATCTGGATATATCCAGAATAACAATCTAGGAAGCAATAATACGGGTGTCCTGCTACTCTTTCAAGCATTTGATCGATAAATGGCAAGGCGAACTGGTCTTTCCTAGTTCCTGCATTGAGTTTCCGATAATCAATGCAAACGCACCACCCTAGAGTGGTACGTTGGGTAACTAGCTCTCCCTTGGCATTTTCAATCACTGTCATGCCCGACTTCTTCAGGACAACTTGAATGGGTCCCACTCACTTACTATCCGAGATTGGGTAGATAATCCCGACATCCAATAATTTTATGATTTAAGCCCTCACCACCTCTTTCTTGGTGGGGTTTAGACTTCTTTGCATTTCTCCCAAGGGCTTCACATCCTCCTCGAGGTTAATTTTATGAGTGCAAATTAGAGGTCTTATCCCCTTTAGATCAGCTATACACCAACCAAAAGGACTTTGGTACTTCCTCAAAAATTTTAATAGCTTACCCTCTTACTCTTCATCTAAGCTAGAGGAGACAATAACATGAAATGTCTCACTTTCACCTAGGAAAGCATATTTAACATTGGAGGGTAGTTTATTCAACTCGAGAGTCGGGAATGTGTCGCTAAAGGGAACCATGCATTCCTCTCTTGGCGTTAACTCTTCGAATTGAGAAACCCAACTAACATCTCTCGCGTCCTCGTCTGACGTTCTCTCATCAAGAAGCTCTCTCAACTCCTCAACCTCTATCTCAAACTCGGTATCATCTCCCTCGCTCTTATGACTAGACATTAGGCAGGCTTCTAAGGCGTCTCCACAGAAATTTTCCTCAATGTGCTCTTCTATGATCTCATCAATTAAGCTCACCACGTGAAGATCATCTTCTTCCTCTGCTTATTAGGATATATTGAAGATGTTTGTTTCTAATGTCATGTTCCCAAAAGTGAGTTGCATTCGCCCATTTTGAGTATTGATAAGTGCGTTATCCGTAGCTAAGAATGGGCATCCAACAATGATGGGAACATGATTCTTCGAGGCGAAGGAGGGCTCCGTGTCCCAAATGACAAAATCTACTGGGAAGTAAAAAGTGTCCACTTGGACTATCACTTCCTCAACTATACCTCTCAATATCTTTATAGTGAGATCCGCCAGTTAGAGAGTGATCTTTGGCTTTATCCTTTAAGGAAAAAGGAAAAATCTTTAGGCGAATGACATCTTGCATGCAAGCTTGGTCACTAAATGTGTTGCACGCCTCTTCGAACTATCTTCTGTGAAGGTATGGTTTCTCCGAATCCATGCCATGGAAAGTAGGAAGAATCTGTATCATCCCATTACGGAAGTGGAGCTGACCGACATATATGGGAGTAAAATGCAACCAGGGGTGACAGTTCATTCAGCAAAGAGTAAGTCTTTCATGGGACGATAGGGTGGATTTCCCTCTCAAGTGTAAAAACTAGCGGCGTCAGACATTGCTCCTTCTTCAAATGGCTCGAAATACTCACTCAGTGTGCTAGATGTGTGACTTGAGGGTTAACTCGGGGTATAACTAGCAATATAGTTCTCAGGGGTAGGAGGTGGACCCCAAAACTATGGAACGCGAGGTGTGTGGGGACTGTCAGAGTTATACTCAACGATTGGAATTTCGTGAATTCGGGTTGGAGTATTTTGAGGAGTTTGAGTTTGTTCAGGATTTTTCATTAAAGGCTTTTGAGAGATGGATTTTGTTTATATATATATATATATATATATATTAAATTTTTGGTCTAAGTTTTAGATTGACTCGATCTAACCTAAGTCTACCTAATTCCTCGATAACGACGCCAAAAACTTGACGCGACCATAAATGTGTATCTAGTGCTCGTGCTGATATAGGCTCAAGTGCAAGCCTATCGCGTTAGTAATAAACCCGGTAAGTCGGGATCATCTCCACAGGGAAAAAGGACGAACGAAGTTAGAAAGATTGAGAATCCTAACTCGACTCTAAAAAGAATGAAAATGTGATTATGGGAGAAGGACTAACTATAAACAGAAATATTAAGAAAATTACCTATAGAATTTAGGAATAAATGAAAAGATTTTTGACCTACTTAAGAAAAAATGAAAACTGTAGTGAAAAGTGCAAGTGAAGAAAAACGAGTCAGGATACACTCCTCCAACCCTAGTTCATTGATTAATGTTAAAACCTAATTCGTAATTGAAATATCTGAGTAACCCAGTCTTTAGTACTCCTAAGCATTACATATATGAGGGATCGTAGCCAGCATCATACATAATCAAGAGAGGAGTAAAGCAGTGTCGTCATAGCTACACACGCATTACACTCTTAAGCATCCCGGTTACCTAGGGCAAACGAGAACAAAAGTCCTACAATGGTTGTGATAACCACACAACATGATTAAATCAGCTAATTAATTCAAAATTAAATTTTACGCATTCATCGAGAACATCAGGTTGCATTCGTGCATCCCAACCCTTAGAAAATTAGTCGGACATAATAAAACAAGAAGAAAGCTTACTTTTAATAAGAGAAAACATTTTAACTAAAAACTTAGAATTGAGAAGAATGAAATTTTTAACTAATTAATTAACTACAACAATTATAAAAGCAAGAATTGGAACGAATCTACTTGAATTGCAGAAGCTCAAATCAAATGTAAATGAAAACTAGGGTTTTTATTGCTCTAATTTCAAAACTAAGTACAAAGCTCTCTAAAACTAACTAGAAGTTCCCTTAATGTCTGGGAGGACTTGAAAATACATACAAAATGAAAAATACAAGAGTTGGAGTTACGCAAGACTCTATCTTGAAGAAGATAATCACAGATCTCGAACCCCGTATCGATCTGTGTAATAATTTCGGATCAATCTGCCTAATTACCGAATCGATCCGTTTTTTATTTCAACCGGATCAATCCGTGATATGTGATCTTATTCAGTGAACTTTGGGGGCCGAATCGATCCTTTTTTTATGAGGACCGGATCGATCTGGTAAATGCTTCCTTATACAGTGACTTCTAGTACCCCGATCGATCCTTTTTTATGCCATCCGGATCGATCCGGATTTTCTTCTCAATTTCTCTTCATTATCTCTTCAATTTCTCATGATTATCTCACATCTTTGGGCCTTCTTAACTTCTACTCCGGAACTCGGATTGGAACGATGTTTCTTCCTACGCTCGTAGACTCGAGATCTTTGACATTTATTTGGTCTCTCGCCCTGATTCCAAGTAAAAATTACACTTTTGCCATTTTGACTTTTCTTCTTTCTTTTCTCTTGCTTTTTATGGTTTCTTTCTTTCTTTCATGTATTAAATACCTGTAAAATCAATAAGAAATACATGAAAATCGGGATACTTGTTAGATGAAGTCATTAGCAATGATATTAGATAAATCAACTGGTTTTACATTGTCTAAGGTAATAAAAGCCTCTTAATTAAGGGGAAAATTAAGGGTCACCCTAATTTCCTCAACACCAGGGCGCTCGTACTTTGGATGCTATTTGGAGGGTACAGAGACCTATGGTAGCTCCTCAACTTTCTCCTTCTTATTTTCTTATTTTGGTCATATGGAAATTATAAAGGATTTTCTAACCAAGGCTTAGTTCCCCAGGATTTCCATGAAATTTTTCTTAGTGATGCAATTTACTTTATAGAGAAAGGTTTACCAAGTATGGCACTGTATAGAGAGTCTAAAACTACCACGAGGAACTCAATAAGATTAGATATTCCTCTTGCTAGAATGGGAGAACAACCTTCCCCAAGGTCAGAGTCACCTTTCCTGCAAAGATGACCATAGGTATAGTGGCCTCTTACAGGTCTTCTATAGGTAAGTTTAATTGGTCAAACATTAAAAGATACATCATTTATAAGGAACTCGAATGATCCATAAATAACTTGCCCTCATCTCTGTTACCAACCCTAAGAGTGATTATGAGGGCACTATGGCGGGGAGTCCTTACTCTGACCAAATTGTCGTTAGTGAAAATAATATGCTTCAAACAATCAATATTTTTAGGTCGTCGACGTTTGACCGCTATAGACTTGGTCGGGTAAATTTGAAAGGCTTCCATAACTACTGTGATTTTCTTGACTTCCTATTATTAATGTTATTATAAATTCAAAGTTAAACCAGAATAATTAAATTCAATAATTAAAGAAATAAAATTTAAATTCAGAAACTTAATTGTAATAGACGAAAATTGCAAAATGTATTAACAAACAGAAAAGATTAATCTGAGCCCTGTATAACAGTATCCTTAAGGCAAACTTATCCCCTCCAATGTGCTTCAAGGTTGTTGAATAATTGCCTCCCAAGATAGAACGTATTTTTCGAATTAATTATGCAACACAGTAATAATTAATTCCAACGAACGTATGTTTTTGTATTTGTACTCAACCGGAACGATAATATGCAATGAGGAAATGAAGAAAATATTTTTCTGGATAAAGAAAATAATGCAGAAGCATTTTTAGAATTTTTTAAGGGGAAAATTTTCTGCAACTAAAAATTGGAGGGGAACATCTCTATATATATCAAAAGACAAGTGACTGTTCAGAAAAATTATCAATAATTGTCAAAACCAAAAATAACTATTATTGTTGGCAACAACTGTCAAACATTTAATTGACTAATTAATTAATTTTGGAATTAATTAATTTTTAGTCAGAAAGTTAATTAAAAATCGTCCCCAAAAGGAAAGGGATTTATACATGCGCATACCCAAGCCCAAGCTCGAACCGAGCCGAGCCGAGCCTGCCAGCCAGACGGTGCGCGCGTGTGGGCTTTTGGCCCAAGCCCAGCACTTGCATAGTGTAGGCCATCTCCCCTTCAAAGAGTTGGGATACCCCAAAGGCATCCAAGACTTAGTACATAATTGGGATCTTATTAACTCTTCAAATTCGCACTACTCTTCCAATGTGGGACAAGAGTTAAAACACACCCAATTCATTAACTTCGATTGCTTTATGAGTCACTTTGGGGACATATTTATCATTCATAAAGTAATGGATTTGGACATGTGGATATACCACGTTCATCTCCTTGCGAAGGAGAGCGCATTTGTATATCATCCCATGATTATCGTGATGTGGGTCCCATCTAAATTTGAGCTCAAAGTTGCTCAAAATTTGCTGTCCAATAACTATTTTCTAACAATCCCCCACATGAATGATATATCGCTATATATAAATATATACAAGATATAGATGTAAACACAGGTTGAGTAAAATTGAAATTTATTGCATTGGGAGAAGTAGCCTAGTGGCCTTGAACTTTCCTTACTTATATACCATTGTATTACTTGGTTAATCAGTAGACTTCACGTCTTTGAACCGTCAACCATTTTTGTAAACTTAGATAATAATATTCACACAATAATTCTTCAACACAGTTGGTTCTCACATTTGTGTTCATTTTGGCCATGAACACCACTTGGTTTCGTGAGTATTTTAGAGAATTTTCCTTTATTATTCTCATAGAAGCGCCCCCTTCTTACTCACGTAGGTGAATTCAATAAGGAGTATCCTACAATACCTCACTTAGACATACCAAGATATGGATGTCATTAAAAACATAACTTATCCTAATTTGGCGACAGATGTACACTGTCTCATCTTTGGAATAGATAGGATTAAATATTCTTCAGTGCTTACTGAATACAATGTAGTTTGGTTTGCCCATTAAACCTAGATCTTGGGATCTCCATTCATCTAGGTTGGGTTGCCACTATATTGATTCTTATTTATTTATAGTCTTTAGACCCATTCCTCTTGATGATCTTTCAACTTGCTCTCGATTTAAACCTTTCTTTAATGGATCCATTATATTATCTTTTAACTTTACATAGACAATTGAGATAATTACGTTTGAGAGAAGTTATCTAATAGTATTATGTCGACGATGAATATGTCGTGACTTTCTGTTATACACGTGATTATGTTCCCTTCTAATCACTGATTGACTATCACAATGTATACATATCGTGAACACGGGTTTTGAACAATTTGGAACATCCTCTAAGAAGTTTCGAAGCCATTCAGATTCTTCTCCAGCTTTGTCTAGTGCAATGAATTCAGATCCCATTATCGATCTAGCAATGCACGTTTATTTTAAGGATTTACAAGATACAGTTGCACCTCCAAGGGTAAACACATAACCACTTGTAGACTTAGAGTTCTTTGTATCGAATATCCAATTTGCATTGCAATTTCCTTCAAGAACAATTGGATATCTTAAATAGTGCAGTCCATAGTTTTGAGTGCATTTTAAATAACCCAAAACTCTTAATATCGCCTTCCACTCATCTCTCCCTGGATTACTCGTAAATCGACTTAGCTTACTTATTGAGTATGCTATGTCCGGTTGTGTACAGTTTATAATATACATAAAACTCCCGATAATACAAGAGTATTATAGTTGAGATATTCCTTCACCATTATTTCTTGCTAAATATAAATTTACATCTGCGGGTGTCTTGGTAGGACTGATATCACACTTCTTGAATTTTTCAAATACTTTTTCTATGTAATTAGATTGAGATAATATAAGTCCATCTAATTTTTTAGAAATTTTAATTCCTAATATAACATCGGCGATACCTGATTCTTTCATGTCAAATCGACTACTTAACATATGTTTTGTAGTTTTGACAATTTCTTAGTTACTACCCATGATTAGCATATCATCAACATAGAGGCATACAATGACATATTCATTTTGAATGCTTTTAAAGTAGAGACACATTTATCCCACTCATTACTTTTGGAACCATTAGATAACATTGCATTATCAAATTTTTCATGCCATTGCTTAGGTGCTTGTTTTAATTACTAAAGTGATTTCACAAGCTTACGTACTTTTCCTTCTTATCCAGGAGCCTTGAACCCTTCAGGTTGCTCCATATAAATTTCATCGTCTAGTTCACCATTTAAGAAAGTAGTTTTTACATCCATTTGATGTATTTGAAGTCCATATAAATGGACGTAATTCTTGTTACCGATGAATATGTATCGAAGTAATCCAACACTTCATTTTATCTATATCATTTAGCTACAAGTCTAGCTTTATATTTATCAATTGATCCATCGGACTTCAACTTCTTTTTTATGATCCATTTTTAACCTAACGGTTTCGAACTTGGGGGAAGATCCACTAGTTCCCAAGTATTATTTTGCAAAATGTATTCAATTTCGATATTAACTGCTTCTTTCAAATTAGAAGCATCAGGTGAGGATATCACTTCTTTGTATGATTGAAGTTCATTTTCTAGCAAATATGTTAGAAAATTCGGACCGAAGGAAGTCGAGGTCTTTTCCTTTTACTACATCTTGGTTCATCCTCTATTGATTTAATAGGTTGATGAGTACCATTTGTAGTAGCTTGATTTGTCCTTTTAGAAGGACCAGATTCTAGGGTCATGTTATACGGAAATTAATTTTCAAAAAATGAAGCATCCCTCGATTCAATAATTGTATTTACATGAATTTTTGGAATCTTGGATTTACAAACTAAGAAATGATATGCATTGCTATTTATAACATAACCGATGAAGACACAGTCAACGATTTTTTGTCCTATTTTTACCTTTTTAGTTTTAGGAGCCATCACTTTGGCTAAGCACCCCCACACTCGTAAATATTTATAGCAAGGTCTTCGAACTATCCATAACTCATAAGGTGTCTTGTGAGTTTTCTTGTGTGGGACTTGTTTAGAATATAATTAGCGGATAATAAGGCTTCCCCCATAAGTTCTGGGGAGCTCCTGAACTTATCAACATAGAGTTCATCATCTCCTTTAATGTACGATTTTTGAGTTAGCAGTACCATTCTATTGAGGAGAATAAGGAGCGGTGGTTTGATGGATAATTCCATGTTCGGAACAAAATTCCTCAAAAGGAGATTCATATTCACCTCCTCTATCAATCCTTATAGCCTTTATCTTTTTGATTAATTGATTCTCAACTTCATTCTTGTATTGTTTAAATGCATCAATAGCCTCATCTTTACTATGTAATAAATATACATAGCAATATTTTGTGCAATCGGCAATAAAAGTAATAAAATACTTTTTTCCATTTCTAGTTTGTACAATTTTAAATCACAAATATCAATGTGAATTAAATCTAGTGGTCTAGTGATCCTTTCAATAGAATGAAAACATAATCTTGCTAATTTTGATTCCACACAAATATCACATTTATGATTTTTAACAATATTAAATTTTGGCAAAAATTCCAAGTTAATTAATCTACGCAAGGAATAAAAATTAACATGTCCTAATCTAGCATACCAAATATTAGATGACTCAATCAAGTAAGTATAACTAGAAATTTCATTCAGTGGGGATGCATTTGGCATCAATGTAATTACATTCATTTTAAAGAGCCCCTCAGACAAGTAACCCTTTCCAAAATAGACATCATTTTTGGACAACACAAACTTATCAGAAACAAACAGAAGCTTAAACCCATTATTGCTTAAAAGTGATCCGAAAATCAGATTTTTATATATGTCAGGCACGTGCAACACATTGTTAAGAGTAAGATCCTTTTTCGAAGTCATCTTAAGAATAATCTTTCCTTGTCCCACGACTTTAGAACTCGAATAGTTCCCGATAAAGAGAGTCTCATCAATTTCCAAATCCTTATAAGTAGTAAACATCCATTTGTTTGCACAAATGTGTCATGTAGCCCCAGTGTCCACCCACCATTCCTTGGTATTTCCTACCAGATTGCATTTAGAGACAACAACAAAAATATTTATGTTTGCGATACCATCTGAAATGTTCTCACGCTCCATCACATTTGCTTGAGCATTGTTATTTTTAGTGTTCTTTGGTTTGTGACACTAGCTTGAGCGGTATCCTGGCTTACTGTAATTGTAGCATTTGCCTTTGAACTTCTTTCTTTGCTTAGATATGCCTTCCTTATCACGCTTGCGTTTGGATTTAGGAACTTAAACCACATGAGCCTTGGACTCCATGATGTTCTTACCACTTTTCTTTTGAGATTCACAGTTGTCTTCTTTAATCCACAATCATACTAACAATTCTTCAACATTCATCTCCTTACGTTTGTGCTTGAGATAATTTTTGAACAAATTCCAAGATGGAGGCAACTTTTCAATTATTGCCGCCACTTGAAAAGTGTCACCGACTGAGATTTCTTCAGCATAAATGTCATGAAGAATAACCTGAATTTCTTGAACTTGTGTAATAATCGGCTTGGAGTCAACCATTTTGAAGTCTAGAAAATGCCCTACGATGAATTTCTTCATACCCGCATCTTCAGTTTTGTACTTCTTCCCCAAAGAATTCCACAATTCCTTAGCGGTTGCCATGGTGTTGTACACATGGTACAATGTCTTATCCAAGTAATTCAGGATGTAGTTACGAGACAAAAATTCAGAATGTTTTCATGCTTCAACAGCAATAACTTTCTAAGTTTCATCTCCTTCTTGCAGGGGGGGGGGGGGGGGGGGGGAAATCTTCATACATAAACCTTGCCAATTTAAAGGTTATGAGATAGAAGTACATCAATCCTTGCCAACGTTTGAAATTAGCCCCGTTAAATTTTTTCGATTTCTCCCCATGTGGTATGCTCATGGGGGCAGCAATAGTAGCATGAGTCACACTCATAGTCGGAGGGACTTTGTTTGTACTTTTTAATTCCATTTCTGTTATAAAAATAGATTTTTTAATAATAATTTTCATTTGTAATGAATTTATCAAAATAGAATACACAATTCTGTACATCAATTTCCCAAAATATAATTAATAATATGTGAATTCTAACAAGAATTCTAAACTATATTCAGAATTATATAACACAGAATTAATGTAAAATATTTTACACAATATTTTGAATTCTATAATAATTAAAAACTAGTTTTTACTAACCTAAATTAAGAAAAAAAACTGTGTCAAAGTGATTTTTAAAACTAAATTAAAAATTTTGTGCAACACGGAATTAAAATTTTAAGATTTAAAAAAAACTTGTATAACAATATTTTCGAAAAAAAATTTACAAATAAAATTTTATTTTTCGAAACATAATACAATTTATGAAAAGTGTAGAAAATTAATTTTCTGTAACACTAAATAATATTTCGGTATGAATTTATAAAATAGTCAAAGAATAAATTTTCCTTAAGATTGTTATTACTGCTATTATAAATTCGAAGTTAAACCAAAATAATTACAGAAATAAAATTTAAATCCAGGAACTTACTACTTATAGATAAAAAGTGCAGAATATATTAATAAACAAAAAATATTCATCCGAGCCCTATAGAACAATCTTTTTAAGGAGAATTTATTCCCTCCAACGTGCTTTAAGGTTGTTGAATAATTTCCTCCCACGATAGAACGAATTTTCTGAATTAATTATGTAGAACAATAATAATTAATTCTAACGAACGCAAGTCTATGTATTTTTACTCAATCTGAACAGTAATATGCAATGCAAAAAGGAAGAAAATATTTTTCTGGATGAAGGAAATAATGCAGAAGCATTTTAGAAATTTTCTGGAGGGAAAAATTTTCAGCAACTAAAAAATGGAGGGGATCATCTATATATATAGCAAAAGAAAGGTGACTGTTCAGAAAAACTGCCAATAACTGTCAAAATCAAAAATAACTGTTGACTATTAGCAAAAACTATCAAACAGTTAATTAATTAATTAATTTTTGGCCAAAAAAATTAATTAAAAATTAGCCCCAAAAGGAAAGGGATTTATACAAGTCCAAGCCTAAGCCTGAACCGAACCGAACCGAGCCGAGCCGAGCCGACCGAACGAACGGATAACGGGCGCGCATATGGGCTTTTGGCCCAATCCCAAACTTGCATAGTGTAGGCCATCTCCCCTTCAAAGAGTTGGGATACCCCAAAGGCATCCAAGCCTTAGTCCATAATTGGGGTCTTATTAACTCTTCAAATTTTCACTATTCTTCCAATGAGGGACAAGAGATAAACACACTCAATTTATTAACTTCCATTGCTTTATAAGTCACTTTGGGGACATATTTATCATTCATAACTTAATGTAATTGGACATGTGGATATACACGTTGATCTCCTTGCGAAGGATAGGCGTTCGTATATGGTCCCATGAATATCGTATTGTGGGTCTCATATAAATTTGAGCTCAAAGTTGCTCAAAATTTGCTCTCCGATATCCATTTTCTAACACTTCCATCTTGAGGGCATTCCCTTTGACTTGGTTTGGGTTTGAGTCCCCATAAATCACAGTAAATTCATGACAAACATTCATAAAAAATGTTGTCTGGTCTTGAGCCCTTATAGATTATAGTGAACTCATATCCCGTCCATCGTCCATGACATTGTGTGGTCTCTCACCGTGCGCAAGGGGTACTGTACCTTACTTATTCTCTTTAAAATAATTTGGTTTCTAGTATGAATTAGTTCCCCGAGGTGTGACTTGAGTGCCTTACAATTTTCGATCTTATGAATGTGATCTTTATGATAAGAACATTTCGGTGCCTAGCTTCTCTTCTTGGGTTCACTTAACATCTTGTCGCTCCATTTAAATTATTATCGACCTCTGATCTTGAAAAAGATCTTGTAGATTGGTTCAGAGAAAATTATGATAATGAATTTGAAAACTTTCTCAGCATTCTTCTTCTCGGTTCCATTTTGATTTTCATTTGGTTTCTTCCCTTCTTTATTGTTTGTCCCCTCCTTATCTTTGCGATTGGTCTATTTCTGTCAATTTCCTTCCGGACTAACTCCAATTATATCATCAAGCCTGTCTTATTTTTCTATTCTCGCCATAAGGTCTTAGATGGTAATGGCCTCCCTATTAATGAGGGACTGGTAAAGCAGGGAGCTACTCGCCAGACTGATAATGAAGGATGCTACCATAACCTACTTGGTACAATCCTACATCTTATGATATACCTCTTAGTAACTTATAGCATACTCATAGAGTGTTTCTAGAGGTCTTTTCTTCAACATCAGAAGTGATTCCATTCCTTTAAGATGAGTGCTGCGAGTAATGAATCTGCTTATGAAGGCCTTAACCAGTTGCTTGCAAGAAGCAATCAATTTGTGTGGAGACTTTTCAAACCACTTTTGGGAAGCATCTCCAATACTAGAGGGGAATATTCATCACATCAATCCTTCATTGGTGTTCCACATCATCATTGCCTGGTGATATTACCTAACGTGATCGGTAGGGTCAGTCTTCCCATCATCGATTTTGAATCGCGAGGGAGTAAATTTCTTAGGAAGCTCAAACTCGTCAATAGCCCAGCTGAAGGGTGACTTCATTTAGAAGACAGGGGATCCCCTCTAGAGTTCCTTGGTCATGAAAACTCCTTTATGAGTTGGGTGTCTATCAAATTATCTTTTAATGAAATTGCAAAGCTCTTTGTTTCCTCGTTGCTCATTAGAGCATGGTCTTCTCTCACGAGTTCTCTCTAACTAAGGTGTTTCCTTCCATCGTAGAGTTCTCCTTCATCAATTGTAAGCTCTACTTGCCTAAAGTATAGGAGTTTGAGAATCGTGCCCACACTTGCACATATCCTTGTAGGATTCCCTTTCTAACTTTTCTAGGTGACGTTGGAGCGCATCATTCTATTCTTATTGGTGTATATTGGAAACACTTTCATCTCAAAGGCGCTTCTCATATTTGTCAATAAGTCTTGAGATCTAGTTAGATTATTCAAGTTCACAATTGTTTACTATTTTATCCTCCTGAGAATGGTAGTGTGCACTAGAGATTTGGTAGTAATTACCAATCTCGGATCTAATAATTTTAGATGGAGGAGATGATTTAAGGACCCTCATAGTCATCATGATCGTCATGGTCAATGGATAGCCCTCCGAGTCCCCAAAGTCGAGTTATTAATGACCTCCTAGTCATTGATATTTTGATGATCTTGGTTGGGTGAGTGAGACATCTCAGGAAATTGTCTAGTGGAAAAGAACTCATATCCTTCCCCATAACAGTGTCAATTGTTGGTGGTAGTTTCCTACATATGATAATATCCAATGATCACGATCCAAATAAGAAAAAATATCAAAGAGATTAATGGACTCACACACATAACCCAAGATGTACATGGTTCATCAAAGTGCTTATGTCTACAGAGTTTAGGTTTTGCTCTTTATTACTTTATAGAACTAGTAGACATAATTATATTACTGCTCGATGATAAAATAGAAAATGCCCTACTCAATGGGCATCAAATTCACATTTATAGAGAAGCTTAAGAGAGTCCTAAGCTCCGTTAATAGCTATACCTAAACGTGCGGATATAACCTTTATCAACTTTAGCCATTAAAAATGATGGATTAGAATGAGTCTTCTATAACTTGGACTCTTCATTAATTGTAGGGGCACATGGGCTATAGTGCATGTGCATGTGCAAATTTGGGCCCCAAAAAATCCATAAGACAACCGAAAACTAACAAGTTGAATCTGAAACATGCGTTTAAGCTGCAATCTCATGAAAATACTTGAAATACATGAAACACAACCAATATATCATGCATTTATGACATGAACAAATAGAAAATCCTCCCTCTTTGAATCCTCTGATAAGAAATCAGTATGAAAAATGAAGACAAGAAGAATATGGAAAGCATAAGAAAACTTGAATCCCTCTAGATCATATCAGTGCCAACTAATAAATATAATCAATAATCATGATATTTCCCCTTTTGCAAAAAGAAAAAATGAAAAAATCCCCTCTTTCATCAAAAGTCTCCCACTAATCAAAAGACATTTCTCCTAAGATTTGATGTTTCTCCCTTTTTAAAAGACATATCTCCCAAATGGACTCAAGAGGTAATCTCCCCTTTTTACACGAAAAAGTAAAGAAAGAAGTACAAAGGACATAAATAACGAGTATAACAATAAAATCACAATGTAAAAATACTAGGAAAGGAAAGCTAGATAAAAATGTGATAAATTTTATGCTAAAATGAAGCTAAAAACATGTGAGTCATCACGAATATGATCATAATATCTCAATAAAGTCTGTAATATCAAATGAAAATATGTGAACATAATAAAAACATGATCTATATCAAGTGGATCTCCAAAAGAAGTTACTAAAACAAGATATTTCCTAGAATGTGAACTTGTGAAGCATGATTATATCATAAAGTCTAAGTAAAAAAGAATACCAATATAGGGAAATAAGATATATAAATGAATAAAACCAAGCTCTATGAAAAAACCAACAATGGATTATAAATTTCCATACAAACCATCAAATGCATCAAATACAAATAAACTCCAAAACCAAATAGGATTGATATAAAAAGTACAAAATATCCCAACTGTAGTAAAACATGAATAGTATTAAACCGATAAATAAATAGAGATAGATAAAAAATCTATAATCATCACCCGAAAAATCTGTCAACATATCCTCATCCTCACCATCATCATCATCATCATCATCATCATCATCGTCGTCATCGTCATCGTCATCGTCATCGTCATCGTCATCGTCATCGTCATCGTCATCGTCATCGTCATCATCGTCATCATCATTGTTGTCAATTACATCCTCATCATCCTCTACTGGAATAGGAGAAGGAACTGGAACCAATCTAAATGAGCCTAGAATAAAAATGTCATGGTGACCGATCACTAAAAATCATGTAAGAATATGACCAATAATCCTATTAAGCTATCTGGAGTTGTAATAAAAGTGATTTATCATAGATGTCATCCTCAAATGCGTGTGATCAAATGCGTCACACATGTAGGCAAACTAAGAATCAAGTTTCACTTTAGAGGACTAATGTTCTCTCGGGGTAGGAGAAGTTAGAGAAGGAGATGGACCCCATGCTGGAGCATGACCATGTGTGATATCCATAGTGTCGGGTCTATGGTAAGTGCTAGAATATGAAGATAAGTTTTTCCCTCCAAATGTGCATCATTGACGTTTATAACTGAATATAGAATTGATGCAAACTTCTCGAACGCTAGATGTATAACATCTAAAGAATATAGGTAACCAATGACCTTGCGAGCAAAGGGTAAAGCATCCCCAATCACATCCTAACAAACATAACACATGACCTAAAAAATGAGTTATGAGTAGCAAATGGTCAATCACATGGCAATAGGATATATTAGACGTCCAATAATGTAAGGGAAATCCCATGACCATCTCCTGGGCATAAGGTTATAAATAATCACAAAGTGTGAGATGGAGTTGAAATAGCGTTACCAAAGCCGTTTATTAAAAATAAACTATTTAAGCAACTCCGAAAGTTTGTTGAAGAAACTCTTTACTTAAATCAAAACGATTTTGAACACAAGATGTGTTAACAAAAATTATGTACGAGATATGGACAAGATTTGATAACAAGTTTTAGTAAACAGTTTAAAATATTTTAAACTCAGCACACAACAGAATGAGATGAGATGATGTAGAAATATTAATACTCAGGATTTTTAACGTGGTAAAACCTCAACCTTGAGGAAACATCCACGACTCCCTCTACGGAGTAAAACAAGAAAATATCACTAAAACAAATATGTGAGTTACAATCTATTTAACTAACATGCACACAATAACAAGTCTATACAAGTTCAGGAGTATACCCTCTGGCGTCCTTAAACTTTTCTGCAGATCTTGATTGTTGATGTAGTCTTCTCAGTTTGTCAACTCTTCTTTTGTTTCAGCACTTTACGTCGACTTATGTTCACCAAATCTTATAGCCAACACTTTCAGTGTATGTAGTGTGAATATGTTTGTGAAAAGTGTTCTATAACACATGCATGCACTCACACACACTTATATTTACAAAAAATCCTAAACAAATTACATATACAGTCTATATGCAGTGAGTTTGTTATTTTTCTTTCTTACAAAACCAAGAACCTTTTGACCTTTCAGAATAACCCAGATTCCACGGAGATCTTGCTTAAAAATCGGACAAGACCTTTTTCAATCTGTTTTGAAAATATTTAGAAGATTGAAAACCCTCCAAGTGCGAATCCAACTAGGTCAGGTTAAGTTTTGTAAAAACAGAAACAGAAAAACATCTATTGTTGATTTTGAAGATAGAAAATGTTTTAACAGAAAACAATCAACAACGAACTTCTCAAGATGAGAAATAAAATGCAACTAAGTGTGTTGTGACATGAAAACTTCAGATCTATGATTTCTATAGAAACAGAAACAAGATCTGAGCAAGTGTGTCTAAGTTGGAAATAAGATTTTATGAACAAAAGGTTACAGCAACCCAGAAATCACTCAACTCGAACTCTCATAAACTCAAGAAACACTAAGGATGGTGTTTGTTTGGTTATGGTGTTTTTGGAGAGGTAAGTGGTTTAGGTTGAAGAAGGATTTAACGAAGTTAGGGTTTTTAACTTGGCTCTGGTTTCTCTCTCTCTCTCCTCTCCCTTCTCTCTCTCTCTCTCTCTATACTCTGAGACTTTTCAAAATGGCAAAAGCTTTCGAAGGCTAAGATGAGAGGTCCTTAAATAGGATGGGAAGAAGATTCCAGACCATCGTTCAAAAACAAAGGCTGAGATTGAGTCAAGCTCCTTTGACTACAATCTAAGGGATCACAACAGGCGGTGGTTTAAACTGGATGTGATTGGCTAAAGGGTTTACACGGGGATTCACTCAGGCGACATGCAGGCCATCGATAAGGGATGATCCAAGGGCTGTAAACGTGCGAGGCTTTATCTCAGTAAAGAAGCACAGCTCTGGCCAATCAGAGATCAATAAGTGTTGGCCATAGGACAAAGGCAATCGTGCGTCCCAAACTAATTACAAACCCAACCCTGGATTCTCTGGCGCTTTCGGTTCCTACCCAAAGTAACTTTATGCCAAAAATCACAACATTACATATTTAGATATTAACCCCAAGACTTTTTAATTCAAGTTTTAATTTAATAAAACCTTAATTAAAATATGTTTAAAATTCCCAAAACATTAATAAAAATCAAATTGAGAGAATAGAACACACTCACCACATTAATACACATAAGGGTGCAATATGATATGCAAGAATTGAATTCTAAGTGTGTGAGGGATGGCTATAGTCTTAGGATCATTACAAGATGGATAAGAGAAGAAGCAAACCAATCTCTGAGGCTCTTTGGTTTCTAGGATGGACACAATTTTGTCACAATTTCCAAACTAGATGAGCTCTTATACAGTCTAGACTCAAATGAGTCAAAAGTATAAGGGCTTCAATCTCCCCCTTTGGAAATATGAGACAAAATCTCCTTTGAGTCATCTAGAACTCGTAGGGTGACATCAAATAAGAAAATCCTATTCCTATAAAAGTTCTATCTACCCAAATCCTAGAAAGAAAAAATTACATAACTCAACTTTATACAGTTTAACATCCTATTATTACAATAAAGAATGACTGTACAAGAAGAATACCTGCAAAGAATTACTAAGATCAAGCTTTTTAGTATATGCAGTAGACTCAAATTTCTCCCCCATTTTGTCTCAAATGGACAAAGGGAAGGAACTTGGAAAATATCACAGGTATTTACTCAACACAAATCATACCAATAGATTTACGTAAAGAAATGAATCTATTATAATCAAGAGGTTTGGTAAATAAATCTGCAAGTTGTAGATCAGTAGAAAGATAATTGATTTCTAATTCCTTGGTTTCAACTAATTCACGAATAAAGTGATGTCTTATTTTAATGTGCTTAGTTCGCGAGTGTTGAACTGGGTTCTTAGAAATATTAATCGCACTTTGATTATCACAATAGAGATGAAGTGTTGGTTCTAGAATACCATAATCACTTAGCATTTGTTTAAGCCATAATAATTGGGCACAACAGATACCGGCGGCTATGTATTCAGATTCAGCAGTCGAGAGAGATGTGCAGTTCTGTTTTTTACTACTCCATCCTACCAAGTTATTACCAATATAACAACATGCGCCTGAAGTGCTTTTACTATCATCAGTACAACCAGCCCAATCAGCATCAGTGTACCCAATAATAGTGCTCGGTGTGTCATTCGTGTACCAAATCCCTAAATTTAGAGTGCCTTTAACATATTTAATTATGCGTTTAACAGAGTTTAAATGGCTCTCTTTGGGGTTGTTTTGATAACGCGCACAAACACAAACAGCATACATGATATCAGGACGCGAGGCAGTCAGATAGAGTAATATGCCAATCATACTACGATATAAGGTAGAGTCTACAGATTTTCCATTTTCATCCTTAGATAATTTCTCTGTAGTACTCATAGGCGTTTTAGCACTTTTAGCACTCTCGAGGCCAAATTTTTTAACTATCTCTAAGGCGTACTTAGTCTGCAAAAGAAATAATCCATCTGGTTGTTGTTTGACTTGGAGACCTAGGAAGAACTGTAACTCCCCCATAAGGGACATCTGAAATTCCTTATTCATAATTTCAGCAAAAGATTTTACTTCTGAGGTAGAAGTGGATCCAAATATGATATCGTCTACATAGACTTGAGCGATAGTAATGTGTTTGCCAAAATGTTTGATAAATAAGGTTTGGTCATTTCCACCTCTTTTGAAACCTTTATCCAGCAGAAAACTGGACAGACGCTCATACCAAGCTCTAGGAGCTTGCTTAAGACCATATAAAGCCTTTTTCAACCGAAATACATGATTAGGATAACTAGGGTCAATGAACCCTTTAGGTTGTTCTACATAGGTTTCCTCGGCTAGTAGTCCATTAAGGAACGCAAATTTAACATCCATTTGATATAATGTAAAATGCATGTGACAAGCTATAGCAAAAAGCAGACGAACTGATTCTAAATGAGTAACAGGAGCAAACGTCTCATTAAAATCAAGTCCTTCTATTTGGGAATAACCTTGAGCAACTAGTCTAGCTTTATTTCTAATTATCATCCCATTTTCATCAGTTTTATTTTTGAAAATCCAACGAATACCAATAACCTTTTTGTGATCAGGACGTGGAACAAGATACCATACATCATGAATGAAAAATTGTAAAAGTTCATCCTGCATAGCAGAAATCCAGTGAGAGTCATTCAATGCCTCATTTACATTCTTTGGTTCCACAAGAGAAACAAAGCATGCATAAAGAGCATAATTTCTAAGTTGGGATCTTGTACGTATTGGTTCACTAGGGTTACCAACTATGTTGTTTATGGGATGATCTTTAGAAACCCAGTTAGGTACTTCAGGTGACTCAATAGGTACTGAATTATCTATTTCAGAAGAGTCATTTTCTAAAATATTTGACGATTCTTCTTCTATAGTTAATTCACTAGTCTTGCTTTCTACAGTAGTGTCACTAACAATTACATTTATGGATTCCATTAAGGTTTTACTGCGAAGATTATACACTCGATAAGCTCTACTGTTAAGTGAATAACCTAAGAATATGGATTTATCTCCCCTACTCTCAAATTTAGATAAGTGTTCCCTATCTTTGCACACATAGCAGGTACTACCAAAGGTTCTAAGGTACTTAAGATTAGGCTTTTTATTGTACCAAAGTTCATAAGGGGTTTGTTTGGAATTCTTTCTAAGATAGACCCTATTAATAAGATGGCAAGCTGTACGAATAGATTCTACCCAAAAATACTTAGGTAAGTTCTTGGCATGGAGCATGACACGTGCCATCTCTTGAAGAGTTCGATTCTTTCTCTCAGCTATACCATTTTGTTGAGGGGTCTTAGGAGCACTGAACTCATGTTTGTAACCATTATAGTCACAATATTCTACAATACCAGTGTCTTTGAATTCACCACCTCTATCACTTCGGATTCTATTCACTTGAGTGTCTTTCTCATTTTCAATCTGTAAAAGAATCTTTAAAAAAGTTTGAAAAGTATCGGATTTCTGTTTTAATAAAGCTACCCAAGTGAATCTGGTGAAGTCATCAACCATAACTAGAATATAACTGTGTCCACAGAGACTAACAGTTTGAGAAGGACCCATTAGGTCCATATGGATGAGTTCTAAGGGATTAGAGGTAAGGATATCTTTAACCCTTTTATGAGGTGCTTTAACAATTTTTCCTTCTTGACAGGGACCACAGACAATGTTATGAATAGGTTTCATTTTTGGTATTCCTCTAACTATTTGTTGAGAAGACAATTTACTTAAATTTTCGTAATTAATGTGACCCATTCTGTTATGCCATATCTCATTGTCATCCATTCTGGCAACATTACAGATTTCAGAACTAGACATGACAGTATAACAATTGTCAGGAGTCCTGAATCCTGTAATTAAGCATTCTCCCTTTTCATTTAAAATCTTGCAATTGTTCTTTGAAAAGGTAACAGTATAGTTTGAGTCACAAAATTGCGAAATGCTAAGTAAATTAGCCTTAAGACCTTTAACTAAGAGAACATTTTCAAGAACAGGAAGCCCTTTTTCTTTAAGAGCTCCTTTGCCTATGATCTGGGATGATACTCCATCACCAAAAACAACTTTTCCACCATCAAAGTGGGTTTTATTTAAAAGTTTTGTATCATCACCTGTCATATGCTTGGAACATCCAGAATCCAAATACCAACCAGAAGATGTAAGTTCAGCTTTTAGAGCAGAAACAACAATATTACACTTTATCTGGGGTACTAGATCATCTTTTCTAACCCAAATTGCTCTGGTTTTCTGTTTGCGCTTGTTTGCTCTCATTTGATAAAATTTGCGAGCATTAGATTTTTGTTGAAAAACATTTTGCGCATGATTTTGAGTAAATTTAAACTCCTGAGCATTTGATTTAGAAAATTTTCTGGTAATCCTTCTAGTAAATGTCCTTTTAGGTTTAGTCTTTCTATTCCTATAGTTGGAGTTTTTGTCTGGTGGCCTGGGAAGAACATAGTTGTTACGACTCCTCCTAGAGTAGTTAAAGTTATGATACATGGAAGAATTGTAGACAGGCTTAATCAGTCTCTTAGCATAGAAGTTATCGAAATAATGTCCGTATATATCACAATAGGAGCAATAAAGATTGCTCAGAATGGGGTTTAACTTAGGAAAGTCTCTAAACAAAGGTTTTGAGAGATTTTGAGGCTGAATTTTATTCATAGGTAGCACAGGTTTGAAGGCAGGTTCACTTTTCCTAATTGGGGGGCAGACATATTTTCCCCTTGGTAAACTTTCATGCTTAGAGCAACTTGCATTTCCAGTGTTAGTGTTTTGATGATCAAACTCAGTTTTTAGAGAATGAAAGTCTGGACATGTTTCTATAGGTCTTTTGCCTCCTGACACAAATTTGATAGGTTCAGCATGATTTGTTTGTGTCTTCAAAATGGGGCAAAACCCTATACCAGTTCGATCATCAGAATTGGTTTTAGATTCAGCAACGAATTCCTCAAAACATTTAGAATTGTTTTCAAATTTTGTAAAATTTTTGAAAACAGTTGCTGTTTTTTCTTTGGTTTGTTCCAATTCTAATAATGTCCCTTTGTATTTTTTCTCCAGAATTTCATTAGCTTCAGTCAAAGTTTTCAGTTTTTCATCAAACACTTTGATATCACTTTCATGAGACATGCATTGAGTAGTATACTCTTCAGCATTCAGTTTTACCATCAGGCTTAGATCCTCTAGATTTTTTGTAAGATCTTTCACAATCTTTTCTAGTCTAGTGCTTTTCTTTAGAGTTTTAGTATATAGAGTGTGTATATCTGGGAGATCATCATTATCTGAGTCACTAAGTGAGGTGTGTGAAGTGACCCCTAAGGTTTTATTTCTTAAACTCACGCACCCATTGACATCAGCAGTATCGATTCCCCTTTGACTCACACACCCCGAAGAAGAAGCATTAAAGTTCTCAGTAAGTAAAGCATCTAAACCAGTTAAAGTATGATTCAAGATAACAGAACTAGAATTACTAGGCTCATCCTCAATATCAAGCACAGGCATATCATCATTATATATGATTTTGGCAAAGAAGGATAAACAAGGATCAAAACCATCAGATGTCTCAGGTTCCTCATTTTCAGAATCACTTGAGTCATCCCAGGTTTTGCAGATGTTGGCTCTAGAGTGTTTGTTTTGGGTATTTAAATTAACTCTACAGTCTTGAGCAATGTGTCCTAGTTTACCACATCTATAGCATTCGGTCTTCTTGAGGTCTCTGTGAGGTCTTGTGTTGTCCTTGTTCTGTTTGTCATGAGGTTTCTCATGAGGCTTGTGATTTGAAGGAGTTGAATAATTAGACTTGCCCTGTCTATTTGCAATACTGTTTCTAAATTTAACAATTTTCTTAAATTGTTTTGCCATTAGGGCAATCTGATTATCTAGACTTTCTAAGTCACAGTCCTCATCAGAATCATTACTAGGAGTGTTTAACTCAGGCTTAGTCATCTTAGAAGTAAAGCTAAGATTGGAATTGGTATGTTTCCTATTAGTGTGGGTCAATTGTTTCTTAAACTCCAATTCCATTTCCACATTTCTTAATTTACTACTGAGTAATTCAGGAGTGAGATTTATATCACACATTTCCTCAATAGCATATCTTTTATTGTCAAATTTCTGTGGTAATGATCTCAGAATTTTAGACACAATTTCTTGTCTATCATAAGTTATACCATTAGCATGCGGTTTAGTGACAATATCAGTCAGGTTCATATAGAAGTCATCAAAAGACTCAGATTCAGTCATGATTAAGGAATTATATTGTTGAATTAACATCTGAGTTTTAGCAGCCTTAACCCTAGAGTCTCCTTCATGGGCAGTAATCAAGGTATCCCATGCTTCCTTAGAAGTGGTACAAGATGAGATTCTCTTGAACTCATGTTCATTTATAGACATAAATATAACATTCTTTCCTTTATTATTATTGCGAGAAACTTGTTTCTCTTCTTGAGTAAACTCACTTAATATTTTCTTAACCCTCTCAGTACTTCCTTCAGTGGCTGGTTTAGTAGGATAAAAGTATCCATTTTCAATAATGTCCCAAACATCATCTCCCAAGGTTCCTTGAATGAAAGCAATCGTTCTTACTTTCCAGTAAGAAAAATTGGTTCCACCAAAGACTGGAGGTCTGGTCAAGTTACCATATCTTTCATTTTTCTCGTCCATGATTGATTTTGAGAAAACAGTTTCAGAAACTCAGGATCTTTTTGAAAAAGTTCACCAAAAGCTCTGATACCAATTGAAATAGCGTTGCCAAAGCCGTTTATTAAAAATAAACTATTTAAGCAACTCCGGAAGTTTGTTGAAGAAACTCTTTACTTAAATCAAAACGGTTTTGAACACAAGATGTGTTAACAAAAATTATGTACGAGATATGGACAAGATTTGATAACAAGTTTTAGTAAACAGTTTAAAATATTTTAAACTCAACACACAACAGAATGAGATGAGATGATGTAGAAATATTAATACTCAGGATTTTTAACGTGGTAAAACCTCAACCTTGAGGAAACATCCACGACTCCCTCTACGGAGTAAAACAAGAAAATATCACTAAAACAAATATGTGAGTTACAATCTATTTAACTAACATGCACACAATAATAAGTCTATACAAGTTCAGGAGTATACCCTCTGGCGTCCTTAAACTTTTCTGCAGATCTTGATTGTTGATGTAGTCTTCTCAGTTTGTCAACTCTTCTTTTGATTCAGCACTTTACGTCGACTTATGTTCACCAAATCTTATAGCCAACACTTTCAGTGTATGTAGTGTGAATATGTTTGTGAAAAGTGTTCTATAACACATGCATGCACTCACACACACTTATATTTACAAACAATCCTAAACAAATTACATATAAAGTCTATATGCAGTGAGTTTGTTATTTTTCTTTCTTACAAAACCAAGAACCTTTTGACCTTTCAGAATAACCCAGATTCCACGGAGATCTTGCTTAAAAATCGGACAAGACCTTTTTCAATCTGTTTTGAAAATATTTAGAAGATTGAAAACCCTCCAAGTGCGAATCCAACTAGGTCAGGTTAAGTTTTGTAAAAACAGAAACAGAAAAACATCTATTGTTGATTTTGAAGATAGAAAATGTTTTAACAGAAAACAATCAACAACGAACTTCTCAAGATGAGAAATAAAATGCAACTAAGTGTGTTGTGACATGAAAACTTCAGATCTATGATTTCTATAGAAACAGAAACAAGATCTGAGCAAGTGTCTAAGTTGGAAATAAGATTTTATGAACAAAAGGTTACAGCAACCCAGAAATCACTCAACTCGAACTCTCATAAACTCAAGAAACAATAAGGATGGTGTTTGTTTGGTTATGGTGTTTTTGGAGAGGTAAGTGGTTTAGGTTGAAGAAGGATTTAACGAAGTTAGGGTTTCTAACTTGGCTCTGGTTTCTCTCTCTCTCTCTCCTCTCTATTCTCTCTCTCTCTCTCTATACTCGAAGACTTTTCAAAATGGCAAAAGCTTTCGAAGGCTGAGATGAGAGGTCCTTAAATAGGATGGGAAGAAGATTCCAGACCATCGTTCAAAAACAAAGGCTGAGATTGAGTCAAGCTCCTTTGACTACAATCTAAGGGCTCACAACAGGCGGTGGTTTAAACTGGATGTGATTGGCTAAAGGGTTTACACGGGGATTCACTCAGGCGACATGCAGGCCATCGATAAGGGACGATCCAAGGGCTGTAAACGTGCGAGGCTTTGTCTCAGTAAAGAAACACAGCTCTGGCCAATCAGAGATCAACAAGTGTTGGCCATAGGACAAAGGCAATCACGCGTCCCAAACTAATTACAAACCCAACCCTGGATTCTCTGGCGCTTTCGGTTCCTACCCAAAGTAACTTTATGCCAAAAATCACAACATTACATATTTAGATATTAACCCCAAGACTTTTTAATTCAAGTTTTAATTTAATAAAACCTTAATTAAAATATATTTAAAATTCCCAAAACATTAATAAAAATCAAATTGAGAGATTAGAACACACTCACCACATTAATACACATAAGGGTGCAATATGATATGCAAGAATTGAATTCTAAGTGTGTGAGTGATGGCTATAGTCTTAGGATCATTACAAGATGGATAAGAGAAGAAGCAAACCAATCTCTGAGGCTCTTTGGTTTCTAGGATGGACACAATTTTGTCACAATTTCCAAACTAGATGAGCTCTTATACAGACTAGACTCAAATGAGTCAAAAGTATAAGGGCTTCAGGAGTATCTCTCTTAGTGATGCCTGCAAGAAAAAATTCCCTACCCACACCATATATTTCCCTGCATGAAATGATGTTAATTGACGATGAGGCAAATTACCTTTAGCGTAGGGGGTACACGAGACTCTTCTTTCTCAATCAACTCATATAAGAGGCCAACACATCCTTTTCTAGGATGATCTCGAAGCCACAAATGAATAAAGTCAGGATTAAAGGATCTTCAGAAGAAATAATCATGTTTGAATGGAACTTGCGAACAAGTGTAGAATTAGATGAAAAATGCAGAATGAGAATGAGAGGTGTTGAATCCTCTTCTGGAAATACAAGTCCTCAACAGACATTGGAGATGTGCCAGGTTCACATCCCTCTCAGCTCTGACAATTTGGAAAATAAAACCTCTGAATGAGGTCATGCAATCCCTCGTAAATCGCATCAAATATGAATATATGGTCATCTCCAGAATGGGTATAGAGGCACTAAGATCTTGAGTATGTTTTCTAAAAGTGTTCAATGCACTTAAAGGTGTGATAGGTGTCTCTCTATAATGAGATGTCTCATCGGGACAACTCTGGGGTCGAGAACTGACTTTTTTGCAAAACGCATTCACACGAACCATAGTGATAGATGAGAGAAGAAAAATGCACAAAAATAAAAAAATGGACAAGAATCCAAAGAGATTATATATGGTGATATGAAAACTTGATCAAACATACCCAATCCTAACCTTAAAACAGCAAAACAACCCCTATAAATGATGAAATATTATTAAATAACTCTAAAATAAACCAAATCAAGAAGAATATTTAAAAGAACAACACTTACTTGAGTCAAATCTAGAAATACAGAAAATGACAAAAAAAAAAAAAAACTAGGGTTTCTCACTTCCAATCCAAGCTAAAGAAGCCATAAATAGAATCAATAAAGCAAAAAATCATTTTCTTCCCTAAAAAAATGCCCTAGGATTTTCTTTAGGGTAAATGGTTTTAAAATATTTTTAAATGAACCGTAAAAACTCGCTTAAAAACTCGAACTGCAAAGTGACTGCGAAGCCGTGCATATGGCTAAAAAGATGCACCATGCACACAAGTACCAATCAAACTCATTCTAATGGCTTAAGTAGTAGCTAAAGTCAGGAAAAACTATCCAAAAAATACAAATAACAAAAACGAAATCCCAAACACTCAAAAATATGACATGAATGTATGTAAATACATTTAAAGACATTCATTTTGTAACTTAAAGCATAAATTTAAGATATATGCAAAAAATAATAGCACACACACACACACACACACACACATATATATATATATATATATGACCCGATAATATGTAAAGTGTGAGCGTGATTATGATATTTATGATAAACATGATTCCTTGTATGAATTTCCTTTGGATTTTTATTAATGGCATAGTTTGAGAACATACTCAACACAAACATTAGTCACTGAACAACATATCCAAAATTCCATTCGAATCATAATAAACAACTTTTGTTCCTTAATCATGGAACGATCATGAACAAAAATAAGTCAGAAAATCAAGTTAATAAACATAATCAAGTTATAAGAATTACAATTCATGATTAAGTTAACATTTCATCAATATTCTTTCGAGATATTTTAAATCAAAGAATCTTACTATGTAATTTCCCTTATATCACATAGCCCTAAAGTAGATACTAAAACATAGCACTACAAGAAAATTTAAAAGACTTATTTTTTTCTTACATTGAATTTTATTATAGTTAGCTTTAAATATTTTCATCATAAAATGTATTTTTCTACGGTGGCTTTCACACACACTTTGGTAGACACCTATCGATGGTACTTAAATTCAAATAAACATGATCTCACTAATGGTAGCCCTTTTCGTGTAAGCAATGTCTCATCAATCATCTCCATCAAGTTAAAGTGTTTTGCACATGAAAATCTCAAATGGTCAATAGAAACGTATATAGATAACCAATATTAGATCTCAGGATATAATCATAATTTAAAATCAAGGACTAATGCAAGACATATAACACAAATCATATGATTCAAGTAATATACAATTGCATGTGTAAAGTGAAATCAAAACAAAATATTTCAAAATTTTTTAACGATCATGGGTTTTAATGTAAATTCTAACATATCATTGGGTTAATCATTATTTGCACCAAATAATCAAGAATACATGCTTTAACTATCCTACAAATTGAGTCCATGCATCAAATCAATGTAAACGTGGAACTTAATAACACGTCACAAAAATAACAAAAATGAAAATATTTTTTACTTTTAGAAATATTAATGATGCAATATGTATGTACATATTATATAATGACTAATGCATATGAGATAATGCATGAAAATCCCTATAAAAATATGTAAAAAGATCCAAATGTGAAAATGAAATCACTCACCCAAATAATCCAATCCTAAATGAATCAAGGAGTACTTAGGAGGGGGACCTATACAAGTAAAGCCCTAGGTATCCTAAGTAAACTAATAAACTACGTAGTGAGGGGTGGTGAATCTCATGGATCTTCAGAAAGCACAAAACAACTTCTGTCTTTGCGAACTTCCTTTGAGCTAATTCATCCTCAATTTTCTTCCTTGGATCATTCATTGGCATACATTTACCATCACTAGGTATCCATATTTCTTTCCTCATAAGATTCTTATTCCTAGGAACATAAGCATAAGATTTATGTATATGAAGCCCTCCCCTAACCTCTTTTATTTCATTTACCATAAAGTCAAACTTTTTCATCACTGTGTCAATCTTACATCTAAGTTCACTAATAGTTATTCTATTCATAAAGTTTCTCCCATTTTGAATGAACTAGTATTTATCACATCAAACACCCATAATTTTGGTTAAGATAACCATATGACCTATAATAGATAAAAAAATACACATCTCTCCTAAACTTAGGTTTAAAAAAATGATTTATCACCCCTATTGAATTATAACAATCAAAATTTTATGTCTCAACTTGAGGGTGTTGTGTTTTAGACAAAGTGTTCACCTCAAATAAACACAAGGGTGAATACGTTTTAGTTATATTTTCATTAATTTCAAAATTCACTGGACACTTTATAGATTAAACCTACTTAACATTCATATAGGTGAGAAATCTAATAATTGTAACTTAATCAAGAAATTTAGGAACAAATTTAAGTTAATTGTGTGGATTATGTACATGAAAGTCCTAAGTCAATTTTAGTAATGAATTATGTTGGATCCATGCTTAGATCTAAATGTGTGTGTGTGATAACAAATGTATAAAGGAACATTATACAACCACAAAATAGGCACAAGTCAATATTAATGAGGAAAAAAATTGTCCTAGGGGAGAGAAACCTACTTGCACCCTAGTCTCTCATTCAATTTGAAAAGAAACAAATGCAAGAATGTACCTTTCTCTTGTTCTCGATCGAGAAGTTATATATGGATGTTGAAACTCGCCCCCCTTTGAATAGGTGATCCGCTCAAATTTCCCTCAAGCGGTTATGAGAGTAACATTCTCCATCCTTATATCGCATCATACTTGAAATCCCCAATAGCTCAAACACCTTCTTATAGATCTGAAGTGTATATCTTAATATTAAGATTTGAATAAGGTAAAATTTAATCTAGGATATATGGTGTTTAACTATAATCATTCCCAAATCTTAGAAATCATGAATCAAGTATATATTCAGTTTTTTCTCTAAAAATTGTATAAATCAAGTAAATTTAAAATTGATAATTGAAAGGTGTTTATATGATCACTTGCCTTGAAAATACTCTTATATGGGAGAAGAACTCAATAAAAGGATCTCAAAAATTGTAAGGAAAAACTCATATTTATATAAAAAAAAATATCTTGAAGCATCGTGCCCACGACTAAAACATCCCCCGTGTGCGGTTTAGAGGGCAGATGTACTATTACTACTACTATTGCTGCTCTACTACTTATTGTACATATATTAAAATTAAATCAACAATTTATTATTTATCCATTAGTTAAAAATAAAGAACTAATCAAATCTCTCTCTCTCTCTCTCTCTCTCTCTCTCTCTCTCTCTCTCTCTCTCTCTCTCTCTCTCTCTCTTCTCCCTATTTTATTTTTTTATTTCTATTAAACATCTGCCACAAGTAACACCAAACAATACACTGCCACCATCAAAATGCTACACCAAAAATTCTGTCGCTATAAATAGTACTAAACACCACACAATCACGACCAATACACTACACGAAAATGCCAACCCTAAAACTCAGCTAAAAATAACATCAATCACCACACAAAATACACCACCACGACTCAGAACCAAAACAATACCACCACCACAACCACCACTAACGCTACCTCCACAATAATTAACACCAAAGACCATATCACCATAACTAAAACCACCACCACCAGAAATAATGATAATCACACACTAGAAAACACCATTAAACCTTCACCAGCACCCACACCATGATCAAACACTCACCACCACCACCACCAAAAAAAAAATAATTAAGAAGAGAAATCAACATAAATAAAAATGACAGAGATGAAGAGGGGAGATAGAGAGAGAGAGATGGCACTGTAATATTGAAATAATAGAAAGAGGGTGGGGCATGACTGCCATCTATCTAATCTTCATTACAACCCTGTCCCTACCCTTCTTATAGCCATGCCCCACCCTCTTTTTATTATTTCAATATTACAGAGTCAAAAACCATGACAAAAAAATACCCATTTTTTGTTACGGTAAAAAACCGTGACAAGTAATGTTGTCATGGACTTGTCACAATCAAAGATGGTGACAAACTTATAAAGTTATCATAGTATTTGACCATGATACGTCTGTGACAAAATAATTGAAATATGTCCCTAGCCGCCTCAGTCTTTCGTCTTTCCCTCGTAATTCTCTCTTTCCCCTTTTGCATGAACATGCCATCTCTCTCTACCTCTCATCCAACCATCTCTCCTCCATCTCCTTTATTCAAGTACATCTCTCTCTCTCTCTCCTTCACACACACACACACACACACACAAACACACACCACACACATACCCCCCAGAATGAAAAAGTTAAAGTGATTTCAAATGAAAAATCTAATTAATTTGAAAACACTAAAAAAAACACAATCCACACACCACACACACACATACACCTTAGAATGAAAACCCTAAAATGATTTCAATTGAAAATCCTAATTAATTTGAAATTACTTTGAAAACCCTAAAAAAAAGACAACCCACACACATACACCCTATAATAAAAACCCTAGAATGATTTCAAATGAAAACCCTAATTAATTTGAAACATTAAAAATAATTTCAAACACATGTTGTGGCCATCCCCGATCCTGATCCTTGTGGGCAGGCGTGTGGAGGAAAGGATCCTTCGGGTCCCGCGCGTCCCTCTCGGGAGAGCTTCGACCGGCGTCGTTTGTGGTGTGAAAAATGTAGAGAGATTCAGAGTCGCCAGTCTATTTTACTCAAAACAGACAAAAGAAAAAGGGGAAGCCACCTCGAAGAGTGGCATCCAAAGACATACTGGTGCATACGAAACCAAGATGATTCGAGAAGGGTTCGGAGGCTTAGTTATGAAATGGGAAGGTGTTAGGCACCCATTCCGTCCTTTCGGTCTCTCATGAATATTTGCTATTTTCCTTTATGTTTCCCCCCGTGATATGTGTGCATGTGTATATATATAGAATGGAGGTAGGAATCCTCAACTTGTATCATTGAAAAGATAAAGCGAGTCATCTGTAGGAAGATATAAGAGTAATATTAGAAAAATGAGATTTACGCGATTACCCCATACGTTGATCGTTATAAGGGAACGATAACGCATATGGGGTAATGCGTCACTAAGAACAAGTATATTTATAATACAAGAAAAATGGATTTAGAGAAGATAGAAAATGAGAGAAAAAGGACTCGAGTCTCGGGTTTTACCCCGAGACGCCTATATAGCCTATAAAGGCATCAAAGTCCACGTAGTTCGCATGTAAAATGAGGGGTGGGGTTTATCCCATAAATCCAAAATGGGGAATCTCTTATTTGTGAGTGTATCTGTGTGTGTGTGTAGAAAAAAGAGTTTTAGTTGTGAGAAAAGTGTGAGGAAAATATGAGAATCCCTTATTTGAATTTATGACCAAAACCCTCTTTTTCTTATTTTTTGGGTTTTATGAAAATAAAAGATGTGCAATAATACTAAGTAAAAAGTATATTAGGATGTGTGAAATGAGATAATAAAAGTGCTAAGTAAGAAAACAAGTTATTGAGAATTCAAGAGAATTTAAAGAGAGAGTTTGAGAAAGTTGGACCTTCTTGAAGATCTTGAGCTTGATCTTGAATGTTGGGGAGCAGCCCTTGCTCTTTGGGTGATAATGGAGAGTGGTTAATTCACCAAGTTTGATGAAAGGGATGATGAAAAGTGGATGTAAAAAGGGGATTTGGAAGTTAAAATCACGCTGCCTTCGAGAGAGGTTTCTGGGATTTGTTAAGAGGGATTTTTATCAGATCTGGGCTCCCCTTGCAAATAAGGTGAAGGAATCATTTTATAGTCCCAGGTGGGTGCCGATCGGCATAGAGACCTTCCTGCCTATCGGCAGGTAGGTACCGATAGGGAGTGTGTTTCAGGATTTTTCAAAAAATCGGTCGCCGAGGGCAAACCGTTGGTCAGAATCACGCCCATGGCATACCGTTAGAATGGTAATTTAGAGACCTTTGAAATTCCTTTGGACCTCTCCCGGGTTTGGGAGTTGACATTGGGTAAAATATGGCTCGGAAGCGTTTGTCGGTCCATTGGACGGAGTATCATTCAGAGGCAAACGGATCGTTCGTCCGCATGGTAAATTCGAATCGCGCACGGGGCATACCGTTGGAAAGGTTAGGAGATGTACTTAGAATTCCAAAGAGTTTGACCCGGTTTGGAGAGATGACTTTGGTCAACCGGGCCCGAGAAGCGCTCGGTGGCCTCCCGGAGTCAAACTGATCGTTCGTCCGCATGGAAAGTCAGAATCGTGCACGGGGTGGACCGTTGGAAAGGGTATTCAGGGACCTTTGAAGATTCATTCAGCCTCGGTCGAGCTGAAGAGTTGACATGGGTCAAACAGAGCCCGGGAGCGCCCGGTGGCCTCTAGGTCAGGTTTCGGACGCAAACGGACTGTTCTTCCTCATGGTAAGTCGAAATCGCGCACGGGGTAGACCATTGGAAAGGGTATTCAGTGCCCTTCAAAGATTCATTTAGTCTCGATCGAGACGAAGAGTTTAACTTTTTGGTCAAACTGAGTCGAGGAGTGGCCGATGGCTTTCTAGTCAGTACTCGGGACGTGACCTGGGTTTACAGTTATGAAGGGAGGTACTAGGGACCTAAGGAGAGTCAGGGGGTAATAGAATGGGGTGTCTACACATGCACTTATTTAATTTTTTTAATTTATTGTGCTAATTTATTATTCATTTATTGTGCTAATTTATTATTTATTATGCTAATTTAAAAATGATTTCACCTTATTATTTATTGTGCTAATTTAAAAATGACGTCACCTTAATATTTATTGGGATTCTTGAATTGTTGTTGATTGGTGGATTTGAATATTTAGATGGCTAATGAGTTGGTTGGTCCTAGGCATTTCTAAACTTTTTCATTAATTTATAACTACTTTGAACTACATACAGTGCGCATAGATACTAGCCTTCTAATTCTTATATGTACGCATTCAATGGCTCTTAGACCTGTTCGAGAGTCATTACCCCTATAATGAGATCTCTCGAATTGTCCCATTTGGACAGTTTGGGGCGACATAGCTCATGTACAATAATATTCTTAGTGGCTTAAACTTGTTACTTTGGGGGGAAATTCTATTTCTATCTCTTAATGTTCTCCGGGTACATACTAGATGATGCAGTGTTAAGTGTTATTTCAATTGATAAATTGAAATAACACTTCACTTGCGAATCTATGTTGTGTACTTAGAAAACTATGGGGATATGCTGTCGGATTTTCCTCAAAATGAAACAATGTGCATGAGCTGCTAAGTATATGACTGAAATATGCAGTCTTAAATGGGATAGGGCCACTAACCCTTTAGAGGAGATGGAGGAAATACGTGGTCTTCACTTTGTGTATTCTGAAATTAATACTTATATATTGAAATTGGTATTCTGAAATTAAAATTTATATATCAAAATTAGTAATTAGTAATAATCGATATATTGTGGTAATTGGTATAAATTAATTTATAGTGGGTTTCCCTTACAACTCTCTCTCTCTCTCTCTAATTGCATCATCGACAATCCCCTTTCCGCTTCATCACATATTTTGACAACCGTCTCTCTCTCTCTATATATATATATATATATATATATATATATGTTTGTTCTCATAAATTGTTATAGATTCACATTAACCCTGATTTTTGCTAGAATTAAAACAGGGTATTGATTTATGTGATGATTGGTGGCTGTTGTTTTTTGTTTTATAAGGAATACTTGTTTTTTTATTTAAGAGGGTGAAAATATAAAAAATAATATGTTACAGTGTCGTTATGTCAAGCATTCACATGAGAATACATGCATGCATGCACCCCCAAAGCAAGTTTTTTATAATAAGTAACGAGGGTGAAAAGGTAATAAGTAATCGTGTAGAAGTTGATTTAGTGTAAACTTACACATGCAAAAATTATAGTAACGAGAACCACAATAGATAGCCATTGTCTCCTATTTCACGCACCTATTTTCCATCATAAATAAGATGATGGAAAATAGGTGAGTGGAATAGTAGCTAATGGCTATCTATTGTGGTTCTTGTTACTATAATCTAGGCAAGTGTAAATTTACACTAAATCAACTTGTATACGATTACTTATTGCCTTTTCACCCTTGTTACTTGTTATATAACACTTGCTTTGGGGGGTGCATGCATGCATATATTCTCATATGAATGCATGACATAATGGTACTTTAATATGATATAGTGCTTTTTATATTTTCACGTTCACTTTAAAAGTTATTGATTGGTGGATTTGAACATTTAGATGGCCATTGAGTTGGCTAGACCTAGGCATTTCTAATATTTCACATTATTATTTGGATTGTTGTTTGATATTCTTGAAATTTTTTTACTGGTGAATTTGAACATTTAGATGGCCATTGAGTTGGTTGGCCCTAGGCATTTGTAATATTTCGCATTATTTGAATTGTTATTGACTGGTGGATTTGAACATTTTGATGTCCATTTATTTATTTGGCCCTATGCAATTATAAATTTCCGTATTATTATGTGAATTGTTGTTTGGGATTCTTGAATTATTGTTAACTGGTGGATTTGAACATTTAGATGGACATTGAGTTAGTTGTCCCTAGGCTTTTCTAAAATTTAGGGTTGTGATTTTACTGAATATAAATAATATATAAATGAAACATACTATATATTATAAAAGCTTATTGTTAAACGATTAATGGACTATTGAATAAATGAATATACGTTCTTGCTGATATACTTTTGTTTATACTAATCTATGAATATATGCTTCTTACCCATAATAAATGATTGTTTGTAGTGGTTGTGATGGGATATCCTATATAGAAAGAGTGGATGGCTGAGGCAAATAGATTAGGGGATGAGTTTCGCAGAGGTGCTAATGAATTTGTCAAATATGCAAAGAGATGTCATAACGATGAAGAGTTCTCGTGTCCGTCTACTAAGTGTAGGAATAATAAGGTGTTTAAAAGAAAAATAGTTTAACTGTTAAGATGCAGTATGCAAGATAGTTATCAATTTTGGATTTTTCATGGGGAATCAAATGTCTATTTTTTCCCCGAGAAACCTTCACAACAACCTTCAACAAGTAGGATATATGTACAAGGGAAGGAGGACAATGTAGATAATAATATTCTAGAGGATTTAGTTGATAACCCGTAAGAAGTTCATGAAGTGGGATAAAATGAGGTCACTGATGATGTAGAAGGTACAGGTGCTTATGAAGATATCGGGATAAACTTTGACGATGACTACCACATTTTAAAATTTAAGGTGACCCAACCGTTGTACTCTGGTTGTGACAAAGATCAAATAAATTTACATGCCATGGTTGGTTTTCATAGTTTTAAGACCCAATATGGTTTGTCAGTAAATAACATGACAATAATTTTGAATTGGGTTAAGGCCTTGCTACCTAAGCAAAATATGCTTCCAAATAGCTATCCTACTTTGAAGGACAAATTGAAAGGTTTGGGAATGAAGTTGTGACAACCCGAATATAATTATGATAAACTATATTTAAATCATGATTAGCTTGTGTGATATGGATAATATGTTATTAGTATATATAATATTAATTCATTATGTTTAGTCTAATCCTACCTTCATAAAACATGAAATATCGAACTAGTTACAAATGTGAAATTTTGAAGTTTTCGGTAGGAATGTTCATGTTTAAGACTAGTTTTGACCTTTATGAAATAACAATTGACTTGAGGTGAAAACTATATGTTTTTAGACATATGAGTTAGGTTTGTAACACAGCAAACGGTTCATCGAACGGACATCCGAGTAGGAAGATATTGTCTTTTTACGAACAGAGGGTTAAGTAGTCATTTAGCCTTAAATGATATTTTGTTTTATATGATGCCACATGTTATAAATTGATTGGTTGAAGGTGGAGGTTGGTTTGGACGACTTAAACCCTTGAGATATCCCCCTTTATTCAGGAAACTCAGTTTGGGAGAGTTTTAAGTTGAGGAAGAACAATTGTGAGGGTTAGGAAGAAGAAAGTGAGGAGAAACATTCAAACAAATTCATAGAAAATTACGTAAAAGCCCCTAAGGTAATTCCAACCATGAATCTTGTTATTTTTCTTGAAATTATGATTTATATGACATAAATCCTTAATTTTTTATTGAACTTTAATGCTTGGGTGCATATTTATGGATATATGCAAGTTTAAGTTAAGTTGAATGTACAAAATCCTAAAATTGCTTTGTTTAGAAACTTTGTTTATTCAAACTTCCATATATTTTTGTATACTTACTAGAATTGATTGATTAAAATTGGATATTAACCTTGACTCATATATGTATGACATATTCGAAAATAATGTGGAAATACAAATAAATTAGACTTTGGTGATGGTTTGAAGTTCGGGTATGAAATCTTCCCTAAGCGTGAAAGTATGCCCGCCATGTGTTCGATGTTTTGCTTGACATAGCAAAAGAACCTTAAAAATTATGAAACTTTAATTTTATATTTATAAATATGTTTAATAATGTTGGGTAAAATATCACAGAAATTTATGATGTATAAAAATTATGAAAATTCCTGGAAGTTGAATGAACGATAAAAGAGCCTATAAGGCATATTTTGTTATGTGGTAAAGAAATGGTCATATCTTGCTCTAGGAGACTTGAAATGACGTACCATCTTTTGTATTGGAATAATAATATGACAACGATTGAATTATGAAGAATAAATCAATTTATATTTGGTCTATGGTTTGGATATGTTAAATATATTAACATGGATTTGGATGGAACTTCACTTGTGATAAATGATTTGCATGGAATCATGTGATGCTTATGGATTGAATTATGTTTAAATCATTATTTGGATTATTGATGTTCTTATGATGATACTAATATTGTAATAATGATAGGAAGGGAAGAAGATCTGATTGAACAAATATCGAATAAAGGTAAGGGAAAAGCCAGTTAAACTGTCAAGGTGAGTGTACTTATGATTGTTTCATATATACAGATATATGAATATAGCTCTAAGAGAAGGATTTGTTTGAATACTTCAGTATTCAGGATTTGTTTGGATATTAAAATATCCAGGATTGTTTGGGTCTTATGATCCAAGATTTGTTATTGCCAATGGGCAGAATTATTTGGGTCTTATGATATAGGATTTGTTATTGCCAACGGGCAGAATTATTTGGATCTTATGATCCATGATTTGTTATTGACAATGGGAAGGATTGTTCGAATTTTATATCCACATATTCGATATAGAATTATTATTCCATTGCAGGGAAGAAGTACCTCACTAAGCTTAATGCTTACGGTTTATATTTTAACAATTTGAGGTTCGTACGTTGCCAGCTAGGATACCATATGACCGGTAACTTTGAAAGTTGCACTATTGGAGAGAGTAACCCTCCAGAATATTCAGGGTCAGTTGAACCTACATAAGCTGAGATGTGGGTCAGGGATATAGAAACTATATTTGTAGTTATGAAGGTTCCACACAACCAGAAAGTGAATCTAGTTGTGTTTAAGCTGAAAGGAGAGAAACAATATTGGTGGGAAGCCAGCAACCATTTGGTGACCAGGATGGAAGGAACTGATGTTATTACATGGGCTGAATTTATTAAAGCTTTGTAAGTTGAGTATTTCCCTAAAGTTTATAGCAGGAAGAAGCTGAGGGAATTTATAAATTTGACCCAAGGGAAAATGTCTGTGAGGGAGTATGAGGCTAAATTTACTGCTTTGTCTAGATTTTCTAGTAAATATGTGCAGAATGAAGAAGATAAATGTAGTAAGTTTCAAGATGGACTGATTTGGCCTATTTAGAATATAGTGGCCACTTATGAGTTAGAAGACTATGCTTCTCTGGTAAACAAAGCCACGATAGCAGAAAGGCAAATAAACCAAGGGGTGGCGAGTAGAGAGAGTTTTAAGAAAAGTAGATTTGATGCATTTCACTCTAAGGGAGGTGAGGGTTTTATTGAATATGTTCTTGACACTAGGAAGGAGGCTTTACAATTAGTCGATGTTCCTATTGTACGGGATTTTCCTGAAGTGTTTCCTAGTGAGTTTCCAGGGCTACATCTAGAAAGAAAAGTTGAATTTAGTATTGAATTAGCACCGGGGACAACCCCTATTTCTATGGCACCGTATATAATGGAACCTGCTGAGTTGAAAGAACTCAAGATTCAGTTGCAAGATTTACTTGATAGGGGGTTTATACAACCAAGTGTATCTTCATGGGGTGCACCAGTTTTATTTGTGAAGAAGAAATATGGTACCGTGAGTTTGTGTATTGATTATAGGCAACTGAATAAACCTATAATTAAGAACAAAGACCCTTTACCTCGTATAGATGATTTGTTTGATCAGTTACAGGGTGCTAAAGTGTTTTCAAAATAGACTTACGATCGGGTTATCATCAGTTGAGGGTCAAGGAGAGTGATATTTCTAAAACTGCTTTTCGTACTATGTATGGTCATTTTGAATTTCTGGTGATGCCTTTTGGGGTGACTTATACTCCAGCTGTATTTATGGATCTTATGAACTGGGTACTTCATCCTTTTGTTGATTCATTTGTGATAGTTTTTATCGATGATATTTTGATTTATTCACGTGATGTGGTTGAACATGAAAAGCATCTCACAACTATTTTGAATTTGTTGAAAGATAAGAAGTTGTATGACAAGTTTAGCAAGTGTGAATTTTAGCTATCACAAGTTGTATTTTTAGTCCATGTTGTTTCTGGAGATGGTATATGTGTTGATCTTAAAAAGGTAGAAGCTATTGTAAAATGGGAGAGGCCCAATAACGTGACTGAGGTGAGGAGAATTCTGGGTTTAACTGGGTATTATAAAAGGTTTTTAAGGGATTTTCTTCAATTGCCTTGCCGATGACTAAACTAACTAGGAAAGATGTTAAGTTTGAATGGAATTCTGATTGTGAATATAGTTTTGAAGAATTGAAGAAGAGGTTGGTAACTGCACACATTCTTACTATTCCACATACTGGAGATGGTTTTGTTATTTATGCTGATGCTTCACACCAGGAGTTGGGTTGTGTTTTTATGCAACATGGTAGAGTTATTGCTTATGCTTCTAGGCAGTTGCGTACACATGAACGTAATTATCCTACACATGATTTGGAACTTACTGCTATTGTGTTTGCTTTGAAATTATGGCGTCACTATCTATATGGTGAGGTATATGAAGTTTTTACTGACCATCAAAGCCTTATGTATTTATTTACTCAGAAGGAGTTGAATTTGAGGCAGAGGCAGTGGATAGAGTTAATTAAAGATTATGATTGTACAATTCACTACCACCCAGGGAAGGCAAATGTAGTTGCAGATGCTCTGAGTAGAAAGGCTTCGGGCAGGATATCTTGTATTCGGTGTGCTAGAGTTTCCCACGTCATGGAGTTGAGATTGATGGGAGTAGAATTGAAGCTAGCAGATGGGGATAGGTTCTTTGCTCATGTAAGCGTGAGACCTTTGTTAGCTACCCGTATTCGTGATTTGCAAAGCCAAGATCCTTTTCTTGAGAAGAAATGACAAGATGTCCGAGATGGTAGGTCTGAAGATTTTTGTATTGTGAATGATGGTACTTTATTATATAAGCAGTGGTTATGTGTGCCTAATGTGGGTGGATTGAAAGAGGAAATTTTAGATCAGGCTCATAATTCCATTTATACTATGCATCCTGGTAGTACCAAAATGTATAGGGATTTAAAGGACCATTATTGGTGGAATAATATGAAGAAGGAAATAGCTGATTTTGTTGCTAGGTGCCTTATATGTCAGCAAGTGAAAGTGGATAATCAAAAACCTACTGGTGTGCTTCAACCATTGCCAATACCGAAATGGAAATGGGATCATGTAACGATGGATTTTATGGTTGGGCTTCTTCGATCTCAAAAGGGGTCAGATTCAATTTGGATAGTGGTGGATAGATTGACGAAGTCCGCTCATTTTCTAGCGGTCAAGACTACATATACAGTTGATAGGTATGTTAGATTGTATGTTAATGAAATTATTCGATTGCATGGAGCACCGGTATCTATTGTCTCAGATAGGGACCCTACTTTTACATCCAGATTTTGGGATAGCTTGTAGTATGTTATGGTTACTAAATTAAGGTTTAGTATGACTTTTTATCCTCAGATAGATGGGCAGTCTGAAAGAACAATACAGATTTTGGAAGATATGCTTAGAGTTTGTGTGCTTGATTCTAATGGAAATTGGGATGAATATTTGCCTTTGATAGAATTTTCATATAACAATAGTTTTCAATCTACTATTGGTATGCCACCATATGAAGCGTTATATGGTAGACGGTGTCGTACACCCATATGCTGGGGTGAAGTTGGTGAAAGGAAGATAGAGGGTCCAGAGTTGATTGAAGTCACCACTGAAAAGTGAAGCTTATTCAAGATAGAATGCAACGGCTCAAAGAAGACAGAAGAGTTATGCAGATAAACGGCGAAAAGATTTGAAATTCCAGAAAGGGGATTATGTGTTTCTTCGGATATCACCATGGAAAGGAGTTATGAGATTTGGAAAGAAAGGGAAATTGAGTCCACGCTACATTGGACCTTATGAAATTATTGAGAAAGTCGGGATGGCTGCCTGCAAGTTAGCATTACCATAGGAGTTAGCTCGATTACATGATGTTTTTCATGTTTCCATGTTGATAAAGTATGTAGCATACCCTTCACATGTATTGGTGGAACAACCTATTGAGTTGAAGGAAGATTTGAGCTATGTGGAAGAACCACTTGCAATCGTCGATAGGAAAGAAAAAATATTGAGATCAAAAGTGATCCTACTTGTGAAAGTTGTGTGGAGAAGGCATTCCATGGAATAATCTACATGGGAGAGTGAGGATAGCATGAAGATGCGTTATCCGTATTTGTTTTATTCGGACAACCAAGGTATGTCAATTTCGGGGACGAAATTTCCAAACAGGGGAGAATTTTGACAACCCGAATATAATTATGATAAATTATATTTAAATCATGATTATCTTGTGTGATATGGATAATATGTTATTAGTATATATAATGTTAATTCATTATGTTTAGTCTAATCCTACCTTCATAAAACAGGAAATATCGAATTAGTTACAAATGTGAAATTTTGAAGTTTTCGGTAGGAATGTTCATGTTTAAGACTAGTTTTGACCTTTATGAAATAACAATTGACTTGAGGTGAAAACTATATGTTTTTAGACATATGAGTTAGGTTTGTAACACAACAAACGGTTCATCGAATGGACATCCGAGTAGGAAGATATTGTCTTTTTACGAACAGAGGGTAAAGTAGTCATTTAGCCTTAAATGATATTTTGTTTTATATGATGCCACATGTTATAAATTGATTGGTATGAGGTGGAGGTTGGTTTGGCCGACTTAAACTCTTGATATATCCCCCTTTCTCCAGTAAACTCAGTTTGGGAGATTTTTAAGTTGAGGAAGAACAATTGTGAGGGTTAGGAAGAAGAAAGTGAGGAGAAACATTCAAAAAAATTCATAGAAAATTACGTAAAATCCCCTAAGGTAATTCCAACCTTGAATATTGTTATTTTTCTTTCAATTATTATTTATATGACATAAATCCTTCATTTTTTTATTGACCTTTAATGCTTGGTATTTATGGATATATGAAAGTTTAAGTTAAGTTGAATGTACAAAACCCTAAAATTGCTTTATTTAGAAACTTTGTTTATTCAAACTTCTATATATTTTTGTATACTTACTGGAATTGATTTATTCCAATTGTAGATTAAACTTGACTCCTATATGTATGACATATCCTAAAATCATGAAAAATTACCAAGAAATGAGTCTTTGGTGAGAGTTTGAAGTTCGGGTATGAAATCTTCCTTAAGCGTGAAAGTATGCCCGCCATGTGTTCGATGTTTTGCTTGACATAGAAAACGAACCTTAAAAATTATGAAACTTTAATTTTGTATTGTTCAATATATTTAATGATTTTGGGTAAAATATCACAGAAATTTATGATTTATAAAAATTATGAAAATTCCTAGAAGTTGAATGAACGATAAAAGAGCCTATAGGGCAGATTTTGTTATGTTGTGAAGAAATGGGCATATCTTGCTCTAGGAGACTTGAAATGGTGTACCGTCTTTTGTATTGGAATAATAATATGACAAGGATCGAATTAACAAGAATAAATGAATTTATATTCGGCCTATGGTTTGGATATGTTAAATATATTAACATGAATTTGGGTGGAACTTCACTTGTGATAAATGATTTGAATGGAATCATGTGATGCTTATGGATTGAATTATGTTTAAATCATTCTTTGGATTATTGATATTCTTATGATGATACCAATATTTTAAGAATTATAGGAAGGGAAGAAGAGATGATTGAACAAATATCGGATAAAGGCAAGGGAATAGCCAGTTAAACTGTCAAGGTGAGTGTACTTATGATTGTTTCATATATACAAATATATGAATATAGCTCTAAGAGCAGCATTTGTTTGACTACTTTGGTATTCAGGATATGTTTGGATATTAAAATATCCAGGATTGTTTAGGTCTTATGATCTAGGATTTGTTATTGTCAATGGACAGAGTTATTTGGGTCGTATGATCTAGGATTTGTTATTGCCAATGGGCATAATTATTTGGATCTTATTATCCATGATTTGTTATTGCTAATGGACAGGATTGTTCAGATTTTATATCCACATATTCGATATATAATTGTTATTCCCTTGCAAGGAAGGAGTACCTCACTAAGCTTAATGCTTACGATTTATATTTTAACAATTTCAGCTTCGTACGCTGCCAGCTAGGATACCATATGACCGGTAACTTTAAAAGTTGCACCGTTGGAGAGAGCTGGGGTTTAAAAATGGGGATTTTATCGTTGTCACACTAAAGATTTTAATATACTCACACATTGTATATATTAATTTAGTATGGATTGAGTTGATCTTAGATAATCACTATATTGTATGTCCGCTTAATTATGACTCTGATATTGATTTTTATGGTATAAGAATAATATTATGTTCATTATGCACATTATGTAGGAAAATATTGATGAATGAATCATATTTCCAATGGGCTCAATATTATGATCTAATTATTCCAATAACAAATTATTAGTATGGATATTGGGTTTGGGGTGTGACAGAAGTATACATCAATTCATGCTTGTGTGTATGACAGCATACTGTACCGAAAGGAGTATAAAAATATTTATCGGTGTCCGGTATGCGATGAACCTAGGTAAGTGCAATCTACTGGAAAGGAAGTCACAAGATCAAAAGTTCCTTAAAAGGTGATGAAATATTTTCCCATGGAGTCATCAATCTACACTCAAGAATATATATTCCGGACCTAAGCAGCGTGGATAACAATGATGAGTTCGTCGATGATGGTGGTCTGGTGATGGGCAAGCGAGTGAAATTAACGAGTTTACAACACGAATAAGTATCTCGTTATCTATTTAACACACATGAAGATGTCGAAGAATGGAAAAAGTAATCTTATATTATTTTTACTTTTACATTATTTTAATTTTTATACATGTTCAATTTCGTAATACGTTCGTCACGATTAATGTAGAAAATATGATGCGTGTGGGAACAATAAAAGATGAAGAATGATGGCACAATCAAAAAGAGAATTTAGGTTGTGGGTGTCACGCGAGGTAATTATAATGAAAATGTCTCTTATTAAATGACAAATTACAAGAAATATTTAAAACTAACCAAATTAATTTATCTACAATCTCAGCTCTTAAAGACGGGTGATGTGGCATCAAGACCGTCTTGTCTAGCAACTGGACCCTTGTTCATGGCATACGAGTAAAAAAAGTATTGATTGAACGATTACGTATTCGGTGCAAGGGTGTATGAGGAAAATACAAATGTATAGAATTTGGGCATTTCATATAAGGCTCTTACTTATTTTCGAGCGATCACGAAAGATAGAAACCTTGTTGAAGCTGAAATGACTTAGGATGGTGTCATTCAAAATATATTTGAATTGGAATATATAAGCTTCAAATATGTTGTTTTTTACTGTGATTGGGTAAGAGTTGATGATAAAATGATTGTAAAATTGATCCTGGTACCAATTTGATCATGGTTAACTTTTCCAAGTTGAAGTGCAACGAGCATATGAATGATGAGCCATTTGTTTGTGCTTTTCAAAAGGTCAAGCAAGTGTTTTACTTGGAGTATATCAATAATGAGCCCTGGTCAATAGTCCTACATGCGCCAAAGGATCTAGCCAATGGTGTGGAAGACTTGGCTGCTCCTACCGAATATCAATCCGTTTTAGATGATAACCCGAATTTTAAATAATTTTTAGATTCGTAATAAGTATTCCAATTATTTGTAATAACAGATAGCGTGTATTATTCTACTACTTTATTCTTATCAGATGAAATTGAAATAATATTTAGATTTATAATGTTGTTAACTTGTATTCTTCTAGGGCTTTGTTAACTTGTATTCTTCTAGTGCTTTGTTATTATTGGATTCGAAACCAAATTAGTTTTTTGGTAATTTAATATGTTTATTTGGATTTTAATCAATTTAAGAATTAATCCAAAGTTCGTCACATGACCAGAAATTGAAAAAAATATTTAGATTTCTGTGTCATTAACTTGTATGATATTTTTATTCATTTGGATTTGATCATTTTCTCATATTCATGTTTGTACTAATAACAATAATTTTTGCAGGAAATGTTTTTAATAGGGCGACAAGGTAGGGGAGGCGAGGAAGGCTCATATGGAACTAGGCCCACAAAATGGGGCAAATTGGGGCCCCTGATCGAGAACTAGACAGACTTACAGACTAGGGCCCTTGAGTTGCTCAAGATGATCATCGTCCCGCGGTACACGGATTGAAGGAATGTGCTCGTCGAGCTCATGATGGCCATCTGGGGGGGTCTATAGGTAGTTACTTACTTTATTTTTATTTTGTATATATATATATATATATATATATTATTTTATAATTTAAATATGTAAGGACATTTTTTCCATTATCAATTTATTATGTCGCACGCCGTTACACCGTTGAAGAAATTCAAAGATTCATACATTCATCAACGGATCCGAATATCAAAAGAAGAAGAGGAATCAAAGTCTGACAGACCGGACCGGTCCGCCTCAGACCCGGACCGATCCGACTGCTGAAGGCCAGTATACCCCGGACCGCAAGCAAACCGATGAAGCTTGAAATAAAAGAACCGATCCGCCTCAATCGGACCGATCCGCCTCAGAATAAAAGAACCGATCCAGTCAATCGGACCGATCCGCCTCAGACCCGGACCGGTCCGCCTGGGATAAACTTAAACAGATCGTGTTCAGATCGTGTTCAGATTTTTAAGGCCCGAGACTTCTTATTTAATCCCACTACGGGAAGTGGTTTACCAAGACACATACACACGATTTTCAGAGTACACAATACTCTAAGTCTTCACTTATTGAGCCCTAGACTCTAGGTTTTTGATTCACACAAATTGCCAATCCTTTGTGAATCACTTTGCAACCCAGGAACGCAGTTTTGCTGTTCACACCCTTGTGGAGAAGACCGTTCTTCTTCTTCATTACAGCCCTACTGGAAAGGGATAGTTCCAGCCGCCGACTATAGAATCCGACACCTGAGGGTAATTCTTAGTCACTTCTATTTTCATTATAATCCGAAATTATACAGCAACAATATTATAATGAAAATAAATGGTTTTTTCCCTTAGGGGGATTTTTCCTCACAAGCATGTGTTTGAATGTTCTTGCTTTGTTCATTATCGTATTCAATCACATATTGTTGCATGATTAGGGTTTGTTTGGGTTAAAATCTGTTTAATATATAATTTACTCATTTGAACGCAAGCACATACGTTCTCAAATTGTTATCAGAGCAGGTTACGCTAATCTATCGCGTATTCCTATTTTCCGCAAAATTTTTCTAAGATATCAATTTTCTAAAAAAAACTTATTTTTGAAAAAGTGCGTGTTCAAATGGAGAAGTTATATAATAAAATGCCTGTTTTTGACGGGACAAATTATGCTTATTGGAAAGCCCGAATGAGGTCGGCTTTAAAAGCCATAGATGAAAGGGTTTGGATTTCAGTTGAAAGATGGTGGACTCCTCCCTCCGTGACTGTTGAAAATGTGATCAACTTGAAACCTGTCACTTCTTGGACTGATGAAGAATTTAAATGGTCATCTTTTAATTCTAAGGGTCTAAGTGCTATTTCTGGGTATGTCACACCTGCTGAATTCAAACGCATAATGACGTGCACCATGTCAAAAGAGGCATGGGATGTTTTACAACTCACCCATGAAGGAACTAACGCTGTGAAAGAATCTAAGTTGCAAAATTTGATAACTCAATTTGAAACCATCACCATGCATGAATATGAATGCTTTGATGAATTTTATGCTAGAATTTCTGACATTGTGAATACTAGTTTTAATCTTGGTGAACATATTCCTAATGCTAGAGTTGTTAAAAACATTCTTCGTTCTTTACCTAAGCGTTTTATCCCTAAAGTCACTGTGCTAAATTCTATGGGTAATTTAAATACGCTAAAATTGGAAGAACTTGTAGGAGATTTGCAAACTTATGAAATTGATATGTTTCCTAAAACTGCTAAATCTAAAGATAAGGGAATTGCTCTTAAAGCCCAAGAAAGAAGGAGTGAGGGGTCGGCTAGAAAAAGGGTAGATTCGTCTAGAAAGAGAGAGACTGACACGTCAGATTCTGAGTGTGATTTTGACCTAGATGATTTGGCTCTTTTTGTAAAAAAATTCAAGAGGATTCTCAAATTTAAGAAAAATGGCAATTTTAAAGATAAAAAGAAATTTGAGAAAAATAAGTTTGAAAAGAAAAATGAAAAAGACTCCAAAAATCCTCCTAAGAAAGGAAGTTAGAGATGTTTTGAGTGCGATGGTAGGGGTCATAGAGCCTTTGAGTGTGCCACTCGTCTGAATAGAGAGAAAGGGAAAGTTGTCCTTAATGCTACTCTTAGTGACGACAGTGAGGTCGAGAAGGTGGATTTAGGAGATGAGTCACCGCATGAGTGTAACTTCACCGCATTCATGGCCAGTCAAGTGAGCACTCCAAGTTCTCTTCACGACGATGAAGATGATTCTTCACAGGGACACCTCGACAGTGAGATTGATGTGAGTGAGGGGGAGGATGACTCAAGTGAGAGCGAGAGTGATATTCAACGCGCCTACGCTGAGTTATATTCTGAGTCATTTAAAACTAAAAAACGTAACAAAATGCTAGTTCTTAAGATCACCGGCTTAGAGGAAGATTTAAGAAAGGCGAGAGAAAGAGATTCCTCCACCTTCACCGCCCTGAGAGAGAGAGAATCTGCATGTGACGAGAAAGAGATTATGTTTAGAGAGAGAGAGAGAGCGTTTTATAGAAAGAGAGAGGGGACTTGACTAAACAAGTGGCTAGTCTTACGAGTCAGCTCCATTCCTTCGTGGAGACTCGGAAGAAACTTGAAGCCCTTATTGCCCAGCTGACTCATGATCTTGAGAAAGCACGGGAAGTCAAGGTACAAATCGAGGACAGATCTGGGAAGATGGGAAAGATGCTCCTCGGCCCCGCTTTAGGTTTTCATCATCGGCAAGGAATTGGATATGATGGTGCCTCCACGTCCCAAATTACACCTGGACCAGTTCCTGAGTTTACTACAAGTCCTTATGGTCACCGTCAAAAACCTCGAAGGAGAGTTCGACCAAGAAAATCAAACCAAGGTCCGCCTTTGTCTGTGTTCTTTTGTACTTATTGCAAAAGAAAAGGCCACCTTAGGGAGTCTTGCTATAGCATGGGTCGGACACGACGTACTACTGCTCCACCACATCATACTGGTGAGTTTTCTAGTCTGAGAGAGCGAGTTGAGTTCTTAGCTGCCACGACCCAGAGTTTAATGGAAGAATTCCAACGGATGTCTTTGCCGTTAGTGAATGCTTCTCACATTCCAGCTAAAACCAACAACAACAAAGGCAAACAAAAGGTCATCTCTGCTTGGATACCTAAGAAAGATAAAAGGGCCTTCGTTGTTCATGTTTCTCTCAAAGCTCATAATACCTCTCAGTGGTATTTTGATAGTGGGTGCTGCAGACATATGATAGGTGATGCCTCATTTTTTATGACTCTTGAGGACTATCAAGATGGCAGAGTCACCTTTGGAGATGGGATCAAGTCTAGCATTATATGACATGGTACTATCGAGTTAGCTGGATTTCCTAAGCTAAAAAATGTTTTGTACGTCAAAGGTTTGAAAGAAAACCTTCTCAGCATTAGCCAGCTGTGCGACACTGACTTTGTAGTAAAGTTTGACCGGGACACGTGTAAAGTCTACAACCAAGCCGGTAAACTTTTGATGCAAGGGGTGAGGACCGAGGATAATTGCTATGGGACTGATCCCACATCCTCACTTGTCTGCAACAGCGCCACGATCACTCCTATGGATCTGTGGCACCAATGTCTAGGTCACGTGAATGTTAGAGATCTAAATTGCTTAGCTAAAAAGGACCTAGTACGTGGCTTACCATCTCTTGGAAAGCCAACTTCGACCGTTTGTGGACCCTGTCAATTGGGAAAACAAATTCGTAGTCCTCATAGGAAGTTGCATTCCATTACCACCTCTCATGTTCTTGAGTTGATTCACATGGATCTTATGGGTCCCACTCGTACTGAGAGTCTAGGTGGTAAGAGGTACATCCTCGTGATGGTAGATGATTTCTCTAGGTACTCCATTGTAGGTTTTCTGAGAGAGAAATCCGATGCTGTAGAATTTTTAACGACCAAGTGTCGTGTCCTGCAAAATCAACACGGTGTCACTATTAACAGGATGCGTAGTGACAATGGCACTGAATACACAGAAGCAAAGGTAGACCTTTACTGTGATAGCCTCGGGATCAAACATGAGTTTTCTGCTGTGAGAACTCCTCAGCAAAATGGGATTGTTGAGAGAAAGAATAGAACGATCCAAGAGATGGCTAGATCTATGATTCTAGGTCGTAAAGTTTCTAGGAGATTTTGGGCAGAGGCAGTGTCTACTGCATGCCACACGGTGAATAGGGTTTATTTGCGTCCACACACACTTCAGACTCCTTATGAGTTATGGACTAGCAAGAAGCCCAACCTGGAATATTTACGTGTTTTTGGGAGTAAATGCTACATCCTACGGGATAGAGAGCAATTAGGAAAGTTCGACTCCCCGAGCGACGAGGGAATATTTCTAGGATATTCATAAAATAGCAAAGCATACCGGGTGTTTAACCTGAAGAGCTCCAAGGTTATGGAATCAATAAACATCACCGTGGAAGATGACGAACCTCCGACGGTTATTGATCCTAACCTTCAGTGTGAGGATGAGGATTGTTCTGATAGTGATTTACTTGTTCCTCTCTCACACTCTGTGGACCCTACTCCAGTGTTAGAGGACACACCTGCTTGGGTTCGCAAGAGTCATGACCCGTCTTCCAAGACTCGTGCTCAGCTAGAGAACGTTGTTATCCATCTTTGTTACACGTCCAAAGTCGAGCCCAAGAATCATAAATAAGCACTCAAGGATGAACACTGGATATCTTCTATGCAGGATGAGTTGCTTCAGTTTAAAAAGAATAATGTCTGGGAACTTGTCCCCCGGCCTAGTGAGACTAATGTGATAGGTACCCGATGGATTTTCAAGAACAAAATGGATTAAAATGGTACCATAATCAGAAATAAGGCTAGGTTGGTCGCTCAAGGTTAAACACAGATAGAGGGTGTAGACTTTGGGGAGACATTTGCTCTTGTTGCGAGGCTTGAGTCCGTCCTTCTTCTGCTCGCCATCGCATGTCATCTGCGCTTCAAGGTATATCAGATGGATGTCAAGAGTGCCTTTCTGAATGGCATTCTATAGGAGGAGGTTTATGTGGAACAACCAAAAGGGTTTGAAGACCCTCAGCACCCAGAGCACGTCTACTATCTGAGGAAAGCCTTGTATGGTTTGAAGCAAGCACCCCGTGCTTGGTACGAGAGGCTTACTTCCTATCTCTTAGCTCGTGGCTTCAAGAGAGGGGGAGTAGATATGACGTTGTTCGTCAGGAGAGATGACGGTGATATTTTGGTTGCCCAGGTCTATGTGGACGACATAGTCTTTGGATCCACATGCTCCCAGCATGCTCACAACTTTGAGGAGGAGATGAAAAGTGAGTTTGAGATGAGCATGGTTGGTGAGCTTACATTCTTCCTTGGTCTCCAGGTTCGTCAGCTAGAGGATGGTATGTTCATCTCCCAATCCATGTATGCTAGAGACCTAGAGAAGAAATTTGGTTTAGACTTCGCTAAGCATGCACATACACCTATGAGTACCACTACCACGCTTAGTAAGGACACTTCAGGCAAGGACGTAGAGCAAACCTTATATCGGAGTATGATAGGTAGTCTTCTCTACTTGAGTGCCAGTCGTCCCGACATCGCCTTTAGTGTTGGAGTCTGTGCACGATATCAGGCGTCCCTGAAAGAGTCACATTTACTTGCTCTAAAACGTATTATTAAATACGTAAGTGGGACTCTCTCATACGGTATTTGGTATTCCTTTGATACCGATGACCGTTTGTCCGCCTATTCGGATGCTAATTGGGCTGGGGATGTAGATGGTTGTAGGAGCACTTCTGGTGGGTGTTTTTATTTTGGTTCTGCTCTTGTCTCCTGGCTGAGCAAGAAGAAAAATTCCATCTCTTTGTCCACTGCGGAGGCTGAGTACATAGCCGCCGGGAGTTGTTGCACACAACTCTTGTGGATGAAGAAAATGCTGGAGGATTATGGGATTTCACAGGACACCATGACCATTTACTGTGACAACACGAGCGCGATACACATATCCTGCAATCCCGTCCAGCATTCGCGCACAAAACACATCAGGATACGTGAGCACTTTATTCGTCAGTCAGTAGAGGAGAACACTGTATCCCTGAGTTTTGTTCCTACCGACCGTCAGTTAGCCGACATTTTCACGAAACCTTTAGATGCCCTTAGATTTGAGAGTCTTAGGAAGTCTTTGGGGATTTGCACAGTTGACTGAGGGGTTGGTCTATGTCTAGAATATGATGCTTTCTCATGTTCATATCATATGCTTCCTATTGCTAGTCTGTTTTATATGTACCATTGCTTAGTTGTACAACTTTTATTAATTCTTTTTTCTTTTTATATTTCCTTTAAAAAATACAAAAAGATTTTTTTTATTTTTTAAGAAAAGCACAAAAAGATTTTATTTTTGATAAAATTTTTGAAAAAGCCCAAAAAGATTTTTGTATTTTTATGCACCTTTTATGGATGAACATTTAAGATAGCCAAGTCACACCTTCATTCCATTTATCCATGTGACTGTTTGATAGAGATTTGAGATGCTACATCATTTCATCCATGTGCTTTACTTAGTATGGAGTCTTTGAGATGTAATTAGTGATATCTTCCTACATGTTTGACTCCTATATCCTTTATTGCACACATGCACGGCTATATTTGATTATTGCACTTGTCTATCTCATATTGGCTTGAGTGTTTCCATCTCAATTCTGTCTATACAATGTACAATATGCGATAAAACTTGACAAGATTGGAATGCATGTAAAAACCGTTTTGGTGAGACTGTGTGTTTTTTTGTATAACGGGGAGGGGCTGCGAAAGGTAATCATCTATCCTTTGCGCAAAAGCCACCGTTAAAAAGGACCTAAAAAATGGAGGAATTTTAATATCTGATGTCCAAAGAGGTTAAAAGAGCCCGAAAAAATTTAAAGGCAATAAAAAGCACATCATGCCAAATATGGGTCACTTAGGTTTCACCATCAATTCTCCAAAGTTTGAGAATTTAGAATGCCTCTATTCAAAATTATATCTGAGGGAGTTTGGTTGGAGAATCTTTAAACGGGTTTGCACTTCCTTGAATGTCCTGAAAAAGCATAAAATCGTTTTGGACGTTATTGGTGTGAAAATCACTTTGAGCTTTAATTTGTTGATTTGATTGAGTCAATATCTTATATTGTCATTATTTTACACCAAAGGAAGCATTTGAGTTCATTCGCTAGGAATATCCAATATTCATCGTGCACATATGTCATGTTTGTATGCATTGATTTTCCTATCGAATTTGATCACAGCACTTCATTTACGCTGTCATCGTCTTGGTTGTTTTGTGTTCATTCATGGTGTGATTTTATCCTAGTGACACCCCTCACTTGCTTATTTGATTTATTTCGCTCATTTGTCTATTTGGGGACATCATAAAAAGGGGGAGAATGAATTATCTTATTATGGGGGAGATTTGAAAGTTGAGTTTGCTCATAAATTGGTATATATGTTTATCTCATTTCAAACTCGATATGTCACTTGGTATTTTGCTTTTTCTCATGTGTGTAGGTACTACATGGATTATCATTGGATTGCACACCCTGATGAGAAAAGTGTTGATATTCCTGAAGAATTGAAGAGCAAACGCTGTAGTCTTATTCAATTGTATCTTTCCAGTTTTGGGTTCATGGAAGGGTAGATTTGTATAGGGCATTTTTAGTTGTTTGATAATTCGGATGTTTGTTTTTATGTATGTACCGGCATAGACATAGGGGGAGATTTGTAAGGACATTTTTGTCCATTATCAATTTATTATGTCGCACGCCGTTACACCGTTGAAGAAATTCAAAGATTCATACATTCATCAATGGATCCGAATATCAAAAGAAGAAGAGGAATCAAAGTCTGACAGATCGGACCGGTTCACCTGGAATAAAAGAACCGATCCGGCTAACCGGACCGGTCCGCCTCAGACCCGGACCGATCCGACTACTGAAGGCCAGTATACCCCGGACCGCAAGCAAACCGATGAAGCCTGAAATAAAAGAACCGATCCGCCTCAATCGGACCGATCCGCCTCAGAATAAAAGAACCGATCCGATCAATCGGACCGATCCGCCTCAGACCCGGACCGGTCCGCCTGGGATAAACTTAAACAGATCGTGTTCAGATTTTTAAGGCCCGAGACTTCTTATTTAATCCCACTATGGGAAGTGATTTTCCAAGACTCATACACACGATTTTCAGAGTACACAATACTCTAAGTCTTCACCTATTGAGCCCTAGACTCTAGGTTTTTTATTCATACAAATTGCCAATCCTTTGTGAATCACTTTGCAACCCAGGAACGCAGTTTTGCTGTTCACACCCTTGTGGAGAAGACCGTTCTTCTTCTTCATTGCAGCCTTACTGGAAAGGGATAGTTCCAGCCGCTGACTACAGAATCCGACACCTGAGGGTAATTGTTAGTCACTTGTATTTTCATTGTAATCCGAAATTGTACAGATACAATATTATAATGAAAATAAATGGTTTTTCCCCTTACGAGGATTTTTCATCACAAGCATGTGTTTGAATGTTCTTTCTTTGTTCATTATCGTATTCAATCAAATATTGTTGCATGATTAGTGTTTGTTTGGGTTAAAAGGTGTTTAATATATAATTTGCTCATTTGAATGCAAGCACATACGTTCTCAAAATACAACTAACACTTACTTTATTTTTGGTTTATATTTATTTGACAGGAACAATTCAGCCTGCCTCCACATGTCCGCTTCCACATGTCCGCGACTCCATGTTCAAAAAATTGAGAGAGCAATACAAAACGTGGAAGAAAAACATGCGGTCATGACACTTTGGGCATGACCGTGAGTCCATATTGAGTGTCCATGACTTGGTACCATCGAAGGATCCAATCTTATTGGCAAGCTGACAATAGTTTGTCGACAATGAGATCTAGGCAGTTGAGATCTCTTCAATTAGGGAGGGAAAATTGGGCCAAAAAGTTTGACGTGCACTAATCCAGACGTACATCTTACGTCAAGGTGGAACATAAGGTGGCAGGTTTTTAATTTTATTTAATTTTACTTTTATGTTATTCTAATTTAGCATTACTTTTCTTTACTTACTAATTCTGCATTATTTTATTTAGGAGGAAGGGAGTGGCCCTGGGGGTAGACCACATAGGCTCGATTACTATGTGACAATGCAGACGAAGAAGGGAAAGGATAAAGAGGTGACTATGAGCGTGGCAGATACAATTGTAAGTTATAACAATATCCTCCAATTATTTATGTTTTTTAATTTCGGTATATTTTTTTATTACCTTAACTAATCGTGTAATTTTTGTCATTTAGGCAAAGATTAAGGAAGTGCACATCTTTGGCTACGAATGCACTACGCCAAGTGCCCGGGGAGGATCACAAGGGGAGGACAAAGGGGTGAGCTCTCGGGTGGGGAAGTCGAGGTTCATTGAGATTGAGACGAGCAACACCTGTTTGGCTCTTAAGGTTGACACCCATGGCAATAAGTTAGAAAGGTTAGAGGCGAAGTTCCTCAATATGTTCGAGTACATGAAGCATCAGTTGGGGTACACCTCATGTAAGGGAAAGGGGAAGGCAATAGACAAGGACGCCACTTCTCCATCTCTTTCACCCTCATCGTCGATACGCACCCACTCACCACATGCATATGATCCATTTGCCACCTTGACCCTAGTCGAATGGACTATGTTAATAATGGGTTGGCCGAGTGTGTATTTAATAGGCCTTCGGGGGAACAATCCCATAACTAGGGGGTTAAGGGACCCGGACACACAGCTGGGTAGTGTGGTTCATGGACGCGTGTTGCAAGACATCACACATTTTCTGCCCAAAAAAGAGAATAAACCTTTGTGGTTAGAAGAGCAATGCGTCGGTTAATGAATTGATGGATTTATTAATTCATATGTAATGTGGCCTACCTTCCTCCTCAGACCTATCCAAAACTGAAGCCCTTAGCATTATTTGTATTATTTTTATACTTATGAATATTTTTTGTTGGATATTATTTGTATTTATTTCATTTGAATATTGAATGTTAATCGGTTATGAATATGTGTTACTTAATTCCTATGTATTTTTATGAATTGTTGAATGTTGTTTGATATATATACTATTTAAGCATGTTTAAATATGTTGTAACATGTTAAAATATACTATTGGGCAGTGGCAATGGCCATACTGCCCAACAGTTTTTTTTTTTAAAATTTTGTCCAGATTTGTCATGGACTTTGACCATGACAAGGGGATATTGTCACGAACTTGTCACACTCAAAGTCCATGACAATTTTTACATTGTCACGATCAAAGTCCATGACAATTTTCCTTTATATCACCAACTTGCCACGATCAAACTCTGTGACAAGTTAAATTCTTGTCACGGACTTTGATCGTGACAAGTCCATGACAAAGGAATTGTCACCCCAATACTTGTCATAGTCTTTGACCATGAAAAGTTTGTCTTGTCATGGTTTTTAACCGTGACAATTAGGAAGTTTTGGTGTAGTGATGGAAAATAGGGAAATGAATCATTCTAAGAAGACAAACTACAAAAAGTGTATGAAAACAACTACAATGTGATCGGTGTACTGAATCACATCACCACTATTGAGCACACATATCATAGTGCCCTTAAGAAATAATAAAATGTAAAAAAAAAATAAGTTATAAAAACAAAATGAGTAATAATAACTCAAATGTGAGCGGTGTACCAGATCATAGCACCATTATAAAAAAAGTGATCATGTATGTCACAGAACCTCGAAGAAGTGATAGACATGAAGAAACTAAGTATATGAATAAAATAAACTAAGTATATGGGTGAAATAACAACATGTAAAAATATGAACACAAAAATAGAATGAATAAAGAAGACTTGAATCCCAAAAGTGTTTTCACAATGCCTACGTAGCTGAAAAAAACATCACAAAGTCCACGTAGAGAAATAAGGTGGGGTGTAACCCATAGTTCAAATTTAAAGTTTATCTTTTATTATCATGTAAAATTGTGTAAAGTATGATAAAAAGTGAGATAACCCTAAATTTGGAGCTAAGGTATAAACTTTTTTGTATTATTTTATTATTTATAAAAATAAGTTTGAAACTATATATAATAAAAAAGGAGAAATTGGTGATAACAAAAACATAATTCAACTAAGAATATGTTAGAAATGCCAAAGTATATGAAATAAAAACTAGTTGGCGAAAATATAATTAAAAGTATCTAGACACTCAAAGCTACTTAATTTTTTTTTTTTTTTTGGACTTTTGTAAGATAATTTTTAGTGGAAGTAGTGGTGGATAATGGTGAGGTAAGGACAATGTAAGAGAATGTGGAGGGAGTATTATGAAAGTTATGTAACGAAATTTAGTGCACTCATTTCAAGACTGAATGTTCTGAATGATTAGGTCAAGGTTTCCTAAACTAGGAAAGACTAAAGCTGAAAAATGGCCAAAGTGTGTTAAGATACTCGCATGTTTGAGAGTTGAACACAATCAAACTGGGCTCAGAGAGAAGACGGTTGTTTTTCAATTAGGGTTTGAAGTAAAACCAGTTGGAGAGACTTTGTTTGGACCCTATAGAGGAGTGCATGGTTATTAGAAATGGTGTTTATACAGCCCCTCCACGGGTGATCCTAATGAAAAAGAAGATCGTCGAAATATAGACACCCTGATGGACGTTGAGAGTATTGAGTCCCTATGTGTCGTAACTCTGTGAAGATTGGAGGCATGATTTTGAGGGCCAAGGTAAATTTTGATGGCCTAAGGAGTGTATGCAATCAATAAGGGGATCACAACTGGTTTTGGGGACATGGTCGATTATGAGGACTTAAGGAGTGTGTACGTTATGGAGATCGTGGCCGATTATGAGGGCTCAGGTCAATTTTGAGGGACAAGGTCAATTCTTAGGACTTAAGAGTGTGTGCGAGCAATACGGTGATCGTGAATAATTCTGAGGGCTAAGGTTAATTATGAGGACATTGCAATCAATACGGGCATCACGGCCAATTCTAGAGACCAAGGTCAATTCCGAGGACCTAAAGAGTAACTGATAGTTTTAAAACTAATACATGATGATGTCAGAATTTTCTTGGAACTTTTAAATTTTTTGAGATGTTTTGTGATTTTTTTTGAAGATTTTTGAATGCTTGTGTTATTTTGAATTTCGATTATTTTCATGAAAATATGCATTTTTTTTGCAATGTGTGAGATTTTTTTGAGATTTTCTGGAGCATCTTTGGATATTTTTTGAATTTCTATAACGAAATCTATAAGGGGTGCTTACCGATTAGGGATAGCTTATGCCAACCGACGATTGTCAGGAAGTCTCATGGTCTCGATGGTTCCTGATGGATACTTGTTGTCGAGTAGGCACATGGGGGTGTCAACTGGTAGTCCCTTACTCCTATATAAAGAGGGTGAGGGAAACCCTCATTTCTCACCTCAAATTGAATTTTCCCTCAATATTAAGAGTTATGTGAGTGATTTTTGTGATCTTTTTATAATAAAATGGAGAACATAGTGAATGTCAATGAAATGGGATAATCACTTAGTGTTCCCAACCCGAGGGGTTTCCAGTTGGGGGTGGAGAACAATTACCATGATTCCAAACCAATGGTGGGTGATCGGGTTCTAACGAGGGAGCCTTGAATACATCATTCAATTATGGTGAAGAGTCCTAATGGCTATGTGATATTATTTTATTATTTTTACTTATTTATTTTTTGCTTTAAATTATTATTAATTGATTTATTTATCAGTTTTAAGGAACTTAGATGGCATGTGTATTTTTTATAAGTGAATATCTCATTATCGAAGATTCGTTCTCTGGAGTCAATTGGGTGAAGGGGGTTTGGGATTACCTCCTAGATGAAGTGAAGATCTTAGTGCATATTATAAGTTTTCATGCCTTGGTAGGGGACCTGGAAGAGACACTACGGTCTTCAACAGTGTTGTCCACCCTCTGGGAGAGACAATGGGTGACCACCTATACCTTCCACTTTAGTGTGGGTGATATAATGGTGATACAATGGATGTGTACTAGGTCCTAGGCATGCCGTGCAAGGGTTCTAATATTATGGTAGATCCGTCGATTCACTTAACCGATACTGCAATTAGGGCATCTTTGGCTCATGTCCTTACTGAAGGACATTTAGCTATGTAGAGTAGTGAATGTGGATAATGATCGACATGTGCAACAAGCGGTAAAACACTTTATTTTATTTCTAATGGGAGTAAGCTACTAGCGAAATGCAGTGGCGACATCCACTTTTAGTTCCTTCCCTATCTTCTGGATATCTAACGGATAGGAACTTATGATTGGGTGAGCCTGACATTATAGACTTTTCATGATTCTCTGGATGGCTTCAGCCACTACTGCCGGCCGACCAATAGAGGCACCATAACTTAGAGAGGTATTATTATCTTTATGCATTTTTTTATTTTATTCTTGCATTATTTTTGTGATAGATTTTCTGAATAGTTTGATTTTTTTTCTTTTTCAACTGTGGTTCTATGAGGTTATTGGGTACGACACCCAATTTATGTCATTAAAGAAGGAGTATTCCAACTCATGTCTTAGGATGAAGAGGTGGAGGAAGGAGAATATGGTCTCCAAAAACCTACTGACCCTCAGGGATGTGAGAGTCCTCATGAACTCTCTGATGAGTGAAAAAGTTAGCCTTTACTTTTTAATTTTTGGATTGTATTTTTTATTCTTATTTGTTTGGATTGCATTTTGATCATTGAATTGATTTGGAAATGTGTCGTTCTATCCTTGGAGTTGATTTTCAAAGGATATAGGTTTACTGGCTTCTACGCTTAGATGCAATGACTGTTGTAGTAAGAGTTTGGATATTTTTATTAATCGGGGGAGCGGGTGGTGCAGCAGGTCATGAAGTGAGAGGTGGTGGTGCTTTCGATGAACCTTCCACTCTATATACAAGACTAAAAAATAATGTCGTAGGCTATGATGGAAGGGGAGTGGATGGAGGATATTGTAGGGTAACACTACTCCATTTATATATATATGAAGGCAATGCATAACTGCCTGTACTTTGTCATTAGTTGGTTGATATCATCTTCAATATATAATGTGGAGAGAGCACTGCCACCGTCAGTAAAATCAGGGGGTAACAGTGCATTATGATCATTGACTCGTGTATAGGGGAGTGGCGCAGTAGTAGTAGAGGCTCCTGCTCTTCGAGAGTACGAATGGCCTTCATATTAAATGCTTAAGGAGGAATGCAGTCGGGAGTCATCATCAGTCCAATATGGTTCTAAAGGGTTTCCCTGTCATACTAGAGGATGACTTTCATTTAGGGGTAAATGCTCAATTGATTTGTGATTTATGTACCTTTTCTTTCTGTATTTTCCTCATTATTGACTTTGATTGTCTTCTTTGCTTTTTCCTTCACATACTGTATCGGTGCGGACCTCGTGGTTGCGCGACATCTATGACTGGATGGCTTCTACAGCTCAGAGTATGTGGATGATGGATCAGTCATGTGCTTCTCCTCAAGAAAATGATGACTATGTGCCATCCTCGAGCTTTGGTAGTGGAGGTTAGACCTCACTCCATCACGGGAAGCATCCCATCATTACTCACTAATGTTTTTTGGTAGTGCGTGTTAGGCTTAGGAGAGACTTCAAAATTTCTCCAGACAATTTTGTTTCTTTTTGTTCTTTTTTTGTTTTTTCTTATGTATCTATAAAAATCAAAATCGTATATAAAATGAAGCATTTTTATTTTAATTATCTTGACTTAGTAATTTATTCTACTTGTACTTTACTTTTCCATTGACTGTTTTATTGGGAAAAGTATGAAATGTATTTTTGGACATTTGAATATATTTTTCTTGAGTGTTTATGTAAAGAAATGCGTAAAAGGATTTGTTTGTAAAATCCATATTTTAATGGGATTATTTTGAAATGAGAGGGACAAAGAGTAAAGAAGGAACCACATCCATGCCTACCGGCATGTCAGTTTTGGTACTTGAATTTCAGCCCTTGGTACTCTGTTGTCGCACTTGTAGTCCTTTTATTATTCATTAGTGTTGAGGGCTCATCAGTTTCAGCATTTTTTGGAGATTTTTTTTTATAAAATAGGGGGTTAAAGAATGCATTTTGAATCACCCCATAATTTCTTCTCTTCTCTCTTGTATAAATCTTCATTCTTTCCTATGGCCATTCGTATGACTGAAAACTTTTCTTCTTACCTCATGGGCTTAAAATCCATGACCTTGTCTAACATAGGATATGCTGCATTCAACTCACACCCGAACACTTTGTGGAGTAATCAATTGATTAATTGGAGTTTTCTGGAAGAAAAAATTCAATTTTGGTACCCCGAGGATCATATGTTCTATTTTGGTTTAGGCGAGGTATATCCAACCCATGAGGAATTTTTTGCCATGCTGTGCATTCAACCTCAATTTCTTACTATTATGACTGAAATTTTCCATTCTCTGGGTGAAGTTTTAGTCGAGTCACTGCACATTTATATGTCGGTGGCTCGATCCATCTGTCTCCTTACGGTTCTTGAATTCGTACGTCAAAGGGATTTCGGAGATAATGGTTTTTTTTGGCATTATGGTCCTTGTCTTGACTTAAAAAATTCTTTTACTGGCGGGTTGCATAAATGTGAACACACAAGTAATTGCCATAATATTGTGGATGCGCCGTCATTATAATCTCTCTGCCATTATTCTTGCTGAGACGTTAAATGACCTCAACTATTGGAAAGAGAATTACTCTACCTTCTTGTAGGGGTAGTCCTGTGATGCCGTACATGTGGCCAGGCTAGTAGACAGGCTTTGTTTACCTTCACCTCCTGAGTATCCTCTTACCTGTATCCCTAACTTCTTCCAATGGACTCTCACATACTTCATCTCGTCTGTGAATGAATATGATGATGATATAACTAGAAAATGAGGAAATTTCCCTTCATTAGTTTCTGCCCTAGTGGGGTGTGTTAATGTCAGTCTTGCAACTGAATGTCTACCGATATGTCTGGTTTGTGGGCATTTTCCAAACTTCCTTTTATCTTTCATGGATACTTTTCCTCTAATAGGTATAGAAGAAAATTGTCCTTCCACATAAAACTAACTTTTACCAAGTAAAATATTTGACTAAATTGTAACACCCCATAATTTTAATTAATTTTATATTGGGATTAATTAAATTAAAATGTGAAATTAATCCGAATGGAAATAAATATAAATTAGCAATACAAGTGTTAATATTTATTTATATTAAATATTACTTAGTGAATGAGTAATAAAATTGATAAGAAAATATTATGATTGTTGTGAGTGAGAAATACGACAATTATGGTAAATTTAGTCGGGACGTGCGTGTCAGTAGTGTCAGAACTTAATTTTGAATAATAAAAGGTAATTTCATCTTAGATAATCCAAATGGTCTTTTCGAGTGCAACAATATGTCCAGAAGGGTCTAAATTGTCATAAAAGTATATTCGGGGATTTAGTTTGGGTCTGGGGCATTTTAGACCAAACCAACACCCCAAATTTTGGTCTTTTGGATTTTTGAAGTAGAAGGACCTATGAAATTTCTATGTCTATATCATTTGTTAGGGTGAAGGAGTCAGGGTTAGAAGTTACCAAACCATATAGAGGCCAAAGGAGGAGGAAGGAGAGGAGTTTGAAAGTCTTTCCCACACCGGTTTGAACCATAATCACCGTCAAAGCGTAGATTGGGAGGAAAGGAAACCAATCATACCATTTTTCTACAGAGATTCAGACCTACTGTTTGAGGCATGTATTAATCTTTCCACCTTTTGAGCATATATATATCATCCATGTTAGTGTAGGAAGAATAATCTCTTGAAATTATGAATATTGGCTTTAATTTGGGATTCTTAATTCATGTCGTTGGGTAGGAATCATGATAGGTTTAATCCCTTTATGCATGTAGAACGAATCTGATGAATTAGTATGATAAACATGTCAAGAAATCTAAGTTCTTGAATAAAAATGATTATCTAGGTTTTTTGGGAGTTAAATGTTGAATTAATTCGATTTAAATGATTTCCTTGATGATTTGATGATTTAATTACCTTAGAAATCATTTATATATGTTGGTACTATGTTTGGAATATTTGATTGGGAATTTGGGACTGTGCAATGGAGTTTTCGAGAATTGAAAATGGTGAAAAACGCATAAATCCAATGAAGAAGATGAGCTGCTCTTGGTCGAATCGATTAAGTTTGCCCAGATTTGCAAATTTTTCCCATTTTAGTCTTGAACTTGTAAATGATGATCAAGAAAACTTTAGGATATCTTTAAAGTATAATTAGAGATATCTGGGATTCCTATAGGTTAATATTAGGATTGCTATTTAGTCACACAGGGAGGATTCGAGGCTAAGACTAATTGACAAAAGTATTAATGTAATGAACTCGGGAGAATGAGAATGAATTACGAACGGTGACAAAAATTATTACTTAAGCCAGTAGAGATTGAGTGAACTACCTACTAAAATAACTGGAATGATAATTGGCACACTTCGAGTAGTGGGGGATACTCGAGAATATACGATAATGAGTTAAATAGCAAATCGATAATACGTAGGATATTCGAAAGATATATAAACTACGAACGACACATATATTACAGGTTGCATGTACACCTATGCTGATGCTATATATATATATGATGCGTGAATACCGATTGTGTGAATTTTCATGCGTGAACATACCTAGGCTACTTGCTATCACGGGAGGTTTCGCGTCATGGATAGTCTTATCCCGATGAGCCCATTGGGGGAATTTTGACTTATACCTCAAAAAATAGAACTTTGGAATTGAGCACCACTTGTGTGAATAAAGGGTGTGACCGGTGATTTGGGTGCGTTATGTGTGTGTGTAGCCCTAAGGCTTAGAACTATGTTTGCCTCCAACTTTATGTGAATTTTTTAATGAATGGTTCGAGAGTGATTCCAAATTCGTTGTCCTTTACTAAGTACATGATGTACCAGGACTTGATAGAAGAGTATGCCCGCATCGCAGGTCTCCAACTAAGGATTTCATATACGTATATATTATAAGAGTGATGTGAATATATATATATATACACGTGTGATTTATTATACTACGAGTGTCTTAGTAGATACTATAGTTAGTGTCATCTAAATTGATCTCAGAATGTGTGAATTTAATAATTAATTGGTGACACTTAATAAATAAAAGGGATTGGAAATTTAGTAAATTATTGTATGGGAAATAGGGCTCGGCATAGTGAATTAATAGAGGGGAAAGGCTTAAGTCAAACTAGTTAGGCGGGGTAGCGTACCTAGGTGGATTTAGAAGAGTACTTTAGGGCGCACAATTAATGACAGGCGGGGATCTCAAGTGAGAGTATGTGAAAATAACATGTATCTAATATGTATGTGACACCCTGCCTAATAATATACCGGGTGATCAATCTTATAACAAATTAAAACAGGAGTCTCATATGGTTCATTCTTAGCATCACTGTCGAAAATCGATTTAATTACTAATAACCTATTAGGCTGGCATCAAAATTTTATTTAACTAATATTTTTAACCAAACCATTAAAATAAAACATCCACAAAGTTTATATATACAGACTGGAATGAAATAAAATAACCGAACACTCGGTTTAACATAATACAACCAAATCGAGTGCCGCACTAAAAGGCAGTAAAAGAATAAATAAATACAATTGGGCTTTCGGCCGGAGTGATACTACAATGCTTACTATCTATATCACAAGAATGGAAGCGTCTAAAAATAAACCTGCATGTATCCACAGCTGCTGCAACAACGTTTGACTCGAAAGAATCATCATCCAGGCATCCCTGTGTCTGGACACCTATATATATACAGCAAGAGAGGGGAAAATAGTGAAACGGGTCAGAGCTCGAGTTTTTGAAAATATTTTACAAGTGCATAAATGCAATATTTTAAAATATGAATTATCTCATATTTAAATTGGTATCACACTCCCATGAAATACCCCTCACCCCTCTTCTAATAGTTCACACCTATCGCATACCTTTAAAACAACCTAGTTAAGCTACCCTACCTAACTAATCCGTTATCACCCATCCTCTAAAAATCCTCATAAACCTGAGTACTAAGGGTTAAACTTCTCCCCATTCCCAACATTGAGCTACGTTCATGTGTGAGGTGTCTCGCGAAGCAAAATCCAAACAAGGAAACTCCCTGATAAACTACTACCTGGGAATGTTTATCGTTGAGATTCATTAGGCCCTCAGCACATAAAACAAATATATATATAAAAACTCATATATATATATATATATATATATATATATATATATATATATATATATATATATATATATATAGAGAGAGAGAGAGAGAGAGAGAGAGAGAGAGAGAGAGTTCCCACTATAATATACGAATCACAATTTAAATCCGGATATAATCTCTTAGAGTGAGAATACAACCTGATTCCTTTTTTTTCCTTTGCCCATGTTAATGCTATATGATATCTCGTCTTCATATACAAGCAATATACTATATGCAACAAGTATAATTATACCTATCATAATCATAACTATTATAACCATCCCACCGAGCTATAACTCGAGGATGTAGTCTTGTAGTGCCTATCTAAATCCAGGTACACTCACTCAACAACAGTACCAAGCCAGAATCACTCATGGTCATGGTAAAATACACAATGGTGGAGGCCGTCATGTTCCCTCTGCAAGTGGAGCGCACACATCGTACTCGTACACGGGACGATATGACCTGAGGATATACTCTCCCTGCTCCTCAAGCCAGGGGATTCACACACATTGCGCAACCTCCCCAGATCACACTAGAGAAAATATACAAAATCTAGATGTTCCAACCATACGCCTGGAAAAGCCTTTGGAAGAAGCCTCTAAGATACAAATATACTAATCACACAGAGATATATATGTATTCGTATCATATTATATATACTTCAATCACATCGTATATATAATCTACATCACTTGTCAAATATATATATGGTTATAATTGCCAAACTCTCATATCGATAGCCAATAATCCCGAATGTGTCCATTCGTAATAGTATATAAGAACTCATACACTTAAAATACTAAACCCAAAAGTATTCTCTCACTTAATATATAACTCGTACCTTAATCACTTTTAAGGATTTATATACTCTCCGAATATACCAATTCATACTAATTAAATAAGTATACTTTCAACTTATTTTAGTCCCATAGGTATCGCATTACCTAATAATAGTCGTCAACCGACACCGGATTGCCACTCAAGCATCTCTATCCCTTATCCTAAATTCCATACTACTCACATCTTAGGATTTACTCAAACATATAGGAGTTATATAAATATATTTTCAACATGCATAATATATGCAATCGTCCGCCGAAATACTACCCCGAGTGTTACTCGTCCCGAACACCCCTAATTTCATAAGTCCTGGATTTTACTCTCAACTAACCCAAGGTATGCACCTCACTTGAATAACCATTTAGAAATCCCCACACTATTTTTAGGGATCCCAAATGTCTAATTCCTCAATTTATTTACTTTCCTCGAAAATATACTTTTAGTGTCACACAATTATTGCACCCTCCTAGCAATAATAAATTCCCTCAAATGGCTAACTATGAATTACGTTAGTTGGGTATTTATTTCCTCAAATAAATAGGATAGAAATACTTAATTTGGGAATTTATCCCAATTAAAATCAAACCAGCCGATATTGCCAAAAATTCTCTACGATCGATCGATCGACCCCTGGCCGTCGATCGATCGATCGATCGAACATAACAGCTTCTTCTCCGAGACTCTGTTTCGACCATTAAATCTCCCCCAAGCTTTTATCTCCTCTCCTAACCTCCTCCAACCTCAATCAACAACATATACACACATAAAAAGGGTTTTAATCATCCTAGAACCCATCACTAACAACAAATTTTAACAAATTCCTAAGTTTCTCAAATTGGATATTATCCGGGGTTTAATCGTTAAACTTCCAAAAAACCCATTTTGGTTCTCAAAGAACCAGCCCAAAAATATTTATAGTTTTTACACACCAATTATAATATGATATTTATACTTAAAATAATAAAGCAAGTAAATGCTTGTGTAGTAGATAAAATCCGACGACCTCAAGTCGAATCTCACGGAGTTTGGCCGAAAATCCCCTTTTCTCTTTTCATTTCTTCCTTACTTATTTTCTCTCTTTTCTTTCCTTCGCTTTCCCTATCTCATGCCTTATATGAGATAGAAATAAGGGTCTATCCCTTAGAAACCCAAAAATGACCAGTTTACTCAATTACGAGTCCCTACTAGTCCAAAAATCTCCAGAACCTAAACATTACTCCCAGATACTCTATTCTGACTATCTCGGACAATCCGAAACCAACCGCGTACTCAAAATCTCCATTCGAGTCACTTAACTTAAATTCACTAACCGAACACATATTAATATGGGTTTTCAAATTAAAACATTATCCTTTGTCGTTTTACCCAACTGCGACATGTAAATGTAAATCACATCGTTAAACATCTAATCACTCATAAATTCCAAAAATTATTATTCAGAATTCCTCAAATCTCCAACTTACATTCATTTATGTAATTTAAATATCCATAAAAGTACGGGGTATTACATTCGCCCCCCCTTACAACGAAATTTTGTCCTCGAAATTGGGATACGATCGGTACTACCAACATGGGATCACTAATCACACTACATTCTAGTGCACAAAAGTCGAATGGTACTAACTGAACGGCACTCTACCATACACTCGATCATGCTACCCATCTATCTCAAGGCTTATACTCTAATGCACCACAAATCAACCGCATCTCTATATGCTATAAGACTACCTCGGTCGGAAGATCAACTCTAACAACAACACATTGCACCCAGTGCTTCTATAACCGCATATAAAGAAAATGAGCCTATAACCATCGCACTAACTTATTTATCCCATCGGAGATCCTCCACTCTAGGCGTCCACTCATCTACAACAGGACATCGAATTTTCCTTAAAAGGAAACTACACTAGCGCTTGATTATTCCCGTTAGTCTTCTCACTTATCTTATTAGGTGTACTAAATCTTTTTACATCTACACCATTGGGTTATCGCGTGCCTCCTATGACATTCAATCCAACCCATAACTGTTCCAAAGCCTATTCTTCAACTTTATATACTACGCCCCTTCTATTTCAGACGGTATATAAAACCAACTGACCAAGGTCTTATGCACATCGTTAGAACTATTATAAAAGTCACAAACGTAACACTCTCTCTAAAAATGGGCCTCACTTTCTTGGCCTGGTGCTAACACCTGGGTTTTCCTAACTCGAAAATTTCCAAATTTCAATCCTTCCTATACCTGGAAATCCAATCCTTCTTAAAGTTAACCCGCTAATATTTTTGTGGTCAACTCACAACAATCTCCCTATATGAGCTCCACTAGTCCTACTGGCCTTACTTCCCAATAATCCTAAGATCCATGTTTTTCCTACACACACAAAATGAGTACTATACTAAATATGTCCCTAGTGCCCAAGACCTTTCTGAACTTCTGACATTCGCTCGGTTTCATGCATGGGATGTCTCTCAAAGCGAAATCTAGATAAGGAACCCTCCCATTACACTACTTCCTCACATCATCGGTCATTGAGATATAACGACCTAAGGCACACCAGCGGGACATTCTAAATCATACCTCTCTAACCTCTTAACATACTTCCACCTCTATGTCTTTTTATCTTGGCGAAATGGAAAGTCTAACTAATCGGGGTGCCTAATCCCTACAAAATCATTACTGACATCATACCCAAAAATTTATTACCTCAGAATTTGCCTTCTATTTAAGGCCTGGTTATAAGCCTCAAATCAATTTTCTAACTCCTGCCTCACCCATTTACTTATGGGGTGAGAACCACTTCAGTGCTTTTCCATAGCACCTCCATCTCCATAAGAATTCAATCATCACACGACTGTCAATTTATAGTGTTTTCTCCACACTAGGTGACTTATCGTCTAAACCAAGATACTTTAATCCCATACATCTCTCCACTCCCGACGTCATTAAGGTTCGTTTGTGGAGTGTCTCGCAAGTAAAATCCAAACAAGGAACCCCTCCTATCACTAATACTTAACTTTATCGGTTGTGGAGGTCCGTTAGTTTCAAATATACCACTGGGATAATCCCATCCCATTTATCAACAAAATATGGTTGGAACTCCTAGTTCTTTTCGGAAGCCATACCACAAAGAGCTCATACTAACCCTAAGTCCTTTGCGCAAACAACAATGAGCTGAAACTCATAACTTAGCAATAAATCTTGTATAACTTAAATCATATATATAAGGTCACCGCACACTCGAATCATGATAATGAAACTTCTACTCACAGAAGTTCCATCTACTCATATAATCAAGGTTAGCTCGACCTGTATCCAGGTGAGATATCTCAACAACAAACCCTTCCACCCTGGAACTGTGAATACGATAGTCTTACAATCGTTAGTTTGCTATCGTTCTGATAATATGATAACATTACTCTTATAATAGTACCATACTCATATATCACATACAAAATGAGCAATACAAACCAGATACAACTCCAAAGTATCAACACCCGTTTCCATAACAAATGAAGAAAAGTAGAACCCCACTACCGCAGAAAAACATATAGACATACATTATATAATGTTACCGATACTACAAGTAAACTCGAATCACACACGAATCTAGGGCTAATAAAATACTGTGACTCAATCTTGCCACACAAATTATGCCTCCTTCATCTGGGGTAAAATTCATAGCAACATTCTTGCCAATTACCCTGGCTACTCCAAATGGGTCCCTGATGTGGTACACTTTCCCTAATTGAACCAAAAACTACTTTAATCAATGCCCCATCCAGGCATTATAAACTTATCCTTTAATTCCTACTGGTCAAGGACTACCCGTGTGGTTCTACACTCCAAATTGAAATACTCCCCATCTCTGGCCACCCTAACCATGTTGAGGTTATTAGTATCTTGGACTCTCTACCCTCGATCCTTACAATCACCTTCATAGTTCCTTCAGCTCCTCCGACTAAAAGGAAACATACTATCGAACTCAATTTCATTATTTCAATGAATTCCCCAGGTGGATGTGCACAATGGGGTTCCACGAACACACATTCTCCATAAGAGTTAGCAAAACTTTCTAATGAGCCTACTATTCCACTGAAAGACTCTTCTCATTGTACCTACCTTAATTCGGTACAAAGTTTACTTATCCATGTAACTCTTTATTCATTATCGACCTCTGAATGAGCCTCATGTGAATAATCGAGAAACTGCGTTTTCTTCGTATTTGATAAATCAAAGGAACTTGTGGTTAAAATCATCGGTAAGATCCCTCTATGAGAAAAACATCCTGCTCTCCCAAATATGGTGATCATTGTTCCCACCATTTCGACATTGCTCCCACGAGTGAAAAATTTTCCTCAAATTTTCACATCTGGGTATTTCCATACCCGGCTCTAAGGCAAAGCTTCTGAGCCTTCTACTTCCGCTGAATCATGTTACACTGACTCCGTATAACTTAACTTCAATGTATGGTTCTTATCGAATATCGTTAGAACCGTTTCCTAATTTAACTTCACGAATAATTCCACTTTAGCACCACTCTCTACTACAGCGCTACTTGGATCAATATAACTACTATAATTTAGTAGTCATTACGACAATCCTTGACAAATGCTGCAAGGAGAGTGACCTCTATTGCGGCCCTCGTCCCCGACTTCAACTTACGCCTCCAATAAAGTCACGCCTCCTGCTACCCTCATTACGGCCTTCCCTAGTCGCTCTTCCTTGATCACCACACGAGTCTCGAACGAGCCTGAAAACGATTTACTATAATCTTATATAATAGTAGGAGAACGAAATCTGTAAGGACAATTTGTCCATCTTTATGTATATGTTATGTCATACGTCGTTACAAGATTGTTGGTTGAAAAGATCACATCGTCATCAACAAAATCCGAAGATCAAAAGAAGAAAGAATTTGGGAATCAGACCTGGCCGGACCGATCCGGTCCAGAAAAAGAACCGATCCGGTTTATCGGACCGATCCGACCATCTACCGGACCGATCCGTTTTGTCAGACTCCAGTAGCCACCGGATCCATAGCGAACCGATGAAGGCAAAAGTCCCGGACCGATCCGATGCCAACCAGACCGATCCGGTTTCAGAAAAAGAACCGATCCGACTTACCCGGACCGATCCGCTTAATCGACCGGACCGATCCGGTGAGGATAATCACTGCCAGATCGTGCAGCCGATTTTGAAGGGTTTCGATCCCTTATTTAAACCACGATCAGCAGTTGGTTTTCACAAGACTTATACACGATTTTCAGAGCATATCAACCCTAAAGTCTTCACCTATTGAGTCCTATGATTCTAGGTTTTTAGATTCACACATCTTCCGTATCTTTGTGAATCAAATTCGGTAACCCAAAGAACACCATTGATGTTGTTCAACCCTTTGTGAAGTGGACCGTTTCTTCCTCTTCATTGCAGCCCTACTGGACAGGGATTGTTCCAGCCGCAAGCCCTTCTGGAAAGGGATTTTTCTTCCAGCCGCGACTACAGAATCCGATACCCGAGGGTAATTCTTAGTCAACCTGTATTTCATTGTAATCCGATTGTAAACCGTATTTTACAAATTATAGTGATATACAAATGGTTTTGCCCCTGTGGGGGATTTTTTCCTTAAACCTTGTGTGTTGAATAATTCTTGCATGATTTCATATTGTTTCAATCACACTTAGTTGCATGCTTAGGGTTAATTTGGGTTAAAAGGCATTCATTATATTGTTTCCTTATTTGAACGCAAGCGCCAACTCTCTCAAATTGGTATCAGAGCAGGTTACGCTAATCTATCGCGTATTCCTTTTTCCGCAAAATTTTTCTAAAGATATCAATTTTTGAAATAAATTGATTTTTGAAAAGAGCGTGTTCAAATGGAGAAGTCATATTATAAAATGCCTATTTTTGACGGGTCGAATTATGCCTATTGGAAAGCCCGTATGAGGTCGGCTTTAAAAGCCATTGATGAACGGGTATGGATTCTTGTTGAAAGAGGGTGGACACCTCCCTCCGTCACTGTTGAAAATGTGACAAATTTAAAATCTGTCACGCAATGGACCGAAGATGAGTTTAGATGGTCTTCCTTTAATTCTAAGGGATTGAGTGCTATTTCTGCTTCCATCACTCCGGATGAGTTCAAACGCATAATGACGTGCACCACGTCAAAGGAGGCATGGGATGTTTTGCAACTTACCCATGAGGGTACGAACGCTGTTAAAGAGTCTAAATTACAAAATTTGGCCACCCAATTCGAGACTATCACCATGTCTGAGTCCGAATGCTTTGATGAGTTTTTTGCACGCTTGTCGGACATTGTTAACTCTAGTTTTAATTTGGGTGAGGTAATTGATAACACGCGTGTCGTTAAAAAGATTCTGAGATCTCTCCCAAAACGCTTTATTCCGAAAGTCACTGTTTTGAACTCGTTGGGAAATTTGAAATCACTTAAGTTGGAAGAACTTGTAGGAGATCTTCAAACCTATGAGATTGACATGTTTCCCAAAACCATTAAGGCTAAGGATAATGGGATTGCTTTAAAGACTCATTTTCAGAAAAAGAAAGAAAAAGTTTTTGAGTCCAAGTCTGAATGTGATTTTGACTTAGATGACTTGGCCCTGTTTGCAAAAAATTTCAAAAGAATTCTCAAATTCAAGAAAAATGGAAATTTCAATGATAAAAAGAATGTTGAGAAAAATTCTTCTGAAAAAAAAAATGAGAAAGATTCCAATGACCCTCCTAAGAAAGACAGTGAGAGATGTTTTGAATGTGATGGTAGGGGTCATAGAGCGTTTGAGTGTGCCAATCGTCTGAATAGAGAGAAAGGTAAAACTGTCCTAAATGCTACCCTCAGTGATGACAGTGATGTCGAGTCGGTGGACTGTGGAGATAAGTCACCGCATGAGCGTAACTTCACCGCGTTCATGGCAAGTCATGTGAGCACCTCCAATGCTTCTCACGACTATGAGGATGCTTCTTCACATGGATTCCTCGACAGTGAGAGCGAAGAAAGTGAGGGGAAAGATGAAGGAAGTGAGAGTGAGAGTGATCTTCATCAGACATACGCTGAGTTAGATTCTGAGTTTCTTGAAACCAAGAGGTGTTACAAAGCGTTAGTTCCTAGGATCACCGCCTTAGAGAAAGAATTTGAAGAGAGAGATAAGGGTTGTGAGAATCAAAAGGAGAGAGAGAAAAAATTTGGAGAGATAAGGTGTTTTGAGTGCGATGGGATAGGGCACAAGAAATTTGAGTGTCCCACTATTCGTAGGAGAGAGCGCAAGAAGATTTCCATGCCCACTTCTCCAAGCGATAGTGAGGATGAGAATGGTGATGACAGGTTAATCCAAAATGCCTTTAGAAAGTTGTTCATCGAGACCATGGAAACAAAAAGGTCAAATAGGATCCTAGGTCTTAGAATTCGTGAGTTAAAGGTAGAAAGTGATGAGCTAAAAAGAGAAAAAGGTGACCTGTCCAACACGGTGTCTAGTCTGATGACACGTGTATCCCATCTCGAGGATGACCTCAAACAAGCACAGGAGGTCCAAGTCACATTAGAGACTGCTCCCGAGCCTATATCCACCATTGTGAGTGAGTCCCATGGGTGTCCGTCTAGGAATATTCTCCCCAAAATTGTTGATAAATTACTTCCTAGACCGGTTTATGTTTGCTCCCACTGCAAGAAACGAGGACATCTTAGGGAATTTTGTTCTAAGTTGGGTTTTGTGCCATATCATGCCACTTCACACATTCATGCACATGCACCCACTCATGATTCTTTGCCTGCTCATTTTGATAGAGAGTTTGCACATATTCGGGAGCAAGTGAAGTTTTTGATCAAGACTACACATGATCTAGTGGAGTTGGTTCAAAAGATGCCTCCATCTTTAGAAAACTCCACCGTTACTCCCGGTTGAGATCTTGTCTTGATTGCTAGCATAGGTTGTTTATCATGTCATTTTTTTAAACCTATTGCTAGCATGTATCATTAGTTAGTTTTTCATTTTTTAAAAAAAAAAAAAAAATACAAATAGATTTTCTGTTTAGAAAAATTTTCAGAAAAACTCAAAAAGATTTTATTTTGATAAAATTTTTGAAAAATTCAAAAAGAGATTTGCCTTTTATGGATGAGCATTTAAGATAGCCAAGTCACAACTTCATTCCATATATCCATGTGACTGTTTAATAGAGATTTGAGAGGCTACATCATTTCATCCATGTGCTTAACATTGATTGGAGTCCTTGAGATGTAATTAGTGATATTTCCTACATGCTTGACTCCTATATCCTTTATTGCACACATGCACAGCTATATTTGATTATTGCACTTGTCAATCTCATGTTGGCTTGAGTGTTTCCATCTCAATCCTGTCTATACAATGTATAAAATGCGATAAAACTTGACAAGATTGGATTGCATGTAAAAACCGTTTGGTGAGACTGTGCGCATATTTTCATAACGGGGAGGGGCTGCGAAAGTTGATTCTTATCCTTTGCGCAAAAGCCACCGTTAAAAAGGACCTAAAAAATGGAGGAATTTTAATATCCGAGGTCCTAAGAGGTTAAAAGAGCTCGAAAAAATTGTTAAGGCAATCAAAAGCAATACATGCCAAATATGGGCCATTTAGGTTTTCACCACCAATTCTCCAAAGTTTGAGAATTTAGTATACCTCTATTCAAAATATAAATCTGAGGGAGTTTGGAGATTGAAAAACGGGTTTGCACTTCCTTGAAAGTCCTGAAAACGCATGAAAATCATTTTGGACGTTATTGGTGTAGAAATCACTTTGAGCTTTGATTTGTAGATTTGATAGTCAATGTCATATATTTCCAATCTTTTACACCAAAGGAAGCATTTGAGTTCATTCGTTAGGAATATCCAATATTCATCGTGCACATATGTCATGTTTGTATGCTTTGATTTTCCTATTGAATTTTGATCACACCCATTCTTGTACGCTATCACCGACTTGGTTGTTTTATGTTCATTCATGGTGTGATTTTATGCCTTGTGACATCCCGGTACTTGATTGCTTGATTTATGTCTCTCATTTGTCTATTTGGGGACATCATAAAAAGGGGGAGAATGAATTATCTGATTATGGGGGAGTTTTTGAAATTCTGAGAATATCATCTTACATTGATATATATGCTTATGTTTATCTCATTTCAAAACTCGATACGTCACTTGGTATTTTGCTTTATCTCATGTGTGTAGGGCACTATCTTGATGATCTCTGAATTGCACACCCTGATGAGAAAAGCTTTGAGATTCCTGAAGAATTGAAGAACAAACGATGCAGTCTTATTCACTTGTACTCTTTCAGTTTTGGGTTCATGGAAGGGTAGATTTGTATAGGAAATTTCATATTTGATAATTCGGATTTTTTATGTTTGTTCCGGCATAGACATAGGGGGAGATTTGTAAGGACAATTTGTCCATCTTTATGTATATGTTATGTCATACGCCGTTACAAGATTGTTGGTTGAAAAGATCACATCGTCATCAACAAAATCCGAAGATCAAAAGAAGAAAGAATTTGGGAATCAGACCTGGCCGGACCGATCCGGTCCAGAAAAAGAACCGATCCGGTTTATCGGACCGATCCGACCATCTACCGGACCGATCCGTTTTGTCAGACTCCAGTAGCCACCAGATCCATAGCGAACCGATGAAGGCAAAAGTCCCGGACCGATCCGATGCCAACCAGACCGATCCGGTTTCAGAAAAAGAACCGATCCGACTTACCCGGACCGATCCGCTTAATCGGCCGGACCGATCCGGTGAGGATAATCACTGCCAGATCGTGCAGCCGATTTTGAAGGGTTTCGATCCCTTATTTAAACCACGATCAGCAGTTGGTTTTCACAAGACTTATACACGATTTTCAGAGCATATCAACCCTAAAGTCTTCACCTATTGAGTCCTATGATTCTAGGTTTTTAGATTCACACATCTTCCGTATCTTTGTGAATCAAATTCGGTAACCCAAAGAACACCATTGATGTTGTTCAACCCTTTGTGAAGTGGACCGTTTCTTCCTCTTCATTGCAGCCCTACTGGACAGGGATTGTTCCAGCCGCAAGCCCTTCTGGAAAGGGATTTTTCTTCCAGCCGCGACTACAGAATCCGATACCCGAGGGTAATTCTTAGTCAACCTGTATTTCATTGTAATCCGATTGTAAACCGTATTTTACAAATTATAGTGATATACAAATGGTTTTGCCCCTGTGGGGGATTTTTTCCTTAAACCTTGTGTGTTGAATAATTCTTGCATGATTTCATATTGTTTCAATCACACTTAGTTGCATGCTTAGGGTTAATTTGGGTTAAAAGGCATTCATTATATTGTTTCCTTATTTGAACGCAAGCGCCAACTCTCTCAAAATCTCATAAGAGGAATTAATAATCCTAATCATAAGGCTCTACATCAGATCGAGAGCAACGCTGAAAGGGTAGTATGTCCACACAGATTCCTAAGGACACTAGAATCTGATGCTCTGATACCATCTGTGATACCCCGCCTAATAAAATACCGGGTGATCAATTCTATACCAAATTAAAACAGGAGTCTCATATGGTTCATTCTCAACATCACTGTCAAAAATTGATTTAATTACTAATAACCTATTAGGCTGGCGTCAAAATTTTATTTAACTAATCTTTTTAACCAAACCATTCAAATAAAACATCCATACAGTTTATATATACAGGCTGAAATGAAATAAAATAACCGAACACTCGATTTAACATAATACAACCAAATCGAGTGCCGCATTAAAAGGCGGTAAAAGAATAAATAAACACAATTGGGATTTCGGACTCGTGATACTACAATGCTTCCTATCTAGATCACAAGAATGGAATTGTCTAAAAATAAACCTGCATGCATCCATAGATGCTGCAGCAACGTCTGACTCGAAAGAGCCATCATCCAGGGTCCCTGTGTCTGGACACACACACACACACACACACACACACACACACACACACATATATATATATATATATATATATATAGCAAGAGAGGGGAAAATAGAGAAATGGGTCAGAGCCCGAATTTTTGAAAATATTTTGCAAGTGTATAAATGTCATATTTCAAAATATGAATTATCTCATATTTAAATTGGAATCCCACTCCCATGAAATACCCCTCACCCCTCTTCTAATAGTGCACACATATCGCATACCTTTAAAACAACCTAGTTAAGCTACCCTGCCTAATGAATCCATTATCACCCATCCTCTAAAAATCGTCATAAACCCGAGTACTAAGGGTTACAATTCTCCCCATTCCCAACATTGCGCTACATTCGTGCGTGGGGTGTATCGCGAAGCGAAATCCAAACAAGGAACCTCCCCAATACACTAGTACCTGGAAATGTTGATCGTTGAGATTCATTAGGCCCTCAACACATAACTCCTATATAAAAAAACTCTCACACACACACACACACACGCACACACACACACGCACACACACACACACACATATATATATATATATATATATATATATATATATATATATATATATATATATATATATATATATACCGTTCATATTCCCAAAAATTTCACTAGTTTAAAATACTATTTCCACTTTATTATATACAATCTCGTATATATATATATATATATATATATATAGTTCCCACTTTAATATACGAATCATAATTTAAATCTGGATATAATCACCCGGAGTGAGAATACAACCTTATTCCTATACCCACGTTAATGATATTAGATATCTCGTCTTCATATACACGCAATATACTATACGCAACAAGTATAATTATACCTATCACAATCATAAGTATAATAACCATCCCACCGAGCTATAACTTTAGGATGCAGTCTCCTAGTGCCTATCTAAATCCGAGTTTACTCACTTAACCATGGTACCAAGCCAGGCTCACTCATGGTCAGGGTAAAATATACAACGGTGTAGGTGGTCATCTTCCCTCTGCAAGTGGAGTACACACATTGCACTCGTACACGGGATGATATAACCTGGGGATATACTCTCCCTGCTGCTCAAGCTAGGGGATTCACCCACATCGCGTAACCTCTCCCGATCGCACTAGAGAAAATATATATAATCTAGTTGTTCAAACCCTATGCCCGGGAAAGCCCGTGGAACCAGCCTCTAAGATCCAAATATACCAATCACACATTGATATATATATGTATTCATATCATATTATATATATTGCAATCACATCGTATATATGATCTACATCACTTCTCAAATATATATATGGCTATAATTTCCAAACTCGCATAGCGATAGCTAATAATCCCTAATGTTTCCATTCGTAATAGTATATAAGCACTCATACACTTGAAATACTAAACCGAAAAGTATTTTCTCACTTAATATATAAGTCATACCTTAACCACTTTTAAGGATTTATATACTCTCCGAATATACCAATTCATACTAATTAAATAAGTATACTCTCAACTTATTTTAGTCCCATAAGTATCGCTTACCTAATAATGGTCGTCAACCGACACCGGATAGCCACTCAATCATCTCTATCCCTTATCTTAAATTCCATCCTACTCACATCTTAGGATTTACTGAAACATATAGGAGGTATATAAATATATTTCCAACAATCATAATATATGTAATTGTCTACCGAAATACTACCCCGAGTGTTACTCGTCCCGAACACCACTAATTTCATAAGTCCTGGATTTTACTCTCAACTAACCCAAGGTATGCACCTCACTCGAATAACCATTTAAAAATCACTACACTATTTTTAGGGATCCCAAATGTCTAATTCCTTAATTTATTTATTTTCCTCAAAAATATACTTTTAGTGTCACACAATTATTGCACCCTCTTAGCCCCAATAAACTCCCTCAAATGGCTAGATATGAATTCCCTTAGTTAGGTATTTATTTCCTCAAATAAATAGGCTAGAAATCCTTGGTTTGGGAATTTATCCCATTTAAATTAAGCCATCCAAAATTGCCAAAAATTCTGTAGGGTCTTTCGATCGACCCCTGGCCGTCGATCGATCGAACATAACAGCTTCTTTTCCAAGACTCTGTTTCGGCCATTAAAGCTCCCCCAAGATTTTATCTCCTATCCTAAGATCCTCCAACCTTAATCAACAACATATACACACATAACAAGGGTTCGAATCATCCTAGAACCCATCACTAACAACAAATTTTAACTAATTCGTAAGTTTCTCAAATTGGATATTATCCGGCGTTTACTCGTTAAACTTCCGAAAATCCCGTTTTGATTCACGAAAACCCAACTCAAAATCTTTATAGTTTTTACACACCAACTATAATATGAGGTTTATTCTTAAAAGAACAAAGCAAGTAAACACTTGCCTCGTGGATTAAATCTGACGACCTCGAGTCGAATCCCGCGGAGTTCGGCCAAAAATCCCCTTTTCTCTCCTTTTTTCTCTCTTCCTTTCTTCCCTTATTCTTTTCTCTCTTTTCTTTCCTCATCTTTGCTTCTCTCGTGCCTTATATAAGTGATAAATAAGGGTTTATCCCTTAGAAACCAAAAAATGACTCGTTTACTCAATTGCGAGTCCCTACTAGTTCAAAAATCCCCAGAACCTAAACAGTACTCCCGGATACTCAATTCTGACTATCTCGGCCATACCGAAACCAATCGCGTACTCAAAATCTCCATCTGAGTCACTTAACTGCAATTCAATAATTAAACGTAACACATCTTAATACGGGTTTTCTAACTAAATTTTATCCTTTGTCGCTTTACCCAACTACGACATGTAATAAAATAATCCAACGCATTCACTTAGTTCCAAAAGTAAATGTAACTCACATCATTAAACATCTAAACCCTCATAAACTCCAAAAATTATTATTCAGAAAAATTCCTCAAATCTCCAAATTACACTCATTTATGTAATTTAAATATCCATAAAAGTACGGGGCATTACAATGTACTCTTTAATTCTTTTTAAATACTTGCTAAAATATTTTTAAATTGTTTTACTTGGGTTGTGACCTATTTCAAATCCATTTTTTGTAAAAACATTTTAGGAGGCTTAGGAGTTCCTTCATTTGACGTGCTACAACTACTGTGAAAGTTATAGGATCTTGGTAGTAGATGCCTCCACATTTATCAGTTCCTCTTTATCCTTTTATCTATCTCAGTTGGGCATTTCATCCATTCCTATTTGGTTATTATTATAGGGACATTGTACACCCATTTTATTTCCAGTATCGAATTTGGTTTATTTATGGATGATTGTATTTAGATTTCATTTTGGACTGTTTATTCCAACCACTATTATTTATTCAGATGTTCTAGTATTTATTATGTTGTTATTTGGAACGGTGAATGCGGAATATTTATTTGCATGTGAATAACAAGAATTAAAATTTTTACACCAGACCATTGTAACACCCCGCCAAATTAAATACCGGGTGGCTAGTACCATACCAAATTAAAACATAATATACAGTTGGCTCATTCTTAGCATCACTGTCGAAAACATTTACATCTCACCCAAAACTCAATTAAGCTGGTGTTAAAAACTTTCCAAATTTTAATTTAACAAAATCCATTTCCAGTTTAAGAATAACACAACACATTTTATTCTACAACACAGATCACTAAATAAATAACTCAAAAGAATTTAAATGCAACTGGAATAAACATTCCCAAATAATATAAAACCTTTACAACAATCCCAACAATGTTAAATGTATTAAAAAGACACAAATACAATAGTATTTAACTCCGACAGAAAATGATAACTGAAATCCTTTGGGCGACATGCCCTATGTAAGAATACTGTGAATCAAAAGATGACAAGCGTCTAAGCAAAACCTCCATAGCTCTATAGCTCGACAAAATCAACTATGGTTGGCATCCCTATTGCTGGACACCTGATATAGAGATACAATAGAGTGGAAAATATGCAAGGAAACGGGTCAGAGCCCGAATGCGTAGATTATTTTAAAAACAACAAGTATTTAACAAGTGCAATAAAGCATTTATTATGTACATGTTAGATCCCACTCTCACTTGCAATTCTCACCTCTCAACTAGAGTGCACACTTAACATTTCCTATTAACCTCCTAGTTAATGGTTCCTCTTTTCTAGTCTCCATATTATAATTCCATTCCCATATCATAATCCCCGTATGTCCCATACCATACGTCACATTATTATACATTTACATATATCCTTTATATGATTAGTTTCTCATTAACATGAATCATTACTCATTAATATGAGTTAAGCTTTCAATTAGTTAAGAATAAACATTCATTAACTTAATTCCATTATCTCTCTCTATTTATCGTTATCTACAATTATCACCGTAGATAGAATTAAACACAATATATAATCATGTAACCATTTAATCCATTATATATATATTCATATATAATACAGCACCCCGAGTCACAGTTGTGGTGCAATGCATTACTCTGTTATCATGTACCATCATCGCAGGTCGCTGAATAAGGGACTACAGGTTCGGTAAGATTCCACGAACCGTAAACAACAATAAACAAATTGGAGGCGAACATAGTTCTCGTATCCATGGGTCACGCACATACCTACGTACCCACAGTCAGTGGACTTATCAACTCCCCGATAAGTCTTTCACAGACCTATGTCCTCGAGCGACAAATCAAAGATCCCATGGATTCATCAGGATATGACTGTCCTCACGTGTAAACCTCCCACCGATAGCAAGTAAGCTAGGTATGTCATACACATAATCATCAATCAATCAAATAGGTATTATCATACCTATAATATAATATCAATAAGGTAATTATCACTACCCTAAGATATTTCCCATACGTAGCCTTATATCTCTTTTAAAATATCATATCTTTACTTCATAATTTAATTATCCTCGCATCCTATAACATCTCTCCACAACCGACGTCGTTAAGGTTCATGCGCGGAGCGTCTCGCAAAGCGAAATCCAAACAAGGAACCCTTCCAATACACTACTACTTAACTTTGTTGATCAAGGAGGTCCGAAAACTTAAACTATGCAATCGGGATAACCTCATACCCTCTTTCAATCAAATGTATTCTAAGCTCCCATCTCATAAGATTCAAATAGGTTTTTCCTCAACATATATTCAGTAAGAAGTCACTAATATCCTACTGGTCCATAACATCATTCTCCCGAACCACTACGAGTTTAGTTCTCCTTTTTAATTAAGGATAAAATCGATAGTTTCAAATCTCTTATAAACACATATTCTTTCACTTAGGATTAAACCCTCTTGTAAACTTAAGGATACCCAGGTGTTATATTAAATCACCCCTACTGGTCCTATATTAAATCCTCATCCATCCCCATTTGGAATTTTAACAAATGAATATAGCAACCGAAATTCCATTCAATATAATTTTCATCATTTAAATCACTCGAATCCAAATCAATTTAATTCAAATCTTATCAAGGGTTTACTGATATTTTATAGGTCCCAACATCTCCAAATAATAATCACCAAAGATCCACAAAAGGTATTGGATAAGAATCAACATTTAAAAATAAATAACTTTACATAATCTGGGGAGGTCTATCGATCGAAGGTAGGGGTCGATCGATCGATCACTCAGGTCACAGCCTGGTTTTTCTGCATTTCAGCAACTACGGGTTTCACCATTTTTACTCATTCAAACCTTCATATTAACCTCCAAAATGAGTTATTATTATTACTACATGATATGCCAACATATATGAACGATTTCCAATACACTAAACATCCTAGAATCATCAAGGGATTGGATTAAAAAGCATGCTTATCTCCTTATTTCCAGAAATTATCAACATAACATCTTCAAGAACACATAAATGGTTTTCATAATTTCTTCAACAGATTCCTGACTATTTCGTGGATTAATATCATCCTAAAACATGAGTTAAATTCCTATATCATTTCAGTTTTCCAGAAATCCATTTAATACTCCATTATTTATTCCAAACAATAATAATCTTCTCTTTTCATATTATTCTAACATGGACAATATACAAACTTAAATTGTTATTATCAAACACTTGCCTTTCTTGTAGGTCTAATCCTTTGGTGTAGTATATCTCAGTTGGTTGTCCCTTCTCCGGTCAAACTCCGATGGTGGTTGGTGGTGGTGAACCTTGGTTCTTGTTCTTCTCCTTCCCAAGTGACTTTTCCTTTCCCAAGCACTCTTACACTCTCTCTAGGAAGATGGCTGCTCTTATTTGTGAAGAGGAGATGAATAACCCCCATACAATTAATCTACTAATACTTATAATAGTTCCAAATCCGAAATCACTATTCATCCCCCCTAGAAAAATGACCAAAATGCCCTTTCGGGTTGTTTATTCATTCCCAAATGACCCGAGACTAAAAATTGACATCCAAATAGACTTTTCTGACTATTTCGAACCTTCCGGACGCAACGACGCAGTCGAAATGACTATTAGATCGATAGAAAATAAATTTCTTTTTTTAATTTAATAAACTACTCCCGACACGTCCCATACCGCGTCTGACTAAAAATATAAATTACCGAATTTATATCATACAGTCATATCAATGACATCACATTTCATATATTACCTAAATATCTTTAAGTAATATTCAGAATCATCCATTTTAATATCCACCGACCGGATAAACCCGAATGAATTAATTAATAATAAAATCTAATTAATCCATTAATTTAAAATATAACCCATTTTAAAAGTCATTTAAAATTACGGGGTATTACATACTTCCCCCCTTATAACATAATTTTGTCCCGAAATTCAGGAATATAAGTCATACTAGTAAGGTCAACTCCGAGTATAAATCTCACATCGCAAGAAATCTAAGATGTACCGCCCATACAGTACATTAAGAAAGTCCCTATCGATGTTTATACGCCAAGCCTCACCATATAGTTCCAACTGAATCAAATTTAGACTTCACGTAATCTTCCCTATACCGTCCTCGTGACTAACTTTAGGAAAAATGATCCTCTCGTAGTGAACAAATAAATCCTGAAGTCTCAATTACTTACTTTTTCACAATTATGAAAAATACTAAAATCCAATCATCCAGGGCGCCCATACACCCTCTCGTACTGCTCTCAATATTAAAGTTTCGCAAAGGTTATAAACTCATTCCCCAAAGACCTAATCTTATTTCGACTCCCAACGGTTATTAGTTTCATGCGTAGGGTGTCTCGCAAGTGAAATCCAAACAAGGAACCACCCCGATACACTACTTCCTAAAGTAGTCGGTCATCGAAACTCCTAAGGTCCTTAGTCAATAATATATAAAAATTTTGTTTTTTTAAAAAAATATCAGGTTTATCGATTTTTAAAACAAAAATTTGGTTTTATCGATTTCAAATAGGGTCTACGCATCTACTCTTTTATAGAAGACAAGATGCAGACAAAAGCTCTCATATACCACAAATCAATGCACGCCGATAGTCGAATCACACTCGAACATGCTCAAGGTAAGTAATCCCATGATACAAACCAAACCCACGTGATAACATGTAATATAAAGGTGTCCCACACCCCTCAGTGAGTCTACATAAATAATAGTGCTATAGGCTAAGTTTAGCAACCCTTTTTTCCCACAGAACATTAATCGTAACAAAATCACTATACGCTTCATAATTCCTTAGATAGAAAACATACCCTCATTCGCGGGTGGTGGTTGTTGATTCACTGCCTGATGGATGTTGTATACACGCCCGTACTGACCCTGTTGCGCGGGTGTTGCTGGAATGGGAGGTAGTGCTAGCACCGGAGCTGGAGCTGGAAGATAGGCTGGTGGGAACACTGGTACCTGTGGCTCCTGTCGAGCATGTTGTTGCTGAGGGAATTTGTCTTTCTCAGGACAATCTTGACGTTTATGGCCATACTTGCCACACACGAAACATTTTCCCGCAAACTTTCCACCACCTTGCCCCTGTTGACCCCGAACCTGCTGGCCATTACCTCCCTTCCCTTGACCCTGATGAGCCTGTTTCTGGCCCTGATGGCCCTGTTGTCCTTGCCCAACACCTCTATCCTCAAATCGAGAATCTCCAAATCACAAACTCTTAGCATAGTCCCCTGTCTGGGAACCCTGCTCACTCTGACGCTGATGACTCTGCCCTGGCTGAGTCCCACTAGAACTTCCCCCAATATTCTTGCCTTGCAGGCCTGACCCAAACCCCCGCTTGACACCCTGATTATGGAAGTGGTTATCTTGACAGTGGAGCATTACAGCATTAAGAACATCTGCATACTCACGTAGTGAAAGATTCCCCAATAAATGTTGGCGAATTTTATAGTTCAAACCATCAGTGAACATTAGGACTCTCCTCTCCTCAGTAGGTACTTCAGCTGGTACCAAATTAGTTAATCTAGTAAACTCGTCCTCATATTCCACCATAGTTTTCTCTCCCTGTTTCAAATCAAGTAGCTTCATCCTCATCTCTGTCTGGATAGCAGAAGGAAAATACTTCCCATCAAACCGTATCCAAAAGTCTTGGATAGTCATTGTGTCCCTCTCCTTCATAGTGGTCGTAGATTCCCACCATTGCAAAGATGCCCCTACTAGCTTGAATGTGGCTAGTATCTGACGTTGAACCTCAGTGCATTCGATCATTCTCAAGTGCCTTGGATATCTTTCTTCCATTGGATAGCAGTCACAACACCTGATCCTCCTGAAACTCGGGTGGGTGCGCTTTCTGAAAGGCATCCCTCGCTCCTTCCCATGAAGTAGGAAACACTTGCCCTTGCGCGGGTGGCACAACCGATGCCAGTGCGGGAGCCTGCTGAATAGCAACTACAGCAGCATTGACTGCCTGAACGACAATTGCAGCAACTTCGGCTGCAGTCATTGTACCCTGAGCTGGGGCGGGCTGAGGTGCACGTCGAGGAGGCATCTGAAACGAGAGAACACTATCAGTATTTGATATCTCAAAATAGCTGAAGATCGTAAGCGTAAATAGAAAAGCAATAATCCTACTCATAGGGCTCTACATCAAAGAACGCTAAGTTGAAGACACAATAAGCCGTACATATCCTAAAGGACACTAGAACCTGATGCTCTGATACCACCTGTAACACCCCACCTAATTAAATACCGGGTGGCCAGTCCCATACCAAATTAAAACAGAATATACAGTTGGCTCATTCTTAGCATCACTGTTGAAAACATTTACATCTCATCCAGAACTCAATTAAGCTGGTGTTAAAAACTTTCCAAATTTTAATTTAACAAAATCCATTTCCAGTTTAAGAATAAAACAACACATTTTATTCTACAACACAGATCACTAAATAAATAACTCAAAAGAATTTAAATGCAACTGGAATAAACATTCCCAGATAATATAAATCCTTTACAACAATCCCAACAATGTTAAATGTATTAAAAATACACAAATACAATAGTATTTAACTCGGACAGAAAATGATAACTGAAATCCTTTGGGCGACATGCCCTATGTAAGAATACTGTGAATCAAAAGATGACAAGCGTCTAAGCAAAACCTCCACAGCTCCATAGCTCGACAAAATCAACTATGGTTGGCGTCCCTGTTGCGGGACACTTGATATAGAGATACAATAGAGGAGAAAATATGCAAGGAAACGGGTCAGAGCCCGAATGTGTAGATTATTTTAAAAACAACAAGTATTTAACAAGTGCAATAAAGCATTTATTATGTATATGTTAGATCCCACTCTCACTTGCAATTCTCACCTCTAAACTAGAGTGCACACTTAACGTTTCCTATTAACATCCTAGTTAATGGTTCCTCTTTTCTAGTCTCCATATTATACTTCCATTCCCATATCATAATCCCCGTATGTCCCGTACCATACGTCACATTATTATACATTTACATATCTCCTTTATATGATTAGTTTCTCATTAACATGAATCATTACTCATTAATATGAGTTAAACTTTCAATTCTTTAAGAATAAACATTCATTAACTTAATTCCATTATCTCTCTCTATTCACCGTTATTTACAATTATCACCGTAGATAGATTTAAACACAATATATAATCATGTAACCATTTAATCCATTATATATATATATATATATTCATATATAATACAGCACCCCGAGTCACAGTTGTGGTGCAATGCATTACTCTGTTATCATGTCCCATCATCGCAGGTCGCTGAATAGGGGACTACAGGTTCGGTAAGATTCCACGAACCACAAACAACAACAAAAAAATTGGAGGCGAACATAGTTCTCGTATCCATGGGTCACACACATACCTACGTACCCACAGTCAGCGGACTTATCAACTCCCTGATAAGTCTTTCATAGACCTATGTTCTCGAGCGACAAATCAAAGATCCCATGGATTCATCAGGATATGACTGTCCTCACGCGTAAACCTCCCACCGATAGCAAGTAAGCTAGGTATGTCATACACATAATCATCAATCAATCAAATAGGTATTATCATACCTATAATATAATATCAATAAGGTAATTATCACTACCCTAAGATATTTCCCATACGTAGCATTATATCTCTTTTAAAATATCATATCTTTACTTCATAATTTAATTATCCTCGCATCCTATAACATCTCTTCACTACCGACGTCGTTAAGGTTCATGCGCGGAGCGTCTCGCAAAGAGAAATCCAAACAAGGAACCCTTCCAATACACTACTACTTAACTTTTTCGATCGAGGAGGTCCAGAAACTTAAACTATGCAATCGGGATAACCTCATACCCTCTTTCAATCAAATGTATTCTAAGCTCCCATCTCATAAGATTCAAATAGGTTTTTCCTCAAACTCGTAGTGGTTCGGGAGAATGATGTTATGGACATATTCTTTCACTTAGGATTAAACCCTCTTGTAAACTTAAGGATACCTAGGTGTTATATTAAATCACCCCTACTGGTCCTATATTAAATCCTCATCCATCCCCATTTGGAATTTTAACAAATGAATATAGAAACCGAAATTCCATTCAATATAATTTTCATCATTTAAATCACTCGAATCCAAATCAATTTAATTCAAATCTTATCAAGGGTTTACTGATATTTTATAGGTCCCAACATCTCCAAATAATAATCACCAAAGATCCACAAAAGGTATTGGATAAGAATCAACATTTAAAAAGAAATAACTTTACATAATCTGGGGAGGTCTATCGATCGAAGGTAGGGGTCGATCGATCGATCACTCAGGTCACAACCTGGTTTTTCTGCATTTCAGCAACTACGGGTTTCACCATTTTTACTCATTCAAACCTTCATATTAACCTCCAAAATGAGTTATTATTATTACTACATGATATGCCAACATATATGAAATATTTCCAGTACACTAAACATCCTAGAATCATCAAGGGATTGGATTAAAAAGCATGTTTATCTCCTTATTTCCAGAAATTATCAACATAACATCTTCAAGAACACATCAATGGTTTTCATAATTTCTTCAACAGATTCCTGACTATTTTGTGGATTAATATCATCCTAAAACATGAGTTAAATTCCTATATCATTTCAGTTTTCCAGAAATCCATTCAATACTCCATTATTTCTTCCAAACAATAATAATCTTCTCTTTTCATATTATTCTAACATGGACAATATACAAACTTAAATTGCTATTATCAAACACTTGCCTTTCTTGTAGGTCTAATCCTTTGGTGTAGTATATCTCAGTTGGTTGTCCCTTCTCCGGTCAAACTCCGATGGTGGTTGGTGGTGGTGAACCTTGGTTCTTGTTCTTCTCCTTCCCAAGTGACTTTTCCTTTCCCAAGCACTCTTACACTCTCTCTAGGAAGATGGCTGCTCTTATTTGTGAAGAGGAGATGAATAACCCCCATACACTTAATCTACTAATACTTATAATAGTTCCAAATCCGAAATCACTATTCATCCCCCCTAGAAAATGACCAAAATGCCCTTTCGAGTTGTCTATTCATTCCCAAATGACCCGAGACTCAAAATTGACATCCAAATAGACTTTTCTGACTATTTCGAACCTTCCGGACGCAACGACGCAGTCGAAATGACTATTAGATCGATAGAAAATAAATTTCTTTTTTTAATTTAATAAACTACTCCCGACACGTCCCATACCGCGTCTGACTAAAAATATAAATTACCGAATTTATATCATACAGTCATATCAATGACATCACATTTCATTTATTACCTAAATATCTTTAAGTAATATTCAGAATCATCCATTTTAATATCCACCGTCCGGATAAACCCGAATGAATTAATTTATAATAAAATCTAATTAATCCATTAATTTAAAATATAACCCATTTTAAAAGTCATTTAAAATTACAGGGTATTACAACCATTAGGGTATTAGTAAATTAATTGGATTTCGACATTGATGCCGAGAATGAAACCATTATTGATTTTTATTTAATTTAATAATGGACTCATCACCCAGGTTTAGACTAGGCAGGGTGTCACAGATGGCATCAGAGCATCAGGTTCTAGTGTCCTTAGGATTTTTGCAACTTTTATGTTTCAGATTAGCATTCTTTTTTATAGAGTCTTATTATAGGGTTGTTGTATTCCTCTATGTATGCCCCTTACGTTCTATTGATATTAAGTATAGTTGATGTGATCCATATACGAGTTCAGTTGGGTTTCGTACATCAAATAATATAGGACGACCAGCGATGATTGTTAGAAGGACTACAAGAGGTGGGCAGAACAGAATACATAGAGTATTTCAAAAACGGTGATCATGACAGAAGTCACCATGATTATTGTTCAGGAAGACGACAATAGGATAATCACTCAAGAGCAATAGTGTCCCAAGAAATGTCGTAGATAACAGTGGTGAAAATTCAGACACATCCTATGTAGTCGACAGGGAAAAGTTGGAAGGAACTATTTCGAAGAGACACCTATAAGGTATTAGAGAAGAGAGTAAGTGTTATGGGTCAATGGGAGGAGACAATCCAAAGGCAATTATGAAAGGTGGAGTGCAGCGACACCCAGGATTAAATTTCAAGCAAAATTTTTTTTAGCTCATAGGAGAAACATAGAGTGATGGGAGTTAATTACCAAATATGACGAAGTATATATAGAATTAAACGAGAAATTTGGGTGCGACTTGACCGTAAGACCATCCATCTTTTGTTCAGATAAATATGCGAATGGAGTTTCAAAACTTATCATAAGTGGTCCAGATAAAGACCGATCGTGAGAGAGAAGTTGACTTGTTTAGTGAACTTCGTACCTGATGAAGGGGATATGAAGAATATAAAAGGTCTATAGGTTGATAATGGACTCGTGGGTATAATACACAAGCGTGGATGGAAAATCCATCTAGGATGACTAGTGCTAATGTAGTCAAGGTCATATGTTTAGAAGTTTATAGCAACACTTCCATGACAAAGGAGCTAAGAGGGTTGGAGAATCTAGCCAAAGAGAAACACTCGAGTAAAACGGTGTTAGTGAAGCATCAAAGGAGGGTGCACCCAGTAGGGGACCAATTTAAATGACTAAGACCAATGGAAGTCCTACCAAGCGATGGTGGATTTAGTTAGGGCCGTCAAGGAGAACATTGAGTTCCATGGGTCTAGAGGATCCAAAGGGACAATGGGGGTATCAATTGGGGTCAAGACTACCAGATTCGAGAGAAAAACACCATGACATGACCAGTAAGGCCAAAGACAAGAGGATAGTAGAAAAAGGTGTCCAATACCATAACGAGTAAGTGAGGAAAGCCAGACTGTGAAGGTAGATGGGAACAATGTCACTAGGACACAAAAGCAGCAGGAGAAAGATTTTCGATTAGAGAATAGGGATAACATATTTAGGCACATAGGTTACCAACACAAGAAATGGTGGGTCCAGGTAGTACCAGGAGGGTCCTTAGTAGCAATAACATCCCGTTTCTCAGGGCCACTAGGGACAAGAGAATGGCGAGTGAGGCAAGTAGGAATAGGGCCAGAGGCAAGAGAGTACCTCTAGAAGTCGCTACGATTATGGAGAGATGGTCCACAGAAAGAAGGATTGCACTAAAGAGAGTCAGTTTCCAACTACAGGATGAGATCTTGGATATACAACCATTGGAACATATCATGGGTCAGTTCCAACACGAGGGTTATGCTCAGGGACCCATTGACATGGCAAGGTAAGTGACACATGGAAATGGTTTTTGGTTTTATCCTTATGAGCATAAGGTAGGTTTTGGGTGACATGGGTGCGTCATAATATGACGTTTAACACTACTGTTCGAGTGTGAATCAAGTTTAGAGGGTGCATTTTTTGTATCATCCTTATTATGAATGTATCTACCATTAGGTAGTAGGACTTTTGTGGATCTTGTGCAGAGGAGCATGTGTGGACACCAAGAGGATTTTTATATTATGTAGCATTTTTTTCTCCTTTTGAGGGTTATGAGAGTAAATCATATTATTATTACCTTTATAGTGATGGGATACCGAGGGTTTAAGCGGTAGTAAATTGTGTGATAAGACTATCATGCTTGTTATTCCAGGGTGAGTTATATTGTTTTTGCTAGTCATCACCTGAAAAATGGTTGGGCCAATACATATATATATATATATATATATATATATATATATATATATATGTGTGTGTGTGTGTGTGTGTGTGAATTATATTTTATCGTAGACTTATGTGAGTATATTGTCTAGATATATTTCATCCCAATACGTAGGGACTTTTATTGATGTGATTTAGGGTGCAATGTGTTCTTTATTGAGTGCGGAGATATAGCTCGTCATTTATATAGCACTGAAGACTTGTGATAGTGAGAGCGTCGTGTTATATGTTGTCTTTAGTGACATAAGAGTGTAAGTGTAGACTTTTTATGTCGAAAGGTGGGAAGTTGGGTGTACAAGTTGTGTGTTGAAGGCCTAACGGATCTCGACGACCGACACGGTTAATTTCTAGTGTATCAGGGGGGGGGGTCCTTGTTTGGATTTCAGTTTGCGAGATATCCCATGCATGAAACATAGATAGATCCGCGAGTTGGGAAATGTTTGGCCTTTAGGACACATGTTTAGTACCTTAGTTTTCATACACGTGTGTAGTTATAACTAAGAAATGATAGTTATATTACGATTTAAGGTGATTATAGCCATATAATGTTGATGTGAGAAAGATTAAGTTGTGATTAGTAGGGTGGTTGAGTGTACCCTTATTGTATAGTCATGTCTAGTATACAAGGCTTAATTTAAAACTAGAATATTATGTTCGATTGATTTATGTAGAAATGCATGGGACATAAGGTGTATGGGCCCCCTAGTTAGTTGATATTTTTAGTGTCATTCACGAGGAGAGGATGTGGAAACGTATGAAATAAATGTAGATGCATGAGTAAATTAGAAGCCTAACTAGAATGAGATAAAGAGAATGTAGTTGTATTCTGAGCATGGCGTGTCACCATAAAATGAAGAGTAGACGGAAAGGGGGTGATTATAGTGTTCAAAAGTACAAGGAATCGAGGATGATCAGGAACTACTCTGAGCATAGGAGTAAAATGATGAGAGTTTCATCATAACCAATTGTAGATGTAGAAGTGTGACACGAATAGTCATGTATGATTCTGCATATCTCCCACAAAGGGAGTATATGATTTAAAAAAGGTAAGTTGGAACCTAGGGAAGATGGGACCTTTCCCAGGATAGTGAATGGTATAACCGTTAGAATATTGGCCCAATCGCGTTGGAATATTCTCGGAAGAAGGGCACCTAGTTTCGCAGGTGTCAAGAGGAAATGCTAAAGTAAATGAAGGAGTATTTCAGAGTAAAGTGATTAGGGAATATTGATCATGATGCGTACGCTTGAGTTTAGGGGAGGTTAGGAGAAATATCTTCCACTGGTGGAGTTTGCATATAATAACTCCTATCAGTTTATGATTGGCATGGAACCTTTTGAGGAGTTCTATGGTAGACCTTATCATTTGCATGCTTGTTGGTTAGAGGTGGATAATATTAAGATACTAAGACCATAGTTGATTCAGGATACTTAGGCCAAGATTTAGTTGATTCAGAGTCGTATATGGATAACTTAGGATAGATAGAAGAGTTATACCGATGACAAGCGGTTCTTCCTAGAGCTTAATGTAGAGGACCAAGTTTTATTACGTGTATCTCCTATGAAGTGGATAATGACGTTCTAAAATAAAGGGAAGTTAGCACCTAGGTATGTGGGGCCATTCCCTATGATTGGGGGAATTGGGCTAGTTGCATATAGACTCGAATTAACACCGGATTCATGATGTATTCCAATTTTTTTCTATGAGATGATATCTCCAAGATGAGTTAGCTCACACTGACATTTCTTTAGAGCATATTGATTTGCAGCCCGATATTTCATACAAGGAGAGACTGGTTGCTATCCTAGACAATAGTGAGAGGAGACTGAAGTCGAAAGTAGTTCCACTTGTACATGTTCAGTGGGGGCATCATAATGCCGACGAGTCTACTTGGGAATGCGAGGATAAGATGCGCGACATATATCCAGAGTTATTTCTACCAGGTATTCTTTTTGTCTGAATTTCGGGACGAAATTCCATTATTAGGGGGAAGTATGCAATACCTCGTAATTTTAATTATTTTTACATTGTGATTAATTAAATTAAAATGGCAAATTAATCCGGATTAAAATAAATAGTAATTAGCGAAACAAGGGTTATTATTTATTCATATTCAATACTACTTAGTGAATGAGTAACAAAATTCATAAGAAATATTATGATTATCGTGACTGAGAAATACGACAGTTACAATAAATTTAACCAGGACGTGTGTATTAGTCATGTCGGGACTTAATTTTGGAAAATTAAAGGTAATTTCATCTTAGATAACTCAAATGGTCTTTTTGAGTGCACCAATGTGTTCAGAATGATCGAAATAGTTAGAAAAGTGTACTCGGGGATTTAGCTTGGGTCTCGGGGCATTTTTAGGCCAAACAGACACCCTGAGAAGGTATTTTGGTCTTTTGGAGTTTTGAAGTGGAAGGACCTACGAAATTTCTAAGTCTATATCATTTTTTAGGGTGAAGGAGTTAGGTTTAGAAGTTACCAAACCATATAGAGGCCAAAGGAGGAGGAGGGAGAGGAGTTTTAAAGGCTTTCCCACACCGTTATGCACCACAACCACCGCTGGAGTGTAGATCGAGAGGAAAAGAAACCAACCATACCATTTTTCTACAGAGATTCATACCTACTAATCGAGGCAAGTATTTATCTTGATACTTTTTCAATATATATACCATGCATGCTATTTTAGGATGCATAATCTCTTGAAATTATGGATAATTGCTTTAATTTGGATGGTTTAATTAATATTCTTGGGTAGGAATCGTGATTGGATTAATCCATTTATGCATGTAGAACGAATCTGGTGAACTAGTATGATAAACATGCGAAAGCATCTGAGTTCTTGTTAAGGTTCTTGAATAAAAATGATTGTTGATGTAAAAAACTAGATCACTCTAATAATTTAATCACAGATAAATAAATGAGACATAATATTTTAAAGTGGTTCAGCCTTGTATGAATGGCCTACGTCCATTGTTATGTTATTGCTGAGTGTTTGGGAATTCTCGATTACAAGAGCTATCAAGAATTTTCCGTCCACTTGAATCAGGGTGATACAAGGTATTTATAGCCTTTAGGCTGTACATGAAAGGGTGTTACATTAAATGATACACATATGAAAGGGTAATACATTTAATGCAGCGTGTGCGTCAAGATAATAAGCATTCAATGAATAGTTGAACTGTTGATTATCTGGAAATCAATGCTGGGGCCGAGATGCAGTTTGGACCGCCTTAGTTGCTCGTTACTCAAGAGTTCCTTGGAGCGCTGGAGTTCCTCGGAGTGCTAGAGCTCCTCGGTGTATCCTTGTTGCTCGGAGAGAACATGAGTTGGTCAGGGAAATGAACTTCCTCATTGTTATTGTGCCACGTAGATTGACACGTGTCTTCTTATTATTCGTCCACATCAGCATACTAATTTTGGTATCAACAATGATTATCTAGGGTTTTTAGGAGTTTAATGTTGAATTAATTCCGTTTAAATTGTTTCCTTGATGATTTGATGATTCAATTACGTTAGAAATTGTTGATATATGTTGGTACGATGTTTGGTATATTTGGTTGGAAATTTGGGACTGTGTAATGGAGTTTTGGAGAAATAAAAATGTTGAAAAATGCATAAGCCCAACGAAGAAGACGCTACTGATTTTGAAATTGATTCGGCCCAAGGGCGAATCGATTCGAGAAGGTGAATCGATTCGGTTTGCCCAGATTTTCCAATTTTTTATTTTTTTTATCCATGAAATTGTAAATGATGATCGATTAAGATTTGGGATATCTTAAAGTATAATTAGATAAATCTGGGACTTTAGTAGGCCGATATTAAGATTGAGGCTTAGTCGAACGAGGAGGACTTGAGGCTAAGACTAATCGACAAAAGTTATAATGTATTAAACTCGGGAGAATGAGAATGAATTACGGAGGGTGAGAAAAATTATGACTTAGACCAGTAGAGATTGAGTGAACTACGTACTGAAATAATTAACACACTTCGAGTTGTGGGGGATACTCGGGAATATATGATAATGAGTTAAATGACAAATCAATAATACATAGGATATTCGGGAGTTATATATACTACGCACGAGATATATATTATAGGTTGCGTGTACACCTATGCTGATGCTATATATATATATATATATATAGGATGTGTGAATACCTATTGTGTGAATTTTCATGTGTGAACGTACCTAGTCTACTTACTATCACGGGAGGTTCCGCGTCATGGATAGTCTTATCCTAATGAGCCCATTGGGGGGATTTTAACTTGTACCTCAGAATATATGACTTAGGGATTGAGCACCACTTGTGTGAATAAGGGTGTGACCGGTCATTTGGGTGCGTTAGGTGTGTGCGTAGCCCAAAGGCTTAGAACTATGTTCGCCTCCAACTTTATGTGAATTTTTTAATGTATGGTACGAGAGTGATTCCGAACCCGATGTCCTTTACTTAGTACGTGATGTACCGGGACTTGATAGCAGAGTATGCCGCATCGCAGGTCTCCACCTAGGGATGTCGTATACATATAAATTATAAGAGTTATATATATATATATATATATATATATATATGTACATGTGATTTATTCTACTATGGGTGTCTTAGTAGATACTATAGATAATGTCATCTAAATTGATCTCGGAATGTGTGAATTATTTGGTGACTCTTAATAAATAAAAGGGATTGGAAATTTAGTAACGTATTTTATGGAAAATACGGGTGATCACAATGAATTAATAGCGGGGAAAGGCTAAAGTCAAGCTAGTTAGGCGGGGTAGCATAACTAGGTGGGTTTAAAATAGTACGTTAGGCATGCACAATAATTGAGAGGCGAGGATCTCAAGTGAGAGTACGTGAAAATAACATGAATCTAATGTGTACTCTTTAATATTTTTTAAATACTTGCTAAAATGTTTTAAAACTATTTTACTTGGGCTATGACCCATTTCAAATCCATTTTTTGTAAAAACATTTTAGATGCCCAACCACAAGGATGCCAAGCTTAAGAGTTCCTTCATTTGACGTGCTACAGCTCCTGTGGAAGTTGTAGGATCTTGGTAGTAGATGCCTCCATATTTATCAGTTCATATTTATGCTTTTATCTATCTCAGTCAGTCATGTCTCCCATTCATAGTTGGTGATTATTACAGGGATATTGTACTTCCATTTTATTTCCAGTATCAGATTTTATTTATTTATGGATGATTGTATTTGGATTTCAGTCTGGAGTGTTTATTTCAGTTACTATTATTTATTCAGATGTTCTAGTATTTATTATATTGTTATTTATAGTAGTGAATACAAAATATTTATTTGCATGTTCATAACAAGAATTAAAATTTTGACACCGGGCCATTAGGGTATAAGTAAAATAATTGGATTTTGACAGTGATGCTGAGAATGAAACCATCAATGATTCTTGTTTAATTTAATAATGGACTGATCACCTAGGATTAGAATATGTGGGGTGTCACATGAATCTTTGAAGATGTCTCTAAGGAGTTTATGGAAGCTTCGCAGGCCAACCTATCATCCAACCCTATCTGTAGGAGAAGCTTCGGTAGTTTTCGATGACTACCTGAAATGTTTATAAAAGGATGTAATGAAGTTTTGTGCTGAGGAGTCTAGCTAAATATGGCATTTGGTAGTTGAGGTTGTAAAATAAGGTTTAGTGATCCCGACCAAGAACTTCAAGATGTACCGCCGCATTGAATGAATATGGATACCAAATCATAATGATGATAATTAGGGACCTACAGAAGGTGATGATGGTTATGGTTTTGATGATGAGGTGGGAACTTTTAGTAGTTAATGAAGCTTTTTGTGAAGCTCTCTCATGATAATGGTGGGTTTAGGTATTGGTTTCAGGTAGTTTAGTGATGTAATTTCTATGCTATTTTTAGTCAATGTGTGTTATCTTTTCAGTGTATCTTTGGGTATCATTGATTTAGGTATGTTTATGGGTATTGTAGGTGTTTGGAAAGACTATCGTTGATACTTCATGTAAATGGTGTATGTTGAAAAAAAAGTATTGAAATGAATGTTAATTTTTCATATCTTGTTGTGCCTTTGTGGAAGAGTTATTTATGTTTTAACTTGTCTCTATTGATGTCTAAGGCATAAATAATCCTTTTGTTCAGTAAAACGATGAAATTGAATCATGCCTCTTGATGGAAGAAAATAAGAGCATTTTGTGAAAAATAAAGGATTGTACAAAAAGTTGCTATATGGGTTGCCTATGTACCTTTATGGCAATAAAAAGGATTATAATGTTTTATAAAACATATTGATAGGATCAAGCCCTTCGTAGTTCCTGTAAAGGTAGAGTGGAAAGAATTTTTTTAGAATATGATGTTAAATATAATCGTGTAGCACGATGAGAGTTTGGTTAAGGATATAACTTCTTGAGACGTTCTAGGTGGACTAGTCATGTCATGTCTTCTCCATCTAGTTACGTGAGCATATCGGAACCTCTTGATAAGATTTTTTCACTAGGTATAACCCACTCTAGTTAAGATTGAACTTCTCTCTATGACTCAAATGTGATAATTTGGCCTTTTTGGTGTAGTGCAAATTGGTTTCACGATCACCCTTAGAGCGAGGTCACCTTCTTATATATTGCAATCTTTAACTTTATTACTAAACGATTGTGCGATGGGATGATGATACCCTTGTATGCCTTTAATATTTTTTCATCCAAGAGTGATAGATCATCATAATGGTTTTAGTTCCAATCAACTTCTCCAACTTGGATTTCGACCATGACACACAGGGAAGGAATTTTGAATTCAACAGGTAAGACTTACTACATGCCATGAACTAGGGAGTATGGATTAGCCCCACTTGGCATTTTAATCGACGTGCGGTAGCCCCAAAGGGTGCAGAGCATCTTGTCGGCCCAATCTTTGAGACTCTCTATCATCATAATGATTATAGATTTTAGGCTCTTATTCGCATCTTTAATAGTCCCATTGGTTTGTTGTCTATAAGGAGAGGACTTGTGCCTCTGAATTCTCTACATCTCAACTACTTCCGTAAATTTAGATTCAAAATGTATTCCATTGTCTAATATGATCTCGTGAGGGACCCTGTAGAGGTATATAATATTCTTTCAGATGAACTTGTCCAGTTTCTTTGCACTTATCAATGCATATGACTCAACTTCAATCCATTTAATGAAATAGTAAATGGTAACCAAGATGAACTCTTGACAATTATATGCTTTGGGAATAAGTTCTCAAATTATGTCGTTGCCCCAAGTCGAGAAGGGTCAAGGAGAGGCCATGTTTAACAACCCTTAAGGAGGTAAGTGTTGAAGCTTAGAAAATTTCTTTCATTTGAGGCATCTCTTAATGTGTGTTCCGTAGTTTTGGACCACAGTAGTCTAATGGTTACCTTATCAGATGATTTTCTCAGAAAGCATATAAATGTTTATATGGGGTCCGTACTCCCTACCATTAATTTTCTACATAATCTCCTTAGTGTCAACTCTTTCTGTGCACTGAAAATGGGCACCATCTAAGTTCCTCTTGAATAGGTTTTAATGACAGATGATGTATTGGGTTATGAGAATTTAGAGGGTCATATGGTCCTTCTTGTTAGCCCATTGAGGGTATTGACTATGTTTAAAAATCCATCAAATATCATAATTCCATAATCCATCTTTATCTGATTCTTCCTTAGTAATAAATTCGATATGATAGTACGAGTTGTCCTGGGTTGTTTCTAAACTTACAAGGTAGCAACTGTTATTTCCTTAGGCATGTCAACCATTGAGACTAGAGTTACCAATGCACAAACAAAATTATTCCTTGAATGAGAGAGGTAATGGAGGTGACATCTTTGAATTAGGAAGGAAGCAAAATATTTAATATGAGCATGGAAGGGTGATAACTTGTTTTAACGTGTATGGTCATTGTCTTCAAAACCGAGTTAAAAATCCCTTGAATACCTACAAAACATGTTAAATAACTCGTATTGAGGTAAGTACGGGTATCAATCCAACTTTCAAGTGGAAAACAAATAGCGTGAATACTTTCAACTTCAATTTTTTTATTAAAACTTTATATATATATTTTTTATTATGTTTAAAATAATTTCAAAGGAGAATAAAAATGCTAAAATCACACGTGATTAAATGACTACTAAATAAATACAATGTAACCGAGTTTGTGATTGTGAGAAGATACAAGAGATGGGATTACATCGCGTGAAATTATTTTAATTTCTTAATTTATTGAATTGAAATATTTCGAGATAATATTAAATTTATAATTTAACTCTCGTTAGAATCATAGATTCAATAATTTCTTTTTTCAAAAGATTAATGTAAAAATTCCACTACTCTAAAAAATGTATTTATACTCTTTTTTAAAAAAATCACCCGGTAAAATCTATTTATTTAAAAAAACATGAATCCTAAATCATAAATCTGAGTTATTATTCCAAATTTAATTCCGTAATTAGGAAAACCTATCTATAGTTCGATTCCAAAATTAAATATTAAACTTAAAATGAATTAAATTACCCTCTCTCGAAGCATAATTTAATTTATGACAATTTCAAAATTAGTTTTCCTAGAATTATTATGAGTCAAATAAATTAATTAATTAAAATGAACAACAAAGATGCGATTTCATCCCACCCTTGAACGAGGTGTTTATCCTAACATTCTCATATTAGAACGTAAACAACAATCAAATACATGTTAAGAATGATATAAATTTAAAAGAGTAGAAATAAGTACGATATGCAAATTATCCTGTCGAATCGCGTTCTTGAAATGCGTCATGACATGCATATAACTTCTTCACAATATTCATACTTGACTACACTAAAAATAATACAAAACTATCCTAATTAATAATCAAATTCTAAACTATTTTTTTTACTTTCTGAACCTATTTTTTTCCTCCTAACTCCAAAAAATGGCACTGCAAATAATGCAGTCCTAAGAGCATCCACATTAGTGGATGCTCATGAAAGGTATCTTTGCAAATCGAAACGGAAGTTTTGCTTTCATTGGCAGTAACCTTCCACAATGGAACAACAACAAAATTTGTAGTTAATGTTCCAACGAACAACTAATGTTTGTAGGAAATAGAAACTCAACTTCTCATGAACAACATTTGTTCATAGGAAATGTTACGAACTAATGTTATTCGTAGGAACCCAAATATATAGTAAAAATTATTATTTATATTTTTTACGAACTTCATTTGTTCGTTGGAATTTCTACGAACAAATGAAGTTCGTACAAACCCTTTACAAATTCTCTACCGTTCTGAAAATTTAAAGAACCACCACAAATCTTTCTACATAATTTGTCCATTTCTACCCACCATTCGAGAGCTCTCAATTTGTAAATTTACAAATTTTGTTGGCATTTTCCCTTACCACTACGGATGCTCTAAGTTGTTTTTTTATTCAGTCTATTAATTCCCTTTTGAATGATTTTACTTCCCCTCCTTTTATATTGTAACCCACGAGTTGGTTTTTGGAAGATTTTTTGTGGGATAACTCAAAAGGAATATTTAGAGGGATTTTAGGTTCGTGGATTTTTGGTTGAAGTTTATTTGTATAAAATACTATAATAAAATAAAATTGAATTAAATTCCTAAAAATAAATATTTACAAGCTTATAAAATAAAACTAAAAAAATATAAAATATATTAAAATAAATAAATTTTTAACCTAAAAATAAAAGAGTCGAATAAAAATAAAATAAAATTAAACTAACTAAAAATAAATAAACTAAAAATAAATAAATGAAAACCTAATAAAATATATACACCTATTGTATTTATAAAAATATTAAAATCCCCGATACTTAGTAATGAACCCTAATATTTACAACTAAACGCATGTAAATAAAATCTAAAAATTCTAAAAATTATGCACGACTCAAATAAAAATCTAAAAGTACAAACTAAATACTGACGAAGCTCAGGTGTTGGCTTGAGCTTGATTTAAGCTTAAGTTTAGTATGAAAAAGGGTTTAGGGCATCGGTACTAATCTGGGCATGCTTAAAAGGGACTTATGACTTCGTGACCACTTTGAATTTCTTTATCGAACACTTTTGACCTCTACTTAATTGCAATTACTTTGATTTAGTACAATTTGATAATGCGACTGCCGATTGACATGCAATATTGATAAATATGAACATAAGGCCAATTTTATCAAGAATGAGTACCTAAAATACTTCTATTTGGGGCATAAATTAAACACGTTTTGGTGCTTATCACACCACCCCAAACAGAACAATGCTAATCATTGAGAAAAAAATAGAAAGAAATATAGATAAGTGACCAAAAGTGTGCCAGTTTCGCAGGCACTGTCGTTTGCACATAGAATGTGCAATAATCCATTAAACCTATAGGTCGACCTATAGGATGAGTGGTGTCTTGTAAGGGTTTGCAGTGAATGTACCGACAAAATTCAAGAATTTTATTAAAATTCAGTCTCTTATTTGATGATGAAGAGTTATACAACCCGACTAAAAAGACATTAAGGACTTTAATGTTCATCTATCAAAGTATGGCATGAAATTACTTAATACAAAAAGATTAATCCTTATTAAAACTCAGCATGTGTTAGTGTGAAACAATCTTAAGTATCCCTAGAGTAATTCCTAGATTGTTTGACACACCGACTAATTAAATACCAGGTAACTACTCCTTTATTCAAATTAATACAAAACGTCAAGTTGATTCAGTTCATAGCATCACTGTTGAAAACAGTTTTAAACTATTACTAGCCACCTAATATTTAAAAAATGAGTTGCCAAATTTTATTTAAATGTGATTAACATGCAAGAAATTAAATTATTAGCTAATGATACCACAATCACATCACAGTCAAAACATAATATAAATGGCATAATAAATGAGTCTGGAGTAACACTCCTCTAAATAATCCAATTACTGAATAAAACCAAATACGAAGTCTGAATAATTAATATAATAATCTCTAAAACTTAAATGGAAATTGAAAGTATGATAAAGCTGTCTCTAAAAGAAAAGGGGAGACATGACCTAACAGATGAAAGAATCTGAAATAGAATCAATGTAGAATGTGGAGGCGTCTACTATCGAGGTCCTGTAACTTCCACTGCAGCTACAGCACGTCACTAAAATGGAACTCCTATGTTTGGCATCCCTGTGGCTGGGAACCTAAAAGGGTTTTCAAGAAAAATAGATTTGAAAGCAAACGGGTCAAAGCCCGATGTGAAAATAGTTTAAAATATAGCAAGTGTTTAATTGCATTAAACAGTGAATATTAAATTAATGTTAGTTACGTGCTCTCACATGAGTTTCTCGCCTCTCAGCTAGTGTGCACGCCTAACGTATATCGTAACCCGTCCCAGTTATGCTGTTAACTATCTAGTCTATGCCACTTCTTGTTCTCTAATTCTAATATAGGGGTTTATTCAAGACATTCTAATATAACCTGTATGTATCTAACCTTTTTCTTTCCCATATTAATTTATAATATTTATTAGAGGAAATTCTCATTTTTAATCCTTCTCAAAATGTCTCAAGTACTCACATTTACTTTAACAAAGATTCTCTTATAATTACAAGTATAATAATCTCAACATAAATATACAATTAGGGAACCCCTAGGCTAAGCTACGGTGCACACATACTTTGCTATCAAATCCCGGTACATCACGTACATAAGGACTACGAGTTCCGAATCTCTCAAGAACTGTTCAATAAGCAAAATCACACATATTGGAGGTGAACATAATTCACTACCCATGGGACATGCACATACCTACGCTCCCATGGTCAACTGACTTATTATCTCACAAATAAGTCATTCACAGCCCTATGTCCTTAAGGTACCAATCTGAATCCCCCTGTAGGCACACAAAGATTAGATGGCCCTAATCCGAAAGCCGACCTCCCGTGATAGCAAGTATGGTAGGTATGCCATACACATAATAATCCATATACTAAGCATTCACTCAAATTAGATAACTTATAATATTTTTAAAGGTATGTTCTCAATCCCTATACAGTTACTCCAATCAGTACATTTTTTTATACTTTCGGATAATATATAATATAATCCACCGATACATCTCACGTCGTATAGTTTCGACTACTTAAATCTAACCAAAATGGTTACTACGTATCCTATTATTCTCACATATTATTTCAGTACTCTTAACTCCTTATTTATATCCCAAATCCTAACTTATTACTCCTAAGGATTTACATTATGCTCTCACATCTTAACATAGATAATTACTCGTCGGAGACTCTAGAATTCACTGCGACAATTTAACCTAATTCTAACGTATTCCGATTTTCAAATATAATACCCACTGGTCTTCTTCAAGTTCTAATGCATCCACATAATCCCAATTACAACATTCGATGGCCGAAAACACTTAAAATAAAAAAGGGAAAAATCACCCTTTTGGGGGGATCGATTGATCGATCGACATATGAATGTCGATCGATCGATCATACTAGATGAGGCTACGGACTTCTTCATTTTTAAATCCCAGATTTGTCCCAAAACCACATTAAAAGATGTGAAATTCTAATATAATCATATAGGATCATTGTACAACCTAAATACATGATTTCTAACGTCCCAAAACCTTTATACCATAATCAATTAGTCTTATTTGGATCAAATCTTCATAAAAACCCTAGTTTTTTCTATTTTCTTCAAGAACCATAATATTTCTCTTCTTGAATCCATTTTTAGTTCATCAAGGGTTATGTTTTGGTTACTGAAATTTGTGTAGAACTAATCTACATACAATTCCTATCCCAGATTTAGGGTTCTACTCCAAAGTCATGAGTTTTCATCATCTTTTAAGGCTATTAACAAACCCTACACTAGGATGGAAGAATTATTCGCTGAAAATTAATGAAACCAAATCACTTACCTTAGGATTGATGTTTAGATATGCTGGTGATGACAAAGGTTGGTTATTTCCTCCTCTCCGATCACAATTCCGTAGAAAGTGGTGGTGGTGGTTATGGCTTGAAACCCTCCTATAACCTCTCCTCTATCTCACATAGCCCACTTCTTACTTTTTTGGCTGATAATGGCCCTAATGGCCTAGACAATAAGAATTAAATAAACTCTAAAATTCGTGGGTCTACTTTCCTTAAAATTTAAAATGACTAAAATACCCTCTCGGGTTGCCGATTTGGCTTAAAAATGCCCTGGGATCCAAAATAAATCTCCGGCTACTGTTTTCTGACTATATCGACCCCCTTCGGACACGTTGGCGCACTCAAAATGACCATACAAATGAAAACATTATAATTTGCTTTTTAATCTAATTAAATTGATTCCTGACGCCACTGACACTCGCGTCCCAACTTAAATTCTCGAATTGTCGTATTTATGACTCGCGATAATTTTAATAATTTCAATAATCATATATTACCATATATACTTAGTAATACTCAATATTATCATCATAATCAAATACCAACTCACGTCTCGCTGTTTTTTAAATTCGGATTAATTTTCAATTAATTCCCATTTAATTTAATTAATCCCATTAAATAAAAATCAATAAAATTACAGGGTATTACATACTTCCCCCTTAATAACAGAATTTTGTCCCGAAATTCGGAAATAAAGTATACCTAGAAAAAATACTCCTCGACATTATGATGCCTCCACTGAACCCGTACTAACAGTACTATCTTCGATCTCAGTTTCCTCTCGCTGTGGTCCAAAATAGCAACTGGACCCTCCTCATAGGACCTATCAGGTTGTAGATCGATGTCCTCTAAAGCAATGTGGGTATGGGCCAAATTAACCCGAAGATATATCCTTGGTGAGGAAATATGGAACACGTCATGGATCCTATGCAAGTGTTTCAGTAACCCAAGTCTATACGAAACAGACCCAATTCGCTCGATGATAGGAAATGGCCCCACACATCTAGGTGCTAATTTCCCCTTATTCCCATAATGCATAATCCCCTTCATAGGAAACACTCTGAGCAGCACCTGGTCACCCACCTTGAATTTTCTGAAGAACCGCTTAGCATCGGCATAACTCTTTTGTCGGTCCTGAGCCACCCGAATACGGCTCTGTATCATCTCTATCCTCGTCGAAGTATCCTAAATCACCTCCGGACCAAGGATCTTATTATCCCCCACCTCTAGTCAACATGCTGGGGAACAACAAGGTCGACCGTACAACGCCTCGAATGGATCCATGTCAATAGTGAACTGGTAGGAGTTATTATAGGAAAACTCCACCAGTGGAAGATACTGCTCCCAATAACCTCCAAAGTCTAGGATGCACATGCGTAACATATCTTCCAACATCTGATTCATCCACTCGGTCTGCCCATCTGTCTGCGGTTGATATGTTGTACTCAGTCGCAACTTCGTACCTATTACTTTATGGAAGCTCTCCTAAAATCGTGAAACAAATATCTTGTCTCTGTCAGACACGATATCGAGAGGCACCTCGTGGAGTCTCACTTTCCCTGCTATGAAAATCTGGGCATACTGTCCCGTAGTGTAGTCTGTCCGGGATGGCAAAAAATGAGCAACTTTGGTCAACCGATCCACGATTATCCATATGGAGTCGTGACCCCTCTACGATATAGGTAACCCCGTGATGAAGTCTATGGAAATGCTCTCCCATTTCCACATAGGAACCTCTAATGGCTATAAAAGTCCTTTCGATCTCTGATAGTCCACTTTTACCAGCTGATAAGTGGCATATTTAGAAACCAACTTGGTAATGTCTCTCTTCATCCCGCTCCACCAGTATTATCGTCCATATCCTGGTACATCTTATCCCCACCAGGATGTACCGTGAACCGTGTGACTCTGTTATTACTTCGTGTCGCAAGTCTTCCCCCTCTGGAATAACCAGCATTACATTGAAGAATAAGCCCTCGTCTGAACGAACGGTATAAGACTCGGCCCCCTCTGCTAGTAATCGTACTATCTGCTCTTGACAGAACGAGTCTGCTGCCTGGGCATGTATCACTCTCGTAATGATCTGGGCATAACTATCATCATAGACATGAATGATCGGGCCACTACATCCTGGTGTCCCAACTCCTTTAACTTTGCTTTCCACACTTTGTCCACCTCACCTACTAGCATATGGATCAACGCGTCTGCTACCACGTTAGCCTTCCCTGAGTGGTATTGGATATCGAACTGATAATCCTTTATGAACTCAAGACACCTATGTTGACGCATATTTAGTTCCTTCTGCATGAAGAGCTACTGTAGGGACTTGTGGTACGTGAATAAACATAATTTCTCCCCAGGAGATAATGTCTCCAAATCCGAAGAGAAAATACGACTGCCGCTAACTCCAAGTCGTGGGTGGGGTAATTCTTCTCACGAGACTTAAGATTATGGGAAACATAAGCTATAGCCTGACTCTCCTGTTGCAGTACACCCCCAAGTCCTAGTAAGGACGCATCGGTGTAGACTAGATACTCAACTCCCAATATGGGCAATGTTAGCACTGGTGCTGAGGTTAACTTGTCCTTCAACTCATCGAATGCTAACTAGCAGGAATCTCTCTAGATAAATGGCACACCCTTACGAGTCATATGTGTCAAAGGACCCGCTATCTTTGAGAACCCCCGAATAAACCTCCTGTAGTATCCTGCTAGGCCCAAGAAACTACGTATCTCAATCGGTGTCGTGGGCTATCCCCACTCCCTCATTGCTGATACCTTTCCCGGATCAATAAATATTCCATTGTCACAAATGATATGCCCCAAAAATTGAACCTCCTTCAGCCAGAATCTACACTTCTCATACTTTGCATATAACTCGTTCAGACGCAGCGTGTGCAACACCTGCTTCAAGTGCTCGACATGATCCTCCTCTGTCTAGGAGTAAACTAGAATGTCATCAATGAAGACGATGATGAACTGGTCTAGGAACTCTCTGAACACCCTATTCATCAAGTCCATAAACACGGATGGGGCGTTGGTTACGCCAAAAGGCATAATCCTGAACTCGTAGGAACCATATCTCGTCAAGAAGGTAGTCTTCGAGACATCCTGCTCCCTGATCCACAACTGATCGTATCCCGATATCAAGTCAATCTTTGAGAAGAAGGAAGCTCCTCTCAACTGGTTGAATAAGTCATTGATCCGGACAACGGATACTTATTTCGTATCGTGACTTTATCCAACTCTCGGTAATCACCATACAACCGTAAATGTCTATCCCTTTTCTCCTTACAAACAACACGGTAGCACCCTAAGGCGAGGTGCTCCTCCAGATGGAGATTTGACCCAAATGCTTCCCAGCCTGGACTTATAACTCCGAAGGTTCGATAGGGTTAGGCTCATATAGCCTAATAATTGTAGCTATAATCCTCCCTGTCACTTCGATTTACTCATGAGGTAAGACATTCGACATCACTTAAGTTATCGTTTTCTTTGCGGATGACAACTAGGGTACTAATCCGTGTACTAAAGGACAATTATTCTCATCTCCCGACGTTCACAAGGTTTCATGCGTGGGATGTCTCGCAAAGATAAATCCAAACAAGGAACCCCCCCCCCCCCCCCCCGATACACTACTAACTAGCATTGTTGGTTAATGAGATTTGGGGCCTTCAATATTTGACTTGTGTCCCTTATAATTACTTATTTCTAAGAAGTTAACTTACCTCCTTCCATGACACATGAGGCTACACTCAACACATTCCTCCTATTATCTTGGCGTTAGACTCTAATATAACTACGGGATAATCCCCACGCTCAGAAACATTTTAACAAATCTTGAATTTCCTTAATAGACATACCTACCCATATGAATTAAATATAACCAGACGACGTACTTTACGAAGTCTTTATATGCCACCATATGAAAATATATAAATATAAATGTGGCCTTGCCTCTACTCAAGTGACACTTAGTACAATTTCTAATGAATGCCATAATATCACTATAATGGTCTATTAACACTCAAACCGTTGTAGCTAATTCAAAACATAACAGGATAAGAATGCATTTTACACTCACGTTTCTTAATGCATAGGAATAAACTGTAACACATCTAAGTTATTTGAGATTTCCATTTTATCTTAAAGGATACAATTAATAATGAAGTATCGTACCTCCAAACGCATGTGTTAGTCGCGGTATCAATGGCATAACCGCATATCGGACATTATAGACACGTCCATACTGTACTCCTTGATGTTGTTATGGTGCCTGCGATGTTCGGGTAACTATCTAGGCTTCCTTATGTTGGGCATCCTGCCCAGACACTTTATCTGGTTGCGGGCAGTCCCTCCACCCGTGACCCTGCTGTTCGCACTTATGACCCTGACCCTGAAACCCTTCCTTTTTTATGCCTTTTTATCCTTGCCGATTGGGACGAGGTTTGTCACCAGCCGAATCTGGGTAGGCCATACATGTATGGACATTTTGTCGACATTTAAAACACCTCTTGGTAGTAGCCCTCTTCCCTTGGATTTGTTGGCTCTGGCGAGTTTGGGTCTTCCCATCATTTCCATTGCCCTTATGTTCGTGACGACTCTGAGGCAGTTGTTGATGTGGTGGTGTTTTCCCTTTGTTGCTAATGTTAGCAATGTCATGTTGATCAACTTCTCTAATTCTTTTGCCGCCTGCAAGCTGCACACTGCTACTTTGGTACTGCAATATTGTGATAGTCACTACTTGTGCCACGATATTCGCTATCTCAGTGATTTTTATTCTTTCATGGTGTACCTGAGATACTTATTGGTCTTGACCCACATTTTTTCCCTCAGTAGTGTTGGTTTGTACCTCTCTCGTGAGCGACATCTGAAATTTCAAATGAATTATATAAGTCCATTGACCATAAATAACATTATAGCAGAAGAACGTAGTCTACAAAATGTAATCAAGGAGTACAACAGTCCTAATAATAGGGCTCTATATCAAAAGATGCTATGCGGAAACATAACAAGCCGTACAGATCCTAAGGATGCTAGAACCTGATGCTCTGATACCACCTGTGACACCCCGACTAATTAAATACCGGGTAGCTACTCCTTTATTCAAATTAATACAAAATGTCAAGTTGGTTCAGTTCATAGCATCACTATCGAAAACATTTTTAAACAACTACTAGCCACCTAATATTTAAAAAGTGAGTTGTCAAATTTTATTTAAATGAGATTAACATGCAACCAATTAAATTATTAGCTAATGATACCACAATCACATCACAGTCACAACAGAATATAAATGGAATAATAAATGAGTCTGGAGTAACACTCCTCTGAATAATCCAATTACTGAATAAAACCAAATACAAAGTCTGAATAATTAATTAAATAATCTCCAAAACTGAAATGGAAACTGAAAGTATGATAAAGTTGTCTCTAAAAGAAAAGGGACGACATGCCCTAACAGATGAAAGAATCTGAAATAGAATCAATGTAGAATGTGGAGGCGTCTACTATCGAGGTCATGTAACTTCCACAGTAGCTACAACACGTCACTGAAATGGAACTCCTATGCTTGGCGTCCCTGTGGCTGGGAGCCTAAAAGGTTTTTCAAGAAAAATAGATTTAAAAGCAAACGGGTCAGAGCCCGATGTGAAAACAATTTCAAATATAGCGAATGTTTAATTTCATTAAACAATGAATATTAAATACATGTTAGTTAAGTGCTATCACATGAGTTTCTCGCCTCTCAGCTAGTGTGCACGCATAACGTATATCCGTAACCCGTCCTAGTTATGTCGTTAACTATCTAGTCTATACCACTTCCTGTCCTCACATTCTAATAAAGGGGTTTATTCAAGACATTTTAATAATACCTGCTTGTATCTAACCTTTTCATTTCCTAGATTAATTTATAATAATTATTAGAGGAAATTCTCATTTTTAATCCTTCTCAAAAGAATCTGTTATAATTATAAGTATATTAATCTCAACATAAATATACAATTAGGACACCCCTAGGCTAAGCTGCGGTGCAAACATACTCTACTATCGAATCCTGATACATCATGTACATAAGGACTACGAGTTCCGAATCTCCCAAGAACCGTTTTAATAAGCAAAATCACACATATTGGAGGAGAACGTAGTTCACATACCCATGGGTCACACACATACCTACGTTCCCATGGTCAACTGACTTATTAACTCACAAATAAGTCATTCACAACCCTATATCCTTAAGGTACCAATCTGAACCCACCTGTAGGAACACAAAGATTATATGGCCCTATTCCGAAAGCCGACCTCCCGTGATAACAAGTATGGTAGGTATGTTATACACAAAATAATCCATATACTAAGCATTCACACAACTTAGATAACTTATAATATTTTTAAAGGTATGTTCTCAATCCCTATACCGTTACTCCAATTAGTACATTTTTTTATACTTCCGAATAATATATAATATAATCCACCGATACGTCTCACATCGTATGGTTTTGAGTACTTAAATCTAACCAAAGAGGTTACTACGTCTCCTATTATTCTCACATATTATTTCAGTACTCCTAACTCCTTATTTATCTCCCAAATCCTAACTTATTAATCCTAAGGATTTACATTATGCTCTCACATCTTAACATAGATAATTACTTGTCGGACACTCGAGAATTCAATGCGATAATTTAACCCAATTCTAATGTATTTCGATTTTCAAATATAATACATTACTAGTCTTCTTCAAGTTCTAATGCATACACATAATCCCCAATTACAACATTCGATGGACGAAAACACTTAAAATCAAAAAGGGAAAAATCACCCTTTCTGGAGGATCGATCCTGATCTTCGATCCATCGATGGTCGATCGATCGACCTATGAATTTCGATCGATCGATCATACCAGATGAGGCTACGAACTTCTTCGTTTTTCAGTCCCAAATTTGTCCCAAAACCTCACTACAACATGTGAAATTCTAATATAATCATATAGGATCATCATACAACCTAAATACATGATTTTTAACGTCCCAAAACATTTAAACCATCATCAATTAGTCTTATTTGGATCAAATCTTCATAAAAACCCTAGTTTTTTCTATTTTCTTCAAGAACCATAATATTTCTCTTCTTAAATCCATTTTTAGTTCATCAAGGGTTATGTTTTTGTTACTGAAATTCATCCAAAACTAATCTACATACAATTCCTATCTAAGATTTAGGGTTCTACTCCAAAGTCATGAGTTTTCATCATCTTTTAAGGCTATTAATAAACCCTACACTAGCATGGAAGAATTATTCGCTGAAAATTAATGAAACCAAATCACTTGCCTTAGGATTGATGTTCAGATATGATGGTGATGACAAAGGTTGGTTCTTTCCTCCTCTCCGGTCATAATTCGGCCGAAAGTGGTGGTGGTGGGTGTTGGTTATGGCTTGAAACCCTCCTGTAACCTCTCCTCTATCTCACGTAGCCCACTTCTTACTTTTTGGCTGATAATGGACCTAATGGACTACAAAATAAGAATTAAATAATCTCTAAAATTCATGGGTCTAATTTTCTTAAAATTTAAAATGACTAAAATACCCTCCTGGGTTACCGATTTGTCCTAAAAATGCCCCGGGACCAAAACTAAACCCCTGGCTAGTGTTTTCTGACCATATAGACCCCTCCGAACAAGTTTACGCACTCAAAATGACCATACGGATGAAAAAAATTATAATTTACTTTTTAATCTAGTTAAATTTATTCCTGACGCGACTGACACGCGCGACCCAACTTAAATTCCTGAATTATCGTATTTATGACTCATGACAATTTTAATAATTTCAATAATCATATATTACCATATATACTCAGTAATACTCAATATTATCATCATAATCAAAGACCAACTCACGTCTCGCTAGTTTTTAAATTCGGATTAATTTCCAATTAATTCCCATTTAATTTAATTTAATTAATCCCATTAAATAAAAATCAATAAAATTATGGGGTATTACAGATTGTCTTTATAAAATCAAAGTTTTGACTTTAATCCTCATTGTATATATCTTTGTGAAGTGAACTCTTCGAAATTTGGGTAAGTGTATCTCTATAGTGTATGAGGATGTGAGTAAATACAAACAAGGTCAAACGTTTCACTCACTTATAAGAAATGACGAATATATGAAATAAATTTTAATCTCATGATGTAATGCTAACCACTATGTTGAGAATGTCGGGTTATTCTCCATATAGAGTTCTCGTTTGTTCAAACTCCTTACCAAGGGTGAAAATGGGGTTTATGTAAGTCATGAGGGGGAAATGAGATGAAGAAGATGGATGATATGATGGTAGTTTTTTTTAGAAAAGTGGAACATGATTTGAATTAGTAATTCCTTAGTTTTTTAAATTTATGATCGAATTTCTATCTTTTTCTCTCTTTCTTTTTCTCTTCTTATTTTGTCTTTTTTTTCTTATAAAAGAGGGACGGAACCTAGGGCTGTAAAATGAACCAAGCTATTTGAGCTCGGATCGTGTTCGTTCGGAAAAAATCTCATTCGAGACTAGCTCGTAAAATAAATGAGCCAAGCTTGAACAAAAATTTATGCTCGTTATCTTATTGAGCTCGGCTCGGATTCGGCTCGATCATCGATATCCATATTAAACTAGTGTAAAATAACCAAGCTACTCGAGCTCGGCTCGTATTCTCTTTCTTAGAGGCTTGTATTCGCTTGCTTCGAGGCTCATTTGATCTTAGATCGTAGGATAAATGAACCGAGCTTGAACATACTTTTAGGCTCATTTACATTTATAAAACCAAGCTTGAGCAGTCTTAAGCTCGGCTCGGCTCACCTAATTTTCACCCCTTTGGAACGCCACACATTTTATTTATACAAACCTAAATACTTACCTATTCTAGAGGATGGGTCCATTACTCTAGAAGAAAAGCTTCTAAATTAAGGGATTTATAAGATATCCCCATTACATGATGGAAAACTTAAAGAAAACAAAACAAACATAATGGGAACTTATAATTTACCCCATTCCAATGAATCTAAAGAATTTAAACTTGGGTATTTATAGAAATATCCCTATTACATTCTTTTAATTTTCCTCCTAATATTAGGAAAACTATGTCTATCCATATTGAGATGTCCTTTTTCCAAATTTGGGAGAGAATTGAAGCTCTAGTATGATGAGTTTGTTTCCTTAATAGAAGCATATGAAGCCAGATAATCTTCTACATAATTTTTTTCTCTCCAAGTATGGTTTATTTGGAAATTAATATGATAGATGAGATTATCAAATACATCTAGAGAGTTCCAAGGAGGTTTTTCTTTTTTCAAAACAACATCAACTAAAGATTTACAAGAAGATTCAATTATAATATTAGATATGTTTAAATGTGATATCAACTTCAAACCTTCTTGTAATTCCATGGCTTTTGCTTTGAAAGAAGATTGAATACCAATATATTTAGAAAAACCAGCTATAAAAAGACCTTTATAATCTCTTATAACACCTCCAATTCCTCCAGGCCCAGGGTTGGATTTCGAGGCACCATCTATGTTAATCTTAAATAATCCTAGAGGAGGTTTACTCCATATACATTTAGATAATTAAATAGTGTTCTGAAAAATTTTAATGTTGAAAATGCAAGAAATATAATTGTCTTCTTTGGAAATTGAATCATATAATTTACAAGCACCAACTATTTGAGATTTTAATGAAATTACATTTTGAATAATGAAATTGGAAGGAGTATGTTTGTTTTCAAAAAGACTTATATTCCTAGCATTCCATATTTCCCAAAAAAGTTATTTTAGGAACAATTTTAAGTAATATTGCCATATAGTCCTTTTTATATTGAAAGAACCACCAATATGCTAATATGGATCTGCATGAGGAATAATTAGTACTCATACAAAAGAAATTTAAAAAGTAAATACGGACTTCTTTTGCAATATTACAAACAATGAGGACATATTGGGGTCTATCTTCAACGGAAAAACAAAACATGCATACAAAAGCAATCCTAATCCCAATATTTTGAATGTTAGTTTCAAATGGAACAAAATTATTAAGGAGTTTCCATGTGAAATTAGAAATATTCTCAGGACACTTTTTAAACCAATTTATTTTCCACATCAGCAAAATTGGTAGATTTTGTCTACAAACATTATAAGCAGATCTTATAGAAAATTCATCATTTATTGTTACCTTCCATATCTTCTTTTCATGGTATATGCTCCCTTATGCTATTTATTTTACAGCAGCCATTCTTTTTATAGTATATGAACCTTGAGTTATGGATAAACCTCGTTTTAACTTATTTCTTATAAAAACAAGCCCAAATACCCATGTCATATTTATATTTCCACTATAATTTCATACTAATGCAGTAGTTATGGATTCAATCCTTGTAAAATTTAATCCACCTTCTTCATAATGATAACATAGGTTAGAACATTTTGACCATTGATAAGGCTGATCTTTTGATGTACCACCCTAGTGAAATTTGCTAAATATGTTGAACAATCTTTTAATGATACTTTTTGGGGGCTTAAAACTGCTAAGGTGTACATAAGAATAGATTGTAACACAAATCTAATGAGGGTAGCTCTACCTTCTTGTGAGATCATTTTAGAAAACCATGTATAATCTTTCTCTAATTTTAGTTAATAATTAAGTATATTGAATTGCCTTAGGTTTACCTTTATTTAGAGAAACTCATAAATATTTAATAGGCATTTGCTTATTAGAATTTCTTCTATCAGGCGAAACCTTCTTATCAACATAAAATGAACTCTTAGAGAAATTAAATTTATGACCTGAAGTATTCTCATAAGATTTAAGAATTTTTATAAAGCTTTTATGCTATGCTTACCTCCATTTATAAAAATAATTAAGTCATTAGCATAACCTAAATGTTAAATTAGTTTACTGTTAGAAGGGTGAGTGAATGGGATAGCCTTATGATGGGTAAATAACTTATTTATATATCTACTTAGTGTTTCAGTATCTAGTATAAAGAGGCTAGGAGATATAGTATCCCCTTGTGTAAGTCCTCTAGTAGTATAAAAAAACTATACTTTGACTATTTATAATCAAGAGAGCCAATTATTTGAAATCAATCCCCATGTTAAATTAATAAAGAGTTCATTAAATCCAAACTTCCTAAAAACTTCACAAAGAAAAGGCCCATATACTATGTCATATGCTTTTTCCATATCCAACTTTATTATAACATTATTACAATTAGCCTTTCTACCAAGATATGGAATCATTTATTGAGCTAGAAGAATGTTTTCTTGTATGCTTCTATCTTTAACAGAGCCACTTTGGTTCTGTGAAATTATAGTTTTAAGAATATTAGCTAATCTATCATTCAAAATTTTAGATATTATTTTATTAGATAAATTAAATAGACGGATTGGTCTAAATTGAGGTCATGAAGAAGGATTAGACACTTTAGGGATTAAAGCAATAGAGGTTGAGGTCCAACTTTTAGGTATTTCAGCTCTAGCAAATAAAGAATGTATAGCTCTAATAAGATCTTCCGTTATGATAACCAAAAGCTTTATATAGAAAATACCACCAAATCCATCAAGGCCAGGAGAGATATTTTGATCCATATTTGAAATGGCTGTGAAAATTTCATCTTCAGTGGGAAAAACAGTGAGATTTTGATTCATCTCTTCATTAATTTCTTTATTAATGACTTCCAAAAAATTTTGATCTAGAGGAAGATAATGTACAGGCCAAAGATTTTTTAAATGAATTTGTAATATATTTCCTATTTCTTCTCTAGAATCCTCCCATTTATTTTGTAAATTTTTAATCCTAGATATGGAGAGTTTTCTTTACCTATTTCTGACAGAAAGTTTTGTGTTTCTATCTCCTAATTTCAACCATTTAATGTGGCTTTTTTGGTGCCAAAAACTTTCCTCTCTTTGATAAGCTATGTTCAGGTCTGCTCTAGCTTTATACATTTCACTTCTAGTAATTTCATTTGGTTGTATTTCAAACTCATTTTCCTTAATCAAAACATTATCTTCTAGATCTTTTACTGCTTGAAATACATTTTTTAAAATTTTCTTATTCCATATTATCAATTTTGATTTCAGATGTTTTAACTTTAAAGCAAATTTTCAATTTAGGAAAACAATGAATATCTATGCTTATTTTATTTTATTTTTTAATTTTTTTTATTACAATGCATTTTTCTTTTCATAACACAAATGAAGATAATTTTTACATTGACAATTTTAAACACTCTTTTTCTGAAAAACGATGTAATAATGGGAAATGATATATGGATGGTATCTGACATATATATGGACAAGATAAATGTATAATGATAATATGATATGGAAAAATGGTTAGTGTATGGTAAAATTGGTTTAGTGCTTGGGATAAAGTACAAAACACATGTTTCTTATAACTCGAAAGTGATGTCATTCTCAGTGGTTATGCCAAAAATGATTAATAATGAGACCACACAACGATCAAGTACGGTACCAAAAGAAAGTTGAGTCAACTTCTGACTCCAAGATCACGTAAAAACCCTAAAAATGTGAATAACTCAAATCTTACGGGATTTAAGCCTCCACTAGTGATCTTTTAAGGCTCAATTGAGAATGTTAATATTCTTCAACGTTTTATTGTAAAACGTGGTAGTGAAATTATTTCTGATTTTAGGAATTCATAGTGCAAGTACGCTTCAAGAGGTATTATTTAATTTTATGTTAAAAGGCATAATTTTAGGTTCAAAGAAGGATATTTAGAGACTTCTAAAACATGGATGATTGGCAATTCATATCATAAAAAAATTGAGCTGAACTTCATAAAAAAGAGTTTAAAATGATTTCTTTTTGAATTTTTTTCAAAAGTGGTACGATTTTGATCAATTTTCCACCCCCCAAAAAATATAACATCACCCTCGATGTTTGAAACTATATATAAAAATTGCAAACACAAGAGAGGAAAGAGATTACCAAAATCAACTGCAAATGAAATATGGACCGCATGAAGGAAGCAATGGTAGAACCTAAAGAATAAAGGCGGTACATATAACACGTACCAGTCTATAAAGTAGGTGAAAAGCATTGGGGGAGGATAGAACGTCACCCCCAAACAGGATAAGACTCATATGCGAAAACAAGATATGACGGGCTGCCTCCTGATAGAGCTAGGTTTAACGTCTTCAGCTAGACCGAACGGAACTCACCCTAAAATAAGATAGAATATAAGATAGATCGGGGTTGCAGAAATGGTGTGGGTGATGGTAATCACCCCCAAACAATATAAAAATTCAGTCTTTTTAGATAAATGCTACAAGGTCAATGCACTTGTATGGAAAAGTGCTTTAAGCAATGCAAAGTATCAGTGGAGCAAGGGTGGGTAGGGGGGAAAAAGGCAAGGGTGAGGGTGAAGATGCACCGATCATGGGCCCTTATTGAGAATAAATGTGAGGGAAACAAGGGCCCTATAAGAGGGTGCTCTAATTGGATGGGAAGGCAAAATGGTTTGGCAATTGGGATGTGGTAGGGCTCATAGAAAGAGAACGACCATTCTATAAATGGACGATGATAATGGCCGCGTCGTGACACATAAATGAGTTTATGAGAATAAAACTCATCACGATATATGAGTGAGTAAGGAGGAATAATCTTGGTGTCACATAAGGTGATTGTAGCACCACAAATACTCTCCCAGGGGGTGGGAGGATGAAAAACTCATGAAAGGGCTTGTGGAGGGAGAGGGTGGAGAGAGGGCTCAGGGGAATACCTAAATGCATATATGGGAACATGTGAGTTAAAATAGCAAGGTCCAAGCCAGGTGGTGAGGATAATGGGAGGGTCAGGCGGGAAAAAGGGTGGGGGAAGATGATCCAAATCGAGAGTATAAGACACACACTGAGCATGAGGCTTGGAGCCATCATCAAGAGTACTCGCAAGAGGAAGTGTGGAAGTATAGGAGGGACGGATAATTTTATTCCCACATAAGTCACCATTCGAGGTGGTGGGAAAATCTAACGAGTGACTAACATTTAAGATAGAGTAATCAACATCAAAATGAGACTCAAAGTGAGCTAACCACGTGTGGACAATATCTATATCCAGAGAGGTTGGAACCAACTCTGATTCAATCTGAGTACATTGGTGAGCACTCATATATGGAGCTAACCTATAAGGAAGTGGTTCCTCAGGGACACACATGGGGGGGGGGGGATCAAAAGGTGTAAACTCGGGTGTAGTTTTGGATTCATCAGGATGGGAAATATGAACGTTAGTGGTGGGTTCTATAGTACAAGGAGGGTTTGATCAATCTCACAATCATTGGGTAAATAAACACAATTGTCAAATTGGGGCCCAGACCATGGGGTGGTCGCAACATTAAGATTATAAGGATGATAGGGCTGTTCATACTCAAAATAAATTTCACAATATGACTCATCATCATGCAACATGGGTACAACAATGGGTGTACTTGGGGTGAAATCCGACTCTCTCGCACACTTAAATTCATTTAACCTTTGTTCAAGCCATTGAAGGGATTCATTTTGATATTGAGTAGCATTATCTTGTTCGAGGATGAATTTTTGCAAGAGGCTTTTGAGATAGGATGTGTATGGTGGTTGTGAAATGTTGGCGGGTGGAAGTGGTGGTTGAGGTGGACACAACTCGCTATGGACACTTGGATGCGGAGCATACTCATAAGAAGTGGGAGGAACGGGGGAAAGTTCATCATACACAAGAGAAGCATATCCATAAGAGACAAAAGGTTGATAATCAGGGGGATCATCGTGAGAAGACTGATCAGGATGAGGTGCACTGGGTTTCCACAATGACTATCAGAAACTGTGAGGATCCACAACATAGGGTTGGGATTCAGATTGCATAGGATGGTGATCAAGCCTCCACGAATATCTGGGGTGATCATACCCCTCGGTATTGGATGTCATGAAAATAAGTCGGGTTTGGTTCCAAAGCAGTGCACACTTGGGACATGGTTGGTTCAGATGGATGTGGAAGATATGGACATTAATGAGACAAGTGATCGACTTGAAAGCAGTAGGTGTAAGACAAAGCATTGAACGAATTGGCACTCATCACCAGAGGCGGTGGGATATGAGATGCAAGAGTAGCAATGGTCTGTGTGAGAGAGTTTAAGCCACTAAGTAAAGTATGGAGGTTTGATTCGGGCTCGACGCCAAAAATGCTTCGAGATGATGGAAAATGGTCAAAGTATTCCCGTAAAGGACGTTCCTTGGCCATGATAAGAGTATTATTTTTTTTTATTTTATAAATGTTTTTCATAAGAAAAGAAAATCTTTTTGTGATTTTGGAATATAAGAAAAAGGGAAATCTTTTAGAATTTTGAATATTTTAAAAAAAGAAAGAAAATATTTTTGTGATTTTGTTGGAAAATAGTGTGAAAAAAGGAAATTATTTTGGGATTTTGCGAAAAAAAAGATTCATGGACTCTATTTGAAACACAAAAGGGCAGATCACTCAAAATCGACTAACAAAGGGCTAACTACATATGTACAAGAAAAGAAAAAGTACTAACTAGCACGTAGGCAATTTTATCTTTAATTAAGAAAAGGGGGTAGGAAAATTTTAATTAATCTATGGGCGAGAAAACACAGAGTGTTATACGCTGCCTTTGAAAAATTATGCTCCTACTTTTTTCCCAAGAGAACAAGAGGCTTACTAGTTAAGGCTCACCGCACTAGCTACTACAACGATCGACCATCCGATATCATGCTGGGGAAATCACAAACCCGTTTTACCGGGAGGCCTCTCTTAAAACCCAATTTATCTAGATAATTGTCTAAAAAAAGTCAATTGAAGATTGGCAGGGGTGGAAAGGAATCACTAGAGTATCCTTTGAGTGTCTCATTCCAAAAGGTCCCTAATGAACACCGATCCTACTTGGCTTACAAGTTGGTTGATTTTAATTAAATGATAGCTTGGTTAACAAGAAAATAGGATAAAGTGATTGGATGGGTGATGAGATCCTAACTCGTCTTAATGACCGGGTCTAGATCTTAGGTTCATTAACTTATCAAAAAATTCAAATTTAAGTGTGATGAAATAATAAAAAGCACATAGGAGAAAATAATCAAACAAAAAATGGACTCGCTTGTAGGAGATTCGCAAGTGATAAAGAAATTTACCCACATGTCTTTTACAAACGTGGGGTGAAGACCGAGTTGAGTCGACTGGACGGAAGTTTTCGTAACTTCATTCATCTCCTGGAGTCTTTTGGACCCAAAATAGAGAGGCTTCTAAATCCACTCCAAGGGCGCTCTCTCTATTTTGTCGCGTTTCCCTTTTCACTTATTTATTTTTTTCCTGAATAATTATTAAATAAATTGGTGTAAAAAATGCACCTAAATAAATAGAATGCCTCAATAATCCTAATAGAACCAGTCTAATGAATAAAAAATAAAATAAAATAACAATTAAAACTATAATTGAAATACAAGACTTTAATTGTGTCTCCTCGTCAAGAAAGCAGCAACGACACCATTTGATAACTATGCTTTTTTGTATGGTCGTTGTCTTCAAACGTCGATTCTAAAAAATCCTTCAATAAAAAACTTGTTAAACAAGTTGTATTGCAGTAAGTACGGGTCTTATTCCAAGTTTCAAGTGGAAAACAAATAATGTGAATACTTGCAATTTTAATTTTTTTTTATTAAAACCTTTTTTTTAATATATTTTTTTTATTTTAAAAATAATATCAAGGGAAAATAAAAATGCTAAAATCATACGCGATTAAATGACTATTAAATAAATCCAATGTAATCGAGTTTATAATTGTGAGAAGATACAAGAGATGGGATTACACCTCGTGATCAATTATTTTAATTTCTTTGAATCGAATCCTAGAATTGCAAATCTGAGTTAACATTCCAAATTTAATACCGTAATTAAGAAAAAAATATCTCTAGTTGTATTCCAAAATGAAATATTAAATTTAAAATAAAGTAAATTACCCTTCTCGAAGCATAAATTAATTTATGGCAATTTCAAAATTAATTTTCCTACTATTATTATTAGTCAAATAAATTTATTAATTAAAAAAATCAAACAAGTAGTTTCATCTCACTCCTTAAACGGGTTGTTTAGCCTAACATTTTCATATTAGAACATAAAAAAAATTAAATACACGTCAAGAATGATATAAATTGAAAAAAGTAAAAACAAAGTACGATACGCAAATTTCCTATCGAATCGCATTCTTAAAATGCATCCAACTTCTTCACAATATTACTTGATTACAATAAACAAATATACAAAACTATCCTAAATAATAATCTAAGTCTAAATTATTATTTTTTTTTGTATTTTTAAAACTTATTTTTTCTCTAAACTATATAAAAATGACACTGCAAATAATGCAGGGGATTACAAATTTTTAGTCCTAATTTTTTTAATATATGTGTGTTTAATCCCATGTCATTATTTTTTTGAGATTGGTCTTATATTTTTACACTTGTCATTCTCTACAAAAAGAGATATGATCAGTTATGATAGGTTACATGGAACTTGAGGGAAGTTTTAAACGATTATGGGACTTAAGGCAATTTAAAAAATACATGAAATAAGAGACTAACAAAACATTAGAATATAAGACTAAAACAAAAGAAACTAATAATGCAGTCCAAGTTCTTTTATTGAGTCTCTGAGTTCCCTTTTGAATGACTTGCCTTCTCCTCCTTTTATATTATAACCCATGAGTTAGTTTTTGGAAGATTTTGTGGGATTTCAAACGCTAACTCAAAAGGAATATTTGGAGCTTAAGGTTGTCTGAGGTGGTAAATAATGGGTTATGTTGGTTCGAGGGAGATCGAGTCGGGGTCTCGGGTTGTAGTAGTGGCCGAAAATGGGTATGTAGTTGGATATGGGTTTACAAGATATGTTTGTTGGATTAATTTCTATTTTGTGCAAACCATCACATAAATAAGAACATTCATATTGAATTATCAAGAAATAAAAATATTGAATTTGCGGAAGCGCACCTAAATCCATAACGAGAAAAGTAAAATATCTGTGTCTGAGGTATTATGATCTTCCAGATCAACACGTTTATTTTATGCCTTAATTAATCTCTGACAATGTGAATTAGAAGAAGAGAGTTGTGTGATCTGTGGACCATGGCTCATATTTATAAGACAATCGTGTCTTTCATATTTCATATATTTCTATTTCAACCCATCATAAAAATAGAAATTACGCTTGTTTCTACACAATAAAAACTCACACTTTAACAATACATTATTAAGGCCCCAAAACTTAAAGTAATCATTTTAATTGGCCTAACTTTATTTTATAGCCTATAATTCATTTTTACTTCATATATAAGCCCATATATTAAATTTTACTCTGGCAGTCTCCCACTTGGGCTATATATGTAACTTTATAAACTTGAATTATACTTTATGAGCTCATGAGTTTTTTCTATCAAAACTTTATGCATGTTAAAAATCTTGTCCATTAATTACACCAATATAGAATCAAAGCGATCGTCATTACATATTTCGTAAGTTGACCCATCAATGATCACATATATCAATGCAACTAATGACAAAAATCGAGTATGGATGTGTAGCATGGAAATTTCATGCAATGTGATCTTAACATGCATATTTCCAACTAGTCCTCCTTAAACCTTAGTAAGATCAAACCATATAAAATCAGAGTTAATATAAACTGAATGCCGTACTACAATAAATAACCATAAAATCCATAATAAATGTGTCTATGAAAGCATCTAATATACAAACTCTAATAGTCTCCCACTTGGGCTATATATGTAACTTTATAAACTTGAATTATACTTTATGAGCACATGAGTTTTTGCTATCAAAACTTTATGCATATTAATAATCATGTCCATTAATTGCAGCAATATCGAATCAAAGTGATCGTCATTACATATTTCGTATGTAGACCCATCAATGATCTCACATATCAATACAACTAATGAAAAAAATCAAGTGTGGACGTGTAGCATGCAAATTTCATGCAATGTGGTCCTAATATGCCTATTTCCAACTGGTCCTCCTTAATCTTTAGTGAGATCAAACCATATTAAATTAGAGTGAATATAAACTAAATACTTTACTGGAGTAAATAACCATAAAATCCATAACAAATGTGTCTATGAAAGAATCTAAAATAAAAAATCCCACTAAACCGAAATATCCTTAAAAGAAACTACACCCATATGAGCAGTGTGCTCATGAAAGACCTGAGTGGTAATCCCTTAGTCGACAGATCTGCAATCTTGGAGTTTGTTCCAATGTTCTCTATAGACATAAGGTCACTCTGAAACCTTTCTTTTACAACTACGAACTTGATGTCTATAAAATTTGACTTTGTATAAATCATGTTATTATTGGAATACAATACTACTGATTTATTATCACAAAAAACTTAAATGGTATTTCAATGCCATCCACAATATGCAACCCCTATGACAAAATTTCGCAACCATATTCCATGATTGGACGCTTGGCCTCCAGCAGAATCAGAGTCAGAATATCTCATGATCGCTAACGAATCTGACTTCTGATAGATGAGCATGTAGTCTTTTGTTCTCTGTAAGTACCTCATTACTCTCTTGGCTACTATTTGGTGATCCTTTCCATGATTGCTTAAGTATCTTCCCAACATGCCAACAATGTACACAATATCCGGACTCGTACATACTTAAGCATACATAAGACTTCCTACTGCTGACGCATAAGGAATCTTTTTCATCTCCCAAATCTCAAAATCATTCTTGTGACATTAACTAAGACTAAATTTATCTCCTTCAGCTACAGGGGTTCCATGTGATTTACAATCATGCATGTCAAACCTTTTAATAACATTCTCAATATAGCACTTTTGTGATAAACCAAGTGTATATGCTTACTCCCACTGAACTTGTGGTATATACAATCACCAACCAGATTCATCTCAAAACCAAACGAGATGATAAATCGATGAAACTTGTAATACCATTGACGAGAAGCTTGCTTCAGACCATAAATGGATTTATTTAATTTGCAAGTCATCTTCTTTGTATCCCCTAACACAAAGTTTTCTGGTTGCACCATATATATTATTTCATCAATGTCACCATTGAGAAATGCGGTCTTAACACCTATCTAATAAAGCTCAAGGTCAAAGTACACCACAAGTTCCATTATTGTCCTAGAAGAGTCTTTCGATGATACCGGAGAGAAAGTCTCTTAATAATCTAAGCCTGTTTTATTTAAAGCCTTTAGCAACAAGTCAGGCTTTGTATCTCTCCACATTACCTATCAAATCCCTCTTGGTTTTAAATATCCATTTTCAACCAATGGGTTTCGCACCTTCAGGTAATGGGAAAAGATCCCAAACATCATTATCCTTTGTGGGCTTTATCTCCTCATTAATGGCATCAATCCACTCTTGAGATTTAGAACTTTCAATGGCTTGATGGAAGGTGATTGGATAATCTTCCACCATACCAATGTCAAACTCATGTTCTTGAAGAAATACAATGTAATAATCTGGCACAACACTTTTCCTTTTTCTAGTGGATCTCATTAATAGCATAGGTTTTGGAGGTGGTAGAGTTTGTTCTTCTGAAATGGGAAGTTCTTGGATATTGTTTTGATTAGGATTTGATTCGCAATGTCAGGAATAGGAGCCTGATCAATGTAAATAACAACTGCGGGAATATCAACATATTCCTCTTCAAAACCAAAATCCTTAACCTTATCCCCCCCCCCCCCCCCCCCACACACACACACAAAAAAAATAATACCCTCAAAGAACAGGGTGTTTCCCATCCCAAAAATTGATTTTGTTGTAGGATTATAGAATGTGTAACCCCTAGATCTTTCAGAGTATTCAATAAAATAGTAAGTAACCGTTCTTGAGGGCCTTCCTTCATATGGACATCCGCAAATATAAAGGTGCTTCAAACTAGGATTCTTGCCTATCGAAAGTTGAAAAGGGGTTTTAGCAGTTGCTTTAGTTAGTAATATATTAAGGATATACATCGCAGTCTTTAATGCTTCACCCAGAGAAAATTTGGTCAGTTAAAGTAACTAATTATACTCCTTACCATGTCAGTAAGAGTTCGATTTCCCTTTTCAGCAACACCATTCATGCTTGGAGAACTTGGAATGGTGTACTATGAGACAATATCGCATTCCTCTAAGAATTTAGCAAATGGTCCTGGGCATTGTTCACCTGAACTGTCACACCTACCGTAGTATTCACCACCACAATCAGATATGACGCTTTTAATCATTTTATTGAGTTGATTTTCAACTTTATCCTTGAATGATTTGAACACGTCCAAAGATTGGGACTTTTTATGGATGAGATAAAGGTATCCATAACGTGAAAAATTGTCTATGAATGTGATAAAATATTATTGACAATTTAATGAAATCATAGGGAATTGCCCAAAAATATTTGTATGTATCAGTTCTAAGACGTCTGTAGCCCTATTAGCACCAATTCTCCTTATGTTTGTCTGTTTCCCCTTTATGTAATTTGTGCAAATTTCAAAATATGAAAAATCAAGGGAATTGAGAATCCCATATGACACAAATCTTTCAATTTTCCTTTGGGAGATGTGACCTAATCTCTTATTCCATAATGATGCGAAATTCTCATTGGTTAATATCCTTTTGACACCTCGAGTACTTAATTGCAAGGTTTTATGATATGAAGCAACCGTATCAAGTATATAAAGGTTATCTATATAAGATAAAAAAACAAGTACCAACCAAATTTGAATTATGAAGAAGTCTAAATCTATTTTTCCAAAAGAATAAGTATAATTAAATTTGTCCAATAGAGAAATGGAAACCAAATTTTATCTAAATGACTGTACAATAAATGTCTCATTCAAATCCAAATAAGTACCATACTTACCTAAATATCCTAATTGATTCAACTTCAACCTTTTTTCCATCACCCCAAAAAATGTATCTTTCATCATCATTTGGCTTTCAACAACTCAGCAACCCGATATAGACACACTGATATGAGTGGTTGCACCAAAATCTATCCACCAAGTGTTTTTAGGTACCGAGTCAAATTAACCTAAAAAAACTAGATTAAGAAGTGTACCTTTCTTTACTTTCCAAGCATGATAGTTGGTACATTGCTTCTTTCTATGTCCCGCAGCTCCATAGAAGAAACAACCATCAACATTTTTTATGCTATTTCTTTTGATATGGAACCACTACAACTTCTTTATCCATCTTTCTCTTCTTCCCTTTATCCTTGGAAGTTATATCCAAATGAGCACTTTCTGTCTTTTCCTGCTTCAGTCTTTCCTCTTCTTTCACATAATGTGAGATGAGTTCATTAAGAGACCAAGTCTCCTTTTGGCAGTTGTATCTCATCATTAATTAACTGAATGGTGTGGGGAGAGATATCAAAACCAAATTCACAAGAAAATCCTTAGAGATATCAAGCTTAAGTGCTCTTAACTTTGCGAGATGAGAAATTTACATAATGTATTCCCTAATGTTCCCATTACCTTTATATTTCATTGAGATGAGACTTGCCCAAAGTGTACTTGTTTTAGTCCTTTTCATTCTTGGAAAATCTATTCTTAATTTCTTCTAGGAACTCTTTTGGTGTCTTTATCATTTCGATATTGTGCCCCTGAATGCTTATGGAATGACCTTATTTATGATCATCAAATACATGAGATTTGACTTAACCCACAAAGGAACTTTTATCCATAAGAGGTGTAGGAGAAGAACCTTTAACGCAAGGTCTACATCCATGACAGCGGGAACTATATAGAGGTTCTCTTGCCATAACTTAAAGTTTGTGCCAATAAGTATATGCATTGAATTAAATACTGGAAGTAATGTTAAAAGCAGAACTGATAGCTGAATCTAAAGAACAACAACCAAATAAAACTAGCTCATATAAGTCTTAATACAAAAATAAATTCAAATAAAGGAAAACCCCATTTTAAGATATCATACACTCTATTAATATTTTATCTTTGGACAAAATATTAACTTCTAAGTCATATATTGTTATAGTAATCAAACACCGATAATAAGAACATATCGAATAATATTTCGTCCTTTGGGCTGATTTATTATTCATATGTAAAAAAAAATATATTAACACGCGCTTATTACTAAAGGTGCACATGTAATTTTGTTAAAAAATTAATCTTCCTCTGGGTCAATTAATATTCACATAAATTACATGAACATAATCTTTTTGTATTTCAAAATAAAAATTAATTTTTTGAACAAAAGAGGTTACTTTGGTGACGTATTGTTTAAATTAATTTTTCTCTAAATATATATATAAATACACCAACATTTGAATTTAAATTTGTATGGTATTATAAGCATGAAAGTAATATTCAACTTAAAAGGCCATGGGTTCAAAACCCCTTGGGCTCCAGACTTGAAAGGTCATGGGTTCAAAACCTCTTGGGATCCTTCATAATTTTCGTCATTTAAGAGGTTTAAATATGAAACACCAAGAGTTGAAACTTTAACCTTTCACTACCATCAAATCATCCTGTTTTTTTTAATTTTTAAAAAATCATATAAAATCAACTGCTAGTCCAAATTTCATGAATTTTATATTGTTGGAATTGTAATGAAACGAAGAATATGTTTATACCAAAAATTTCAGAAATATTGAACTTTTTGAAAAAAAATATTTTCAAACTCAAATTAATATCAATACCTTCCTAATATATTCTCAACCATTCAACATGAAATAACTCTGATACCACATGTTGGATTAATTTCTATTTTGTGAAAACCATCACAAAAACAGGAACATTCATATTGAATTATCAAGAAATAAAAATATTGAATTTGCGGAAGCGTACCTGAATCCATAACGGGAAAAGTAAAATATCTGAGTTTGAGGTCTTATGATCATTCAGATAAAGATGTTTATTTTATGCCTGAATTTCTCTCTGACAATGGGAATCAGAAGAAAAGAGTTGTGTGATCTGGGGACCATGACCCGTATTTATACGACAATAGTGTCTTTTTATATTTTGTATACTTCTATCTTAACCCATCATAAAAATAGAAATTATGTTTGTCTTTACACATTTAAACCCACACTTTAATAATACATTATTAAGGCCTCAAAACTTAAATTAATCACTTTAATTTTCTATCTTTATTTGATAGCCTATAATCCATATTTATTTCATATATAAGACCATATATTAAATTTTACTCTAACAATGTTATGTTCATGTTCAAATCGGGTCTGAATGTAGCCGTAGTTTTTGTTTCTGACCGGTGATGGTAGGTTCGTCGGTGGGTTGAGTTCACCAGAAGTGGAAGTCAGGTAGGAACTCGTTGTAGGTTGCGTTCGCCTAGTTTTGGATTAGGGTTTAGTGGGTATGTGGCCTAATCTTGGGTTGAAGATGGGTTATGGAGGATGAGGGTTGGGTTTCAAGTGGTCGGATTAAAGATGGGTTTGGGTAGCAGCTTAGTTGGAGTGGAAGTTTGGGTTGAGTAAGCGGGTTATTGGGGTTTGTATGGAGGTAGGAGAGAGAGTGAAAGAAGATGGAGAGATAGAATTAGGTGTTCGTAGGTGTATGTGATTAGGATGTGTATGCTAAGGAGTGTGTGCATCTTTAGTTTGTATAAAATACTATAATAAAATAAAACTAAATTAAATTCCTAAAAATAAATATTTACAAGCCTATAAAATAAAACTAAAAAATATAAAATCTATTAAAAATATAAATTCCTAACCTAAAAATAAAATACTCAAATAAAAATAAAATAAAATTATAAGACTGAACTAACTAAAAAAACTAAAAGCTAAAAATAAATAAAAAAAATAATAAATGAAAACCTAATAAAATATATACACCTATTATATGATATAAAATGCACAATAACGGACCCTAATATTTACAACTAAACGCAAACAAATAAAATCTACAAATCCTAAAAATTATGTACGATTCAAATAAAAATCTAAAAGTACAAACTAAACACTCACGAGGCTCAGGTAATGGCTTGGGCTTGATTTAGTCTTATGATTGGTACAATAAAGGTTTGGGGCATCAGTTCTAATATAGGTAAGCTCAAAAGGGACTTCTGACTTCTCAACCACTTTGAATTTATTCATTGAACACTTTTGACCGCTACTTCCTCACAATTATTTTGATTTAACACAACTTGATACCGTGATTACCGATTGACCTTCAATATTGATAAATAGGAACATAAGGCCAATTTAACCGAGAATTAGGGACTAAAATGCATCTATTTGGGGCATCAATTAAACACTTTTGGGTGCTTATCAAAGGGTAGGATATTCTCATATTTAACTTCCCATTTTCGGAGGACCTATTCTATGATGGGGGTTGAATCTCCATAAATATTTAGGTATTGGGATCCTTTCTAGAGAGTGATCTTAAGGCCCAAAATGCATGCCTCATATTTTGTCATATTGATAGTGAAAGGAAAATCGAGTTTGATGGTGATGGGATGGTGAGAATCATGAGCCGTGATGAAAAGTGTCATAATTCGATATCCCTTCTTGTTGGCAAATCCATCAAAGAACATTTCCACAGGATTTCTTCAGGATAGAACAAAGAGCTTATTCATTTGGGAATTTAAGAACCCATACATCAAATTCTTCCATGAGATTATGTGCTAAGTATTCTGAGATACCCCCACCCCCCCCCCCCCCGACGGATTTATGTGTGACGTAAGTGACGTCGAAATAAGAAAGAAAGATCAACCAACAAGTCATGTGACTCGACAAAGCATATTTTCCAGTAGATATTTCAAGCAATCCATACGATACACAAACTTGATAGGGAAGGGAAGGAAAGCATGTAGTGTTGGAGTTTCTGAATGACCCAAACTAAAGTGACACATGTCATTTTTAATGTTGTGTAGTTCATTTCATACATAACATATGTCTATCTCTTTGCATGACTCCTCGATGTATTGGCCTAGCATAGTCCCAGTAGAAGTAACGGTGACAGTTAGGTACATGAGGATGGGTAGACTAGGTTGCAGTGGCATGATCACCAACGGTTATGTAAGGTATTATTTGATTTTATCGAATTCTTATTGATACACTTCAATCCAAATTTTGGTTGAATCCTTTTGTAGGAGTTTAAAAATAGTTGATACGCAAATAGATGTGGGTTGGATGATGAATCTACTGATGTATTAAAGTTTGGCCAAGAATTCACATACTTCTTTCTCAGCCTAAAGCAGTGACATCTCGAGGATTTCCTTGAGTTTAGTAGAGTATTCTTTAATTTTGATAAGCATAAATATTAAGAGTTTACCCTTCGTGACACTGAAAATGAATTTCACAGGCCGAGGTGCATCTGATACTACCATAAACACTCAAAGAATTTCCTTAAATAAGGGATGTTACCTTTCTCAAGTTTTGGAATTGACGATTATGTCCTTCAAAAAATTAACTTCCTTATGGATGAGGTCATAGAGTATGGTCGTGGATTCTCTTTGGTATGTATCCCCGACATTTTTAATACGTAAAGGCATAACGGTGTAATATAAGGTCCCCCACGGGGTGGTAAAATTAGTCTTCTCATGGTGATCGGGATACATATTGATTTGGTTATAGCTTGTAAATCCAGCAACGAATAACTTGAGAACGTGATTGGTCATATTGTCGATAATCATATAAATATTGGGCTGGGGATAGTAATATTTTGGAGAAGCTTTGTTCAAATCCGGATATTTGATACACACGCATACCTTCCCACCTGACTTCAGCACAAGGACTATGTTAGCCTGCCAGCTTGGATATTTGACTACTCTAATGAAACCATATTTAATTGTTTGACTACTTAATGTTTCACTTTAAGGGGACCATTATGGTCATATTTTTTCCAACTTCTACTTGATAGTCTTGCACTCATGATATATAAGGATCTCAGGTTACACGATTTTTGAGTCAATACCAGGCATATCACTGTAGGACTAAGAGAAGACATCAATGAAATCCTTTAAAATCTTTTCAAATTGTAAATAATCTTGCTTATTAAGGATTAATCTTATCCTAATATCGAGTAGAGTACTACCAGAACCAAGATTAAGGAAAATAATCTCCTCATTATTAGATTTAACGTGGTTATGTTGTTTTATTTTTTCCTTATTGATATCAGTTAAGAATGGTTCATTCATTAAATCATCTTCATTAAATGCTTGATTATTAGAATTAATGCAATTATCATAAGGTTGAACAGAATAATTAAAATCTTCATTAATTTTATTGATATCATTTTGGGAATAGAAATGGTGAGGATTTACTTAAAAGAAGCCTCAGTTGCATTAACATTAGAAGAATAAAAACTATAAGTAGGTTCAGTCTCAACGTGATAAATAGTAGGGTTTTCGAATGATAGGGTCAGGCTAATAGGATTGCTCAAAAGATTGAGGAGATGTTTGATAGTGGGAAAGATCTTTTAATTAGGTTCAAACAACTCAGATTCGTCACGGATCATACAGAAGTCCATCCCTATTTTAACTAGATCAAAGAATTCATCGCTATCAGTGCGTTCAGTGTATTTTAGTATTAAAAAGCATGAATCAAATGACTTAATGGTTAGCATCTTCACCTCATTCTTAGATCCGTTGGTCCTAGTGATTATGTCCCAATAAAATATCTCAAATCATGGTTTCAACTATATCATGTCATGGTTTAGGATAGTAAAAAAGGGAAAATCTTTGCGTTATTAAATAAAGTTCCCATTCATAGAATCTTTAAAAATGATTTCCTTTCTCTTCCCCCTTCCTATACGGTTGGGAAAAATCCACAAGTTCACCTGAGATGGATGATAACCTAAACCACATAGTTGAAAATCTATCTTTAGGTAGATTGTCTCGAGGGTCCCTTGTTGCTTGATGCCTAACCCCATTCCAGGCATAAAATGCATATTCTTGAACATTTAAATCACGTTAACATTCCTGTGAGAGTTTTGTTCGGGGCTTACCTTATTTTTGGAAAATGTCTCCATTCGGGATATGGAATGGATAAATATTGAAACCATAGCATGACAATGGTGGTGTGTTAGATTTTAAAAATCGGGTTGTAGGTGCCAATTGTGACACCCCACCTATTTCATTCCTTGGTGATCAGTCCATTGTTAAATTAAATAAGAACCATTAATGGTTTCATTCTTAGCATCGCTGTCACAAAACTTTTTAATTAGTAATCACCTATGTCAAAATAAGTTGGTATAAAATTTTATCTTTATTATGAACACATACGAAAGTAAATTAAATGACTAATCCATTCACACATAAATATAGTCCGAACAATCAGGCAACATATATGTAAATAAATGACACTGAATAAACCATCGGCTTTCCATGTACATAAACCAACCATAATAAGTAAAAATAAAATCTAAATATAGTCTGATGCATAATTGGCTAAGAGAAATAGACTGAAGGAAACACGCCAAAATGAACTGCTAAGGAAGACTCTTATCTAGAATGTAAGAGATGAAGCTTCTAAAGTAATATGTTCCAAGCCTTAACACTGCTGTAGGTACTCATATCTAGATAAGATCTCTAAGGTTGGCGTCCCTGTGGCTGGACACCTAAAAGGTTTTCGAAATATTTTGACACGGGTCAGAGCCCAAGTAAAACATTTTGAAAATATTTTGCAAGTATTTAAATTACAATTTAAATCAGTTATTTATTAAACATGTAATGTTCACGCACACTCCCTTGAGATCCTCACCCCTTAACTAATGTGCACACCTAACGTATTCTACCTAACTAGTATTTTCTGTCCAATTAGATAAGGTATCTGACTACCATCGAGAAGTCTAGTTCTCTCGTATATCCCCATACAACACGTTACTACGGTCTAAATAAAAAAATATGTATTTATTCCCATTTTATTATTGAGTAAATTATTGAAGTTTAACTACTTAAAGTATTTTAGATATAAATCATCTATCACTTCTATTTTCTCATATAAGTAGATATATCATACCGGTATATATTCATCACACATATAATATATACATAATAATAGCATCCCCAGAATGTCCCCTCTTGATGCGACATACTCTCCTGTCAAGTCCATGTACCTCTCGTACTCAATAAACGACTATTGGTTCGACATGTCTCCTCGAGCCCAAAATAAATCAATACAACAATGGAGGCGAAGATGGTTCTAACCCTTTGGTATAAGCACATACCTAACGTACACAAAAGACATGCCATTCTCACTAATACATGACACATAGTCGACCGTCCTAAGTTCCATGTTCTGGGGTACAAATCCAAATCTCGCTGGAATCGTCAAGGGGGGATCGTTCTCTACACGGAAATCTCTGGATAGCAGGCAGCGTAAGTATGTTCACACACATAATTAAATCATATTTATAGGTATTTACGCAACCTATATACATACATTATTCAGTAGGTATTGTGGAGTGCCCAATAAGTGTGTTTTCAACAAAACCAATTTCTCTTCGAAAAAAATCCAACTTTTAATTATGCACCAAACTAATTTGTGAAATCTCAATTCTCACTTTATACCAATTTTATCTTGATTAATCCTAAACATGCATCTAGTGATTAAAGCAAGTAAAGTAAAGTAATGAATACTCACAATGCCGGATGTACGAGGAAACAACCCAAAACAGGAAAACAACCTTAGACAACCCAAGCCAGATAATCGCTATGAATAATGGTTTTACAAAGACAGATTATCCTTACACTAAGACTCCATCCCCACGGGTCTTGACGCTCCTTCTGATCTTCAAACATTCTTTAATAGTACCCACGCAGAAATTCCGTCTTTTACGATCTCTGTCCACAACACATGCGTCCACGTATGTCTCGGTGTCCACCTATATGGCTTTGATATGTCTACGATGTCGAACACGATGTCCGTCGCTTCTTCACCGTAAAACCCATTTGTGTTCAATAAGAAAAACAAACAACTTTGGTGCAGCAAGATCATGTAAACATATAAGAATGATAACTCGGATCTTTTCAAACTCTAAGGATGTGTTTTAGACTTTTAAACCTTAGAAAACATGTGTAAACAAGGTTCTGGTTCGTAAAACTATTTTCCAGAAAGCACACTTACGAAATTATGATGCAAACACTGTTTAAATAGGATTTAAACACCGCCTCGAAAAAAGTGTCATTCGAATGACTTAAGCATGTCGTTTGTGCGACATTGTATCTCGTTCGAACGAGATCTAATGTCGTTCGAGCGACCTTTTGAAAGTTTGACTTTTAGATAAAAATGTCTCTTAATAAAGAGATTCAAATTAGTCAAACTCTATTTCGAGCTTATCATCATAAAACGAAGTTTAAACCATTAAAAACACTTTTAAAACATATAAAAATATTTTTCTATATAAAAATTACATCCTTATCTTTTATAAAATAATTTCGAGCACCATTAATTATACGCATTCATACCTGAGCGATCTCGGAATGAAATTAACTTTGAAGATGAGTAAACTTGCACCAAATAAACATCGGCATGATTATTTCTTTGAAGCTTTGCCGCAACGTCTTCAATACGTCATAGACCAAGTGGGATCGTGACAAAATAAAATTCTCCCTATGACATATTACATACACAGTTTTTGTTCACGGAATTAAGTCAAAACAATATAGGGACTCAATTGGAAATTTATGTCCTTACAAATCTCCCCCTTTGACTATTCCGGGACAAAACTAAACCAGTGAAATGCCTAACCGGGCCGTCAAGTCGTATGATGCTTAAATCCCATCCCATAAACCCAAAATCACAAAATACAGGATACGGACTAATATATGTAGCACCGGCAAGCATGAACTGTATGAATGTGCTATAGACTTGAAATCTCGAATTGCTGAAGCATACCTACACACATGAAGCAGACAAACAAATACCAAGTGAAGTATGGAGGAACAAATGAAACCAATTTATATATTCAATAAGAGCATATCATTTGAAAACATGTGAGAAATTAATTGATACCAATTTGAAACAAATATAAGTGCTCAACAAATCTCCACCTACATTACATACCAAATCTATGTCACATACCAAATCTCTCCCCCTTTTTGTCTCGAATAGACAATCCGGTGAAAAGATAAACCTATATGAAATATCTAGCATGCGAATATGATACCTAATTGAATCAAGTTGATACCAATTTTAAAAAAAATGAAAACCGATAGATAAACATGAGACAACCAGCTAAGTAAGATCATGTAATGACAAAATAGTAGCTAGTAAACCAAGGAATCACACAAAGAGTATACAAATCAAATCATGTGTGATAAACGGACTTATATGCAAAATACCAATTTGGAACATAAAAGAAACTGCATATAAACCAATAAAAAAATGCTTCCTGCAGTACCAAAAATATATCAAATTAAGCCAGAGGACTGCAAACCAATCAGAAGACATTTTTCACCCTATCGTTCGAACGAGCCAGGGACTTCGCTCAAACGAGATGAGGAAGTCGCTCTAACGAAGTACAAAGTCGTTCGCGCGAGATGCAATGTCGTTAGAACGACTTCGCGCGACCTGCCAAAATTTTCCAGTTTCCTAGAAATATTATAAAATATTGCCCAGTGAAAAAAAATTCACAAAAAAATTCCAGGAAGGGACGGACATAAGCAAAACAGTAAGCTTTTCGCACAAAACGCAAAAACTCATTAAAACTAAAAATGCGAGTTACATGCAAACATAGTACCGATATGCTCAAACATGGACATGGAATGAATGGGCGTGAAACTACAACAAATGAGTCACAATTCCAACACATCGAAACGATCAAGAAGCTCTAATTGATAGTGATAAATCATCAAACTTTATCATAGCCAAATGACAATTAAAGTGTGAGCTTAATGAACTAAACATACGACATGCACACAAATCCAGAATTCTGACGATTCTACAAACAATAGCGTCAAATTGCAGTGTTTCAACATTAGGATAGGATGTGCGCACCCGTTTAAATTTTCTCCAACCAAATACCCTCATATAAACATACTTTTTAAAGTTATTTTGAGGTTTCTAACATTCACAACTTAGAGAAAATCTTATTGTCTCTTTTCTTAGCATATTTCATTTTCTTTTGGGCTCTTTTAAACTGTGGCTTTCACGACGAGTTAATTTTGAACTCTCGCAGCCCTTTCCCGTGAATCACTCATCATTTTTTTCAATACAAATCCTCACAGTAAACGGTTATTACATGCACACTTCTCCTTAAGTCTACTTAAGCATAGATGACAAGATTGAGATAAGAACACCTCACAAAATTCAAATATGCAAGAGAAGTCAAACATCCATATAAACTCGTTCATGTGTCCAATGTAGGCATATATACAAAGTCGAATCAAAATGCATATCAACTTAGAAACCACCCTATTTAAACAATGGTTAAGATCATTCTAAGTATCAATAATAATGACCAAATGTCCTAGCCACATGGATAATGAAACGATGGGGGGGGGGGGGGGTCCAAGCACACCAATATGCCACATCAAACATGTAAACTCAAAAACACAAAACCGAAAATATTTTTGGTTTTTCAAACATATTTTAACTCAAAGAAAAGCAAAATCTTTTTGGATTTTCAAAAGTTTTCTCAAAAACAAAATCTTTTTGTATTTTTCAAATAAGACTCAAACAAATGAAAATTATAATACAAAAAGATATATATGTCATAATACTATAAATGAATATATCATGAAGCAAACTAGCATATGACAATCATGGCAACACTATCATCCTTTAGATTTATCATGGGAAGAATCAAGTGCACCCAAACGAGAATCATGAAGTTTAATTCCAAAAGCCACTAAATCAGATTTCCCAACCCAAGTAGGTGTAAAACGACGCATGTGGGTGTGGGGAACTGGGGCAACTTTATTCCTAAACTTCCTAGGAGCTTGTTTAAGGTCGTAACAATAACGCCTAAGGTGACCGTTCCCACCACAAAATGTGCAAGTGTAGCGGTGGTGGGAATGATTACCTTTATGGGGACCTTTTCTAACCATTCTAGTGTTTCTCACACGTGCGGGGGGAATGGGAACAACTCTCTCACTAAAACCTATACCTCCCTTATCTCCCTTAATTTGGACGGTGCCTAAGATCTTATCTAACTTCTCCGATCTAGCCTCCAAATCAAACTTGACTCTAGACGAGTCTTTCAACCTTTCCTCTAACTCGTGAATCCTAGACTCGAGTAAATGCCTAGACTCCTCAAACTCTAAAATCTCATTTTTCAAGGACTCCATCAAACCACGGAGATTATCTCTCTCTTTCTCCACAAACTCTAGTTTATCCCTAAACTTCTTCTCTCGTGCCCTAAGATCCTCAATCAAACTATCATTATTTTCTATGGCACGCTCATTCAACTTAGATTGCAATTTTGAGTTAGCTTTTTTCACCTTTACCGTTTTGGCATACAACTCATTAAACGCATTTTGCAAATCTTTCACATCTATCTCCTCCTCGTCACTCTCTTCAGCCTCACTAACATGGGATTCACTCAAAACCTCCTCAGAAGTGTCATTCACATGAGTATTGTCGTCGTCGCTCACATGATATGCCATAAACGCAGTAAAGTTACATTCAATGGGGGAAATCTCTCCCTCTTCCGGTTCACTATCACTTAAGGTGACACTATAGATAATGGGTTGCTTGCCCTCTTTCTTAAGTCTAGTGGGACACTCCTTAACCTTGTGACCGTACCCCTCACACCCGAAACACTTATCTGACTCATCTCTCTTAGGTTTTTCAAACTTATCCTTAGAGGTGGGATCTACTTTGTTGTTCTTGGATTTTTCAAATTTCTTGGCATCTTTCGATTGCTTTTGAAACTTAATAATTTTTTTAAATTTCTTTGCCAACAAAGCAACATCCACAAAATCGGAATCGGAATCCGAAACATTAATTTCCTCCTTCTAGGTTTTCAAAACAATACGCTTTTTATTTCTTAGGCACTTGCTTGGAGGTAATCATGTCGATTTCGTAGGTTTGTAAGTCACCTACAATCGCTTCTAGTTTCGTTGACTCTAACCTACCCAAGGAGTTTAAAATGGTCACTTTCGCATCAAACCTACTAGGAAATGACCTAAGGATTTTCTTAATGACACGGTTGTTGGGAATTTTCTCACCTAGGTTAAACGACGAGTTGACAATATTGGACAACCTAGTATAAAACTCATCAAAGGTCTCACTCTCTAACATCCTAATGGTCTCAAACTGTGTAGTGAGATTTTGAAGTTTTGATGCCCTAACCGTGCTAGTGCCCTCGTGAGTGAGTGCCAAAACATCCTAAGCCTCTTTTGATGTTTCACAAGTCATAATTTTGTTATATTCTTCATGTGTGACATGTGAAGCAATAACATGCAGACCCTTAGAATTATATTGTGCAAGTCTTTGTTCAGTTTCGGTCCAAGACTCAACAGGCTTTAAACTAGTGACCTCACCTACAATAGTGACAGGGGGTGTCCGACCTTTCTCAACTGCAAGCCAAAAACACTCATCAATAGATTTTAAAGCACATCTCATTCTCATCTTCCAATAAGTGTAATTAGTGCCATAAAAAATAGGGGTTCGAGAAAATTCATTATATCCAGAATTCATCTTTGAAAACACATGGGATCACAAAACAAATAAAAAAAATTCTAGCTCTCATACCAATTTTTGGAGTGCCCAATAAGTGTGAGAATTCATCTTTGAAAACACACGGGATCACAAAACAAATAAAAATGTTTTCTAGCCCTGATACCAATTTGTGGAGTGCCTAATAAGTGTGTTTTCAACAAAACCAATTTTTCTTTGAAAAAAATCCAAATTTTAATTATACACCAAACCAATTTGTGAAATCTCAATTCTCACTTTAAACCAATTTTATCTTGATTAATCCTAAACATGCATCTAGTGATTAAAGCAAGTAAAGTAAAATAAAGAATACTCACAACGCCGGATGTACGAGGAAAAAACCCAAAATGGGAAAACAACCTCGGACGGCCCAAGCCAGACAATCACTATGAATAATGGTTTTACAAAGACAGATTAGCCTTACACTAAGACTCCATCCCCACGGGTCTTGACGCTCCTTCTGATCTTCAACCGTTCTTCAGTAGTGCCCACGCAGAAATTTCGTCTTCTATGATCTCTGTCCACAACACACCCGTCCACGTATGTCTCGGTGTCCACCGATATGGCTTTGATACGTCTACAATGTCAAACACGATGTCCGTCGCTTCTTCACCGCAAAACCCTTCGTGTTCAATGATAAGAACAAACAACTTTGGTGCAGCAAGATCACGTAAACATATAAGAATGAAAACTCGAATCTTTTCAAATTCTAAGGATGTGTTTTAGACTTTTAAACCTTAGAAAGCATGTGCAAACAAGGTTCTGGTTCGTAAAACTATTTTCCAGAAATCACACTTACGAAATTATGATGCAAACACTGTTTAAATAGGATTTAAACACCGCCTCGAAAAAAGTGTTATTCGAACGACTTAAGCATGTCGTTCGCGCGACATTGTATCTCGTTCGAACGAGATCCAATGTCGTTCGAGCGACCTCGTGAAAGTTTGACTTTCAGATAAAAAACGTCTCTTAACAAAGAGATTCAAATTAGTCAAACTCTATTTCGAGGTTATCATTATAAAACGAAGTTTAAACCATTAAAAATACTTTTAAAACATATAAAAATATTTTTCTATATAAAAATTACAGCCTTATCTTTTATAAAATAATTCCGAGCAGCATTACTTATACGCATTCATACCTGAGCGATCTTGGAATGAAATTAACTTTGAAGACGAGTAAACTTGCACCAAATAAACATCGGCATGATTATTTTTTTGAAGCTTTGCCGTAACGTCTTCAATTTCTTCAATACGTCATAGACCAAGTGGGATCGTGACAAAATAAAATTCTCCCTATGACATATTACATACACAGTTTTGTTCACGGAATTAAGTCAAAACAATACAGGGACTCAACTGGAAATTTATGTCCTTACAGGTATGCACAAACCCAATTATATCCACTCACACATAGTATATGTCACTCGAATATTCAACGTACCGTTAATCTTAATTACCAATCCAATTCTTATAATTTCGAGTGTCGGTCACTACTATATGGGTCCTATTTATCCCCTATTTAGTATGTAGTTATTCCCACCGTGTATTATTGGTCGTAAACATATATTCACACATCATTATGTAACTCGTCTCGAAATTCATTTATTTATCAATTATGGACATTTTCTCAATTATCCCAATTCTTAAATCGTCTCATTTTATATAAATCTAAGTCCCATCATAGGCCTACTAGCAATTTGATATTCTCCTCTATAATTTAAAAATGTCCCTAAAGTTCCCTTACGAATTATCCAAAATTTTGGGCTTTAAAAGAATAATCTTCAATTGTAGGAAAATTCGAATCAATTCGCCAATGGCCAAATCTATTCGAAATGTATCAGGTCTTCTTCATCAGTTAGTGTTATGAATTTTTACAACATTTCAATCCTCAAACTTTGATAAAAAAATCTTAAACTCCCAATTAACATAACTAAACATCAAATATATATATATATATATATATATATATGTATGTATGGATAATTTCTAACGTAAATCATGTATAAAATCCATAAAATTGCATCCAATATCCGATTAAAACTCCAATAAACATTAAAGCCTCCATTTTTGTGTTCTTCACATAAGTTCATCAAAACCCAGATTTATCCCATGATCTAAATCCCATAATTTCTGATTTCATTTTATTTATACAATTGCATTCATTCTACATGCAATCCTAATCCAAATTATAAGTTATATTCATCAAATCACAAGATTATCATCAATTATCCATAATTTAATTGCCCTATTAATACATGGGCATTATAACTCATAAAAATTTGCAAGATAATACTTTCCTTGTATGGGAGTAATCTGATTTCGTGTTCTTGATGATGATTCTCTTCTATTCCACCCTCCAAATGTGATGTTGATGCAAGAACAAGGTTGAACTTTCCAAGAATTCTCTCATAAGCTCCAAGAATACTCTTCCCCTTGTCTCTAATGGTTTCCAAGTGTTTACTATTTTATTCAACCTAGCCTCTCATAACTACAAGTATATATAACCTTTAGAAATTCGTATCTCCCTTAACCCTAGGTTATCAAGTGACCAAAATGCCCTCTCAGGGTGTCGATTTGGTCTAAATTGTACTAAGATGCAAACTATACACCCAGGTATACTATTTAGACTATTTCGACCCTTGTGGACTCAACCGTAACCTTGAAATCATCATCCAAATTACTCATAAATGATTTCCTATCTCGATCTCATTTAGTCCACACACGACACCCGATCGAGATAAAATATTATTACGTCATTATCATCAGTTATTATGTCAAATACATGGTTACTATTAACTTAGTAATTTTATTCGATAACCATTACTCATTTCTCTCTGATTAATAATTTAATCAATGCATAATATTTAATTTCCATTAAATTTTATCACGCGTGTAATTTAATTTAATTTAATTTCAATTTCTCAAAATTACGGGTTCTTACACCAACATTATTAGAATTATTGACCTCCTCGATGATAGGGATGGGCTAATTTTCATCAAAGAACTTCAGTTTCTAGTGTAGAGAAGAAGCAACTCCTCTTATGCTGTGAAGCCATAAGTGACTAAGACGTATATTGAAGCATTTGACAATGTCGATCATTTGGACTCTATTTGAGGGGAAATTTGACCAACCCTTTGTGTGAGTAGAATTAAACCCATACCTTCTCAATGGGTATTATCATAAACACATATGATAGTGGATTTAGGATTAAGATCACTAACTTGTATCCCCAATCATCGGAGCGTTCGGAGTGTGCATACATTCATGGCAAAACCATTATTAACAATACTAATATGGCCTTGCTTTGTATAACTTCAACTAAGATATTGAGAGCATAAATTTGATTAGGCCCAAACATGGGGATTTCCTCATCAGTTGGCGGTCAAAGTTCTGACTATATGAATGACCTCATTAAGAGAGGTACAATTATAAACTTTATATTTCATGAGTATATGGATGAGAGAATTTTCGTGAATTTGGGAGGACATGAAAAGTACACATAAGGTGATATTGTCTCGAGTTTGAGGATCTTACTATTATTTATGGTCATCTCAAGCATCAATGCCTTTTCAACGACTCTTTTCCTTTAATCTACAGGATCTTTTTATGGGAGATGAATAGGATATTTTTAGTACCATCCTGACAAGGTCACATGGTTCATTGATGGTGGGAAGACGATAAAACAAGTTTGTTTATCTATCTTAGGGGCGGTATAAACCTTATTGGTCTCTGATAGAAGTTCTTCAAAAGAAATCACTGCATAAAAGGAGGTAATTTTTTCGGGGGATTATTTTTAGGTTCTCCATCTAAATCATGTGAGGGGTTAGAGTCATCACCCCATCCTGGTTATTCTAGAAGAAATCAATGCATTAAATAACTTCAAATGCCTCAAAGTACTATTATTACCAAGTCATGGATAAATGATTATGAGAAATGGCCAAGTATCCCTTTCGCTTCATGGCAACAAGTATATCAAGAGATTCATATATTTTTCTTTTTTTACACTTTTCTCTGTCATGGTAGTAGTTTTCTCTCTCGACTTTCTTATGAAGCTATTAACGAACTCCCTAGGTAAATTTTTTGAGTAGATTAAGGTCTCGACGGTTTACCTCCATATCTTCATTATACATTTACTGAGCCATAAATTCTTTGGCAAATGTATTCCCAAATTTGGATCCCAGGCTCTTCAAGCGACATAAACCAATGGAGGGCACTCTTTTTGAGGGTTTACTGAAACATTTGGGACATAATATCTTCTGTATCCCCTAGTACACTCATGGTGAAATTATAATTACATAGATGCACGATGAGAGACATGCTATCTTTAAATTTATCAATGTCAGGCTTCTTGAATTTCGTGAGAAATTGAGTTTTTGGATAGGGAAGCATATGGGTATAGTCGACATAGTTTCTTGAAAGTTTCACTTGATCAAAATTTTGAGATATAATATTTAAGTCATCCTTCACTTTGTTAAGTTTTCTGTTTTGGATTGGTAGGAGCGGGCATGGTCAAGTTAGCTTCTAGTTGAGAAAGATTTGTCTTGGGAAGATTAGAAGGAAGTGGCCCATTGATGGGCGGGGCACATGGAAAAATTACAACATGTGGAGCATGTTAGTATTCTTCGGGGACACATATAGGTTTGGGCCTCTGTGGTCCTGGGACACTAGGGAAAATAAAATTTGGATTACTCTTAATCTTTGGTACAAGCATCTCTAGGATCTTAGCCTTATTTTTTTCATAACTTATGAACACCTGACTACAAAAGATCAATCCTTGCGGTGAGATGTGCTTGTAGGGTAATCAAAATGAGTTAAGAATTAACATCCTGGTTAGGATTATCCATGAGATAAGATAATTTTTTTCTTGAAGTGGTGGGTAAATATGAAGTAGAGACCCAAGGTGGTATGATAGTAGATCCTAACCAATAGGGAGCCAAACTAGGGTAGGGGAATATAGTCGGACCTGAGAGGGAAAAGGAACTTTTATTTTCGTAAACAAATAATATTTTTTGGCATTTTTAAGGACAATGGGAAAAATGAGGAAAATCCCTCAATGTAGTTGATATTATTATATTCCACATGTATTATGTTCTACCTAGGGTGCCAGTAAAATGTCAGACAAGACGCGAATATGGAAGGAAATAGGGTTCGTAATGAAAGATATGATTTAACTTGTCTCCAGACTCACGAACATGTTTCTATTTTAAAAATGGATGAAAGAGAAAAAAAAATTAAGCGGTAAGATGACCCAAAATTTTAACAGAGTTTCACGTTGAAATTGACAATCTAGGTATGAGTGTCATAGGGGAAATATCTATATACGGGCTATGCATGGGAGGTTAGCGTAAAGTTCTCCTTTTTGGCATAACTTCCAAGATATACCTCTTACCTATTAGGGAAATCATTCATCAATGCATGTGAAAAAGCCTTTTGATAGACCCAAGTGTAAGTGAATTACCTGAAAATATACGTCGTGGTCATGGCACATGTGAAAGAAAAATAAATATACTGATATACGTGAATGAATTCCTGCTGTATACCTACCACCATGAGTTCCATTAAGAGGTAAACATTCTATATATGCTGAGGTTACTTGGCCAATGGAAGGTGGGATACTATTAATTGCTTACAATAATAGTGCTCCGCATAATCGACAACCCATCACAAAGAGACTCCCTATTACGAGACAAATACAGGGTCAATACTCAATGCTCGTGCAATGTAGTGTGAGAGTACATGAGTCTTAATTAGTATTTTTATGAAAAGTATTATGTATGCTAAAGGTTATATTTATAACTACTAAGCATGGAGTAAAGAGGATAAATATATATAAGAGGCACGTGATAAGAAGAGCTAACTACAAAAGTGGGGTTAAGCTAGTAAATATGTAAAAGTAGCATGAAGCATGTGATAGAAAGAGGGGGTATGAAATATATATAAGTCAAGCAAAACATGTGGATACACAAAAGTGAATTGTAGCATGGATACATTTATAAAGTGGGAGAAACATTAAAATGTGTACAAGTGAAGAAAATATGGAGATAATGATTAAGTATTATAAAACATGTCATATTTCTAAATGGAATAAAGCATGGGTGTAAATGAAGTTATGCATGGATGTGTGTACAATTAAGTAAACCATGGATATATATAAGTAAGTAAAATACGAATATATACTAGTGAGTATAACATGGATATAAATAAGTGAGTATAATAAATGATAGAGAAAAAATAGGAGATACATGTGATGAAAACAAAAGTATGTACATGAGGTAGAGAGAAATATACATGAATATCATGACGTATAGGACATGTGCGCATGAGAGAAAATGAATGTACAAGTGAGAAAATGTATACTCGTGTAAAAATGATGTAGAAGAAAGAAAACAAATCCTCATAAATATTTCTCCCCATCGGAGTCACCATTGTGGCCATCTCGGCACCTCTCCACTTTCGAGCGCTCTCTCTTGTGCACTAAAGGCATCACACAGGCTTCCCTGTAGATAAAGGGGGACTATAATAGTGTCAATTGTCGACGACGTGAGGTGTGTGAATATGTAAAGATCAGAATCGCTAGTCTATTTTAGTCAAAACAGACAAGATAATAACTATATCTAAAGAGATAACATAAAAGGCTACCAGTGCATGCAAAACCACATAAGATATGGCCTCGGAGACTATGTTACGGAAGGGGAAGGTATTAGGCAGCCCTTTTTTCCTTTCAATCTCTAATGGGAAATAAATTTTCTCTTTCTCCTAAGTGTCTATACATGTGTATATTATATAAAATGTGCCATGTGTGGAAAATATGTAATGTAAAAATATGAATCAATATGTGAATGTGTGTGCATGCGTGAAGAGTGAAATCATCGTACCCATGCCATCGAATAGACGGGAATAAATAATTCTAAGGAGCTAAACTACAAAAAGTTTATGATAACAACTAAAATGTGAGTGGTGTACTGGATCGTAGGACCACTATAGAAAAATGAGCACGCATGTCACGGAACTACTAAGAAATAATAAATGTAAAGAAATAAGTTAAATAAAAAATGAGTAAAATAACTAAAAGGTTACTGGTGTATAGAATTGTAGCACCACTATAAAAAAGTGAGCACGCATGTCACGAAATAGCTAAGAAATGACAAATATGAATAAACTAACTATATGGGTCAACCTAACTAAGTATATAGGTGGAATAACAATATGTGAATATGAAAATAAAAGAAAATGAATAAAGATGAATCGAATTCCAAAAGAATTTTTGAGCTACCAACGTAGCCAAAGACAACATCAATATCCACATAACTCGAAGGGTAAATAAGGTGGGTCTAACTTATATTCTAAATCTAAAATTTATCTCTTTTTATTTAAGAAGTTTGGTGAAAGTGTGATAAAAAGTGAGATAACCTTTAATTGGGAACTAGGGTATAACCCTTTTTTGGGGTTTTTGATTTATAAAAATAAGTTTGAATCTATATATAATAAAAGGGTGGGATTAGTGATAAGAGAAACTAAATTAAACTAAGACTTTGATAGAAACGACAAAGTATGTGAAATAAAAACTAGTTAGCAAAAAATGGAATGAAAAGAATTTAGACCTTCGAAGATAATTGTTCTAACTTTTAGGATTTTCGTAAGATGATTTTGAGTGGAGGTAGTGATGGTGGAGTGGTGAGGTAAGGATGATGTCATAGAAAGTGGAGGGAATGTTATGAAAGTGGTGTAATGAAATCTTCCACACTGATTTCAAGGATGAATGTTTCTGGATAATGAGGCTAAATATTCCTTAAATAGTAAATCCTAAATGAGAAAAATGACCAAGCCTCCTCTAAGGGGATTCCATCCGACATAGTCCTTACCATACCCGTGGGCTGGGTGGCGAAGGAATCTCTCACCTGCCTGCAAGCAGGTCGGATATCCTTTTGATCAGCGGCATATCATTTTTATGGTCATAAAATATGAACCATAAGCCCAATTAGCGCATGATCAGGACTCTTAGAAAGAGGATTTAGATCTCTATGAAATTTTGTTAAAATATTCTCAGGTTCAAGAGTTAACCAAAGTCAATCAGGGCTCATAGTGTGTATGATTATTATTTAGTTATGGTTTGAAAGAAGACTGGGAGCCCTAGACTTGGTGGGACATTATTTGGACCTATGGAAGAGTGAGGACGTATTAAAATGGGGTCTCGACATAGATTAAATTCATAAGATCAATAATATCTGCAGGTTGGAAAATCATTTTGTGAATATGTCTGACATCATATTTCAGAGGAATCTGTATCCTAGAGATATTTTGGATTGTGATACCCCTTGATAAAATTATAAGTTATATATCTACCAGTATACTTGGACAATGTATTTATATTCAATATAGTATACAATAAGTTAATTTAACATACATAAATAAAATATTATTTTTGTATGAACCAAATCTCGAAAAATTAAATTTCACCAAGAAAATATTGAATACTTGACGCGGGGAATAATATTATGTGGTATCTAACTTTCCAAAGCAGGCCTCACTATTTGAGTATTTTTTAGATAATTAAATTGAACTTTCTTTGTTATTATTTAGTGCTATTAATGAAAATTAAACATAAAATAAAACAAATCACGATATGTAATTCAATATTTTCTCTTATTTATTTGGAAGACAATTTAATTATGCGCCTTGGGTCCCTAGTATAGTCCATTTACTAAGTATCAAACCTAAATTTTTTTGGAAATGCTAATTGACCAAAGTCTACTTCATGTAGCTATATATATGGGTTTACGTAGGGTGTATAATTAGCATTAACATTCCTAAGGTTAATGCGTACGTGCGTGTGTTTATGTGTGTGTGTGTGTGTGTGTGTGTGTGTGTGTGTGAGAGAGAGAGAGAATTTCACGTTTTCATGGGAGTAATTAAAAAAAAGTATTTTTTTCCTCTTATTTCACTAACCTTTCATCTCTTAAAGTACCTACACATGTATCTTGATTTGGGTGGATCATATACTAGAAGATCTAAGGTCTTATTCATATTCAATCATGGTTTTAGAGTTAGTTGAAAAAAAAACATCTTCTTTATAAACTATCTCTTATATCGGATCACCTAAGTTATCAACAAACACACGATGATCTAAACCCTATATATAATTCTAGTCATTTTACTTTTTGGAACATGTATAATAAAAGTCTTTTGGGACACAATTTTTTTTTATTATCATTCCCCAACATTTGATATCATGATCATTTTTTAGAAACATCAATGTTGTCCACCATAAATCCCCAGTTTTTCACAATTTTAAAGGATTTTAATTTCTTCCCCTATAATGGTCATATGATTATAATTTGTGCAAGTATCCTATGGTGGTTTATCCGTAGTTACTTTTACTAGATTTGATGTTGATACCAAATTTATTCTGCTGACGTGGACCCATCATTTTAAGACACGTGTCAACCAACGTGGCTATTACAAATACTTCTACCGATCAATTCACTACCACCGAGCTTTTCAAGCGCCATGAGCAACTCATACATTCTGAACAGCTCAAGCATACCAATCAACTTAGGCTCCCCGAGCAACTCACGGGCCCCGAGCTACTTAGGCGGTCCGAGTAGCTTAAGCGATCCGAGCTACTTAGCGTACAGAGCATCCAAATCAAGAGAATCAAAGAGACGACTGCGCATTAAATGCTCATTATTATTATATAGGTGTGTATGTCTACTAGATAACAGCGCATTATCATTTCACATGTACAGCCTCAAGGCCATAAATACATTGTAACCTCCTCATTAGAAGGGGACTCTGGGATCTCTTGGTAAACCACTTATCGAGAATTCAAGTCAAACAGTCACCAATACAAAAACAGTGGACATAGGCCATTCTTATAAGGCTGAACCACTTTAAAAAGCTTTTGCCTTATTTATTTTATCTGTGATTGATAAAAAATTAGATATAATCTATTTTTTACATCAACAGATTGGCGCCGTCTGTGGGAAATGACTGTATTTATCATTTTTCACCAAAATAATATATCATCTATGGCATTTAATCCAGAATCCAGTAATCGAAACACTGGGATCCCTACAATCCTTCTTCTCCCCCAAATGTGCAAGATCTGGCAGGCATAATGGATAATTTAGTTCAAGGGCAAACAACCATGCAGGAGACCATGCGTCAACTGATACAAACTGTTCAAGGTGGATTGCCAGCCCAATCTGGACAACGAAGTGTTCAGAGAAATACCCATTTACTCTCTTCGCGAACTAGGTGAACGTTATTCCCAGAGGAATCTCGATCCAGATGCACCGATTCATAGCGTACTAAGAGATATAATGATCCTTCTTATCAACCTGGTCGAACTTCATCAGTGCGAGTTACAGATTCTCAATGAAACATCACTCTATAATCTAATTTTTTATAACAACAGATTGGCGATGTTTGTGGAAAACGACTGTACTTATCATTTTTCACCAAAATAATTCATCATTTATGGCTGATAATCCAGAATCCAGTAATCGAAGCGCTGGGATCCCTCCAAACCCTTTTGCACCCCCAAATGTGCAAGATCTGGCAGGCATAATGGTTAATTTAGCCCAAGGGTAAACAGCCATGCAGGAGACCATGCGTCAACTGATACAAACTGTTCAAGGTGGATTGCCAGCCCAATCTGGACAACGAAGTGTTCAGAGAAATACCCGTTTACCCTCTTCGCGAACTAGGCGAACGTTATTGCCAGAGGAATCTCGATCCAGACGCATCGATTCATATCATACTGAGAGATCTAATGATCCAACTTATCAACCTAGTCGAACTTCATCAGTGCGAGCTACAGATTCTCAACGAAACATCACTCTATCTCCGGAAAGGACTAGTGCTCTAGAAAGGTTGAGTAGAGTCTCTCATTTTGATCATTTGGGCCCTAAGAGGAATAGAAGTCTTCCTAGGATTGCATCGAGAAACTCTCCACGACCATCCGATTTAAGGGAAGGCTCTGCCCAATCACGACCAACTGCTCGTAATGAAAGATCCCAAGAGGCAAATTCAACGCGATCAGTTGCTCGAACCAATAGGCCCGAGGAAGGAAACGATGCATGGAAGGTCTCTATTCAGAGGGTGAAGGACAGATTAGGGGAAATGGCTAAGGCCAAGAATCATCTTCAAAGAACTTTTGTTTAAGGGACACCATTTGTACAGGCAATTGTGGATTTTTCCACACCATCAAAATTCAAAGCTCTTATGGTGATGCCTAAATATGATGGAAAAACTGACCCTGTCCTTCATATAGAACAATACCAGGCTGCTGTTGATATCTTTAAAGTTCCAGATGAGATGAGATGAAGGGAATTTTCAGGAACTCTTGCCAGATCAGCTCAGATATGGTACAATAACCTTCCTCGGGGAAAGATTGTGACTTTCTTTCAATTGGCAGACTCTTTATCGGGAATTTCTATTTTGGAACAAAACCAGTCAAACGAGTAGCACACTTGCTAAGTGTTAGACAAAAGGCAGGCGAAAGCACCAGAGACTATATTACTCGTTTCAATAATGAGAAACTGGAGGTAATTGATTACGAGGAAAAAAGAGCAATTACTGCTCTAATGAGTGGACTGTTGTCAAATAAATTATATTACACTTTAGCCAAGGATCCGCCTAGGACCATGGATGAATTGATGGAAAAATCAACAAAAATCATGAATGCCGAGGAAGCCATGGCTGTGAAGAAGAATGCAGACACTAAGAAGGTCAAGGTTGAAGATGGTAAGACTGAAAAGAAGGTTCATAAGAATAATGGTGGAAACGGGCTGTCGAAAGAAAAGCAAGAACTAGAATAATTAAAGAAGTTTGGAAATTATACTCCTTTGAAGGTAGATATAAATCATATTCTGGAAGAGATCAAGAACAACGAGGAGCTAAACTGGTCAAAAAAAATGAAGGCAGATCCTGACAAGATGAATAAATCCAAATATTGCGAGTTCCACAAAGACCATGGTCACACGACGAAAAATTGCATAGCTCTCCAGAATGAAATTGAAGCACTCATCAGACGAGGAAAGCTGGCTAAATATGTTGATCGTCAAAATGGTGGAAAGAGCAACGACCGAATAAGGCAGAGGTCTAGATCTCCTCGTCCAGCAAAAGAAGACAAGAAGAGAAGTCATGAGGAAGATCCAGAAGATGACCAAGATGATCACGATCTCCCCCCAAAACAAGGCATCCAGAACATGAGGTATTTTCAATCCATTTCAGATCATTTGAATGTAATGTTATTATAGGTGGAGATGCAGGAGGTGGAGATCTAACTGCGGAAAGAAAATCTTACCTCAATGAGGCTCAAGCTTTCTCGTACATTCAGCGAATAAATCTGGCTGAAGATGATCACCCGAGGAAGGTGAATAAAGACAAATTGGTCATTGGTTTCTCTAAGAACGATCTAGCAGGAGTACTATATCCCCATGATAACCCATTAATGATCAAGATGAGGATGAAGGAAGTGGTGATTTCACGAGTACTGGTGGATAATGGTTGCCCGACAGATATCATGTTCTATCCATGTTTTGACAGTTTTAATTTGAAGCTATCCCAGTTGGAGCCATATCATAGGCCCCTCCTTGGTTTTACTGGCGAGAAGGTTTTTCCACTTGGAACGATCAAGTTGGATATTCTTATTGGTACATGGCCTGCTTGTCGAACAGAAAGAGTGCATTTTTTTATAATGGATAAAAATGTCCAATCAGCTTACAATATTATCATGGGAAGGGTAGGTCTAAAGAAGTTAGAGGCAGTACCATCTACTGTACATCAATGTTTAAAATTCCCAACCAATTTTGGAGTGGGAGTTGTGAAAGGTGACCAGAAAGTAGCTCGGGAATGCTACTATTTATCTGTCGAGCAGGAGGAATATGAATAATCCAGAAAGAAGACTACTACTTATCAATTAGATGCAATGGAAGATAAAGAGATTGAAATGCTAGACCCTAGAGACGACTCTCAGCTCATAAAAGGACAGGTCATGGAGGCTACTGAAAATATCATTATGGATGACGAGCATCCAAAATGAACAATTCAAATGGGTGCATCACTAGATGTATCAATAAAATAGGAATTGACAGCATTTCTAAGGTGAAGAAAGCAGACCTTTGCATGGAGTCATGAAGACATGCCAGGGATGGATCTGAATTTCTTTTGTCACGAGCTCAACGTGAACAAGGAAATTAAGCCAATAAAACAGTGAAGGAGAGTATTCGGTCCTGAGAAGAACCAAGCTATATAGTAAGAAGTAGAGAAACTACAAAAAGACTCTTTTATTGAAGATGTCAAATATCCTGATTGGATAGCAAATGCGGTGATGGTAAAGAAGAAACATAATAAGTGGAGGATGTGTGTAGACTTCATCGATCTCAATAAGGCATGCCCAAAGGATCATTTTCCTTTACCCCGAATCGATCAACTAGTGGATGCAACCTTGGGGGCATGAATTATTGACTTTTATAGATGCTTAATCTGGTTACGACCAGATTAAGATGAAGCATGAAGACAGGGAGAGCACCTCTTTTATCACCCCAAGGGGAACTTATTGTTATAATGTTATGTCTTTTGGACTTAAAAATGCAGGTGCCGCATATCAGCGACTGATGAATAAGGTGTTCGTAGAGCAAATCAGCCATAACATGGAGGTTTATGTTGTTGATATGTTGACGAAGAGCAAGAAAGTTGTCGATCATCTAGTTGACTTAGGCCAGACCTTTGATCAACTAGAGAAATATAAAATGAAGTTGAATCCTACCAAATGCATTTTCGGGGTACGAGAAGGAATGTTTCTTGGATATATTGTTAACCAACGAGGAATTGAAGCAAACCCTGAAAAAATCAAGGCTCTATTGGGGCTACGATCTCCAACAACGAAGAAGGAAGTGCTAAGTCTCAAAGGGCGAGTTGCATCACTTAATAGATTCGTGTCACGAGCAACTGATAGATGTCTCCCATTCTTCAAAACACTCCGAAAAATATTTGAGTGGAATGATGAATGCAAAGAGACCTTTCAAGAGTTGAAGAGATATCTGGGGACACCTCCACTATTATCTAGACCAGTGATGGGAGAAAGACTATACTTGTACCTGGCAATTTCAAAAAATGCAGTGAGCTCGGCATTGATAAGAGTGGAGGATATAGTCTATTACACCAACAAGGCTTTTCGAGGAGTAGAAATTAGATATCCTAGGCTAGAGAAGTTGACACTAGAACTGATTGAAGCAAGCAGAAGAATGAGGCCATACTTCCAAGCCCATACTATAGTGGTGTATATCGATATGCCATTAAGGCAAGCTTTGCATAAGCCGGATAAATCGGGAAGATTAATGTATTGGGTAGTGGAACTTGGTGAATATGATATAATTTATGAGCCTAGATCGTCACTCAAAGGGCAGGCAGTATCAGACTTTATCGCAGAGTTCACTTAAGAAAATTCTTCCAAAGAACATAAGTTGAACAGAGACCAACCTGTGAATGTTACAGGATCATCAAATTTAAACCCCGACCAACTTACGTCGGTAAACGAGCAGCGAGATGTGTTGGAGGAGGGCAAAAGGAAGTATCAAATATTTCATCGAGGAACTCTTTCTGATCAAGCATTTGATAATGAAGTACCTATATGGAATTTGTATGTGGATGGATCTTTGTGCTCTACAGGCAGTGGAGCAGGGATTGTTTTAAACAGTCCGGATGAGATTGATGTGGAGTATGCTCTGCGCTTTCATTTTAAGGCTTCTAACAATGATGCTGAACATGACGCTATGATCATGGGTTTAAGTATGGCTAAAAACATGAAGGCAGAACATGTCATTGTATTCAGTGATTCATAGTTAATCGTAAACTAAATTCTGGGGGTGTATGCAGCAAAAAGAGAATTAATGGTCAAGTATCATGCGAAAGTAATGGAGGTTGTATCGAGCTTTACTGCCATTCAATTAACTAGAATACCGAGATTGGAGAGCGCAAGAGCAGACGCACTAGCTCGGTTAGCATCAGCCACACATACCGAGCTACGGAGAATAATCCCAATAGAAATCTTGGTTGGTCAGAGCATAGACGAAGATCTAATGATGAACTTTATTGCCCTTAATTTGGGACCATCTTGGATGGACCCCATCAGGACCTATATTGAAGAGGGGGCTTTGCCAACTGATAAACTCGCAGCCATGAAATTAAAGTTTAAAGCTGCTCGTTATGTATTGACCAATGGCATTTTATATAGACGAGGAATTATATTAGGGTTACAAAGATGTGTCCACCTCTTCGAAGTGGAATATTTGATCGAAGAGGTCCATGAAGGGTCTTGTGGGGCCCATATAGCAGGTCAGACGCTTTTTCGAAGAATAACAGCGCAGGGGTATTACTGGCCAACGATGAGAGATGATTGTACAGCTTATGCAAAGAAGTGTGATAAATGTCAACGCTTCTCTTCTATCCGAAGAAATACCCAAGAATTGTTAACACCCATCACGTCCCCATGGCCATTCTCCATGTGGGGAATAGACTTGGTCGGGCCACTTCTAATGACCAGGGGAAGATTTAAATACCTCGTAGTTGCGGTGGATTACTTTACTAGATGGATGGAAGTTGAGCCTCTCATTGATATGACATACGACAAAGTCTATCATTTCATTTGGAAGAATATTATCTGCAGATACGGTCTACCACATGCATTCATCATAACCATGGAACCCAGTTTGATAACGAGGAGTTTACTGCGTATTGTCATCAATCCAATTTACTGAAGATCCACTCTGCACCAGGCCATCCCCAAAGCAATGGGAAAACTGAGGTGGCAAACAGAACGCTGCTGAATGGTTTGAAAAAATGACTAGATGATGTAAAAGGAAATTGGATTAATGAGCTACACTTTATATTGTGGGCTTATTGTACCATACCACGAACAGTAACAGGAGAGTCTCCATACATGCTGGCATTTGGGAGTGAGGCTGTCATACCTGCTGAATTGGGTTTACCCATGCATAGGGTGCTTAATTTCAATTCTCCTGTCAGTGATTTGATGAGAAGATTAGACCTGGATATGCTCGAAGAGGTTAGAGAAGAAGCAGTGATCAGGAATGCAGCATATTAACAACGAACAACTTTGTTCTATAACAAAAGAGTGAAGAAGTGTGATTTGAAGAAATGAGATTATGTGCTGAAGAAAGTAAAACAAAAGAATAAAAAATTAGAAGCAAACTGGCATGGACCCTACAGAGTAACAGAAGTTATTCGTCCAGGGACATATAGGATTGAAACCTTGGAGGGAGAAGAATTTAAGAATGCATGGAATGCAGAGCATCTGCGCAAGTATTATCAGTAATTAAAATTCCTATGTAATGCAATTTCTTTAGTATGAATAAAGTGTTGGATGTTTTACCCAGTTTCTCTCTTTTTGTTGAAATTTTTTGGAATATTAGTGCTACACACTACCCATCAAATTCAGAACAATTACCACCAACTCCGGTTGGTAGGGAACTAATTACCACCAACTCCGATTGGTCACACATCAAATTCAAAACAATTACCACCAACTCCAGTTGGTTGGGAACTAATTACCACCAACTCCGGTTGGTCGGGAATCAATTACCACTAACTACGGTGGTCGGGAACTAATTACCACCAATTCCCATTGGTCGGGAACCAATTACCACCAACTCCTGTTGGTCGGGAACTAATTACCACCAACTATGGTGGTCGGGAACCAATTACCACCAACTCCGGTTGGTCGGGAACTAATTACCACCAACTTCGGTTGGTCGGGAATCAATTGCCACCAACTCCAGTTGGCCGGCGAATCAATTACCACCAACTCCGGTTGGTCAGAAAATTAAATACAATCAACTCCGGTTGGTTAAACTAAGCAGGAACGTGGGATGCAAATCATTTCATTGCTTAGGCCCAAAGAGTGACAAGTCACTATATTCAAACAACAAATGGGACAAGTTCCATTATCCAAAAACAAAATAACAAGCAAACAAGGATATTCTATAAACTATTTAGAAGAAAATAAAATGGCAAAAGACTAAAAATTTCTTCATTCAAATCAAGTAGAATTACATATGCTGTGAAAAATACACTTCATTACATAAAAAATCCTATTCTATTGGTTTTTCCCTTCTGCCTTTGAAACGAGTTCTACTCCAGCAGGAGGATTATCTAAGGCATAAGGAGAATTTATAAATTTTACATCTCTCAGCATTCTAACATTCATTACAAATGGCTGATCAAGTAAATGTTCTGGGGGAGATATCTCAAAGTTGGCATTAAGACTGTAATCACCAAGATACTTGGAAACCAGACATCGAGGAATTGCACAAGCAGGAATCCAGCTAAAATCAAGTTTAAAAGGAGGTACGGGTAAATCAAGAACTCTAGGATCATAATAACCCCATAAATAATGTCCATACTCCAATTGTAGCAGACACATAGAATTTAACCATCCCTGCTTGTACCCCTCGCTATTTGATTGCTCGATCCGAGCATCAAGATGGTAAAGGGCTTCATTATACCTAGCCATACAAAACTCTCTGGGTTGTTTATGAAATTGGTAAGTTAACCTCTCCAGTTGCTCGTGGAGATTCTTCACCAGAAGTTCTTTGTTTTCCAAGGCAGAACTCTAGGTAGATAGTTCTTCGCTGAAGTTCAGAATCTTCTTAGACATTTCTGCTAAGGCTTGGTTCTTCTCCACCAATTGAAAGGCCTAATTTTCTAAAGTCGCCTGCGTTCTAGCTTCTTCAATAGAGACCCGACCAGCCCTAGCTCATCCATGATAAGAAGATCTTTCTCATCCACGAGTAGATGAGGAGTATCCGACCCTTTTTAAAGTTTCTAACTCTTCTCGTAAGTTGGCATTTTCTACCTCCAAGAAAGGGAAACCTTCATCATTAATAGGAACCAAGGCTCCCGAGAAAGATGCAGCAGACTTAAGCTGTTTTATCTCCTCTTGCAAGGCAATGTTCTCCTGCTCCAACAACTTGGCGATATACCTGTGCTCTTCAACTTCAATCTTTAGAACATTTTCTTTCTTCTCATAAGCAAAGATAAATTTGTCATACCCTTTGTCAGCACTCAGTTGTTGATATTTTTTCTCGTATCCTTGGTTCAAAAGGGTAGAAGATTCTTTATATTGTTGTTTGAGTTCCTCGATATTTCCTTGGAGATGTTCAATCATCTCATAGTAGGCCACATTGTTGGCGACTGCATGATCAAGCAAACACTTCAGGTACTGGTAAGCTTCAACTGCTCGTTCAGAAGTATCTGAACCGAGGATATCAATGATTTGAGCTTTATTAAGATCTGCATGACCAGATTTAAAATAATCATTGCATTTCTTCATCAATTATGTGTCATGAGATAATAAAAGCTCCATCATGTCCATAAACTAGCAAAGAGAAGAAATAAAAAGAATCAATAATGGTGCAGACAGAGCAAGTAAAAGAGAAGGTCAAGATGAACAACCAAAGTTTGGATTTTTATTTCATCGTAAGATAAAATACAAAGTCTCAGTTTACATTCAAAGGAAAAACAAAATAAAAGCCCGAGCAACTTTACACCTTCTCCTTGTTCCCTACAACTTCCTCAGAAGGTTTGGAGGAAGAGACTGGTTGCTCGAAAAACAAGATTAGTTGCTCGGCAGAGGTATTGGTTGGTTGGAGTTTCTCAGATCAAGGTTAAATGACAGGAACAACCGGGAACTAATCACCAATCATCATGGAAGATTCATATGAAGCAGCTTCATCCTCTTCTTCTTCTCCAGGAGAGGGAGGAGGGCCATGAATGTGCTGCTGAAATAACTCAGAATTCTCAACAACTTTCAGCTCCTGCAAGGCTGCAACCCATCCATCCCTAAAGTATTTGAGGCTGGCATACTCCATTTGAGAAGACATGGTAGCTAGGCCCTTGTTCCAGCCTTTATACCAACCAGCACTGAAAGACTTTTTAACTGCCTTCTTCCTTTTTGCCTTCTCCGAGGAGGTCCTTTCCCTAAGGAGCTCCTTGACAACCTTCAACTTCTCCTCCATCTCCATTTTCTGACGCCCAACATCTTAAAGTTTAACAACTTCCTCTTCAGCAGACTTGAGCTTAATTTCTAGCTCCTTGTTACTTTGTTCGAAGACTTTGTTTCTCCGCTCAGACTCCGTCAATTTCTTCTCCAAATCCTTGGAGGCACTCACAACTTGATTTCTTTCTAGCTTAATGGACTTGAATTTCTTCTCCCAAGAAACTTTATCTTCCTCGTATTTTTGACGAGAATCTTTCAGAGATTGGGTCAGCCCAACAAAAGCTTCCTCTACTCCTCCCAAGGAGCTTGAAGCCTTGATAGTTTCATCCTTCTTCAGAATGCTGTTAAAACTCGTCACCAGCTGGAAAAAGAAATAACTTTGAATCAATATATGAACATAATATTAGAAAGTGAAAGACTCAAGCTAACAATACTTACTGAGGTAATGTGTTGAGCAGCCAGGGTAGTGATTCTCTCATGAGAAAGAGTGTCTTCAATGCCTTGGACTTCTGGGACAGTCTAAGATCTCACCACACTCACAACAGAGCTCGGAGCAGCAAAAGATGGAACGTTACCTTCAACAGTTGAAGGTTGAGAGACAGGTTCAATAGTTCTCTCAGAAGAGTTTTTCTTTAATCTCCTCAGAGGAGCAGGAACATTTTCATCTAAAGACGTTGTCTTTGTTGGTGACATAACAATAACCTCACTCGGAGGAGAAACAACAACAATCTTGATCGGGGCCATTGGGGGCTTTTTAACAGCTTTCTTGGCAGCAACATGAGGAGGTCATTGGTGATTCCCGTCCCTTCTTCTGGGACATATTTTTTTCTTTTCTTTGCCTCCACATTGGTAGAGGAAGATTTATCAAAGAAGGAAATATCTCTTCTTCTCTTCATTAGGTTACTAATGGGAACACTTGACTCAGAGGAAGAACCCTCCACAATAGTCCCAGAAGCTGGTACTTGGTCAAGATTAACTACCACTGGACGAGGACGAGCAGTGAAAGACGAAATATAACTCTTGTATCGCAACGAATGAGAGGCAGATCTAATATGTTCCTCGGCAACATATTGGTGCAAATCCTAGATATGTTTCAAATGCTTTAAATTAACGTCAGCTTCTTTTGGAGGTTTTCTTTTACTATCAACTGTAACAAACAAAAACAAATGTCAGTGATACATTTTATCGAACACAATTAAAACAAGATTTTAAAAAATAAAAACATCCTATTCCATTGCAATAAGATAACACCTGGGACCTTGATATACATCGTCTCCATTTAATGGAGCGTGTTGCCAATTTTTCATAACAACCCCATGCTCAAAATAATCCCCATTGGCATCTGGAAGATTAACAACTAAAGCCCTATTCAAAAACCTAGTTTTTAAATAGAATGTTGAATCACTGACAACCCATCTATAGCAGTACATAATCTCTAGAATCCCTAAATGGGCTCCATGGAGTTGATTCAATCAATGTTCGCCATTAACTATCCTCCAGGTATTTGGAGCTATTTTTGTAGGTACAACATCAAAATATTGACAGAACTCCAAACATAGGGGATTTGGAGGAGAAGAAAAGCCACATTCAGCCACAAAGAGACTTGGGAACCAATGTCCCTCAGCTAAAGAAAAATAATCATAAGGTTCAGAAAGTTCTTCCAAAATAACCCACGAGGGGATTGAAAATTCAGACCAAAATTTGTCCAATGACTCAACAAGATAAACCATGATGAACAAAGTAAATAAAAGAAAGGGAAGAAAATCTTACAGAGAAAAAGAGATCAGGTGATAATGAACGACGGAAAGAACGAAGGCACAAGATAGAGAGAAAATGAAGAGTTCAAAGATATAGATTTGAAAAGTGAAAGACGATAGGATTTCTGCCACGCTTAAATACTTTACTTCGGGAATAGAGAAAAGCAATGATTACAAGGGAGGACGTTTGTGTATCTGGTGGCTAAAAGAAAAAAAGGGGCACAATATCGAAACGGTCATGAAAACTCAAAATATTTATGACGCCTGATACTATTCACTCAAAAAGGAGTTATATACAATGAATGTTTTCCTAAAAACCATACAAACCAATAATCTATGCAGTTTTCAAGCAAAATGTTCCATACTTTTCTTCAATATCAAACTATGAAACATTGGGGTCTTCTGTTGATACCAAATTTATTCTGCTGATGTGGACCCATCATTTGAAGACACGTGTTAACCAACGTGGCAATTATAAATACTTCTACCGATCAACTCACTCGCACCGAGCTAGTCAAGCGCCACGAGCAACTCATACATTCCGAACAGCTCAAGAGTACCGATCAACTTAGTCTCCCCGAGCAACTCATGGGCCCCGAGCTACTTAGGCGGTCCGAGCAGCTTAAGCGGTCCGAGCTACTTAGCATACAGATCATCCAAATCAAGAGAATCAAAGAGACGACTGTGCATTAAATGCTCATTATTATTGTATAGCTGTATATGTCTACTAGATAACAGTGCATTGTCCTTTCACACATACAACCTCAAGGCTATAAATACATTGTAACCTCCTCATTAGAAGGGGACTCTGGGATCTCTTGGTAAACCACTTATCGAGAATTCCATTCAAACAGTCAGCAATACAGAAATAGTGGACGTAGGTCATTCTTATAAGGCTGAACCACTTTAAAAATATTTTATCTTATTTATTTTATCTGTGATTGATAAAAAATTAGATATAATCAATTTTTTTACATCAACATATGATTTGGATATAATAATTAAGTTATTTATAATTATTAAATTAACTAGGGAGGAGTTTATGAGGGGATGTAATAGTTTTAATATTCTTGAATCTTATATTATAATGGAATTTCATCATAGTGGAAGCTCAATGCTATTTAGTTGAATTTTAATCAAGTTTTAAGGTCAAATAATGGAGTTTTTAAAGTTTCAAAAGGGTTCAAATTGAATTAGTTTTGATTGGAGTTTTGACACCTAGAAGAATATTTTTCCATGATCGTGGCCAAAACGGGCACGACCTCGACTTTGGGTGGCACGATCACGACCCTTTTCCCGCCGCCTGTGGGTTCCAGCGTGCAAAAGTGGTGGTTTAGGTGGATTTTGAAAACTTTTTTCTCTAGAACTATATTTCGTAATGGCCTATTCTTCAAGGTGTTTTTGATCCTCAAGGAATTTAAACAAGGAAGAAGTTTTGACTATGGAGGGAAGGGAATTATGTTTTCTTTTTCTTTTTTATATAAAAATGCACGTTCTTTTGGTTGATTATATCTCTATCATGTGTCATTTTACATGTTGATAATTTTATGTTTTAATTATTAAATTAGTTGGAAATCTACATTATTATAAACAACACAAGCTAATTATATGACCGACCTAGATTACGATTTGAAAAGGCGGTAAGAATTCTCTGACACCACTTAGAGATATTGGAAGACACTGATACCACTATGTGAAAGAGAAAATAAACATGGTCGGCAAGGATGGTCACAAACATAAACAAATTCAAAATTTTAATCTCAATCAATTTTATCATTTTATCCTAAACATGCATATGTGTAATAAAACAGATAAACAAAATCAAGAATCCAACAAAGGCAAAGTTCAGAAAACACCCCTTTTGGATAAAACCTCTTATTCAATACTTTATGATTATTACAAAATAGTCGACTTAAAGACTACTTGATAACTTCCACAAGTATAACGTTCTAATATTATTGAATCTCTAAAGAATACTGCTCGGTGAGGAGCAGTCCACACGCGGCCTTCCATGCTCGATATCCACCTATCATCATTTGTCTTTAGCAGTGAGTTATCTAGCGTATCAAAAGTCATCCATGGAGATGCCTTCTCCACAAAGGTGTATGCAAGGATACTAAAATTTTATAGGGTTTAAACGAATTCATAAGAACAATTTTCAAGATGTAAGTTATGAATTAAAAATATTTTTAGAATACTAAAAAAATAAGAACTTTTGCAAAAGATATGAAGAAACGAATCTAGAAAAAGTCTTAAAAAATCTGAACGCAAAAAAAATATTTATAGAGCGTTCTTAAATTTCAAGGCAACGGGCTCGTTTGAACAAAATTCAAGTCTCGTTTGAACAAAAAGGCAAGTCGTTTGAATCAAATAAAATATCGTTTGAACAAAACACTGATCTCATTTGAACATGTTTCAAATGACCTTCTGACGAGTCAAAATAGTATGCCCTCAATTGATGCACGTTAAATAAAACTACGAATGACCCTTCCAACGAAAACCCATTCTAATTTGAAAGAGATTTCCATATCATTTGAATGGGGTTTAAAATAAAAAATAAAAATTCATGTTCGTTTTTTATAAAATAGACATCCCAAAAATAAATTCTGTAAATTAATTTAAACTCTAAATTACTTTATACCTTTACGAGATGCAGGGTAGTCATCCAACTTGGAGATGCTTGAGTTTTATTTGTCGTGACGGGGCATGGAGATTTGTAATGGGATACACCAAAGTAGCTGTAACACCCCGCCTAAAATAATAACGGGTGGCCAGCCCTATACTATATTAAATTAGGAGTTTCAGATGGTCTAGTCTCAACATCAACTGTCGGTACTATATAATATAGGACTAACTACCCGATATCATATAGGCGAGATGTTAAAATTAAATAAAATGTGCAACAGATAACCAACTAACACTACTAATAAAAGAAAGAAAGATGCATGAAAGAACTAGATAAATGAAATGCTAGAATAAAAATGAAATAAATAACTACCACAGAATATACTAAAAAAGTAGACCCGAATAAGCTGTCGGGTCACAACCAATACAATAACTGGAATGGAATAAATATAAACATCTATAAATATCCCTTGGGTACAAACCCGATATACAACATGAATCCTACCTAGAATTTTGAAAGTAGGAGGCGACTACCAGATACATCCTGCAACAGTCCGCACCTGTCACGGCTCCCAAGACTCTGAATAGAAAGTCATCCGGCATCCATGCGGTAGGACACCTATAGTAATATATATATATATATATCTACAGGCAGGAGAGAAAAGTAAACGGGTCAGAGCCGGAGTTGTGAAAAATATTTAGCAAGTGTGTTAACCATGCATAATAAATATCGGTGCACATATTTCATAATTAAAATGGGATCGCACTCTCGTGGAGCCCCAACTCACCTATCATCTAAAGGCACGCACCTATTCGCGTCCTCAATTTTTTGTTAAATTACCCCCATTTTTATTAGGACAACCTAACTTATCATAGGCCTAGCCTATACCCACAAGTTCTACCTTCCTATCATACCCCAAGAATCCACCCCGTTTTTAACCACAGTTAAGTATTTATTTTCAATCATATGTGCCTTATTAGGCTTAGTGGATTTCGGTTTATACTCTAACCATTTATAATTTAATAAGGTACCCAATATGCATTTGGGTTGAAACATATGATTTAAATTTCTAATTAATAAGCATGGAAAATTATTATTGACACAACTTCCCTCCAATTTCAACGCTGCGCTGCATTTCGTGTGTGGGGTGTCTCGCAAAGAGAAATCCAAACAAGGAACCACCCCGTTACACTACTCCATGTCAACGTCGATCCTGGAGATCCATTATGCCACACATAAATATCGACAGAACTTCTCTCTACTCTCAACAATGTACTACATTTCGTGCGTGGGGTGTCTCGCAAAGTGAAATCCAAATAAGGAACCACCCCGTTAGACTACTCTTTGACAATGTCGATCATAGAGGTCCATAATTCCGTACATACCATAATTGGAAGAACTTTTCTCCAATTTCAACACTGCACTGCGTTTCATGCGTGGGGTGTCTCGCAAAGCAAAATCCAAACAAGGAACCACCCCGTTACACTACTCCTGGACAATGTCGATCCTAGAGATCCATAATGCCATATATACAATATAATACTACCACTACTACTAAAACTCCAATAATATCCTTGGGATGATGTAACCGAAATATGCCTTAAATGTGATACATCAACCCCCATTAATATAGTACACCATAATCATCCGAGATGTACTCTACACAAATTCTATATCCTTTCATCTATAGGATATATATATATATATATATATATATATATATATATATATATATATATATATAGGTATTTTATGCTCACCATATATATACATATACCAATCAGCCATACCCATGACCAAGTGTACATATCATATCTGATGTACAATGGACATGCACATAATCCACCCGGCTATATATATCACCGATAAAACTGCATCAATGCTATCATCTTCCCAATGCCCGGCTCACGTAGCAACTGGGGACCACCTGGTGGGGATCAACGACACCCACCTCGTGATAACTCACACACACGACGTCCCGGGAAGCGGTCATAGCTCCAACTGGCAATGAGACGAAACATACCCACCACGTCCCATCCCAAAAATATATCTATCGTATAATAACACACCGGACGACTATGACCTGGGGAATATCCACACCCTGCTCTATATGCCAGGATGCTCACCCTCTGCGCGGAAACTTCCCAATGATAGCATGAGCGGGGTATGCTTAACCATATAAGTATATATATCGCTCACATGCGCAATATACATACATCCATATGATCCCATCATATGATCAAATAGTAAACCATCATGTACAGTTTAAATATCCATACCATGTATGTCCACAACATAATTATATCCATATATTCATATTTATATATAGATATATGTACATTGATTCACACATCGCTACATCATTATATATACAAACTAATTCTCATTCATATGTATAAGATATATAAACCTGGCTATAAGTATACACAATCCTCAATATACAAGCCTTCACCACAATTTCCTTTAAATTTACCTCGATATGTGAATACAATCCCTCACTTGAAACATATTCAATCATTTTTCCTATGATGAATAGTCTCCCAAAACCATATGCATATATCTATAGATATATATTCAACATTAGGGTTATCACCCAAGAATTTGTGTAGGAATCCATCACTACACATTTCATCCATATTTAAAAGTACATATTTTCCTTCAGTACTATTTAACCATAGGCACATACATGACTTAATAGTCTAAAACCTCAAATTATTCCAACCTCATTTCAAGTATTGGAATCTCAATGGTCATATTCCCACAATTACATATAAACAATCCTAACTAGAATTTATGCTACCGCTTATTCTAGTCGATAGTACGATCCCAAGCCGTTCCCAATTTTACCTATGGTTCAATTTAAATCTCAGGAACCCTTACTCCTATTGAGTTATCAATTGTTCCTTAGTCTAAACATTTCTAAGGATATGAGACCCCTCACTCTTTAAGAGTATGTGACCACTCTCTTCCATTTGGCCCCTAATTGTATCTTAACAATATCATATCCTTATAAGGATTTGACATAAAGGTCAGCTTAGAAATTTCACAACATACATGGATATTTCTTATCCAATTATTCCAAGAAGTCCCCACTATCATATACTAAGTGAGAGACCCCTTATAAGTCACCAAAAGATATCTCTTACTTCATAAGAGAAAGCCTCAAATCAATAAACCCAACCAAAAAGGGTTTGAATTCACTAAAGAGAAAATTTCTCAAAATGCTCTGGTTCTGAATCGATTCGGCCCAATAGGGAATCGATTCGGCCCATCCGAATCGATTCGGTCCAAGGGGACTGAGATTCTGCAACCCTCCGAATCGATTTTCTAGGGGCAAATCGATTCGGTCCTAAAGATCTGAGACTTCTGCAACCTGGCGAATCGATTCGGTGGGGGCGAATTGATTCGGCCAGTTCAGAAAGCCACGAAAATGGCTGTTTTTCTATAACCCAAAATTCCCCAAAATTCGATTTATACTTCTTCCAACCCTTAATCTTCAATCCCAACATAATTTCCAACATCAAAACACATCCTAAATTTAACCTCATCAATTTATATCCCTCAAACCCAATTAAAATCTTCAATTTCAAGATTCGAACCAAAATTTAGGTTTTGATGTTTATACCCAAAAACCATTTCTTTAACCCACAAATTATGAAATGAAATACACAAATAGCTATTTAGCAAGATTAAACACTTGCCTCAGATTTGTAGAGGTTGGATCGTCCTCGTTGTCACGTTTGGGTCGAAAATCCCAACATTTTTCTCCTCTCTCTCTTCTTTTCTTCTTCTTTCCTTCTTCCTCTTTCTTTCCCTCTTTCTCTAATTGAGAGCTTAATCCGTAAACCTTTAATTCCTTTAAAACAATAAACCCAATTTTAAATGTTAATACACACTTTAAATGACTCGTTCACTCCAATTCGAGTCAAATTGACTTAAAAATATTCCGGAGCCGAAATAAAACTCAATGACAGTCATTTTGACTATCTCGACCCTTCCGGGATCAATGGTACCCTCAAAATCCTCTTCCGGAATACTTTACAACATCCTATATTTTTGGACTTAAATTCCCAAATTTAAAATTCTTCGATTTAAATTAAATTTTATTTTCCCAAAATTTAATTTCTCAGTCTCAAAAATCGTGGGGTGTTACAGTAGCCTAAAATATAAAAATGCCTAAACTATGAAAAATATCATTAAATTGTACTTACAAATCTCCCCTTTTTCTTATCTCGGTATAAAACAAATAAATATTCCCGAGCACCAATTTAAAATAAAAAATCTCCTATGATAAAAATTCTAACACCCTTCCTAACCCTATAACGGAATGCCATAAGTCTCTTTGTCTTCAAGCTTCTTCTTTTTCACTTTCATAAAATTTGTCTTCATTCGTGTTTCTTGAATTTCTCTTTAAGTTCCTACACACATGAGATAAAAATATATACCGCGTGAAGCATTGAGTTTGAAATAAGATATAACTCATAAATAAATTCTCCCCTATAAGTCAAACCCATAAAAAATCTCACTTTAATTTGCTCTCCCCTTTGTTTTTATGTTAAATAGACAAAGAATTGGAAATATAAACTTTAAAGAAAATCATCATGAATATGAACAAGATATCATCACAAAATATATAAATTATGTGTATGCAATGATAATGTCAAAGGCCATCAACACAATTATTTTTCAAAATTTTCAAAAGGTGGAAAAAAATGTACAAATACAACAATATACCATATATAATGGATAAAAAAAATATCAAAGAAATATGGCATACATATATAGGTATAAATGACCATACAAACATAACACAAAACACATAAGATTTACGTACAACCATAGTATCGATGTGTCTAAACACGTGGGATGGAATAACTGGGTGTGAGCTAGATACAAATGAATTATAATCCAAGCATTCATATATGTTCAATAAGTTCTAATTAATCGCAAAAATTTATCAAACTAAGCTTTAGCCTCAAGTGACAAATATATTTAAACTTAATAAAAAAAAAATAAGCAAAATGCACGTAATCTTAGATTATTGATGATTCTACATATCAATAGCACCATGACAAAATAAGTATATTGGGATTCATTATGCAACCCGTTGATCTTCAACTGAACACCCTCAAAAGATAAACTTATATCATATTTTCTTTTCTTTTCTTTTCCTTTTCTTTTCTTTTGAAGTGATTTCTTTTGAATGATCAAACAAATTAAACTATTTTAGCCCCTTTTGGCAATTTTTTGTCTTTATTGCCTTTATTTTTTCTTGGACTATTTTCAACGGTGGATTTCACGCAAAGTCAACCTGTCTTTCACAACCTTTCCCATGTACACCCATATTTTTTTCATACTAAACAAATTCTCTTACGGGCAATGCTTCTTACATACATAAATCCCCCATAGTCACATAAAAATGTATATGACAAAATTGATGAGAGAACATCTCATTAAGCTCAAATATAAATAGTGAAGTAAGCGTTTAAAAAAGCTCATGTGTGTGTGTGTGGAGGCATATATAAATTTGAATTCGTAAATCAAATCAACTTCAAAAAAACTCAATAAACATGGTTAAGATCAATCTAAGTATCTAATATCACAACCACATGTCCTAGACACATGGGAATTGCTGAATGAATTATATTTAAACATACCAATATGCCATACCAAATGTGTAAAACTATAATACACAAAAAAAAAAATCTTTTTGTATTTTTAAAATTTTTTATCAAAATAAAATCTTTTTGTTTTTTTCAATATGATTCAATAAAGGAAAAAATATAATGAAAAATATACACATGTCATAACACTGAAAACATATATCATGAAGCACAACTAGAATATGGCAAACAAAATGATGCAAGCAATCATCCATAAGATATATCATGAGAATCATCATGTAAAAGCATGTGAGAATCAACTAGTCTACCATATGGTTCCTGTAAAATGGATTTCCAAACCCAAATAGGTGTATACTTAATACATCAGAAAGAAATACTAGACTTAATCTTCCTAGGACCCCTTCCAAGATCATAACAAAATGCTCTAAGGTGACATTTCCTACCTCAATGCAAACATGTGTAATCATGAGAAATGTTACCTATGGGTTGACCTATTCTAACGTCCTTAGACGTGGTTGAACCTCTAAAACAAACTATGGTCTTGTATTTAACAATAAAAGTATTTTTAATATGGGACCATTACCATAACTAATAAAACTTCAAGAGTTTTCTAAATGATCTTTTAACTTTAAAATTTTAGACTCAAGCAAAGAATTAAACTTTTCTAATTTTAGGGACTCCTTCTTCATATGTTTAATCATTCCTTAAAGTTTACAAACATTAGACTTTAAGAGTCTTCTCTTATGCATTAAAATCATTCATCATAAAAATATCCTCAACGTCACAAACATTAACCTTAGAATTTTTAAAATCCTCTAATTCTCTCTCTAAAGGTCGGTTTCTATCATCACTCTCTTTCTTGGACAATTCTAATATTTTAAACTCACGGTTCATGTCTACAACTTTCTCACGAAAGAAATCTCTTTGGCTTTGAATATTTTGAAATAAATCCATAACATATTTAAAAGGAATACTTTCTTTTTCAAAAATCTCTATTCTTTTAGAAAAATTCAAATTCAACTGATTTAAGTCGTCAAAACTATGGGAATCCATCGAGAGAAAAAACTAAAATACCCAAAAAGAACTAAACAATGATCTAACACAATAACTTAGTGCAACCTCTTTTGATACCAATTTAAAAGGTGGTAAGAATGTTCTGACACTACTCATAGGGAGTGGAAGACACTGATACCACTATGTGCTTGGCAAGGATGGTCGCAAACATAAAAAAATTCCAAATTTTAATCTCAATCAATTTTATCTTTTTATCCTAAACATGCATCTATGGAAATAAAATAGATAAATCAAATAAAGCATTCAACAAAGGCAAAGTTTAGGAAAAAACTCATTTCGGGTAAAACCTTTTATTCAACACTTTAAAAATATTACAAAATAGTCGACTTACAGACTACTTGATAATCGGCACGAGTATAATGTGCTAATTTTTACAAATCTCAAACAAATACTACTCGGTGATGAGAAGTCCACATGCGGCCTTCCACGCTTGGTTTCAAACGATCATCATTTGTCTTTATTAGTGAGTTCCCTCGGGTATCACAAGTTCTCCATGAAGATCCCTTCTCCACAAAGGTGTATGCAATGATACAAAAACTTTCTAGGGTTTAAACCAATTCACAAGAAATTTTTTAGGATGTATGTTTTGAATTAGAAAGTGTTTTAAATAACTAAACAAAGAAGAACTTTTGCAAAAGATATTCAGAAATGGATCTGGCAAAAGTCTTAAAAAATCTAAACACGAAACAGGTATTTATAGGTTGTTCACAAATTTTGAGGTAGCAGGCTTGTTTGAATGAAATTCAAGGCTCGTTCGAACGAAAAAGGAAAGTCATTTGAATAAAATAAAATCTTGTTTGAATGAAACTCCAATCTCATTTGAATAGACATCAAACGACCTTCTTCTAAGTCAAAATAGTACGCCCTCGATTGTTGCACGTTAGATAAAACTATGAACGACCCTTATAATGAAAACCCATTCTTGATTGAATGAGATTTATGTCTTGTTTGAATGAGGTTTAAAATATAAAAAAAGCCATGTTCGTTTTTGATAAAAATAAACATCCCAAAAATAAATTCTATAAATTAATTTAAACTGTTTTATACCTTTATGGTATGTAAGGAAGTCTTCAAACTTGGAGTTGCTTGAGTTCAGTTCTTCGTGACGGTGTGTGATGATTTGTAATGGGATATGAAAAACTATCTAAAACATAAAAAGGCCTATACTATGAGCAATATTAGAAAAAAATTTCTTACACGATTTTTTCGGGAAAGCCATTTTTTCTTTTCTAATTTAATTAAATCATGTAATGAATTATCGTAAAAATCAAATTTTAGTCTCCCAAATTTTATTTTAATTAAAAATATCCTTATATTGGAAAATTAAAATATTAAGACGGGGTAAATTAAGTTGTATAAAAAATTAAGAACTTATCGTTGATATAATTCAATAAATTAGTTATTAATAATTATTTTCGTTAAGACCCTCAAATTCAAAATACTAGTTTCCCATGATATTTTAAAAGGTGATGCTATTAATTACTCGTGTTAGCTTTGATGGGAATCGATATAAATAAAAAGTTTTCTGCCCAAAAACTTTAATTGATCATGTAAAAGAAAATGAAAACAAAATCTAAGTTTAAATCATAAACATAGAATTTCAAATCACGATAATTTTGCGGATATTGTAGATGAAGTGAAAAACAAAATCTAAGTTTAAATCATAAACATAGAGTTTTGAATCACGATACCTTTGCGGATGTTATAGATGGTTTGAATGAGGGAAATAGTTTGAATAAGATGAAGAGGTTGCTTTTCCTTTACCTCCAAAATATTTCTAAAAGTCCTTGAATACCTTGAATCTTTTATGGCATCCCCAAAAGTATGCTTAGTATTTGGTCACTTTCGAAGATAAAAACAATTTGAAATTGGAGAGAAATCATTTTCTCTCTCTTCACGCTCACACAAAAATTAGAATAATTTTTTTGTCCCCCACTCTCTAATCCCTATGCTGAGTTATTGTTATACCCGTGCCTAATATTTTATTAGTTTTCCCTGTGTAAACTGTAATCATATGAATCCCTAGGAATTTGGATCATTAATATATGGACTTTAATATCCATAAGATTATTCTTTGGCCTTGATGGTAATTGTTAGAAGTTGGTGGGTAAAAATCAGAGATTTATAGAATTTGACAGATAAAACAAGGTCAAAAGCCATTCGAACGAGGTCAAAAGTCATTCGAATGAGGTTACTGTGGTTCGAACGAATATCCCAGGTCATTCAAAGTGGACATCTAACCACGATCGAATGACCCACCACTACATAGGTGCATCACCTAGTTAAAAAGTCGTCAGATAAGGAGATCGAACGATATCCTAATCTTGTTCTAATGAGGTCCCATTCTTGTTCGAATGACTTGTTCAGTTTATTTTAGATCGAGATGCCCTTGTGTCCTGTCACATTTTGGACCATTGGATCGATGTCGTGCCGGCTCCAGATGCCCTTAGATGTTCAAAATGGGATTTAAGTGTTTGGGGTTGTTTTATAAGGGTTTATTTGGGTTATTTGTGGGTTTATTTGAGTGTAAAGAGGAGAGGGGTTAAGAGGTCTTAACCCCACAATTCTCAAATTTCTTCTCGCTCTTTAGCTCTTTAGAGCACAACTACCCTCTCCCACCACCACAAACCACCATACACCATCATGTATCCACTTTATGTCACCATATTTTATAAGTATTCCACCATATTTAATCCCAATACACCATTTCCACCATTTTTTAGCAAGGCTACAAATTTAAGAGTTATTGTTAAAGGTTTTAGAGAAGATGAAGATGGAAGATTTATGGAGTTTGAAGGGGGATTTTTCTTGGATTTTTTATTGAGGCAAGCTTTGTGGAGCTAGGAAACCTCTTTGAGGCCACCTTAGGGTATGGGAGGTTATCATTACCTTCTTCTTCTTCTTCTTCTTCATCCAACTATTTTGGAGATCTATTTGTGGTGGAAAAACTCAACTCTTAGTTTAAGACTCTATTTTTCTTATTAGAGGTCTTGTAGGTAAAATTGTAAGAGTATGATGCATTTATGATATAAAAATGATATTCTAGTAGGTTTCTGAAATGGATTTAAAAAGGGATTTCAATGGTTTGAAGAAAAATGATATATTTCAAGAAAACTTGGTATTAAATATTTTTATGGAATAAAAATGTTGAAAGAGTGTTACTTTGTTCGGAGTAATTTATGAAATAATGTTTCAAAGTTTTCTTGAGAGAAATGAGATTTTTGGTATAAATGGACAATTTATTAAAGTTTTAAAGATACAAAAAATGTCTTTTTCCTTGAAAAGTATGTTGTACAAACATTATGAAATTTCCAGAGTAAATCACATGTTAGACCCATTGATAGGATTTTTGGACCTAAAATCCATCTTCTCCTGTATATGAACTTGTACTATTTTGAGGTTAAACATATAAACAAATTTAATGAGGGTTTGATTGGGTTTAAATATGAAATAAATAAATTAAAAATTTCAGATCTTAAGGTGTGTGAAAAGGGTGTTGAAATGTGAAAAGTGTAACGTTTCAAGACTACAAGTACTAATAAAGAAAATGGTATTTTTCTTATAAAGTCGTCTTAGATGTTCAATGATTTCTTGAAAAAAAAGTAATGAAATAAGAGATTTTAAACTTGTGATGTGTGTTACTCGTAAGTGTTAAATAAGTATTAATGGGATGAAAAATTTAACAAGTTAGTGCGGGTAACTTAATAGTACTGTGGGGAAACAATCCTTGTGAAAATGCAGAAAAAGTACAAATATGGAAATAAATGGGCAAAATGGTAATTTAACTTAAAATGGAACATTTTTATGAAAATGTTGGGAAAATGTGTTACACAAAATGGTCAAATGAATATGATTTTTGGAATAAAATTAATGCTTGAGTAAAAAGGACAAGAAATGATAGTTTTTAAGTGTAACACAAGTTGGGGTGAAACCCTGAGTTTTGGCTTCGAACAGGATAAAGGAAAAGGTGGAATGATGTGGACATTTGAAAAATGTTAAAATACATTAATATGGACTCAGATAACATCGGGATAATTAAGGAAGGCCCGAAGCCTTAAGGTGAAAGACCCAAAATCACTAGACAGAGCATATAGTAGCATAGCCGGTGGTGTGAAGCCCGTTAAATTTAGCGGATATTGGAAGATTCCGAGAAAAATGTAATGAAAATGGAAGATGTCAAGAAATGATATGTGTGGTGAATATGTGAAAGAACAACCTAACTTGAATGGAATAATAAATGTTCCGATATAAGATAAATGTATGAGAATTGTGAAGGTATTGATTAATGCCCATAAAGTAAAGGAATGGTAATATAAATGGATTAAATGGGTGGTTAAGAAACCTAAAGAGGTTTAACCCATAATTAACACTAGGGTGTATTTATAAAAAAAATTTAAAGAAAAATAAGTATTCTCTAACAAGGTGTTCGCGTGTATTGAAATGTGATTTTCAAAGAAAATACTAAGATAAGTTATGCATGAGTAGTAAGGAAATTTCGGTAAAGAAATGGTTTTCCTTAAACAAGGGACATTGTTTAAAGTATTTAACCGAGTTTGTTAAATCAAGAAATAACTGTTAATTTAAGTAAACGGGAAATTCGTTTATAAGATTAAGGTCAATAAATCGGGGTAAGTAACGTTTTTGGAATAAAAATGGTTTCATGAATTTATGTCTACATATGTGTATATATATAAGGTAGTTTCAGGTGCATGTAGATATAAAGTGTTAGAGTCCTATTGCGTCCATTCGATTCTATATGTTATTGTTGTAATTTTCCATTAGGTATTCGGCTCATTCCCCCGACTTTGTTATGGCAGGTTGGGTGCGATTTCGTATTTTGTGAGCATTGTACAGGTAAGTATTACTTTTTTATTTTTACATTAGTAGCTTTGTATGCTTGGATTCTGAGGACGTTTCCCACAGTTCCTCATGTAGTTGATTTAAAATTACAATCAGAGGCTAAACAAGTGAAATGTCAATTAAATAAAACTGGATTAGCAATATTATATAGGTTATTTCATTACACTTCATGCCGAACACTTGGGTAGGACCGGATTGACTACATATAACCCATAAATTTGGGTCGGGGCGTTACAAATGGTAATAGAGATCTAGGAACAAGATTATTTTTAGGAGTAATGTGCCAAGGTCGGCGATGGATCTTTCGATACTGGTGTTGGTTTTAGGCTGGTCACGCTAGGTTGGTGACAATTTCGGTTTGTGTTCTTGATGGTAGAGTCCAAGAGTAGCATGACGGGTAATTCATTCCCAAGTGTCATACGATCAAGTTAGTTGTCATTAACTACTTTCGTGCTTCTTATTTAGATATGTTAGTAATTTCTAAATGTCTGTGCGAGCCAATAATGCCGACATTGCTTTTTTTAGTGTAAGGTGCTTGTGTGTGAACCCTTGATGATATAAGAGGTCGGTTGATATGTTGATAAGGATTAATGACTTCTATGAAATTAGATATTTGAATTTTGTAAAGTCAACTGTGAGGATTAGAGGACTTGATCATCATGCCTAACGGTGTTGATTGTGATAAGAATGCATTAAGTTCCACGTGCCGTACTATTGGATAGTTGATAATGATGATTTAATTAGGCATATTAGATACTCAGGATAATATCACTTCGCAAGAGAAATGACGATTCGATAGAGATGAGGAGTTTTGTTAGTCAACTCTTGGTTATGTGTACTCGGTTAGAGTCAGTGTGATAATATTAATATGAGTAAGTGTCTTGATGGCCGTTGATTGAAAGTTGTACCTCATAAGGTAGAATGAGAGTTATGAGCAAATTGTGTTAAGTATGTAACATATGGGATAATGATGGTAGAGGAGACTTAGGATTGAACTCTAAGTAGTCTTCCATGTCAGGGTTTTAGAAAATATAATGCAACTTTGAGGGATAGGATCCTTAGCCATGATGATAATCCAGACCTATAGGTTTATAAGTTATAGGAAACATCCTATATCCTTCCAGAATCCTTATTAATGTTAGTATGTGGTTTGGTACATGTATTATGGCCATAGAAATTAGTAAGGGTGATAATATTATTATCTAAGTTTCAGGGCCTTTGTCATAAGTTGGCTAATGTATGAAGTGTAGTGCTTGATTCTGATGGGTACTAGGAAATGAAATTGGACTTAGATTGATGATGACATAATAAACACTTGAAAATATCACCCCAAGGGTGATATCAAGGCATGATTAGAATATTGGCATGTGTCAATAGCATAAGTTACGATAGCCCTAGCAAGATAGGGAGTAGTTCTTGGCACATCTTGCCAAACCGGCACGGATTAAAAGATGTAGCCCTATGTGGTAATTACTACCCTTAGAATTCCAATGGAGACTAGTGTGGCCGTTACGTAAGTTCAATTTAGGTAAGATCTAGAGATAAGCTCAGTGACGACCTCATATGGGTAAAGGTTACTATAAGGTGAATGTTTAGTTTAAAAAGGTTCTCATTAAGAACACGATGGGATACGATTATGGTTTGATAACATCAATAATGACCTAGGTGTATTAGGTTGGTCACGACGTCACTAAAAATATGGACGAAGTCGAAATGGACAAAAGCGTGGCATTTATCGATCGGAGTGGCCCACATTCTCCAAGGATGTAAGGAGGGAGCCTTACTCTTAAGGAGGCAAGTTCAGTGTTTGACTTCTCAAAGTACAATAGATTCATTTGTTTCTCTTATCTAGTATGGATTAATGGTTGTGATTCGATTCTTCATGGTTGGTGACTCGAGCCAGGGTGTGTGGTTAGGTTAGTACCTAGTGAGAATGTCTGGGAGGAGTCATAAACTTCAAAGCGTGCGATGAAGGTTCGCCTTTCGTAACTCATAGTCCTTTGTGTGCAAAGAGATTTTATAAAATGATTGTTCATTGTTTTCTATCCTTGTGTTCCTTTAAATTTTGATAATCGAGAATTGTGTTTTTGCGATTGTGGTAGCTTGAATTTGTACCATGTCATGGTACGGCACAGTTTGGTCCGGTAGAGTGTGGGTGAACCTAGCATGGTCAATGTAGCCCAGTAATTGGGTGATCCCTTTTCTGAGGAGTCCTTGCTAATCCACAAAGTTTTTTTTGTACCGATGGATGTTCTTTCGGCCATGCAATTATTCATTGTATCTATTCGATATAGAATTAGCGAACTCTTAATTGGTCGACATGCAGTCAGTGTCTTTAGTTATAAAGATCAGGATGATAACTTGAGGATGATATATAGTATTAGAACTTGAGGAAACTTATCACTGAGTGTTTTCTTTCCACAATGAGTGGATTGGCGTAATAGTCAGGTGCATGTTTCATAATTAGACTCCTAGAGTGATCCTAGGTTCATGAAAGGATCTTGTGGAGGGCGTTAGTTGGGAGCATTAATTTTGACTTGGTAGGTGTATCTCTCCATGGTACGAGTGACTTGTGATATGAGATTATGTATTCATGATGACCCAAGAAATTGAGGAAACTCAAAATGTGTTGTCCTTAGAATTGAGAAGGTTCTTGATGATGAATATGATGTTAGTTGTATTACAGTTAATACCATGGTGAGTGGACCACTAGAGAGGGCTGCCCAATAGGGATATCGTTATGCTTTGCGTATTAGCAAGGTAGTCTTGGGACTTGATTGAACATGATCATCAAGTAAGTGGAGACTCAGGGACAGTTGTTTGACATTGATGGTTAGCCTTATGGTGAGTGTTAGAGAATGCCGAATGTTGAACTTTCAGTGACAACCCCTGTGTAAGAGCGTGTGATGTCATCTTGGCCATTAAGGACTTCGATGATTTTTTTGTGGAGGATTTTATGACTTAGAGTAAGAATTGTTTAGTCCCATGAACTTGAGGAATCATCGGATTAATAATTTGAGAGATGAAATTTCCTAAGGATGGAAGAATGTAATACACGTGCCTAATATTTTATTATTTTCCCCGTGTAAATTGTAATCATGTGAAACCCTTGGAATTTGGATCATTAATATATGGGATTTTATGTCTATGCGATTATTCTGTGACCTTATGGTAATTGTTGGTAAAAATTGGAGATTTATGGATTCGGGCTAGATCGAACGAAGTTAAAAGTCATTCAAACGTGATTCTTATTTCATTTGAATGATGTTAGTGTTGTTCGAACAAAAATCCCAGGTCATTCGAAGTGGATATCTAATGACGATAAAACAACCTACGACTACACAGGTACATCACCTCATTAGAACACCGCTTGACAGGGAGATCAAGCTAGGTCCCATTATCGTTCGAACAACCTATTGAGAAAATTTTAGATCGAGATTCCTTTATGCGTTGTCATATTTTGGACCGTTAGATCGATGACGTGTTGGCTCCTGATGCACCCAGATGGTAAAAAATGGGATTATAGTCTTTGGAGTTCTTTTTATAAGGGTTTGTTTGGGTTATTGATGGATTTATTTTACTATATAGAGAATAAAGGTGGAGAGGTATTACCCTGACCGTTTTTAGATTTCCTCTCTCTCTCTCTAGATCTTGAGATCTCCACCACCCTCTCCCACCACCACAAACCACCATACATCACCATCTACCCACCTTATGGCACAACATTTTAGAAGTATTGCACCATATTTAAACCCAATACACCCATTTCCACCATTGTTGAGAAAAACTTCTAATTTTGAATGTGTTGTTGGGGTTTTTAGAGAAGATGAAGATGGAATATTTATGGAGCTTGAAGGAGGGGTTTTTCTTAGATCTTTTATGAAGGCAAGATTTGTGGATCTAGGAAACCTCCTTGAGGCCATATTAGGAGGTGGGGGTTGCCTTCACCTTCTTCTTCATCCAACCATTTTTGGAGTTCAAGTTGAGGTGAGAAAAACTTCACTCTTAGGTTAAGACTCTATTTTTCATATCAGAGGTCTTGTTGTTAAAATTGTAAGAGTAGGATGAATCTATGATATAAGAATGATATTTATTTGATTTGTGAAATGGGTTTAAAAAGGGATTTTAATGGTTTTGAAAAAATGATATACGGCAAGAAAACTTGATATTAGATATTTTTATGGAATAAAAATTTTGGAAGAATGTTACTTTATTCGGAGTAATTAATAAAATAATGTTTCAAAGTTTTCTTGAGAAAATTGGATTTTTGGTATAAATGGACATTTTATTCAAGTTTTGAAGAAACAAAAAATGTCTTTTTACTTGAAAAGTATGTTTTGCAAACATTATGGAGTATCTAAAGTAAATCAAATGTTAGACCCATTGATAGGATTTTTGGACTTAAAACACATCTTGTCATGCATACAAACTTGTAATATTTTGCGGTTGAACATACTAATAAGTTTAATGAGGGTTTTTATTGGTTTTAAACAACAAATAAAGAAATTACAAATTTCATCACTTAAGGTGTGTGAAAAGGGTGTCGAAATATGAAAGTGTAAGGTTTCGAAACTACAAGTATTAATGTAAGAAAATGGTATTTTTCTTATAAAGTAGTTTTAGATATTCAATGATTTCTTAAAAGAGAAAGTAATGAAATAATAGATTTTAAACTTATGATGTGTTTTACTCCAAAGTGTTAAATAGGTGTTAATGATATAAAACAACTTAGGAAGTTAGTGTGGGTAACTTAATGGCGTTTTGGAAAATTAACACTTATGAAAATGGAGAAAAAATACAAGTTTGAAAATAATTGGGTAAAATTATAATTTTACTTTAAGTGGAACATTTTAATCAAATAAAATTTTGTAAAAAGGTTTAGACAAAATGGTGATAAGAAAATATGATTTTTGGGATAAAATCAATGCTTGAATAAAAAGGACAAGAAATGATAATTTTTAACAAAAGTTGGGATGAAACTCTAGGTTTTGGCTTTGGCCAAGATAAAGAAAAATGTAGAGTAATTTGGACACTTGTAAAATATTAAAACACATTAATATGGACTTGGATGATACCGGAATAATTACGGAAGGCCTGGAGCCCTTGGGTGAAAGACCCAAAATTACTGGCAAGAGGATATGGTAGCATAATTGGTAGTGTGGAGCCCGTTAAAGTATACGGATATTGGAAGATTTAAAGAAAACGGTAATAAAAGTAGAACATGCCAAAAATGGGTTGTGTGGTGAATATGTGAAAGAACAACCTAACTTTAATGAAATAATAGATGCTCCGGCAAAGGATAAATGGACGAGAAATATGAAGAAATTGACTAATGTCCATAAAGTAAAGGAATGGTAAAGTGAAGGGATTAAATGGGCGGTTAAGAAACCTAAATGGGTTTAACTCATAATAAACACAAGGGCATGTTTAAGAAAGGATTTCAAAGAAAAATAAGCATTTTCTAACATGATGTTCATGTGTGTTGAAAGGTGATTTTCAACGAAAATACTAAGATACTTCTGCATGAGTAATAAGAAAATTGTGGTAAAGAAATGATTTTCCTTAAACAAGGAACATTGTTTAAATTATTTAACCGGGTGTGTTGAATCAAGAAATAAATGTCAAGTTAGGTAAAAGGAAAATTCTTTCACAAGAGTAAGGTGAATTAATCGAGGTAAGTAACGTTTTTGGAATAAAAATGGTTCCATGCATTTAAGTATATATATGTATATATGTATATAAGGTAGTTGCATGTGCACATAGATATAACGAGTTAGAGTCTCCTTTATGATATTCGTTTCTATATTGCATTGTCATAATTTCTTACGGGCATTCGGCTCATTCCATTGTCTTTGTTATGACAGGTTGGGTGTAGTTCCATATTTTGAGAGCATTGTATGGTTAAGAATTCTCTTTTTTATTTTTAAGTTAGTAGCTCTCTATGTTTGGATTCCGGGGATGCTTCCCACTGTTCCTTCACATAGTTGATTCAAAATTGGAATCGCATGCTAAACAATTTAAATGTTAATTAAATAAAACTAGATTTGCAACATTATGTAGGTTATTTCATTGCACTTCACACCTAACGCTCGGGTTGGATCGGGTTGACTACTATTAACCCATAAATTCGGGGCGGGGAATTACAATTATGATCCTTAAAACCCTACCTTGGGAACTTATATATATGTAAACTAAGTGGGAATGGGTCAATTGGGTTTCCAGAGAGTTTGGTCTACTACTTGCATAATGGATTATAGTAGGAACCTAAGACTGAATATTAAATTATCTTCTAAATAGAAACATTAAAATCCCATATTACTTTTTGTAATATGTTTTCTTTTTCGTTTAATTATAATTAATTCCACTAAATAATTATAAATGCACTTTAATTTTAATTATCTGAAAATTACTCGAATAGTGAGTTCTTTGTTTATAAAGGTAAATAGTGTATAATGTGATTCCCGCGTAAAGGATACAGTACCCGCTTGGTGAAATTCAATTCGACTAATCCATTTTGATCAACATCTTAATTAGTTCTTTATTTTCAAGCTTAACTTATTTAATACTCTCCGGATTATAAATAATACACTTATTAGTTTTATTGGTTAAATAAGAACTTCAAAGTTTATCAAGCGGGTACCACAATCCCAAATATCTCCTAGATGTGGGTTCTTTTGGGATATGATCTTAGATATGTACACACAATAATTTCCCAACATACGGAGGATTAGACCCAATAAACACTACAACAAAATAACAGACTTATCACGGTGTTTAATCGTGACAAGTCTGGGGTAGACAACTTCTTTGTTACGTACGTTTCACAGTCAAAAATCGTGACAAGTTCATTAGACTTGTCACGATCCTATCACGGTCTTTGACCTTGACAATTTTTGTCATGGCCAATTAAAAAAAATGTTGAGCAGTTTGGCCAGTGCCATTGCCCAGCAGTATATTTGTACCTGTTATAGAAAAATTATACGTGTCCAAACAGTATATATCCAAATAAAATAGAAATAATATACCAAATCATGGCACATATAATCCATATCCAAATAAAATAATAATCCAAATATCCATATCCAAAACAACGTGTACCAAAATAAAAAAATATACAAATACAATCCAATATCCAAATATCCAAATGAAAAGATATAAATAATTTCATGAAGAAGGAGAAGGTCGAAGGAGGAAGGAAGGTCACACAACATGTGAATTTAGACATCCCGCAATATGCTGAATGCCGCATTGTTTGCGCAACCACAAAGGTGATTTCTCTTATCCCTCCACCACATGTGTGATGCACACTCTTGCCTCAATATCTTGTAGGGGATGCTCATGAACCATCATACCCGGGAGGAAGCTCAGATCCCACATCCCATCGCTATTGTCTACCCACAATATATGTCGAGTAGAAACATGCTTGACCAACCGATTGCTTACACAGGCCGCTCAGCAGGGGTCACGATGGGAAACGGATCATCATATGGCACTGAGTCCTTGCGTATCGGTGATGAAAAAGTGGCGTCCTCGTCCTCTTCCTCTTCCTCGTCCTCGTCTACCTCTACCTCCTTTTCCTTCTCCTTCCCCTTTCCCTTGACCTTGCCCAACTGACTCTTCATGAAATCATACATATCTAGGATTGTCTCCTCTAACCTTGATAGCTTATCATCACGGGTGTCCACCTTATGTGCCAACCCGTTGTTGCTCATCTCCATTCCGATGATCCTAGGCTTCCCCACTCGCGATCTCATCCCCTAGTCCTCCCCTTGCGATCCGACCCGATCACTTAGCTGAGTGTGTTCGTAGCCAAAGATGCTTTATCGGTATCAAATGGAGATTCATGCACTTCCTGAAGCTTTTCCTAAAAAGACAAAAAGTAAATGATTAGTTAATTAAGTAAATAAAAAAATTATAACATAATTAAAAAAATTAAACATTTATAACTTACAATGGTGGTTGCGACGCTCGGGGCCACCTCCTTGTCCTTGCCCTTTTTCGTCTAAATTACCACATAGGCATCGAGCCTATGTAGACTACCCCCCGGGCCACTCCCCGTGTACTTAAATAAAATAATACATAATTAGTACGTAACACAAAGTAATGCTAAATTAAAATAATTAAAATTAAAGAAAAATAAAAACTTATCATCCTGTGCTCCACCTCGGCATAAGACGTTCGCCTGGAGTAGTGCACATTCAACTTTTTTACCTAGTTGTCCCACTCCGATTGGAGAGATGTCAATTTCTACTCATTGGTTTCATTGTCGATAAAATTTTGCCATTGTGCCAATTAAATCGTTTCCTTCGGGGGGACGGTGTCATGTAGTCTCAGAATGGACTTCCGGGTCTTCCCAAAGTACCGTGCCCTCAAATTCTTCTTCCACGTCTTATATTGATCCCTCAATTGCTCCAACGTGGAGTCCGAATATATGCGGGCAGGGCGAATTGTTCTTGTCAAACAAATACAAACCAAAAATAAAGTAAGTGTCAGTTGATTATAAATATAAATATAAAAATAAATACACTACTTGTAGTGCCCCCCAAATGTTCAACTTGAGGTTAATAGGCACGGCCCTCCAATCAGTGTACCTTGGGCCAACAATCGCCTTCAGCAACGGTAGCGCTCTAGCCAATAATTTCGTCTTATTCTCGACGACAGGCCCTAATTTTCCCCATTTGGGGGGCCTACTGGTTGAGGAGCCCTCATCACCTTCGCTATCGCTCCCAAATGATGTCATTTTAAGCAAAAAAATGTTATTAATAATACAAAAATGTATATGGACTTTGAATTAATGCTTAAATCTGATAATAACAATACATGCCAATACCAATATCAATTTCAATTTATACCAATACCAATACCAATACCAATTTCAATTTACACACACGCACATTGCCCCCCCCCCCCCCCCCTGCCCACACTCCCGGGTCATGGACTTTGAATTAATGCTGAAATTTGATTATAACAATACATAACAATACCAATGACAATTTATATCAATTTTAATTTATACCAATACCAAAACCAATTTCAATTTACACACAAACACACTACCCTTCCCCTCACGCACAACACTCTCGGGTCATGGACTTTGAATTAATGCTTAAATTGATTAAAATTCTAATTAACATATTCACTTAGTTATTAAAAGCATTAAAATAATCAAGTACAAATGAATAAAAAACACTACATTTTCGTCTGATAATAATAAAGCACTAGAATAATACAGCCACTAGTCATTACAAATAATTTGAATGCTTATTACAAATCAAAAAGTTGTTTCAAATTCGAATTATCATAAAAAATGGATTGATATTTGGTAGGTGAAACAAAGTCATCAACACTACTCTTTAGACACTTTCGCGCACGTAGGATGATTGACCACGACTCGTTGATAAACTCCGAGTAAAACACTTGTTTGACCTTTTGAAAAGCACAAAAGAATGGCCCATCGCTCACGTGTTTGTTGCTCTTCAACTTGGACAAGTCAACCATGATCAAATTGGTTTCGGGATCAACTTTACAAGCATTTTTATCCTCAACTCTTACCCAATCACAATAAAATACAACCCTTTAAAGTTTACATAGTACAATTCAAATATACTTCGAATTACGCCATTGTAAGTCATTTCAACTTCAACGAGGTTTTTATTTTTCGCACTCGTTCGAAAGAAAGTAAGATCCTTGTATGAAATGCCCGAGTTCTGTACATTTGTATTTTCCTCATACACCCTTGAACTGAATACGTAACTATTTAATCGATACTTTTTGTACTCTTGTGCCATGAGCAAGGGTTCAGTGGTTAGACGAGCAAGCCTTGATGTCGCATCACCCGTCTTTAAGAGATGAGAATATAGATAAATTAATTAGGTTAGTTGTACATCTTTCTTATAATGTGACATTTAGTAATAGTCATTTTCATTATAATTACCTCGTGTGACAACAACAACCTAAATTCACTATATGATTGTGCCATTGTTTTTTGTCTTTTATTGTTCTCACATGCTTCATATTTTCTGCATAGATCGTGATGAACGTATTATAAAATTAATCATGTGAAAATTAAAATAATGTAAAAGTTAACATAATTTAAACTTACTTTATTCATTCTTCGAAATCTTCATGTGTGTCATATAAATAACGAGATGCTTGTTCATGTTGCAAACACGTTAATTTCACTCGTTTACCCATCACATGACCACCCTCATCGACGAACTCATTATTGTCATCCATGTTGGTTGAGTCAGGCATATATTCCCGAGTGTAGATTGATGACTCAACGGTGATGTATTCCGCTGCAATTGATCCTTAAATGTATCGTGTATTCTTGATCTAATCTTTGAAAACTTTCATTAATATTTCAAATGGATACACCCACTGATATCTAACTGGGCCACAAAGAAGTGCCTCGTCGCACAGGTGTACCAAAAAGTGAACACTTATGTCAGAAAAAGATGGGGAAAGTATTTCTCCAAGACAAAAATCGCTTCATTCACCGCCAATTTTTCAGCCAGTATGTGATCTCGATTGACTACCTTCTCACATAAAAGTGAGAAGATAGATACTGATTTGCATAATAGCCCTTCGCAAATCCTTGTGCTTGGAGAAACAGTTCTTAAACAATAGAGGAACTAATTTCATGATCGCATGCCAATCATAGGACTTACACTTATGTAAATCATGGGTAGCATAATTCACAATCCTTTGCAAGTTGGACGAAAATTTAGATGGAACTTTCAAATTATATATTGTGTCTAAAAGCACCTTCCTTTCGTCACTCGTCAAAGTAAAAGCACCAGGGGGAATTATTGCCCTTCCTCTACTATCTTCTTTCAACCATAGTTATGGCTTAAGTTTCATGCTTTAAGGTCTTTTTGTGCATTTTCTCCATCCTTCGAATGACTCCCCCCAAGGTGTGTGCCCAAAATATGTTCTACGATATTCCTCTCTATGTGAATCACATCCAATACATAGCGCACTGAGTTATTATTCCAGTAAGGAAAGTCAAATAAAATTGACCTCCTAGACCATGCCTTTCTTGTCTCAGTTTAATTCCCGGCTACGGTCTTCTTATGTCTGACATCCTTAAATGTAGGATTCTTAGCAGGCATATTAAGGCCACAATTAGAAGATTTACTTTCAATTTCTGAGCCTAAAAATATTCTCGGACATAGCCTATGTTCAACCCCGCCCAGTAGAAAATTGGAACCTTTCTCATATCTAAAACTATGAGAAGGAGGTCAAAAAATCCTATGGAAATGTTATGATTTTTGTGTGCTAGCGGGGAGACGAAGAGATTTAGTCTCCTCCCCACAAATAGGTAACCCCAAATAACCATGTACTACACAACCGAATAATGTCCCATAAGCTGGAAAATTATGAATTGCCCACATCAACATATCTTTCAGCGTAAACTCTTCTTTTCTAAAAGATTCAAATTCTTGCTCACCCTCTTCCCACAACTCATTTATTCTTCTATCAAAGGATCCAGGATGACATTGATTTCCTCACTTGGTGTCTTTGGCCCAGGGATCAACAAAGACGACATCAAAAATTTAGGTGTCATTCACTATGAAGGAGGGAGGTTGAGTGGGGCTAGGATCACTGGCCATACACTCTGATTGGTACTTAGATTTTCAAATGGATTGAAACCATCTGTTGATATTTCCAAATTAATGTTACGCTGTTCTTGAGCAAAATCGGGATACTCAAAATTCATCCTCTTCCAAGTTGTAGAATAAATAGCATGGCGCATGAGAATCTCCCCTGCTGCTACCCTAGCACTATCTATGATACTGCTAAAAACTGCTTTAATTTAGGTGCAACGGGAAAATATTTCAACACTTTTGAGGCACTTTTGAGCTTGTGCCTTCCTTTCCAGTAGATTGGACATATTTAGGTTCATCGCAAACTGGACACCGATAAAGATTTTCACAATCTTTTTGGTATAGTATGTAGTCCTACAAATAAGTATGAATTGATTTATACTTGTAACACCCCACCCGCCCGGAGAGAGCGAACGGAGCGCTAATATCGATAAAATAAATCCAAATCCACAAGTGACAAGGTATAGAGCATCTAAAACCCCATAATAATATAAATCCACTAAACACTATTCTTTAAATACAATAAGTCTCTCGAAAAATAAAATAAAAATCTCCAATGATCTATACAACAAAATAAATAGTACAAATCTTTTCCAAACAATCATCGCTAAAATCAATCTCCATAGCGCCCCAAAATCCGCGCTAACCTGGCACTAAAAGAAAATATAGGGAAGTACAAAATACGACAGGAAAGATGCTCAACAAATATATATTAGCGATGAATAAAACGTAACAACACGAGTACGAATATTCAAATCAAAATGTAAATCTCAAAGCATTTATCAATATAATTTCTCAACAACACTTTAATCAGGTCACCAGGCCTCACCACATCCGTATATGCTTTATCAAGCCATAGCCCGGGAAACAGGAATTTTGGCGGGTGCCCAACATCCGTGCCATATTAAAATCTCATGACAACGTGCTCATCAACAATATAATGATACCACATGAATCAAAATAATTCAACAATTATTTTTCCAGATTTCAATGAATTTAACAATTCAAATATGAGTTCAATAATCGCAAGAATTCAAAGAGAATGACACTCACGAGATTTAAGGAGCATATTGTGTAAAACCTCATACCTCAAACCATGATGAGAAACCAACGATCACATCCTTAATATCAAAACAAAAGATCTACAAAATATCCTCCAAGAACCTCCAAAAAAATAGCCCCAAGAACACCTCTAATCTAAGGTTGGAACTCACAAATCTCAAGGGCCAATGTGTATATAAAAAGAAGAGGAGTATAAAGTATATTTGCTGCCAAAATTTGTGCCAAAAGTATGTTAAAAGGGTTGTCCACAACTTCCTTTTATAATGCAAAGAAATGAAGAGTTGGAATCCAAAAGACTCCTTTAAATAAGGCAAACAAATGAAAAGTTGGAAGTTAAAACAACTCCAAGAGTTAAAAACATTTAAAAATCATTTTAAAATCCGTTTTAACTCCGATTTCGAAACCGTTTGAAATTCTCGCCTTTAAAAATAATATTCAACATATTTGAGCAATAAAAATAATTTTATCAAAAACTCAATTTTCCTCCATTTTCTAGAAATTAATTAAAATAGCCCAAAATTACGCGGGTTGTTACAATACTTCATTCCTAAACCTTTCAAACTATTTTTCATATTAGGATAGCTGTTTGGAAGCATCTTCTACTTGGGTAGCAAGACCTTCACCCAATTAAAAAATTTTGTCATGCTACTGACAGAAAATATATTGGGTCTTAAAACTATGTAAACCAACCATGGCATGTAAAGTTGTTTGATATTTCTCACAGCCAAAGTAAAATGGTTGGCCCGCCTTAAATTTTAAACTTTAGTAGTCATCATCAAGGTTTATCCCAATATCGTTATGAGCATCTGAACCTTGTACATCGTCAATGACCTCATTATCTTCCACTTCGAGAACTCCATACGTATAATCAACTAAATCCTCTAACATATGATGATCTACATTGTCATTTTCCCCTTGTACCTCTATCCCACTTGTTGAAGGTTGTTGTGAAGGTTGCTCTGGGACAAAAGGAACTTTTGGTTCTCCGTGGAAAAACTAAATTCGATAACTATCTTGAATACCCCATCTTAACAATTGTAGTTCAACTGCTTTCCACTCAAACACCTTACCATTCTTATACCTAGCACAAGGACACGGAAAATCTTCATCATCATGACATCGCTTTGCGTATTTCAAATATTCACTAGCACCTCTGTGAAACACATCCCCTAATTTATTTGTCTCACCCATCCACTCTTTGTATTTAGGATATCTTATCACTGCTACTACAAATAAACATTTATTATGGGTAATAAGCGTATATTCGTGGATTAGAATAAACAAAAGTGTGAAAATTTAGTTCCCATTAGTATAAACAATCACCTATTGAATGCATATGCATAAGAACTAGAAGGCTAGTTTCTATGTATGAATTTATTTATGCATTCAAATTCAAATTCAATTTTAATTTGAAATTGAAATTAAAATTCAATTTATAATATTAATTCTTATATCCTCCATCTCCTCTAAAGGATGATTGGTCATATCCCATTCGATACCGCATATTTCTGTAATATACTTAACATCTCATGCACATTGTTCCAATTTGAGGAATATTCGACAGCATATCCCCATAGTTTTCCAAGTACACGATATAGATTCACAAGTGTGAGTGTTATTTCAATTTATCAATTGAAATAATACTTAACATAGCATCATCAAGTATGTACCCAGAGAACATTAAGATACGACTGTAGAACGTCTCCCAAAAGTAACAAATTTAAGCCACTAAGAATATTATTATATAGAAACTATGCAGTCCCAAACTGTCCAAACTGGACAATTTGAGAGATCTCACTACAGGGGTAATGTCTCTCGAACAGGTCTAAGGGCTATTAAATGTGTACGCATAAGAACTATACGGCTAGTATCTATGCGCACTATATGTAATTTAAAGTATGTTTCATTTAATTATATCTTATCACAATTCGAAAGATTTCAACTCATTCAATTAATATTTAAAAACACTTCAAACCTTTCTCTCTCTAGCCCTTTCTCTCTCTAGCCGCCATAACCCTAATTAGGGTTGCATGGCAACCATTCACCCCTTTCCTTCTTCGTCCATAGCTCCTAAACCTCCTGAACCACCTAATCCTTGGCAAAAATCCTTTGCTAGTATTTTGAAAGAACAATCTCCTTCCCATGCAGTTAATATCAAACCTCTCTCAAAATTTAAAGGTGAACCAGCAATTACTTTCTCCAAAGAAGAAGTTGACATTCTATCTGCGCCTTTCAAGCATGCCCTAGTTGGAAAGTTTTCACATGGAAAGCCATCAATGGAGTTTATTCGTAAAAACTTTGAATCCTTTGGTTTAAAAGCTGCATATCATATTGGTCTTATAGATCATAAACACATCCTTATCAGAGTCAACTGCCAAGAAGATTTCATGAGGCTATGGATGAAAGATCAATGGTATATTGGTAAGTTCCCTATGAGAACTTTTAAATGGTCCCCTTTATTTAGATCTGATCAAGAAAGTCCCCTTGTTCCCATATGGTTACAATTCCCAGGTTTACCTATTCATCTTTTTGCCAAAGAACCTTTGTTCTCGTTGGCTCAGGCTGTTGAAAATCCCCTTAAGATTGATCAATCCACTGAAAATATTCACAGACCTAGTGTGGCTAGGGTTTGTGTAGAATTAGATCTTCTAAAGCCAAGACCCTATAGAATTTGGATAGGGTGTGGTGATGTTGGTTATTGGCAATCTATCGAATATGAAAACATGACTTCTTATTGTTCTCATTGTTTCAAACTTGGGCATCAAGAAGAAAATTGTATGTTTAAGAAGGAGATCAAAATTAATCCTGATAAGAATGGCAAGAAAGTTGTTGAACAAGGTATGCAACCTTTAAAGAATTCAGCCAAATTTCAAGAATCAGTTTGGAAGTATAGACCTATAGCAAAGGAGTCCGAGAAGCATCATGTCTTGAAGTTCCAATCAGAAGCCTCTACCAGTTTAACCAAGCATCTTCCCATAGATATTGAAGAACCAATCATAAGAATGCAAGTTAAAGATATAGACAAACAAGTAAGGTCTCCTATTCAGAATGGTATTGTGACAATTGTTGAAGTAAATGATGATAGCAGTGAGGATACTGAAGAAGAGGAAGGTGAATGGAATGAAAACAACATGGAGGAATTGAACATTGGAAATTTAATATCAGAGAATGGGATCAATTTATGTGAAGAAAAGTATTACAGTACAGGAACCAAAATGGATAAGGTGAAGTATAAAGTGCATCAGTCCAAAAGGGGATACCACTCAGATAATGAAAAGTCTGATATCCAGGAAAAATCTGACTGGGAGGATTTGAATATGTTCTCAGCTTTGTTGACAGAAAAATTGGATAGTAAGGAGAGAAAGGACAATCATACAGTGAAGCCTATGGTGATTTTTCGAAAGAAGACTAAAGCCAAAGGAAATAAAAAGGTGATTACAGCCAAAAGAAGGGTTACCAGATCTGCTACTAGAGGTTCCAAGTCAGTGTGCCATAATCAATCTCAATGATTCAAGGAATAGTATGGAATGCTCGAGGTGTAGGGAATAAGCCAACAAAGAGAAGGATTAAAAAACTTTGTAAGAATAATAACCTTTCCTTTTTAGCCATTCTTGAACCCTTGGTTGTTAGTTCTAAAATAGAAGATATCAGGAGACTTATAAGTTTTGAGGGTTGTTGCTTTAATAGGTTAAATAAAATTTGGTGCTTCTGGAGACATGGTATTCAATGTGAGGTTTTGGTAGATGGGGATCAAAATTTGTTGCTTAAGCTAGATCATTCAAACTTAAAAAGTCAGATAGGAGTCAATTTAGTTTATGCCAAATGTATAAAACTGGAAAGGAGAGATCTCTGGGATTCTTTAGAATATTGTTCTTCTCTGTGTACTGATTACCCTCTCATTGTCATGGGGGACTTCAATATAGTCAGTACAAGTTCTGAAAGGGCTGGGGGTGCTGATATTGATATTGGGTGTGCTTCTGAGTTTAATTCTTGCTTGATTAGCTGTTCATTGCAGGATTTGGGCTATACTGGATCTAAATTCACTTGGGCTAAAAGTGTAAATGGGAATATGATGTATGAGAGACTTGATAGAGGCTTGGTTAACCCTTCCTGGTTGGATTATTTCCCTAATTCCTCCATTACTCAATTGCATAGGAATTGTTCTGATCATAGTCCCTTATTACTTTCTATTCAAAATCAGTTTGATTCCTCATTTAAGCCATTTAGATTTCTAAATATGTGGAGCTCTCATGATGGTTTTACCAATTTAGTCCAAAGCTCGTGGGCAGTAGCTGCTACAGGAAGACATATGGAGGTATTTTCATTCAAGCTTAAAAGACTGAAATCAGATTTGAAAAGCTGGAATAGAGAGGTTTTTAAAAATGTTTTTGAAGAAATTTCAATTATGGAGGACAAGTTAATCCAAGAAGAGCTAAAGTTAGAATCTGATAATAGTAGAGAACAAAGGCAGAGCTATTCTAAAGCAAAGGCTGGCCTTAATGCTGCGATGGCCAAAGAAGAACTGTTCTGGTTTCAGAAATCAAGGGGTGATTGGATAAGTAATGGAGATAGGAATACAAAATTCTATCATGCTCAGGTGCAAAACTATAGAAGGAGACAAAGCATACATGCTATTAAAGATGAGGAGGGAAGAATTAAAGAGACTAAGGAAGACATTGCTAATCAGTTTATTTCTTATTTTTCAAATTTGTTTTCTGCAGGTCCTCTTGAAGAAAATGGTATTCTGGAAGTTATCCCAAAGATATTGACAGAGGAGATGAATAATGCTCTTATTTCTATCCCAGAAGAAGCAAAAATTTTGAATGCCATTAAAAATATGAATCAAAATAGCTCTGCTGGATGTGATGGCTATAATGGTTTTTTCTATGTGCATTGTTGGGATATAATCAAGCAGGATCTTGTGAATGCTATCCAAGCTTTTTTCTTAGGAGCTGATATTCCCAAATCATGGGGTTATACTATGATTTGTCTTATTCCTAAAGTTCATAGACCTATGTTCTGCAAGGACTACAGACCTATAAGTCTCTGTAACTTTAGTTACAAGATAATCACCAAGATTCTTAATTCCAGACTTAGTCCTTTGCTTCCATCTATTATATCCTGCTATCAATCAGGTTTTGTGCAAGGGAGAAGCATTCTTGATAATATTCTATTAGCTCAAGAGATGATGCAATTTATTGATAGAAAAGCTACTGGAGGTAATGTGGTTTGAAACTTGACTTGGCTAAAGCATATGATAGAACTTCATGGCTTTTCTTAATTAAATCTCTAAGACCTTTTGGATTCTCAGAGACTTTTATTGATCTAATTTGGAGATGCATTTCTTCCACCTGGTTTTCTATAATTATCAATGGGCAGCCTATGAGATTCTTTCAACCTTCCAGAGGAATTAGGCAAGGGGATCCTATTTCCCCAAGCCTATTCATTATCAAGGCATAAGCTTTTTGCAGAGGATTGAATAAGCAGATGTTGGCAGGTTTGATTGCTCCTTTTTCTCATCCTAGAGGAAGTCCATTAATTAGTCATCTTGGTTATGCTGATGATTTAATTATTTTCTCTAGAGGAACAAAGCAAAGTCTTAAAAACCTTATGGCATTTATTGATTGTTATGAGAAGGAATCAGGTCAACTCTTTAATAAAGAGAAATGTTGCTTCTCTTTAAGATCTAAAGCTTCTGTGACTGTCAGATACAGTATTGCATCTTACACAATTTTCAAAGTTTCTAATGGCTATATGACCTATCTTGGTTGCCCTCTGTTCAAAGGAAGAATGAAAGCTATTTACTTTGAATCTCTAATTCAGTCTATTGCAGCCAAAATTCAGAGTTGGAAGTCTAAATTTCTTTCTTTAGCTGGTAGAGTTACTCTGATCCAATCTGTCTTAAATTCTATCCCTATCTTTACTTTATTTGCTTTACAACCTCCTAAATTGGTGATCAAATCAATTATTCAATTGATTAGTTCATTCTTTTGGGGAATAAATAAAGATTATGGGAAAAAATTTCATTGGATCAAGTGGGATTCTATTTGTTTCCCATTCAAAGAAGGTGGATTAGGCATAAAAAATTTGGAATATATCAAAGAAGCTTCTAACATCAAATTGACCTGGAATATGAAGAAGAATACTAGCTTATGGGCTAAGTTTATGAATGCTAAATACTCTAATGTTCCATCTGGAAGTGGATCAATGACTTTTAGAAGAATCAGGTCTGCTTGGAATATAATGGAGGCTAATTCTGTATGGCTAGACAATGAGCTGATTTGGCAACCTTCTTCTACTGGAAAGTTCACATTTTCATCAGCTTATGAAATTATAAGAAAGCATAAATTGTCATCTTTAGCTTTTAATTATATATGGGATCCTAATATTCCTCCTAACATATCTACTTTTATGTGGAAAACTTTATCTAAATGTGTTCCTTTTGAAGATCTTATTCAAAAGGTGGGAGTGAAATTAGCATCAAGATGTCAATGCTGCCATAAGGATGGGGAATCTTTGAAACATCTCTTTATATCAGGTCCTATAGCTGCAGAAGTTTGGAATCATTTTTGCTGCTTACTGGGAGTTACTCCTAGACCATACACTATTCATAGCTCGATAATTCAATGGTGGTTACATGCAGGAAATTCTCATATATCTTAGTGGCTTCATAAGATCATTCCAGTCACTATTATCTGGGAAATTTGGCTTGCCAGAAACAAAGCTCTTTTTGAAGGTATAACTATGAAAGCTAACATGATTTCTTCTAGAGTGATATCTAGAATTGCAGAGATATTCCAACATTCCAAAATCAAAGGTGGGAGAAATGATGTATGCACGGAGGTTATCAATGTCTTCTCTCTTAATTTCAAGATGTCCAAGTCTTCTTTTATATTTATGCCTTGGAAATGTCCTCCAAAAGGTAGATTCAAACTCAACTGTGCTGCCAAGGCAGGGAACAATATGGGTTGTGGCTCTATTATTCGAAATGATTCGGGTCAATTCATTTGGGCTTTCTCAAATGTTTTATCTACAGATTCTTTGATTGAAGCTCAAGTTCAAGCTATTTTAGTTGGGATCAAGTTCTGCAAGGAGAAGGGTATTTCTAATATTGACATAGAAGTAGAGTCAGAAAATATTCTTCAATGTTTTATTTCTTCTTCTACAGCTCAGTGGCGTATAAGGACTGAAATTTCTGAGATCTATGAATTTCTCCAAACTAATCATTGCGTCATAAAGTTATGTTCTTCAGAAGCCAATAAAACTGCAGTGTTACTTGCCAATCATGGATCCTATCATCAAAGTTCTGTTAGCTTTCAAAATTATTGTGATATCCCTAGAGAGATTAGAGCTTCCATTTTAGTATTTTCAGTAAAGGTCTTTGTTTGATTTGATTGTAAGCCATGTGAGAGGGCTTTTCTCTCTACAGTTGCAATAAAATTCCTGATTTATTAACAAAACAAAAAAAAGTATGTTTCATTTAATTTAAAGTACGCATAAGAACTAAAACTTTTACCAATTTATACCAATATCATTACCATTTCAAATTCAATTTCAATTTACACCAATGTCAATACCAATTAGAATTCAATTTCAATTTAGAGAAATGGGTCCTATAGAATTACAATGTATACAAATTAAAAAGGTTGTTCATGTTTAGATCATTTCATATGTTTCAGTCCATTTCATAAGGATCTAAGGGGATGTTAACACTATTTTGGCAAAGTATAAAGTCCACATACAACATTGATACTATTTTTGAAAGCATACACACACATGTGACATTTCATATATTGATCCCCAAATTGAAAACAACAAGCTAAAATATCTTACACCAAAACCAAACACAAATTGATTCTCTCACCTCCCCCAAATTATCCACAAGTTGATTATCTCACCTCCTCATCACTCCCCCACACCCCACTCACCCCCTGCCCCACCACTGCCACCCCCCTGCCCCCCACCCCTCCACCCAACATACACATAGACACCTACACACACACACACACATATATATATATATATATACACACACACATACACAAACATACATATACAAAGGAGAGAGAGAGAGAGAGAGAGAGAGAGAGAGAGAGAGAGAGAGGAAATGAAAACGGTGGGAAAAAAGAGGTGCTAGGTTTTTTTTACTGAAAAAAGTTATGGACCTATCAAGGTCTTTGACCGTGACAAATCGTTGTCACGAACTTATCACGGTCATTGTACATGACAAGAAACGCGTATTTTTTTGTCAAGGTCAATGACCGCGACAAGTCTAGCCGACCCAAAGGTGATTATTAAGCCTTTTGGTGTAGTGAAATTGGATCGCACCAATAATTATCAAAGAAATAATTTTATGCATATTCAAATACTCATAGTTCTTAGGATTAATAATATTTTCACCTTTTTCCAAACAAGGTAGGATTTTGCAAGTCTATTCTAGTCAACACCTAGACTTGAATCTCACCTATATCCTAATCAATACATTCATCATGTATCGGTACAATCCACTTTGAACTATCAAATAAGTTCTTAAATCATGAGGCAAGTTCCCATAGTTAAGATAAACTACTAAGATCGTACTCGCAGATTCATCGATGGGTTGTTAACTCCCCATCTAGGCTGTGAACTGTTTAATTGAACTAGAACCAGAATTTTGATCTTATGTGATCAAGACAACCTAACTCACTAGAATTCCTACTAAGTTCAATTCACTGACATCCATACAATATATTTAAAGAATAGATAGAAGGCCTTCTCATAAATTTGATTCTCATTTAAAATAATCTTGGCATGAATTTATTAATAAATAAATGTCATACATGGTTTTAAGAATAAAAATCTAACAAACTTTTCTTTCCTCCCCAACAAAGGAAATTAGTTATGGTATCATGGGATTTTAATATTCTTAAGTGATAGTTCTTTAAAATTAACCATGAGTTAGTTTGATCAACATAAGGAGGAAGTTCTATAAAAGTTAATTTAATTTTAAAGAATGAGCTAGTGGTATACAGTTCAACACAAGCAATGATATGTTCCTAAATAGAGTCAATGTTATTAATCATGGGACCAAAAGACGTCGGCTATTCATTTATGTTGGATAGTGATTTCCTGGATTATACGGATAACATAATTGAAAAATGTAATGTCGGCATAATAAATGGTGAAATTACCTTGGCTCCCAATGAGAAATTCATTTGATGAGGAAACTAGGATGATCAAAGAGATAAATTATTATTAGAATTAGAGGAAAGATAATTTAAATTTAATCAAAAGTTTAATTCTCAGAAGTTTAATTCTCAGAAATTTAATCAAAACTAGGATTTTTTTATAATTGAAAATTTTAATTAGCAGTAGAGGAAAGAAGTTTAATGGACTTAGTTTATATTTCAAAATGGGATAAACTTTAAACCCACTTGCATCGATCTTAACATAAAAAATTAACTGGAATGAATTTCATATATTGTAAAAGAAATTTGGGCACTCTCTTCACTACAGAGGATTATGAATTTTTTTTAACTGAAAAATGACCTGCTAAGATTAGTGAGGGGGAATCTGAGTCAAATGTACGGTCTTAAAAATTAGTAAAAAGATAATGAAATAACTCATTGTTATTAATTGACATATTTGATCAATGTATGTAACATCGACATCAGAATATATGAAGTTCTTACAACGTGATTATGAACCTTAGTGACATCTTTGATAATCAGAATCGTGTCATAAGACTGGATGTTATGGTGAGATTGGTCAATATAAAGATAGTTTATGGTACTCCGGTTGGGGACCATGTATATATTAGGGAACTTGAGGTCCTTGGATCTAAAATTAATAGGAAAACGTGGATAAATTTTGTTCTCGAATTGCTCTCGGAGTCATTTAAGCAGTTTTTTCAAAAATATTTTATGAACAATTTTGACTACTCTTTGGCATAAATACTTAGAGAAATTTTGGTTGTAAAGAATATCATGAAAAAGGGTGTTTCTAGGTTGTTGAGAGAGACCCATACTACTTTGTCCTAAAAGGTAAGAAACAAAATGTAAGTATCAAGTACATCCTATGGTTTTTAAAAAAGTGGTTAAACCTCAAGTCGTAGGGAACCATTTGGAAAGAAATTGTTATATCTACAATGGTTAGGACATTGGAAGAATCAATGCTTGGATTATGTATTATATTCGAGCAATAAAAACTGTAATTTATCTATTGTCATTGAGACAAGTGTAACAACCCCCTATTTTCTCACATACTGGTTCAACATTCCAATATGTTGAAAATAGGGCGTGTTAAACATTGTATATTATATACAGCATACAAAAGAAAATAACATTAACATAAAGTGAATTTAAATAAATATAAAACATGAAATAACAAAACGATAATAAAATACAGAAGAAATACTCAATCATACAATGAACAAAATAACTCAAATAGTCTCAACTCCTAAATAAACCAGAGGAATAAAAATATTTGGGACACAAGGCCCATACAATGTGTGAAATAAATAAACTGACTAAAGTACTCAAATGGAATAACAACCTACACGATGAATCCACTGAAATGACCGGAAGCAAGTGGACTTGCAAGTCTAAATATCCTCAACACTACTGATCATGTCTATGAATGCTTATGTGACAAGCCGCCTATTTAAATACTGGGTGATCAGTCCTTTATAAAAATAAAATAGGAATCTCATCCGGCTCATTCTTAGCATCACTATCAGAAAAAAAAAATTAAGTTACTACCCACCTACGTTTTTAAATAAACCGGTGCTAAATTTTATCGTTCATTAAATAACAACCTGCAGAAAATAAATACAATCACCAAACCATCCACGCAGTATTAATGTAAATCCATCATTAGTTGAATACTGAATAAAACATCGGTTGCCAATACAAAAGTCCAACGAAAAACCTATCGAAATAAACTAAGTCCCCAAATACAAAGTCTAATAAACTGAAGAAAAAAAACAGCTAAAGGGGTGACATGACCAAATGGAATAATTGAACCTAAATTCTACGCTAGGAATGAAGTAACTGAACTGTTTAGTCCAAATCCTGCAAGCATCCACAAGTGCTGCAGTTACGCATCTTTGGAACAAATATTAATCTCCGCATCCCTATGGTTGGACACCTAAAAGGTTTTGAAAATATTTTTGCAAGAGAGGTCTGAGCCCAAGAAAACCTTTTGAAAATATTTAGCAATTATTTATCATAGTTAAAAATAAGTTATTGATTACACATGTTAGTTCAACGTACCCTCCCTTGAGTTCCTCACCTCTCAACTAATGTGCATGCCTAACGCCTCCTACCTACCTATGCTACCCATCCCAACTAGGTCTCATCAATAAGTAACTATCTACTAATGAGTTTGTCTCTCCCATAATCCCATACAACACGCTATCGTGACACTATTAAATAAGATGTCTTATATGTTACTATTAACCATAATTAACATCTCACTTATGTTATCTTATAACTATTTCGTTAATTTACTCTACTTAATTTATCTTTTAGATTTACGCTATCAAAATTTATTACCATCCCACACTAGGCAGAATATCTCTTACTTACATCACACTAAGATATACGTTATCTTCAACTACTACTTTCACACACAAGTAGGATAATACACAGTCATATGTTATTATTAACCATAATTAATATCTCACTTATGTTATCGTTAAACCATTTCATTAAGTTACTCTACCTAATTTATCTTTTAGATTTATGCTATCCAACTTTTTTACCATCACACACAAGGATAATATCTCTTATTTACATCACATTAAGATATACATTATCTACAGCTACTACTTTCACAAAAAAGTAGGATAATACACATGTATGTATAGATATGTAACACAGTCTATAAACATAACTCTAGCATCCACGGGCTAAGAACTGCAGTGAGAGTCTGCATACTCTGCTATCAAGTTCATGTACCTCTCGTACTTAATCAAGGACTATTGGTTCGGTATGTCTCCTCGAACCCAAAATAAATTAACACACAGTGGAGGCGAATATGGTTCTAATCCTTTAGGCTATGCACATACCCAACGTACCCAAACGACACGACATCCACACTAATACACACACATAGTGAGCCACCCTAAGTTCCATGTTTCAAGGAACAAATTAAGATCTCACTTGAATTATAAAGGTGGGATCTCCCTCTGCGCGAAAACCTTTGTATAACAGGCAATGTAGGTGATATACCCGTTTATACCCTCGGTCTGGACAAGGATCACCTCCCATACGGATGACCCTACGAGGGGCCGACCCTTGACCAGGCTCCAGCTGGCCCCCACCAGGCCCAGACGACCCTACGAGGGGCCGACCCTCCACCAGGCCTAGATGACCCTACGAGGGGCCGACCCTCCTCCAGGCTCCGGACGACCCTACGAGGGGCTGACCCTTCCTCAGGCTCCGGACGACACTACGAGGGTACGATAGCACGAGGCCAGAATCAAGCCAGGCTCCCTACCGGAAGAAACTTTGCCCTCGGCCTCGGCTCATAGGCCGAGGGTGGTATCATGACGGCGCGTGGTTTGGGAGACGCGTGGAACAGTGCGCGTCAGGCTCATATGACACGTGGCAGACCGTTATAACAGAATCACACCCTCACGTGAGGGAATATTATGTCATCATTTTGCATCTACAGGTGTCAACAGGGGATTGGTTAGATCACCATTCACATGCACCATGCTTACTTGGGGGGTACACTACACCCCCCAAGACCTATATATACTTGTCACCTACAACCCTATAGGGGATCGATCCATGAACAATAGCCCTAGCTAAAACTCTGCTTGTACACACACAGTAGAGAGAGGGAGAGGGTTATGAGCATTGTATCCAAGGTCATTAGTGCCCATACTTAGTGGATCACACACTCACAGTGGATGTAGGCCACATTGGTTGAACCACTATACATCATTGTCTTATTTCCTCTTATACTCATCCCCTTCTACACACTTACATACTTATATACTTGCATCTCTATGGCTCCCATGGCTGCTTCTGCTTGAGCTCACTATCACTTATCCGGTGATGCTAAATATTAGCATCATCAGTTTGGCGCCGTCTGTGGGAACGAGAAGACATCTCTTCCTTTGTACAGCTTGACCTCACTGGGCACTCTGGTGGTGAACCAACACTCCCCCTGGGAGGAGGTGTTTCACCATTGAAAGAGACCCACTAAGGTTCCCAAGCTCACCAGTATTTTCTTCAGTTCAACTTTTCATAGCTCAAGCACATGGCACCTGAGATGCCACCACCACCTCTTCCCCCACCGGATGAGGGGGTAAGACCTAGTTCCAGTCAACCGCCGCCTCACTCCGAGATGGCAGATGTGGCAGCAGCCCTAAAGTCTCTGGCAGCCAGCCAGCGGATGATGCAGGAGCAGTTCACAGCCCTAAGTCAGAACATACTGAGACCACCAGGGGTCTCACCTGAGATGATTACTCCGGCAGCAGCTCCAGGACAGCATGAGGCCAGGGGACCACCCCAGGCACCACGTAGAGACCTGCCACCCCCTCAGCGGCGTAGGGATGTTGCTGACCCCCGGCGTTTACGCCTGGGGAGGCAAGGAAACCCTTGCCCTGAGGACAGGTATGATGATCTGGAGGAAGAAGAGGCTCCAGTAGAATGTTGGGAGCCGTATGAGGTCTCCAACAATACAGTACGACCCCTCCAGGACAGTAGAGGAAAGTGCGGGAGACCAAACCCTGATGATCGCCCAAGTGACTCTGCTTTTGACCGTCTGAGCAGGGGGTCAGCCTTCGAGAGGCTGGGCCCAGTGAATGACCTGCGAGACAAGTTGTCCAAGTCAAGAAGCGCAGCGAGATCTAGGAAAGAAGCAGAAGGCCGACCCCAAAGACGGGATGACGGCCAAAGGGAAGTAAATAGCCGACACAGGCTTGCCGTAGCGGAGCCCTCCATCCACCTCCGAGAGGCAGCAGGGGATAACATCGGCCGGGTCGACCCTGTGAGGCCCTGGAATGACTCAATCCAGCGGTTAGAGGATAAGATTGGCGACATACTGAAGAGCCGGGACCCTCTTCAGAGGGGGTACACCATAGGCTCACCCTTTCTGGCAAAGATAGTCAACTTCCCCACGCCATCGAAGTTCAAGCCTCCTGTGGTCACCCCAAGATACGATGGGAGCACCAACCCTGTCCACCATGTGGAGATGTATCAATCCGCGGCAGACATATACTCTATCCCAGATGAGATGAGATGTCGTGCCTTCTCTGGTACCCTAACAGGGGCTACGCATGTGTGGTACACGTCTCTTCCAAAAAATTCTATTGGAAACTTTAAGCAGTTGGCAGACCTGTTCATCCATAATTTCTGCTTTGGGGTGAGGCCACAGAAGAAGACCACACACCTGCTCTATGTTAAGCAGGGAAAGAACGAGACTCTGAGAGACTACATAGCCAGATTCAATAAAGAGAAGCTGGAGGTGGAAGACTATGAGGAGAGCATAGCTATGACAGCCTTGATTTGAGGGCTCCAGAAGGGGAAGCTACTATGGAAGCTTGCCGAAGACCCTCCGAGGACGATAGCTGAGCTGTTGTCAACAGCAGGGAAGGTGATGAACGCCGAAGAGGCGATGGCCGCAAAACATGAAGACGAAAAAGGAGGTGCAAGTGGAAATAAATACCCCAAGAAGAACAAAGAGGGGAAGAAGAGGACCATGGATGATAAGTTCACGGGGTACACCCCTCTGACGGTCAGCTGTGAACAGATCCTCAATGAGATAAAGAGTGACCGGACGCTGAAGTGGCCTGAGAAGTTGAGGGCAGCCCCCGGCAAGAGAAATAGGAACCTGTGGTGTGAATTTCACCAAGACCACGGCCACGTGACGGATAAATGCTTTGCTCTGAAAGACGAGATTGAGAAGATGCTGAAGGAAGGGAAGCTCAGAAAGTACGTCGACAAAGCCGACTTCAAGAGGGGCCGAGGGGACGACCCCAGAAAGAAGCGAGTCGATGCCTGCAGAGAAGGTCCTCAAAAAAGAGGGGACGACCCTTCTGATGATGAGGACGACCCTGACCTCCCGCCGAGAGACGACCACGGTCCTGTCAAGAGTCTCAATATGATCTCGCTCGGTGTAGGAATGATCTCCGGGGGTTTAGCAGGAGGAGGGTCTGAGGTCGCTGACAGGAAGGCCCATGTTGCGGAGGCTAAGGCAGTAACGAAGATGGTGCACTCAACCTTCCTAGAGGTCAAGTCAGAAAAAAGGAAGAAGGTTGACATGGACACTTTGATCGTGGGATTTTCAAGAATGGACTTCAAAGGCCTCTTGGCCTCGCATGATGACCCTCTTGTCATCACTACCAGAGTGCACGGGTGCGAAGTGCCGAGGATCCTGGTAGATGGGGGCTCGTCCGCAGATGTGATGTTTTGGCCATGCTTCAAGGCCTTGGGCCTCAGTCGTGCCAGACTTGTCTCATACCATCATCCGTTGATTGGGTTCAGTGGAGAGAAGGTTCACCCCCTGGGAATATATGAGGTTGATGTCAGGATGGGGGACGAATGGCCGAGATGGCTCACCAAGAGGGTCAGTTTCTTTGTGCTGGATGAGCATGTGTTTTCGGCATACAACATCATACTGGGACGTGTGGCCCTCAAGGGGTTTGAAGCTGTGCCGTCCACAGTCCACCAGATGGAAAAGTTCCCTACCCCTTATGGGGTGGGGGAAGTCCAGGGAGACCAGACGACAGCGAGAGAATGCTACTACAACTCCGCTGAAGAAAAGGAGGCACACAAGAGGGCTACAACCACTTACAACATTGATACCCTAGACCCCAGAGACGAGACGAAGCTCAAAAAAGGAGAGGCCGCTGAGGAGGTAGAACCCATCATCCTCGATGAGGATGACCCGGGAAAAACCGTCCAAGTTGGCAAGTCTCTGAAGCCCAGTATCAAGGAAGACCTCATCCAACTGCTGAGAAGAAGGCGAAGCGTCTTCGCGTGGAGTCATGTAGATATGCCAGGGATCGACCCTGAAATCATGTGCCACAAACTCAATGTGGTAGAGGGAGTGAAGCCGGTAAAGCAGAAGAGGAGGATTTACTCTAGAGAGAAGTACGAGGTCATCAGGGATGAGGTTAAAAAATAACAAGACGCTGAGTTTATCAGGGAGGTCGTCTACCCTGAATGGCTGTCCAACGCAGTCATTGTCCCAAAGGCCAACGGGAAGTGGCAGATGTGTGTGGACTTCACAGACCTCAACAAGCACTGCCCCAAAGACAGCTTCCCTCTCCCTCGCATTGACCAGATGGTAGACGCTACCGCAGGCCATGAGCTCATGAGTTTTATGGATGCCTACTCAGGGTATAACCAGATCTTCATGAACCCTGAAGACTCGGAGAGGACTGCCTTCATCACTGACAAGGGGACATACTGCTATAGGGTCATGCCCTTTGGTCTAAAAAATGCGGGGGCAACGTACCAGCGCCTCGTAAATAAAATGTTCGAAGACCAAATTGGGAAGTCTATGGAGGTCTACGTGGATGACATGCTGACCAAGAGTTTGAAAGCAGAGGACCATGTAGCAGACCTGGAGAGGACCTTTAACACGATGGACAAGTACCAGATGAAGCTTAATCCGGCCAAGTGTGTCTTTGGGGTCGGAGCAGGGAAGTTCTTGGGGTTCATTGTCAATCAAAGAGGCATCGAGGCCAATCCTGAAAAGATAAGGGCCCTTATTGAGATGAAGACCCCCAAGTCCATTAAAGACGTTCAGAGGCGCACAGGGAGAGTGGCTGCCTTGAACAGATTTGTGTCAAGGGCCACAGACAGGTGTCTACCATTCTTCAAGATCCTTAGGAAATCCTTTGAATGGAGTAAAGAATGCGATGAGGCTTTCAAAGAGCTAAAATCATACCTAGGGTCTCCCTTGCTGCTATCACGACCCGTGCAGGGTGAACAACTTTACGTGTACCTCACCGTCTCAGAGTATGCCATCAGTGCAGCCATTGTGAGAGACGAGGACGGTATACAGAAGCCCGTATATTTTAACAGCAAGGCACTCCAGGGGGCAGAGCAGAGATACCCGAGGATGGAGAAGTTGGCCTATGCCTTGATCCATGCCTCAAGGAAGATGAAACCGTACTTCCAGTCCCATACTATGGTCATCCTTACTGACTCTCCTCTTAGGCAGGTCCTACACAAGACTGAAAAATCGGGAAGGCTAATGACCTGGGCTATAGAGCTGGGGGAGTTTGACATTGTGTATCAGCCTAAGACAGCCATTAAGGGGCAGGCATTGGCAGACTTCGTGGCTGAGTTCACAGGGGGAGATGATGAGGCCGAGGGTGAGACCCTCGGGAAGACGGATACAGAAGATAGACCCGCAGACACACCAGCAGATATGGTTGAGACGGGCACCGCTAGAAGGAAAGTGACTGAAAACGAAGAGGGAAGATACATCTTTAGACAGGGGTCCCTCTCTGAGGGAAATTTTTCTGAAGGAAAGACTCCGTGGAGCCTCTTCGTTGACGGGTCCTCCTGTGATAGCGGAAGTGGTGCTGGACTGATACTATCAGCACCCGATGGCATAGACGTCGAATACGCCCTGAGGTTCAACTTCAAAGCCTCCAACAATGAGGCTGAATATGAGGCCTTAGTAGCAGGCCTCTCCTTGGCCAAGTCTCTTAGTGTCGGCCAGATTTTGGTCCATAGTGATTCAAGGCTAGTCGTAAATCAGATACTAGGAGCCTACGAGGCTAAGGATGAAAGGATGGCTAGGTACCTCGAGAAGGTGAGATCATTACTGAAGGGCTTCAGAGAAGTGAAATTAAGGAGGGTACCTAGGCTTGATAATGGCCGCGCTGATGCCCTTGCTAGGCTGGCCTCGGCAACAAGAACAGACATCAGGAGGACGGTCCCAGTGGAAATTTTGTTTCAGGCAGCTATCGAAGACGTCAAGGGGACACTTGGTGTTTGCATGAATGTTTCTCAAGAACCTTCATGGATGGACCCTCTGATCAAATACATTAAAGAGGGAGAGATGCCAGAAGCAAGCCAAGAGAGGAAGAAGCTAAGATACAGGGCCGCAAAATTCACTGTCATCGGAGACACGCTGTACAAAAAGGGGTTTCTGCTCCCCTTACTTAGATGCGTGCATCCCTTAGAAGTCCCTTCCATTCTGCAGGACGTACATGAAGGGTCGTGCTCAAGCCACATTGGGGGAAGATCCTTAGCGAAGAGGGTGATCACCCAAGGCTACTGGTGGCCGACCTTGGGGAAAGATGCTGCCGCATATGTTAAAAAGTGTGATAAATGCCAAAGATTTGCTACCATCCCTCACCAACCTCATCAGCCCCTCACCTCCATTACATCCCCATGACCGTTTGCAGTGTGGGGGATTGACCTGGCAGGACCCCTACCGAGGGCAGTCAATAACTATCGGTTCCTCATCGTAGCAATTGACTACTTTTCAAAGTGGGTAGAGGCCGAACCGATGGTCACGATCACGGAGCAGAAGACCTTCCAGTTCATCTGGAAGAATGTGATATGCAGATATGGTCTACCCAACACCCTCATCTCGGATAACGGGACTCAATTCAAGAATGCCTCTCTGCAGAAGTACTGTGAGAGAGTAAGCATCAAACAATTTTTCTCCACCCCAGGCCGACCTCAGGCCAATGGGCAAACCGAAGTTACGAACAGGACAATCCTAGATAGGATTAAGAAGAGGCTTGAGGAGGCAAAAGGAAGATGGGTCGAGGAGTTATATGCAGTGTTGTGGGCATACAGGACGACAGTAAGGACCTCTACCGGGGAGACCCCATTCATGTTAGCTTATGGATCAGAAGCAGTCATCCCCACCGAAGTGGAGTTTCCTACTCATAGGGTCCAAATGTATGACCCCCAGGGAAATACGGAAGAGAGAAGACTTGACCTAGACCTGATTGAGGAAAGAAGGGAGGATGCTGAGATAAGGCAAGCTTCCTACCAGCAGAGGACCGCAAGGTTTTACAACCAAAGGGTGAAACAGAGGCCTATCGCAGTGGGAGACTTGGTTCTTAAAAAGACTTGGCAGAAACCGAACAAGCTCCATCCTAATTGGCATGGCCCATATAGGGTCATCGATGAAGTTGTCCCAGGGACCTACAGGCTAGAAAACTTAGAGGGAGAACCTTTTTCAAACCCCTGGAATGCAGATCATTTGAAGAAATACTATCAGTAGTGTTGTAAGGTCTTGAAAGGCCATAATTATAATTAGGGTTGCTCCAACAGAACACTTGGAAAATTAATGAGAAATATCAGTGTTTCCTTCATCCTGTTGTCAGTCCTAGCATGCATAGAAAGTTGATCCCTCGGCTATAATGGGGACCAGTGGAGGGGACGACCCCTCCACTCTCCTCAAAAAAGACGACGGAAGACTAAATTAAAATCCATTAATTTGGTTAGTTGATCCCTCGGCTATAATGGGAACCAGTGGAGGGGACGACCCCTCCACTCTCCTCAAAAAAGACGAGGGAAGACTAAATTAAAATCCATTAATTTGGAAAGTTGATCCCTCGGCTATAATGGGGACCAGTGGAGGGGACGACCCCTCCACTCTCCTCAAAAAAGACGAGGGAAGACTAAATTAAAATCCATTAATTTGGTTAGTTGATCCCTCGGCTATAATGGGGACCAGTGGAGGGGACGACCCCTCCACTCTCCTCAAAAAAGACGAGGGAAGACTAAATTAAAATCCATTAATTTGGAAAGTTGATCCCTCGGCTATAATGGGGACCAGTGGAGGGGACGACCCCTCCACTCTCCTCAAAAAAGACGAGGGAAGACTAAATTAAAATCCATTAATTTGGAAAGTTGATCCCTCGGCTATAATGGGGACTAGTGGAGGGGACGACCCCTCCACTCTCCTCAAAAAAGACGAGGGAAGACTAAATTAAAATCCATTAATTTGGAAAGTTGATCCCTCGGCTATAATGAGGGCCAGTGGAGGGGACGACCCCTCCACTGTCCTCAAAAAAGACGAGGGAAGACATTACTTAAAAGTCATTTGGTTACTTGAACCCTCGGCTATAATGAGGCCACATTAGGGGACGACCCCACAGTGGTCCTCAAAAAAGACGAGGGAAGGGTTAGTAGCATCAACAATGAGCAAGCCATAATAAAATGAAATAAGGAAGACAACAAATATGGAAGAGACTGGTATTAATAAAATATAAGTGTTTTTACAAGGCCTTTGAACAAAAAGTACAAAAATTAGGGTATGGGCTACAGGCAGCCACCCTAGGGGACGACATCAGAGGGCAGGGCCTCAACATCAATGGGAATGGTCTCCTCAGTTACCAGAACCGGATGATCTTCAGATGTACCGACCCCTTCGATCTGGACTTGGGACTCCACTTGGTTGAGGGCCTCGGCAATTAGAGGGTTGTCCAATTGAACACCCTCCAGTGATGGGCGAACAGAGGAGACGACATCGCCAAACTTGAGGACGACCCATCGGCAGGCCGTCCTAATCCCCCTTTCCAGATACTCTAGGCCGAAGCCCTGAAATTTATCTGAAGTCTTGTATGCCTCAATAGCATCAGCCTCAGCTTTCTTGGTGGCTGCTTCCAGATCAGTCTTATGCTGGGCCTCCAGGTTGATCAGAGCCTCATCCATATCCTTGATGATAAAGTCCTTGGCTTGAAGGTCGGCATCGTGCTGCCTCATCAGCTCATCTAGGACCCTAGCATGCTCGGTCCTGGCACTCTCAAGCTCAGCCCTCGCAGTATCAAGCTCAGTCTTTGCTGTATCTAGCTCTGCCTGCAACTCAGCCTCATGGTGAATGGCCCTCTCAGCTTCGTGAAACTTTTGTTGATTCTCGGCCATCCACTTGGTGGCTGAGGTCAAGGCACAAACAGACTGCAAGAAAAATGAAAATATATCAAGAGGGGCCGAGGGAACAGTTAGTGAAAATGAAATTAAAGAAGGTCAAGACCAATACCTGAGCAAGGGAGTGCAGACCGTAGTCGTACACTTTGGCAGGGGGCATCTTTGCCAAGAACTCGTAGTCAGAGGCCGACGGTGCAGAGAACATCGAGGCCTTGGCCGCCCTCAAATTGGCAATAAGAGATGAGGGGTCGGCCCTCAGATGGGTTAGACTCTGAGACCAGAAGGCCCCCATGCTTGATGAAGAGGTTGCCCCCTCAGAGGCCTCGGTCCCGGCCCTCGTCTTAGGGTCAGGACGAGGCTCGACTGGAGCCTCAGGCTCCTTCCTTTTGTGGCTAACAGCTGTCGGCTCAACAACTGTCGGCCTTGAGGCCCTTGTCTTCTTGGGAGCTTGCTGAGGCTCCTTCCCCTTCTTCTTTGTCAGACCAGCAAGAAGGCTTGGAGCAGTCATATCCCAGAGGTAATCTGACACGCCTGCAGGACGACCTGAAAAGGATACGATGAATCAGGAAAGTTCAGAGATAAAGAGAGAACACTTCAAAAATAAGTAAAGAAGGGAAAATGTTCAGTATAACTCACATAGTTCTGTCAGAGGGCCGACCCTCAGACCAGCCTCTTTAAGGAAGCGAAGGGTCATCAAATCTTCGAACTTTGGGATCTCACCCTCTCTCCCTCGTCCCCTCAGATACTCTACAATATCCCTCTCCTCCAAGCTAAGTCCGGGGTCTGACCTAGCTTTCATGGAGGGGTTAGACCATCTGTTAGGAACCCTCGGAGCATCGGCAGAAGGGGACGCCTCGGTGGAGCTCTCCCATGCCCCAGATATGAAGAAGAACCTTTTTTTCCAATCATGATTGGAAGTTTGAGCCACGTGGAGCAGCTTCTTCTCAGACCTTCTCGCTCCCAGATGATAGTATCCGGGCTGTTTAGATGAAGAGGTGATATTGTAGCAGGCCAAGAACACGTCGGACGAGGGCTCATCAGTGAAAGAGTTTTTCCACAAAGAGATATAACCCAGAATCGTCCTCCATGAGTTGGGTGGAAGTTGAGAGGGGGAGACGCCCAGAGCCGACAGAATATCTACAATAGCAGGATGGAAGGGAAGTCTAACACCTACCTTGAACATTTGCTCGTAGACTGCAATCTCTCCCTCTTCTCCCTCAAAAACCCTCTCAGTATCAGAGGGAGCCCTCATAATCACCCCAGATGGCACTCCGTAAATATGCCTCCATATCAGAAGGTCCCTATCCCTAACAGAGGAGATAAAAGACGAGGCATGGGAGGTATCAACCTCATCATCTGTATCGTCGTCCTCGTCCTCCTCATCACCTGCAGGAGGACCCTGAGGAAAAGCCACTTGGAAGGCGTTGGGAGACAGGGTTGTCACAGGGACAGCCTCAGAGGGGATTGTACCCTCAGTCTCTCGTCCTGGGCTAAGGTCAGGTGAGTCCCTTCTACCAGAAGTTCCAGCACCAGTTGGAGAGGAGTTTCTCTCGTCCATTTCACTTGGTTTGGGAGTATCGGCCGGACGAGACGACGACCCACAAGACTCAGAGGGTTCAGATGGTCTTATGGTGGCAAGAGGAATGGGAAAGATGGGTCGTACCCAATTAGGGTCGGCCCCTCGTCTCCTCTCTTCCTCTTCCTCTATCCGTCTGATCTCGGTAAATAGTTTCTCTCTCAAGGACGGGAATTCAGACACCAGGTTGTAAAGCCTCCTAAGCATTAAGGGGAAGACCCTACACTTAAAGAAATTATACTAGACTTGGCTAATTTAACCACAAACACTTGGGAGATTGACCAGGGTTGACCTTTGGATTAAATAAAGAACTCAAGGGTTTTCGTCAAGAACGTTCGAAGAACCAGTGACCGGAGAAGACACCGGAAAAAGCTATGGGGGAACTCTAAGAACCAGACGACCTACGACCCTAAAAAATAGACAGAAATGAAGACAAAAGAAGGCAAGAGGAGAAAAAGGTTACCTGATGAGGAGAAGGGCAAGAACGCTGCTAGGACCTGAAGGTTTGAAGGCTGAAAATGGCGATGGAAACTGGTTCTAGAGAGAGAATAATCTTGGGCGCGAAGAAGAAGAAGATGAAGAGAGAGAGTTTGAAAATCTCTTAAGTACTTTGGTAATGAGTGGACCCATTTACCATAGAAAGGTATAATTAGGGCACAAGGCCCCAAGTGCACTGCGCAGCCGCCCTGCCTTGGAAACTGGAACAGCAATGAGTACCTGCCCAGGTGTCACTCACCTAACTGATCGTACACGCATCTGAATTTCAGCATTATCCCTCAGCCATCTCAATGACACCTATGGCTAAGGGCTGGGGGGTGATTGATATACCCGTTTATACCCTCGGTCTGGACAAGGATCACCTCCCATACGGACGACCCTACGAGGGGCCGACCCTTGACCAGGCTCCAGCTGGCCCCCACCAGGCCCAGACGACCCTACAAGGGGCCGACCCTCCACCAGGCCTAGATGACCCTACGAGGGGCCGACCCTCCTCCAGGCTCCGGACGACCCTACGAGGGGCCGACCCTTCCTCAGGCTCCGGACGACACTACGAGGGTACGACAGTACGAGGCCAGAATCAAGCCAGGCTCCCTACCGGAAGAAACTTTGCCCTCGGCCTCGGCTCCTAGGCCGAGGGTGGTGTCATGACGGCGCGTGGTTTGGGAGACGCGTGGAACAGTGCGCGTCAGGCTCATATGACACGTGGCAGACCGTTATAACAGAATCACACCCTCACGTGAGGGAATATTATGTCATCATTTGGCATCTACAGGTGTCAACAGGGGATTGGTTAGATCACCATTCACATGCACCATGCTTACTTGGGGGGTACACTACACCCCCCAAGAACTATATATACTTGTCACCTACAACCCTACAGGGGATCGATCCATGAACAATAGCCCTAGCTAAAACTCTGCTTGTACACACACAGTAGAGAGAGGGAGAGGGTTATGAGCATTGTATCCAAGGCCATTAGTGCCCATACTTAGTGGATCACACACTCACAATGGATGTAGGCCACATTGGCTGAACCACTATACATCATTGTCTTATTTCCTCTTATACTCATCCCCTTCTACACACTTACATACTTATATACTTGCATCTCTATGGCTGCCATGGATGCTTCTACTTGAGCTCACTATCACTTATTCGGTGATGCTAAATCTTAGCATCATCAGTAGGTATATTCACACACAAAAGAAAGAACATAATAGGCATACACAACACCTATAAATATAATCCATATAGGTATACACACAAACTTTAAATAACATCCATGTAGGTATACACGCAACCGATAAATATAAGCGGTATAGGTATAAACACAACCTATAAATATAATCCATGTAGGTATATACTCCACCTATAATATAATCTGCATAGATATTCACTCAACCTATAATATAATCCGTATAGGTGTAAACTCAACCTATAATTATAATTCATACGTTGTATGTATACCTTGAATACTTACCATACTTTTATGATTATAACTCTCTATTTTAAACTCCTGAGTATTAGTCTCAATTCAAAGGTCCCTAGTTACTCCCTTACGTTAATTTAGTAGTTAATTCACTCATACTCTACTAGTCTATATAATACATCCATTGAAATCCCCATAACTCATCCTCGAGCTCTCGAATAAATTACCTTTCGATTTAATCCCAATTAATCCTCACCTTAATTATCTCATTAAAACTAAGTCATAGACCGATCATAGTCCTACTGTCATCCAATATGCCCCTCATTATATTATAAGGATGTCCCAAAAGTTTCCCCATTTATAAATCACATTTTAAGGGATTAATAAAGAAAATAACACAAATCTGGGAAAATCAAATCAATTATCCCTAACGCCGAATCGATTCGCCTTGTCGAATCGATTTTCCCTTAGGACGAATCGATTCAAAAAGTAGCAGTTCATCTTCTTCTTTCAGTTCTTGCGTTTTTCACCATTTTTATTTAACACAACCTTCATGTTTTTTCACCAAACTTACAACTAACATTTTTCAACATCATATACATGTAATAGGATGATTTCCAGCGTGAATTTAACATCAAAACATTATGATTTCTATTAAAAAATGGATCAAATTATTTATTCATCAAAATCCTAGATTTTCAAGTTCTTCATTCATACTCAACATAAAACCCAAATTTTCCCATATAAATCATCACATATCATCTAGTTTCATATCCTCTACATACATGGATCAACCTACATGCAATCCTACCCACGATCATGTTTCATTCATCAATTTTCCAAGAATTCATTTAAAATCATCAAATATAAAACCCTACACTACACGGGTATAATAACTTCAAAGGAAATTGCAATAAAAAATCACATCTTATGAGTATGATCTGATTTCATGATTAAGATGATGGATTGCTTGTCTTCTCCTCCTCCAATACATAATCAAAAGGTGATAGGGTGGAAGAACAATGAAGAATACTTCAAGGATCCTTTTCAAATCTCCAAGAATGATCTCTCTTCCTTCTCTAATGGCGTCCCGTGGCATTCTAATCTCTTAACCCTAGCCTCTCCCATCTACCAGTTCATATAAACTTTGGAAATTCATAGCTGTATTAATCCTAGGCTACCAAACGATTCAAATGTCCTTATACGATGCCGGTTTAGTCTAAAATTGAACGGGGACCCAAATAATACCCCAGGGTACACTTTTCTAACTATTTTGGACCTTCCAGATACACTGGAGAACTTAAAATGACCATTTCGATGACCCAAAAAATTCACCTTTTATTTCATACGTTTTAAGTCCCGACACGACTCACACGCGTGTCCCAACCAAATTACCGTAACTTTCGTATTTCTCACTTACGACAATCATAATACTTTCTCGTCATTTTATTACCCGTTCATTAAGTAATACTCAATATCATTTATACAAATAAATATCAATCCTTATTATGCTAATGAATGTTTATTTTAATTCAAGTTAAATTCCCCTTTTAATTTAATTAATCCCCATATAAATATCATTAAAATTTATCGGGTCTTACAACCTAGAAACATGTTTTGTAATAATTTGAGTTATAGAACTAAAGTTGTATGAAATATTTATAATATAAACATTAAAAATCATGGGACTCATTAATAATAAACATGTCAACCCGTCGAAACTCGCTTGTAATAAATACACTATCCCCTATTATGAGTGAAATACTAAACGCATGTTCCAACCTAATGCATGAATGATACTAAAAATCTTTATCAATAGTCTAATAAATGTGTACCAATTACTAAGATGCAACAAGGATGTAACTAACTACACATTTAAAGTATACAACCTAATACCAACTCCGCAAATGTAACCCGCAAAGTAGGATACACACAATTCCATATAATAACATATAAAGGTAACAAAAGGTTCATTTAATTAAGTGTCCATCAATGGACTAATATATATCTATTTTATATAAATCTCAACATCATGATATGAAGTCATCTACCTTCGGGAACCTTCTCATTCTTCAATCAGTAATCTATAGGAGTCCCTCACCTAATGGAGTTAAATGAGCACACATATAACAATGAGGAGATCACTACACTGTAACACCATCAACTGGTCATATGCCCAAGCCCATTCGATGGATCGAGTCAATCCGCATCTCTAGTCGCGAAGAAGTGACCATTTTGAACATGTGATCAAAACATAACGACCTCCAAAAACTCGCATCACAACCAAGTGTGCGGTACATGGTCATAACCTTTAAGGCAACCCCAACTGATAGATTACCCACAAGCAATGCTATGTTCACACAAGTAAGTGACACACACACACACACACACACACACACACATATATATATATATATATATATGATATCATATCTCTCTCGCTCATACCCAAAATTGTCCCAATCCCCCAACATCGGATTGTACTTAGTTAAATAAAAGTTTATAACTCTCAAACCTAAATTAAATCCTCTTCTCATAATTATCAAGTTTAAATATAATCTTAACCATATTTTAAGTGCATAATAATAGACCTAAAATTAATTATACACCCAAAACCAAACCAGTTCTTTTTTGCCCCAAAATTCGTCAACAATCCAATCTTCTTCGAACGAGATCAAGATTTTGTTCGAACAAGTTACCCCTTTTCATTCGAATAAGATACCAATATCATTCTAACGAGATAGGGGGAAAACCATTCTTCTTCCTAAAACCAAAATGACCCTAGTTAACATAAAACTCAAATCTAAAGATCCAAATGATTAGATTGTCCATTATCTTTCGAACCTAAGTTACACAAATGTAATACAAGCATGTATTAACCAATTCTAATAAGAAGTTAAAGGTATAATTCATCAAATCTTCAACTTAAACTAATATATTACCATCAATACAATTAAAATACACATGCAATTTGCAGATTCAGATATCAAATTAACATGGCGATTCCTCTTACATATCAAAATCAATCCCAAGCATGAGTTTTAGTCACAGAATCATGTTCCAAAATGATCCAATTTAAGTTTTTTTTTTCCAAAAAGCTTAATTCTTTAAGGTCAAAATTAATTTAACACAAATCCCAAGTAATTCATTAACAAAATATGATTAAAATATCAAATCACAATCCTAAACATGTGTGTAAATCTCACATTAAACTATATAACATGAATTATGAACAGGTTATAGATTATGTGTAATAAATGAAGAGATTTCCTTCCTAAAATATATGAATGACGAATCTATACGTGTTGATCTTTGTTCTTCCTCTCCGATTTTTTTTTAATCTCTCCCAAAGGTTTATGGCTACTAGGGTTTGTTTCTCTTACGTAAAGTAATTAATTAATGATGTCTAAATCTCTTAATTAATTCTTAAATCCACAAGTTGAGAGTGCGATATGGCGATCCTAATGGAATATTTATATAATTTAGTGTTTAACACACACAAGTCCAAATTTGATCTTTTTACCGTAAGTAAGAAGCTAGGTGATAAAGCGGATAAAATTAAAGCATTCAAACACTACAAGGAAAATTGAGGAAAAAACTCCTTTCGAGTAAAACCTTTTGTTTAGAACTTCAGAAAATTTACAAGATAGTCGACTTACAAACTACTTGATAACCACCACAAGTATAATGTGCAAGTCTTCGCAAATGTCTAAAAAGACTACTTGGTGAGGAGCAATCCACATGTAACCTTCCACGCCCGGTATCCACTGATCAACCTTTATCGTCAACAGTGAATTCCCTTGAGAATCACAAGGTCAGCTATGGAGATGCCTTCTCCACAAAGGTGGACATAAGGATACAAAACTTTCTAGGGTTTAAACAAATTCACAAGAACGATTTTCAGGATGTACGTTATGACTTAAAAAAAAATTACAACACAAAATAATGAAGTAATTTCGCAAAACATATGTAGAAATGAAACTGGAAAAAATATTAAACAATATGAACATGTAATAAGTATTTATAGAGCATTCACAAATTTCGAGGTGACGAACTCATTTGAATGAAAGCAAATCTCGTTTGAAAGAAACACCAATCTCATTTGAACCAACTTCAACTGACCTTCTAACGATTCAAAATAGTTCACCCTCGACTGAATCTCGTTAGCTAAAATTACGAACGACCCTTCTAATGAAATCCCAATCTCATTTGAACGAGATTTCCATCTTGGTTGAACGAGATTTAAAATTAAAAATAGTTTTCTTTTAAAAATAAAAAGCCCTGTTCGTTTTTTATAAAAATAAAAGATCCCCAAAACAAAATATATAAACTAATTTAAACTCCAAATTACTTTATACCTTTATGGGATATTGTGAAGTCTTTAAATTTGGAGATGCTTGAGTTTAGTTCCTCTTAACGGTTTGTGACTATTTGTAACGGGATATGCCAAACTAGTCTGAAACATAAAAAAGGTCTGTACTATGAACAATATTAGAAAAATTGTTCTTACAAATCTCCCTATTTGGCTATTCAGGTACAAAACAAATAAACATAACTGAATACCAAATTAAAATAAATAAATATCCTATGATAAAAATCCTAACACCTTTCCTAACCCTAGAATGGAATGACATAAGTCTCGCTGTCTCTAGACTTTTTTTTCTACCATTCCACAAAAGTTGTCTTCATTCGTGTGTCTTGAATTCGGCTTTAAGTACCTACACACAAAAGAAAAAGAAATATACCGTGACGCAGTATCGAGTTTGAAATAGAGTAAAACTCATAAATAAATTCTCCGCCATAAATCTAACTCGTGAGATCTTACTTTTTAATTTTCTCCCCTCCTTTATTTTTATCAGAAATATAAAAAGAAGTAGAAATATAGGCATAAAATACGAAGTATCACATAGAAAATAAGATATCATCATAAAAAGTATAAATCAAGCATGTGTAATGATAATATCAAAAGAAAACACAACCACTTATTTTTGAACATTTTCATTTAAAAAAAAACATATTTCACGAATACAACTTACATTACCATATATAATATATGCCAAAAAATACCAAAAAATCTTGCACACATATATAGGTATAGACGACCACAAACACATGACATAAAACAAATAAGTTTTACACACTATCATAGTATCGATGTGTCCAAATACGTTGGATGGAATGAATGGGTGTGAACTAAATAGAAATGACTTATAATCCAAACACTAAAATATGTTCAAGAAGTTCTAATTGGCTTCAAAACTTTATCAAACTAAGCTTTCCCCTCAAGTGACAAATAAGATGAACTTAATGAACAAAATAAGAACAATGCACACAAGCCTAGATTATTGATGATTCTACAAATCAATAGTGCCATGTAGGGGTGGCAATTTTGGACATGACACGATAACCCGACACAAACTCGACACGAAGTTAGCGGGTTAGGGTTAACGATTTCTTGACACGAACCCAAATATGAGACGACCCACCAAAATGAATAATAAACGGGTTGGGTTAGTGTCAAACACGTATAACTCAAAAATGACACGAATAGACCCGTTTAACTCGTATTTTATGGAGAATATATTAGATAATTTATATATCTTGATAGGCATTCTATAAAATTCATGGAGAATCGGATGATAAATTATTTATGTGTTGCAAGAAGTTGAAATTAATTAAATTTAAGTTATTGTAGGCCTATGAGTGGTATGATTGTTTAAGAGAGAAGGAAAAAATTATTTTATATTTTACTTAATGGGTTATGCGGGTCAATCCGAACACGACACGGTAATAAATAGGTTGGGTTAGTGTTTGCCCATCTGACACAATTAGTTAAATGGGTCGGGTTAGAGTTGACTAATACTTAACATGAACCCAACATGACATGACCCGAACACGACACGATGCAGACGAATCGCCACCCCTAGTGTCATGACAAAATAAGCATACTTGGGTTCATTATGCAAACCTGATGATGCCGGAATCAGCACCACCAGATAAGGTGTTTTCAAGATCAATCTAAGAACAACAATGGCAGCATAGTTATGTAAAAGGTAAGAGAATGAGATGAGGAGAAGAGGAGAGAGCACCAGGATATAAGTGGTTCAGCCTAAATTGGCCTACGTCCACTGTGTGTGTGTGTGAATAACCTCACTACAATAAGGCACTAATGGCCATGGATACAATCTCTCAAGCTTTCTCTCTTTACTGTGTATCTAGATAGAGTTTTAGCTAGGGTTCAATATCTGGGATCCTTTGCAAGGTAGAGGATGACCTCTATATATAGTATCTAGAGGTGTAATGTACCCCCCATGCATGCAATGAGCATGTGTGTGTTTGCCTCACCAATATGGGAAAGACATCTGTCACTGTCACATGTAGAAAATGATGATGCAATATTCTCCCCATGTGTGGGAAATAATCTTGTTATAACTGATTTGTGTCCACGTGCCCTTATCCAAATGTCAGCCGATGCTCGGCTATCGCGCCTAGGGTATGACCTCGGCCTATGGGAGGCCGAGGTTTGTAAGTCTAGGTACCTGTTCAGTTCGAGTATTCCATGGAGGTCTCGACCTAATCCCAGCAGAGACGATGGATAAGTTCGTCCTAATCCCAGCCGAGACAATGGACGAGGTTGAGCTGGAGTGTTTGGAGTATCGACCGATGTCTTGATGAGGTTGTTGGTGGCTTCCTGCGAGCTCGGCCTATGTCTGGCCGAGGTTGCCATTTCAAGGCATCTGTGAATGCTGCTGATCCTTGTGGTGACCCTTGTAGAGGCTGGTGGTAGGGTCGGCCTGGGCCGACCTTGCTATGGTCGAGGGCTGATATCGCGTGTTCCCAACGTCGGCCATAATCTCGGCCGAGGTCACACTTGGGGCATATGAATCACCCCCAGCCCTTAGTCACATGTGGGGGCAGGTGTCTAAGGGATTATCATACCTCTGAGGCCTGTCTATTACGAGCCAATGCTTGTTTGACACTTGTCCAATGCTGAATAGGCTCGCTAGGTGGGAGTGTGCTGTTAACCTCCCTTTGGGGCTCCCAAGGCAATGATGGGCCTTGGGAGTTGTGCCTGAGTATTTAAGGGTTTTGAACCCTATTTCCCTTCTTTCTTCTTCATTTCTCCCATTTCCAGCGCTCTCGTTCCTGCATCTTTCTCTCTCTAAAAGATCCTTGCTGAGGCTTTGGAAGGTGGTTTTCTTGCGTCTTCTTGTCTCCTCCTTACTATTCCATCCTCAGGTAACCTTCGTCACACTTTTTCCTTCATTTTTGCTGCAAGTCTCCTTATTTTTGAGTTTTCCGGTGAGTTTCTAAGTTTCCCGGCGAGATCACCATTATTTCCGGTGAACAATTCTTACTACAGTTAGGTAGTTTGATCTTTTACTGCTTTACTTCACTAGGCAATCTTGTTTGTAGCTTTAGGAATCCTAAGTGTAATGTCATTCTCTGATGCTCAGACCCTTATATCAGCTTCTTGAGGAGTTCCCCTCCCTTAGAGAGAAGACTTTAGAAAAGATTAGACAAATAGAAAGAGCACAGGAGGAGGCTCGTAGGTCACAAGAGTTTCCCCTTAGACCCATATTTCCACCACCTCTGAAGGTGATATATCCTGACCCCCCAGAGTTTTTCTATCAAACAGAGGTTCCTGTTGATCCCATACCGATGTCTGAGTCTGAATCTTCTACCTCAGACCCCATATCTCTGGATTCCTTTCAAGAGGCCATGGACTTCACACCTCGGCCTGATCAGGCCCCTGATCAGGCTGAGGTCTCCAGCCGAGCCTCATCCCATAATCACTCAAGCACCTCAGCCTCTTCCTCATAGGTTGAAGTTGTTGAGCCAAGTGTGACTATACCACCACCACTTGACGCCATTCCTCTGTCGTCCTTCACTGGTGTCGAGTTCGCTCAGAGGTTCCCGAGCAACCCATCAACATCTGCTTCGGCCGACATTGAGTTGGATGATGATGATGAGGCTGAGAGCGATGTCGACGTCTCTGAGGCGGACGAGATCGAGAGTACTATTACTGAGGTAGACCTTCTCTGCTTCAGATATATGTATTCTATCAGTCCTTTAATAAATCTTAGGAGACCTCTGATTAGGCATATATTCTTCACATTTATCCCCTTAATTTCAGTATTTTTATGATCCCGTGCAGTGTAAATATCTTGGATTTGTCTCGTATTTATGCTACTAACCTTTTTTGGCAAATATTTCTTGTTTTGTGTATTTCTCATGTGTTTTACAGGTATTTCATGTAAGTTAGTGCGAAGGAGAACTCAAAACAGTGAAAGAAACCAAGAAATGAAGAGTTGAAGGGCATTTTCTTAATTTTTTAGCCTTATTCCGGAGGTGGGGCCAACTAGAAAGTTGAAAATTTCTAAATTACAAGAATACTGGAAAAAACGGCACCTCAATCCGAGCTACGATGAAGAAGTTACGATGTTTTGAAGTTGCGTGATAATGAAGAGTCTCGATGTGCGGATTTCTGTAATTAATTATGCATTTAATGGAGTGCAACTCTTGGAAAACTTGTGCCACAAGCGAAATTTGATACCAAATTCGTGCAACTTGGTGCTATAAAAGACCAAGCCCTACCTCATTTTCAAAGGGGAGTTGAATTCTAGAGAGAGGGAGTCAAATTCTAGAGGGTAGGAGTAGGATTAGAGAGAGAGAGTTAGATTGTATTTTTCTTAGGTAGAAGTTTTCATAAACCCTAGTTGTAAGTTTGAAGAAGAAGTTTTGCTGGATTCAAATTCATCTCTTTCTCCTCTTGCTAAATACAAGTATCAATTTATATTCTCTATTTTATTTTTCCATTCAATTCTCAATTGTTTTGCAAATTGTTAACAATGTTTGTTAGAGTTTTCTTTTGTTTTCATCATGTTTAGCTAATTTTTAAGGGTTGAGATGCATGAACCTATCCCGATGTAATTTATCTACGTAGAAAATAGAATTTAAATTTAAATTTGAAAGAATCGTGTAAGAGAAGTTCACAATCATCCTAGATCTTTTAATCTCTCTTGCCCTAGGTACTTGGGATATTTAAGAATATGACGTGCGTCTAATTATTTAGCACCGCTTTATATTTATCTTTGATTTCATATGATGCGGGCTTGAACCTCATATATGTAATGCTTAGGATCTATAAAGACTGGATTCATTCAAATTTATAATTTACAATTCTAGTATTCTAATGGGTAATTACTAGGGATTGGGGGATTGTATTCCAACCTACTTCCTCATTCATTTTAATTAGTTTTATAAATTTGTTCCAACTTATTTCCCCTTGTCAACCATCATCATCTTTTTCACTTTTATTTTAGAAGTAATAAATCAATTAAATTATATAAAACATTCCCTGTGGATTCGATACCCAGACTTACTACTATACTCCTTAAGAGTGTAGTTACAAGTTTAGTTTTTTTTTGTATTGAGGTTGGAAGCCGATAACAACGACTAGCGTATTACACGAACGCTCGGTTTTTCCACTCGATCAACCTCTGAGGGAGGAGAGGGCTTATCATGGCCGAGACGGCGAGATCTGCCTGTACGAGCAGATGTTCAAGTTGGGGTTTTGTCTACCCATTCACCCTATTATCAAATCCATCCTCTCTTATATCAATTTGGCCCCCTCTCAGCTATCCCCTAATGCTTGGAGAGTCATAATAGGGGTCATAGTCCTATGGAAGGTTGTCCACCACTCAGACCTTCCAGTTCAGGTCTTCGTAGGTTGCTACGTCCCTTCCTCGTCCAAAAATCATCCGAGCTACTACCACTTTGTAGCTCAGAAGCCTGAGAAGAAATGCTTCAAGTAACTCAGACTTCCAACCATAATTGGAAGCCTCGGTATTTCTTTGCTTCTGGGCCATGGGAATTTGGCCCATGTGTTCCCTCATCAATTCTAGAGCTGAGGATGCCCCTGAGGTAGGGTAAAGTTACAATGTCTACTAGGGCCAACCCTGTCCTGAGCCCATCGAACCTTCAAAAGGAGAAAGCCCTTCAAGATCAGGGGTTACATGGTCTGCTGGTCAGGTTTGAGCACTTAATGACCCCCCACTTCCTCTATGGGGCAGGTCTAGGTGGAAGTCCCCTTGCCGAGCTTGGTAAGCATTTTTGTTTTTTAAGTTTAACCCCTGAGTTTATTCACGTCTGATTATCTAACTCGGATCTACTAATTTTTTACAGAGCGACCATAGGACATTTCAGATGAGCTTTGGGAGATGGCTGCACCCATCTTGATGAGACTTGCCAAGAAGGCAGGCCTTAACGCTCCTCCCCCAGCTCCCTCTGCCTCTAAGCCCCCAGCCACAAAGAAGAGGGCTCCAGAAAGTCATGTACCTGAGGATCAGAGGCCGAAGAAGAAGACTGCTGACGACGCTATCCCCATCTCTCAGCTGACGCCCTGTCGGCCCGTCTAGATCAGTTGAAAATAATTGATAGCATAGTCGGCCACAGTCTTCAGGCCTTAGATGCCTTCGGCTCTATAATGACCGAGGCTGACAACCGCTTCTTCAGGTCAATGGACACCCAACTGCTGGTTGAGTTCAGCATTCACAGATCCATTCAGGTATGGCTTGATCTTTCTGATTGTTCTTCACCTAAGTGTAACATCTGATTATTCTCCAGCTCATTCATTATCACCAAATATGCAGGACCTGGCAGCTATGCACCACTTATCCAAATGGACTCTAAGGAAATTGCCCCTCATCCAAAAGTGGCAAGAGGCTGAGAGAGTCCAGAGCACTCTGAACGAAGAGATTGACCGTCTCAAATCTGAGCATAAGGATTCTAAGAAGAAGGTGAGGGGGTTGGAGAAGGACATCTCCCAGCTCGGCAAGGATCACGCTGCAGCACTGAATGCTAAGGACGACATTCTGCAGCAGAAAGTCAACTCAGCTATCAGGGCCTCCCTTGATGACGCCTCCGAGAAGATAATTGCTGACTACAAGTCCTCTGATGAGTAAATGGGCTTCGGCTTTGAATACCTTGAAAGAGGTATCAAAGCCACTATTAAATGGGCTGACATCAGGGAGAGAGAGGCCGACACTTTGAAGGCCTCTGATTTCATGGGTCTCGACTTTGCTGATCCTCAGTTTGCCTAGGCTCTTCAGGAGGTTGAGGAAGAGGCTGTCGCTCTTGTCGAGACAGCTACGTTGGAGGGCACCGAGGTTGGAGGGGCAGACCATCCTGATGATGCGGCCGAGGTGACCAATCAAGCCGAGGATGTCAACATTCCCCCTTCAAACCCTTAGAGGACTTTTTGATCATTGTTTGTAACTCATTGTATTGTGGAGCTTGTCTGTAATCATTGAACATCTTATTATTTCTAAATGTATATCAACCTCTGAGGAGGACCATCTTCACTTTCTTTTCATTGAATGTCATGTGATGCTTTTCATTCTTAGTTTCGTTGTAATGGTGTCTACTAAAATTAAATTTGTAGTCTGAGCTTCCATCTCTGAAGTCCTCTTTCTAAGGTTGTCTTTTTGCAATGGTCTTGTTTAAACTCAACCAATGGTCCTGAGCTCGGACCTCGTCACCACTGAATGGTGTTATGAAGGTCTGAGGTCATCACCTAAGATGTTATCCCCATAATTAGTCTCACCAAATTAATGATGTTAAGGGTCTGAGGTCATCTCATTATGGTGTCTGAGCTCAGACCTCGTCACCACTGAATGGTGTTATGAGGGTCTGAGGTCATCACCTACGATGTTATCCTCATAATTAGTCTCACCAAATTAATGATGTTAAGGGTCTGAGGTCATCTCATTATGGTGTCTGAGCTCAGACCTCGTCACCACTGAATGGTGTTATGAGGGTTTGAGGTCATCACCTACGATGTTATCCTCATAATTAATCTCACCAAATTAATGATGTTAAGGGTCTGAGGTCATCTAATTCATAGTGTCTGAGCTCAGACCTCATCACCATTGAATGGTGTTATAAGGGTCTGAGGACATCACCTAAGATGTTATCCTCATAATAAATCTCACCAAATTAATGATGTTGTGTGTTTGAGGTCATCCCCTTATGGTGTCTGAGCTCAGACCTCGTCACCACTAAATGGTGTTACGAGGGTCTGAGGTCATCACCTAAGATGTTATCCTCATAATTAATCTCACCAAATTAATGATGTTATGTGTCTGAGGTCATCCCATTATGGTGTCTGACCTCAGACCTCGTCACCACTGAATGGTGTTATGAAGGGATGAGGTCATCACCTAGGATGTTATCCCCATAATTAATCTCTGATCTAAGAATGAAGCAAGAACTGTCATGGGAACTGATCTTTATTAATAACCTCTTCATAATAAGATGGTACATTTACATAAAACTCTATGCAACATCATATGTAATATCTCTTTAGGTGATCAGCATTCCATGGGTTAGTGAAAGGTTCTCCTTCTAGGTTTTCTAGCATGTAAGTGCCAGGCACAACCTCTTCTATCACTTTGTAGGGGCCATTCCAATTTGGATAAAGCTTATTTGCTTTCTGTAGGGTCTTCTTTAGCACTAGGTCTCCCACTGCAATGGGTCTTGACTTCACCCTCTGGTTGTAGAATTTTGCTGCCCTCTGCTGGTAGGATGCTTGTCTTACCTCTGTATCCTCTCTTCTTTCTTCGATAAGATCAAGGTCTACCCTCCTCTTTTCCCCATTATTGTCAAGGTCGTATGTTTGAATCCGATGAGTTGGGAGTCCTACTTCCGTTGGTATGACAGCCTCTGAGCCATGTGCCAGCATGAACGGGGTTTCTCATGTTGGTGTCCTTACCGTGGTTCTATAGGCCCATAACACAGCGTAGACCTCTTCAGTCCATCTTCCCTTCGCATCCTCTAACCTCTTCTTGATTCCATCAAGGATAGTTCTGTTTGTGACCTCGATCTGACCATTTGCCTGAGGTCGGCCAGGAGATGAGAAGAATTGCTTAATCCCTACTCTTAGGAAATACTTTTCTAAAGAGGAGTTCTTGAACTGGGTCCCATTGTCCGAGATGAGAGTGTTTGGGAGTCCATATCTTCATATGATATTCCTCCAAATAAATTGGAAGGTCTTTTGCTCTGTGATTGTTATCATCGGCTCTACCTCCACCCACTTTGAGAAGTAATCTATGGCAACTATCAATAATCTATAGTTATTGGCGGCTCTTGGTAGGGGTCCTACTAAGTCAATCCCCCATACTGCAAATGGCCATGGAGAGGTGATTGACGTCATAGGCTGATGGGGCTGATGAGGAATAGTGGCGACTCTTTAACATTTATCACATCTCTTTACATAAGTTGCGGCGTCTTTGGACAACGTTGGCCACCAGTACCCCTGTGTGATGATTCTCTTGGCCAAGGGTCTTCCCCCTATGTGGCTTGAGCAAGAACCCTCATGAACCTCCTGTAAGACCCGGGGAACTTCCGTGGGATGCACACATCTGAGGAGAGGCAATAGAAATCCCTTTTTGTACAAGACGTCTCCTATCATCGAGAACTTGGCAGCCCTATATCTCAATTTTCTCCTCTCTAGCTTGGACTCAGGTAGCTCTCCCCCTCTAATATACCTGACGAGGGGGTCGATCCATGAGTCTCCTAGGTTCAAATTGTGACATAGGTTACGTACCTCTTATTCCTCGATGGTTTCCTTTCTCAAGACCTCGATCGGAATGGTCCTTCCAACATCTGTCTTCATTGCCGAGGCCAGTCTTGCCAATGCATCTGCGTGATTGTTACTTAGTCGAGGCACTCTCTTCAGTTTTGCCTCTTCAAAATATTCTAACAACCCTCTTACCCTCTTCAAGTACTTGGCCATCCTTTCATATTTGGCCTCATAGATCCCCAGTACTTGATTGACAACCAGCCTTAAGTCGCTGTGGAGTAGAAGTCGCTTTATGCGAAGAGTTGTTTCCAATAAGAGACATGCTATCATGGCCTCATACTCGGACTCGTTGTTTGAGGTCTGGAAGTTGAACCTCAGAGCGTATTCAATGTTCGCACCATCTGGAGCCGTGAGTATCAACCCCGCACCGCTTCCGCTGTCGCAGAAAGAGCCATCAACGAAGAGGCTCCAGATGTCTATATCTGATGAAAAGGCTCCTTCTGTCTTGACTCCTTATTTGAAGAGATATCGATCCTCCTCGTCCTCCCGGAAGACACTTGGTGTTGTCTCTTCCTCCTCTCGAAGGACACCGCGGTTTGTCTCTTCCATGCCCCCCAGGCCTTTTTCTGCCTCAGCCTCTTCCCATGTGAACTCAGAAATGAAATCTGAGAGGGATTGACCTTTGATGGCTGTCCTAGGTTGGTAGGCAAGATCATACTCCCCCAACTCGATGGCCCAGGTCATATATCTCCCGGATTTCTCAGGTTTATGCAGGACCTGTCTTAGTGGGGAGTCAGTGAGGACTACCATGGAGTGAGCTTGGAAGTAGGGCTTCATTTTTCTTGAAGCATGTATCAGGGCATAGGCCAACTGTTCCATGCGAGGGTAATTATGTTCAACCCCTTGAAGGGCTTTACTGTTGAAATACACAGGCCTTTGGATTCCATCGTCTTCCCGTATTATGGCCGCACTGACGGCTGATTCGGAGACTGCTAGATACACATACAACTTTTCTCCCGCGACGGGTCGAGATAGCAATAAGGGGGATCCTAAGTAAGATTTGAGTTGGTCGAATGCTTTTTCACACTCTTCATCCCATTGGAAGGATTTTCTTAGAATTTTAATGAATGGAAGACACTTGTCCGTTGCCCTAGAAACAAACCTGTTAAGGGCACCCACTCTCCCCGTAAGTCTTTGGACATCCTTGATACTCCTAGGAGTCTTCATGTCAAGTAATGCCTTGATTTTCTCAGGGTTCGCTTTAATTCCTCTCTGGTTAACGATGAATCCCAAGAACTTCCCAGCTCCTACTCTAAAGACATACTTCGCTGGGTTGAGTTTCATTCTGTATGAGTCCATAACATCGAAGGTCTTCTCAAGGTCTGCTACGTGAGTGCAAGCTTTCAAGCTCTTTGTTAGCATATCGTCTACATACACCTCCATAGTCTTACCTATTTTCTCTTCGAATATCTTATTAACAAGACATTGGTACGTTGCCCCTGCATTTTTTAGACCGAAGGGCATCACTTTGTAGTAGTACGTCCCTTTGTCAGTAATGAAGGCTGTCTTCCTAGAGTCTTCAGCATCCGTGAAGATTTGGTTATAGCCTGAATACGCATCCATGAAGCTCATGAGCTCGTGTCCCGCCATCGCGTCCACCATCTGATCTATCTGAGGTAAGGGATAGCTGTCTTTTGGACAAGATCTGTTCAGGTCAGTGAAATCCATACACATTCACCACTTCCCATTGGCCTTAGGCACGATGACTGCATTTGAAAGCCACTCCGGATAGGTAACTTCTCTTATGAACTCGGCCTCTTCCAACTTTTTGATTTTCTCTCGGATGACGTCATATTTCTCCCTGGAGTAAACTCTTCATCTCTATTTGATCAGCTTGGCATCTCTAGTCACATTGAGCTTGTGACTCATCAGCTCAGGGTCGATGCCGGGCATGTCTGCGTGACTCCATGCGAAGACACTCTGTCTCCTCCTGAGGAAGTTTATCATCTCTTCCTTGGTTCCTGGATCTAGGGCTTTACCGACCTGGACGGTTTTTTTTGGCTCGTCCTCATTGAGGACGATGGATTCTACCTCTTTCGCGGCCTTTCCCTTCTTCAACTTTGTTTCATCTCTTGGGTCAAGAGTGTCAATGCTATAAGTGGTGGTTTCCCTCTTATGGGCTTCTCTCTCTTCGGCTAAGTTGAAGTAACACTCTCGCGCTGTGGTCTGGTAACCTTGCACTTCCCCTACTCCATAAGGAGTCGGGAATTTTAGCATCTGATGGACCGTCGACGGCACAACTTTAAACTCTTTAAGGGCCACCCATCCTACGATGAGGTTATAGGCCGAGAAAATGTTCTCGTCCATGACGAAAAGGTTTATCTTCTTGGTCATCCTCTTAGGCAATTCATCACCCATTCGTACGTCCATCTCATACATGCCCAAGGGGTGGACCTTTTCGCCACTGAAGCCTATCAATGGGTGATGATAGGGCACCAGCCTTTCTCTGCTAAGACCTAGGCTCTTGAAGAAAGGCTAGAATATCACGTCCGCCGAGCTCCCCCCGTCTATGAGAATCCTCTGCACCTCGCACCCATGCACCCTTATTGTTATGACCAGAGGGTCATCATAGGGGGCTGAGATACCCTTGAAGTCGAGTCTGGAGAACCCCACTACGAGGGTGTCCATGTCTACCTTCTTCCTCTTCTGCACTGTATCGGGAGACGTTAGATTCACAACTTCAAGCTTGACCACTGACCTGGCCTCTACTACATGAGCCTTCCTATCAGCTACTTCAGAGCCACCTCCAGCAAATCCTCCACATATGGTGTTAGCACCAAAGGATATTGTACCGACCCTCTTCACCGGGGTGTTGTAATCTTTTGGCAGAAGATCCGGATCGTCTTCGTCATCTCCTTCTGAATCACCGTCTCTTCTGGTCGGGACATTGTCACGGCATCTGTCATTTCTCCTTTTCTTAGGGTCATCTCTTCCACCCTTTGGATCCTTACCATCCACATACTTCCTCAGCTTTCCAGATTTCAACATCTTTTTAGTCTCATCTTTTAAAGCAAAGCATCTATCCGTGACATGGCCATGATCCTGGTGGAACTCGCACCATAAGTTTTTGTTCCTCTTATGTGGTGGGGCCTTCAGTTTCTCTGGCCATCTCAAAGTCCTGTCAGTCTTAATCTCATTGAGGATGTGCTCGCAGCTTACAGTCAGAGGTGTATAGTGAGCAAACTTGTCATCCCCTGACCTCTTCTTCCCATCTTTCTTGCTTTGGTACTTTCCACTTCCACCGCAGTTCTCATCCTCATAATTGGTGGCCATTGCCTCTTTCGCATTCATTACTTTCCCTGCGGTTGCCAACAGCTCCGCCATAGACCTAGGGGGTCTTCCGGCAGTTTCCACAATAGCTTCCCCTTCTGGAGGCCTCCTATAAGGGAAGTCATGGCTATGTTCTCTTCGTAATCTTCGACTTCCAACTTTTCTTTGTTGAATCTTGCTATGTAGTCTCTTAGGCTCTACCCCTTGGCCTGCTTGACATATAGCTGGTGGGTAGTCTTATTTTGAGGCCTTGCCCTAAAGCAGAAGTTGTGGATGAATCGCTCAGCCAAGCCTTTGAAGTTCTCAATTGAGTTCTTCGGAAGGGAGGTGAACCAACTGTGCGCTGCCCCTGTCAAGGTCCCAGAGAAGGCCCTACACTTCATCTCATCGGGTATCGAGTAGATGTCTGCTTCTGACTGGTATATTTCGATATGATGCACAAGGTTAGTGTTGCCATCATACTTGGGAGACACCGTAGGAGGCTTGAACTTAGCTGGGGTTGGGAACCCCACTATCCTAGCCACAAATGGGGAGCCCTCTGAGTAACCCCTTTGTAATGGGTACCTGCTTTTAATGAGGTCTCCTATCTTCTCCTCCAGGCATTGGATAGAATCATTCCATGGTCTTCTGCCATCGACTTGGCCGAGGTTATCCCCTGCCACCTCCCTGGGATGGACCGAGGGTTCCCCTGCCGTGACACGTCAGTTGTTGACCTCTTCCTTTTCCTTGCCTCTTCTTTCATAGTGTCAGCCTTGTTCTGGCCGACCCTGCTTGTTCCCTCTCTGAGAGCCTGCTGTGTTCCTTGATCTCGACAGTCTCTATCTTAGGTCATTCATCGTGCCCAGTCTCTCAAAGGCCGAACCTCTGCTCAACCTATCAAAGGCTGACCCTCTTTGTTGGGCCTCTTCACCTCTTTAGCCGACACAACCTTAACTTTGCCTAAGAGGCCGTACAGTGTTGGTTGATACCTCATACGGCTCCCAGCAGTCTTCTGGGGCTTCTTTAGCCTCTAAATCATCATACCTGTCCTCTGGGCAAGGGTTTCCCTGCCTCCCCAGGTGCAAGCGCCCAGGATCAGCAATGTCCCTTCTCCGCTGGGGTGCAGGCTGGTCCTTCATCGGTGCCTGGGGTGGTCCCCTGGCATCAGGATGAGGCTGAATTGCCGCCGGAGTGATCATGCCCGGTGAGACTCCAGGTGGCCTCATCATAGTTTGGCTGAGCTATGAAAATTGCTCCTGCATGGCTTGTTGTGTTGCAGCTAAAGATCTCAAGGCTGCAGCTACCTCCGCCATTTTGGACTGGGGGGCGCCTGACTGGAACTAGGCCCTCCACCCTCAGGCGGCGGAAGAGGCGGTGGTAAGTCTGGTGCCATATGTTCACTATAGAGCTTGGGTAGCAGATGAGCTTAGTACCTCACAGGACCTCTTTCAATGGTGAAACAGCTCCGCGCTAGGGGGAGGCCTGGTTCACCACCAGAGTCTCCGGTGAGGTTAAGCAGAAAAAGAGGAAGAGATAGCTTCTCGTTCCCATAGACGGCGCCAAAATGATGATGCCGGAATCAGCACCACCAGATAAGGTGTTTTCAAACTCAATCTAAGAACAACAATGGAAGCATAGTTATGTAAAATGTAAGAGAATGAGATGAGGAGAAGAGGAGAGAGCACCAGGATATAAGTGGTTCAGCCTAAATTGGCCTTCGTCCACTGTGTGTGTGTGTGAATAACCTCACTGCAATAAGGCACTAATGGCCATGGATACAATCTCTCAAGCTTTCTCTCTCTACGGTGTATCTAGACAGAGTTTCAGCTAGGGTTCAATATCTGGGATCCTTAGCAAGGTAGAGGATGACCTCTATATATAGTATCCAGGGGGTGTAATGTACCCCCCATGTATGCAATGAGCATGTGTGTGTTTGCCTCACCAATATGGAAAAGCCATTTGTCACTGTCACATGTAAAAAATGATGATGAAATATTCTCCCCACGTGTGGGGAATAATCTTGTTATAACTGATTTGTGTCCACGTGCCCTTATCCAAATGTCAGCCGATGCTCGGCTATCGTGCCTGGGGTATGACCTCGGCCTATGGGAGGCCGAGGTTGGTAAGTCTAGGTACCTGTTTAGTCCGATTATTACATGGAGGTCTCGGCCTAATTCGAGCCGAGACGATGGACAAGGTCGGCCTAATCCCAGCCGAGACAATGGACGAGGTTGAGCTGGAGTGTTTGGAGTATTGACTGATGTCTTGATGAGGTTACTGGTGGCTTCCTGCGAGCTCGGCATATGTTTGGACGAGGTTGCCATTTCAAGGCATATGTGAATGATGCTAATCCTTGTGGTGACCCTTGTAGAGGCTGGTGGTAGGGTCGGCCTGGGCCGACCTTGCTATGGCCGAGGGCTGATATCGCGTGTTCCCAACGTCGGCCATAATCTGGGCTGAGGTTTGTGTCTCTGGGCCGAGGTCACACTTGGGGCATATCAAAACCCATTGATCTTCAACTAAACTTTCTCAAAAGATAAACATGTATCTTTTTTCATTATTTTCTTTTCTTTTCTTTCCTTTTGAAGTGATTTCTTTTGCAAGGTCAAACAAAGAAAACTATGTTGGCCCCTTTTTGAATTTTTTTCCTCTTTTTATTGACATTATTTTTTCTTGAGCTCCTTTAAAAAAGTGGCTTTCACATAAAGTCAAACTGTCTTTCCCAACCCTTTCCCATGAACACTCATATTTTTTCAATGCTAATAAAAATTTCATGGGCAACGGTTCTTACATGCACAAATATCACATAGTCATATAAGCATGTAGATGATAGAATTGATGTGAGAACATCTCACCAAGATCAAATGTACATAGTGATGTCAAAATCCAACAAGCTCGTGCTTGTGTGTGCAAAGGCATATAAAAAGTTGAATTCGTAGAGAAAATCAAGTTTGAAACAACTACATAAACATGGTTAAGATCAATATAAGTATCTAAAGTCATAACCAAATGTCCTAGCCACATGGAAATTTTGGGGTGAATTGGAATCAAACACACCAATATGCCATACCAAATGTGTAAAACTAAAATAAACAAAAATTGAAAAATCTTTTGGTATTTTTCAAAAAAGTTTATCAAAATAGAATCTTTTTGTATTTTCGAATATGACTCAATAAAAGAAATATATATTATAAAAGATACACATGTCATAACACTAGCAAAAATATATCATTAAGCACAACTAGAGTATGACAAACTCATCCAAGCATTTATCTATAAGATATCGCATGTGAAGCATCATGTGAAAGCATGCGAGAATCAACTAGTCTAACATCTAGCTCCTCCAAAATGCATTTCCTAACCCAACTAGGTGTATACTTAATGTGCTAGGTTTCGAGAATTAAGGGAATAATGGACTTACACTTCCTAGGACCTCTTCCAACATCATAAAAAATGCTCTAAGGTGACCTTTCCTACCACAATGCGAACATGTGTAAACTCGAGGAATGTTACCTATAGGTTGACCTTTTTTAACATCCTTAGATATGGTGAGCTTTTTTAACATCCTTGGATATGGTCTTGGCTTTAACAATCAAAGTATTTGAAACATGGGATCCATTATGATCATTAATAAAACTACTTGAGTCTTTTAAACCATCTTTTAACTTCAAAAGTCTAGACTCAAGCAATGAATTTGACTCTTCCAATTTTAGAAACACCTTTTTCATATTCCCAATCATTCTTAGAATTTTATCTCGCTCCCCCTCAATAAAATCAAACTTATGCCTAAGATTCTTCTCATGTGCCTCATAATTATTGATCAAAACACTATCCTCAATGGCACTAACATTAATCCTAAAATTTTTCAAGTCCTATAATTCTTTCTCTAAAACTATGACTATATCATCACTCTCTTTCTTGGACAATTCTAAAATTTTGAAATCACGATCCATGTCGATAATTTTTCCACAAAAGACATCCCTTTGAGTTTGAAAAGTTTGCAAAAGATCCATAGCGAATTTAAAACGAGAATTTTCTTTTTCAAGAATTTAAGTTGTTAAAACTATGGAAATCCATTGAGAGAAAATAAAACACCCAAAAAGCACTAAACAAGGATCTAACACAATAACTTAGTGCAACCTTCTCTGATATAAATATTCTAATAAAATCAAAATTTTCAAAGATCAACAATTTGCAGAAAAAATGAATATCAAGAGAAAAATATTTTGCAAAAAAGATCACACTAGTAAATTTTGCAACCGGCTCTGATACCAATTTGAGAGTGCGCTATGACGATCTTAATGGAATATTTATATAATTTAGTGTCCAACAGAAATAGGTCCAAATTTTACCTTATTACCCTAAGAAACCAACTGGCTGATAAAATTAAAGCATGCAAGCACGATAAGACAAATTAAGAAAAAAAAACCCTTTAAGGTAAAACCTTTTATTCAGCACTTCAGAAAGTTTGAAAGATAGTCGACTTATAGACTTCTTGATAATCTCCATAAGTATAATGCGTTAATCTTTTCAAATCTCTGAAGAATACTACTTAGTGAGGAGCAGTCCACAAGCGGCTTTCCACGCTCAGTATCCAACGATTAGCCTTTGTCATCAGTAGTGAGTTCCCTCGAGAATAACAAGGTCAAATATGGAGATTCCTTCTCCACAAAGGTGTATATAATGATACACAACTTTCTAGGGTTTAAATTAATTCACAAGAATGATTTTCAGGATGTACGTTGTGAATTAAAAAGGGTTTTAAAACACAAAACAGTGAAGAACTTTAGCAAAAGACATGAAGAAACGAATCTAGGAAAAGTCTTAAATAATCTGAACATGCAACAGGTATTTATAGGTCGTTCACAAATTTTGAGGAGGCAGAATCATTTAAACAAAATTCAAGGCTCGTTCGAATGACAAAGTCAAGACGTTTGAATAAAGGCAAATCTCATTTGAACGACGCACCAATATCGTTTGAACCAACTTCAAATTACCTTCTAACGGTTCAAAACAGTACGCCGTCGATTGAAGCTCGTTAAATAAAATTATGAACGGGCCTTCGAATGAAATTCCAATCTCCTTTGAACGAGATTTCCATCTTGGTTGGACGAGGTTTAAAATCAAAAATAGTTTTCTTTTAAAAATAAAAAGCCCTGTTCGTTTATTATAAAAATAAAACATCACCAAAACAAATTATGTATACTAATTTAAACTCTAAATTTCTTTATACCTTTATGGGATTTGGGAATTCTTTAAAGTTGGAGATGCTCGAGTTTGCCTCATCTTGACGGTGAATGGTGATTTGTAATGGGATACGCCAAACTAGCCTAAAAAAAGGTCTATACTATGAACAATATTAGAAAAATTGTTCATACATAGAACAATATTAGTCCTAATTTTAATCCTCCAAATGAGCCAAAAATACTACCCAGGCTAGTCCAAAACATAGTCCAAAGGTATACCTACAACTTTGGCCCAACTTAGAATGATAAAAATATAGATTTCGGTCTCCGTATCACTTTAGAGTTCGCTCCAAATGGTCGTACCTCATAACATACCTCACAAATGGTAGTACCTCACATAACTCACATTAATACCTCACAACATAAAATAAAACATATAAACTTATTTATTTTACGTGTAAGTGCACATAGCCAAGTATTACGTAATTAATTATACTCATTAATTAAAAATAATACGCGATGCAAATAAATTACATAACATGAAAATTTAATCATCGTTTAAATATGAATTGTTTTTATTATTATCGATTTCACTTAAGTAATAATTAAATTCAATTTATTTTCGCAATTAAGAAATACCAGAATATACGGGGTATTACAAGAAGTTTTGTGGTCTAATCTACTGGAACCTAGTGTGTATATTCATGAACCAATATTCATATTTGCAATTCTTTACAGGGATTCCAGATAACCAGGTTTTTCTGTAATTGAGAAATGTTTATATTCATGGGTGATCACAACATGGCATAAATATTACCAATAAGACATATATCTTTAGATTTTGGTAGAGACAAAAAATTAACATTAGAAATTATTTTTATGTAACAACTATTAGAAGAAATTTGATTTTAGTTTATAGATTAGTGATTGATGGATATTTGGTTTATTTTAATAAATATCTTTTTATCAATATTGAAAAATATTTGATTTGTTCTAGTATATTGGAAAATGATTTGTATGTCATAAATCATGTCTTACCATTACTGCTAAAAACTAAAATGAATAACTCAAATGGAAATAACCTAAAGAGAAAAAACCTTCTAAGTTGAACCAAAAATATTTTGCACTTATTCCTAGGTCGCATTAATCTAGAAATAATTCATAGATAAGTTTGGAATTATATTTAAAAGGTAAAAGGACCAAGAGGCTCTTTATGGCCAAAACCTATTGAGATGGATATATCTTGGAAATGGTTCATTCTTATATATTTGGTACTATCACGATCCGGGCAAGAGGTGGTTATCAATACTTCGTCACTTTTATTGACGATTTATCAATGTGTGGATATGTTTACCTTATGCACCACAAGTCTGAGGCCTTTGATAAGTTCAAAGTTTACAAGACTGAGGTGGAGCGTAGGCCTAATAAATTAATCCAAACCCTACAATTTGATTGTGGGGGTGAGTACCTCTTGGGAGAGTTTAGGAATCATTTATGAAAGGAGAGGATTACACCCTAATTTTCTGTATCGGAAAATCCACATAAAAATATGTAGCAAAAAGAAGAAACATGACTCTTGTTGACATGATTAGATCTATGAGGGTCTATTAAGGTTTCATGAATTCTTTTTAGGGTAATGAATTGAGAAGACTAATTATTTACAAAACATAGATTATTTTAAATCGATCTCAACAACTTCCATAAAATCGTGGAGTGGTTGTACGCCTAGTCTAGGACATGTTCGGATATGGGGTTTCCTGAAATGATATAAGGAAGATGGAATAAACAAAAAAGCATGTCTTCTTGTAGGTTACCGTAAAGGAACTAAGGTGATTTATTCCATAATCCTAAGGTCAAATGAATCACAAAAACTACTAATACCCGATATTTAGAGGAATATTATATAATTAACTATAAACTCAATAGTAAGTTTATCTTACAAGAGGAAATAGGAAAAGTACACGTAGTGTCTTCTGAACTACCTATACATAATGAAATACAACCTAATATTAATAATACAATGCCTACGAGTAGCTGGAGTATTACTGATTATCAGGATTCACGTGTCACTTATACATGTGCATAAGTTGAGCCATATCATAGTGGGAGATTCATGCGATAACCTGACAAGAAAGTGCATTGGGTAAACACTTTAGTAAGATCCTGGGGGAACGGATCCCAAGAACTAAAACGAGGCATATCAACATAAGGAATTTGATATTTAGCTTAAGGTTATGACTACCGCTATTGATTTAATGTATTTTAATCAGGATTGTGTAACACCCCATAATTTTTAGTGATTTTAAAATGTGGGATTAATTAAAATTAAATGTGGAAAAATAATTAATAATTAATCTGGATTAAAATAAATATTAACTAGTGAGAAAAAGGTTAGTATTTATTGATGTGAATTATATGGAATATTACTTAGTGAGTAAACTAATATGTGATTTTGAATTTATTAAAATTATCATGAGTGAAAAATACGAAAGTTACAATAATTGTGTCGGAACGCGCGTGTCAGTCATGTCGGGACTCAATTTAATGAAATAGAAAGTAATTAATTTTTAAGTCACCTGAATGGTCATTTTGAGTGCGTCAAAGTATCCGGATGGGATAGTCAGAAAAGTCTACCTGGGGATTTAGTTTGGGTCCCAGGGCAATTTTAGGTCAAATCGGCATCTCAGGAGGGCATTTTGGTCATTTATATTTTTGGGGTAATTCAACCTACGAATTTTCTAAGTAAATTATATCTGATAAGAGAAGGGAAGTTGGATGAGAGATGGGAGAAATAAAGATAGGTAAGAGAGAAGCCATAAGAGGAAGAGGAGAGGAGTTCTAAAGGCAAGAACCACCATTCCTACACCTTTTGCGCCACCGACACCATAAGAGCGTAGATCGAAAAGAGATGAAAATCAATATGCCCACCTCCCTCAGAGGATCAGACCTCCATATTGAGGCAAGTGCTTAATCTTGCAAAAACTATATCATGTATTATATCCATGTTAGTGTAGGATGTATCATATAAGAAATTTGTATGCTTTGGGTTCAATTGGAAGACTTAAATCATAATCTTGTGTTGCAAATTGATATAGGATTGAACCCTCCATGTATGTAACTTGAAACCCATGAAATTATATTAAATCTTGATGAAGAATTTCAGGTTTTATGGGTATGATTGAATGGTAGAACAATTTATTCAATTCGAAGAAGTCTATGAAACTGAGTAAATTAAATCGTCATTTTAGAAACTGTTTTCAGCCATTTTGGTTTCGAAAATGGTTATTCCTTCCGCTTTGTCTTGTAGAAAATCCCGTTTTCTCAATTTTGTTCTCTGATACGTTTTTTTCAAAATGACTCTGACATACCTAAAAAATTCATTTTAAAAATCTGGACATATTCGTGGAGTAAATTTTAAGAATTGTTATTTTTAGTGGTTATTCCATTGGAGGTTTGCTAAATTGATTGGACACGTGCTACCTGAGAGTATGATAGTTTCCACGGTTTAATGGGAGCATAGGTATGTGCGTGACCCATTTGGTTAGGGACTATGTTCGCCTCCAATATATGTTATTTGTATTTATGGATTGAGGGAGATACAGAACCAACAGTCATTTATATAGTGTGAGATGTACCAGGACATGATAGCAGAGTATGCATGCACCACAGTTGAGTCTAGAGGTGATGTACTAGTATATATATGTGATAGAGTGATGAATATATATATATATATACACACACACACACACACATGTGATATGTTTTACTGTGTGAACTTAGTAGATAAGATGGATAGTGAAATCTAAAAGAACTTTAGTGCGTGAACACTTAACTTTGAATGTGAAAACTCTTTCACTCGAGATAAAAGATGTGAAAATATTAATTTACGTATTACGTGGGAAATACGGGTAGCTATTATGAGATGATAGATTTTAAGAGCAATGAGTTTGAACTAGTTAGGCGTGACATCAGTAACTATAATGGTAGCAGTATGTTAGGCGTGCACACTAGTTGAGATGTGAGAATTCTCAAGAGAGAGACCGCATAACTAACATGTATATAATATATGACTTTAAGTATTTTAAATACTTGCTAAACTGTTTTAAATTATTTTTACTCGGGCTCTGACCCGTTTCTTGTAAAATAATTTTCTCTTTTGCGATCTGTTTTAGGTTTCTAGTCACAGACGCCAGGCGTAGACTATCAGATGATTTGACGTGTTGCAGCTATTGTGGGAGTTACAGGTCCTTATTATAATATGCCTCCACTATTATTCATTACATTCCTGATCTAGTTATTTCAGTTAGGGCATGTTGCCCATTCTCAGTTATCATTTATTTTAGAGGGATATTGTACTCCTTTATTTCAGTTTCATGGGATCCAATTTTATTATGGATTGTTGTATTTGAGACTTTTGAACTGGGACATTTATTCCAGCCTTATTTATTTAGTTAGATGGTTTCTTATTCATTAGAATGGTGAATGTGGTTAATGGTTTAAATTGTTGGATACTATTTGAATGATTAAATGTTTTTGAAACTAGCTTAATTAATTATTAAGAAATAAATAAAATAAATGTTTTTCCACAATGATGCTAGGAATGAACCAACTAGATATTTTGATTTAATTCTAGCAAGGAATAATCACCCGGTATTTAACTGAGCGGGGTGTCACATGTGGTATCACATCATCAGGTTCCAGAATCCTTAGGATCTGTGCAACTTTTCACGTTTCAGCTTTGTGTTCTTTGATATAGAGCCTCATTATAGGATTGTTGTATTCCTCTAAGTATGTGACCTACGTTATTCTGCTATTAAATTTTTTTATATGATTCATATGCAAGTTCGGTCGGGCTTTGTATACCGAACAATATATGACGACCAGCGAAGGCCGTTAGAAGGGCTACAAGAGGAAAGGCTAAGTAGAAGCCATGTAATATTCTGGGAATGGTGATTGCGATGAAAGTCACCATAATTATTATTCTAGCAGATAAAAAAGGGATAATCACTCGAGGGAAGTTTCTTTCCCAAACATTATTATAGATAATAGTAGTATAAACTCAAACTCACTCCGCGCAGTAAATAAGGGGAAGGCAGAGGGACTCCTTTGAAGAGTCGTATATATGAATTTTAGGAAAAGAGGAAGTGTGATGGGACAATGTAAGGATAATCCAAAGGCAATTGTGTACGGTGGAGTGCAGCGATGCTCATGATTAAATTTTTTATGCTTAGAGGAGAAGCATAGAAATGATGGGAGTCAGTCACTAGAACCATGGAAAGATAAATTAATGATGAGAAATTTAGGTACGATTTGATCGTAAGTTCTTCCATCTTCTGTTCGGACAGAGATGCGAATGGAGTTTCGAAACTATTCACAAGTGGGCAGTACAGACCAATCGTGAGGGAGTTACCCTATTTAGCAAATTGGTACCCGAAGAAGGGGGTATAGAGAATATTAAAGGGTCCGTAAGTTGATAATGGACCTGGGATGAGATTTTACAAGCATAGATGAGGAATCTGATTAGGATAACTAGTGTCGATGCCGTCAGCGTCTTACATTTACAAGTTTATATCTACATTCCCATGGGAATGGAGCCAAGAGGTTGGAGGATCTAGTTGAAGAGCAAGACTAGATTTGATGGTCATAGTGAAGCACCATGGGAGGGTGTACCCAATAGGGAGCCCATTTAAATGATTTGGATCAATAAAAATCCTACCAAATGACGATGGATTCAGTCAGGGCCTCTAAGACAAACAACAAATTCCATAGGGTCAGTGGAGCCCAGGGAATAACGGGGGTAGAAATCGAGGCCACGAATACCCGGTCTGAGAGAAGCATACCCAGACATGGCCAGTAGGACCAGAAAAAAAGGAATGGCACTAAAAGGTGTCTATGTGGGGAGATTAGGATCACTTGTATTGAACTTTTTCACAGTGGAAGAGTGAGCCCAATCAGACTGGGAAAGTAAATGCGAACGGTGCTAGTGGTTCCAGTGAGGCACACTAATAATGGGAATAAGATTTTCTGTGAGGAAATTGAACTAAGAGATTCAAATTTTGAAGGTTGCCAACCTGAGAAGGGTGGGTTCAAGCAGGACCAACAAGGTTGTCAATAGCAATAATATCCCATTCCTGAGGATTATTAGGGCCAAGGGAGCGACGGGGGAGGCCAACAGGGCCAGGGCTAGAGTCAGGAGAGTTTCTCTAGCAGTTGTTACAATTATGGAAAGAAGGACCACATAAGGAGGCTTGCCGAAGGAAGGCAGGGGGTAAACTATAGGATGAGATACTGAATATACAACCATTGTAGTAAGTCACTGGTCAATTTCGGTACGAGAGTGATGCTCAGGACCCGTTGACCAGACAAGGTAGATTACAAATGGAGATAAAATCTTTATTTTATCCTCATGAGAATGGGATTAGGATGGGGTGACATGGGTGCGTCACAATATATGATTGTTAACATTAAAACTCGAGTGTTAGTCGAGTTTAATGGGTGCACTGGTAGTATCTACCTTATTATGTATATAATTACCGTTGGGTAGAAGGATTTTTTTATCACATGTGAGGAGGAGCAGGTATGGACACTAAGATAAAACTTTATATTATGTAATGATTTTTTCTCCTTTGAGTTTTACGAGAGGAGAGATATTATTTTTGCGTAATCGTTATTTCACGGAAAATTATATTCTTTTTTCGAGGTATCACCTGAAAGAGGGTTGCGCCTATCTACATGTGTGTATATGCTATAAAATAGTGTGTAGTAGACTTCAGTGTGTATGTTATCTAGTTATATTTGATCCCGGTGATAAGGGCCCTTTACTGATGTGATTCAGGGTATACTGGCTTCTATCGAGCGGAGAAATATAGCTCGTGATTTATTTGTGCTAAGAAACTAGTGATAGTAAGAGCGCCATGATATATGTGGTCTTTTATAACATAAAAGTGGATGAGTATACTGTTATGTCAAGAGGCAGGGATTTGAGGGTATGTGCTATGGACTGAGGACTTAGGATAATCGAGTATAACCTTGTTGTATGGTCATGCTAAGAACACAAATATTCATTTAACACCAGTCTATTACGTTTAGTGATATTGTGCAGCAATGCACGAAACATAAGGGGTATGGGAGCCCTAGTTAGTTGAGATTTACAGTATCACTTATGAGGTGTAAATGTGGAAATTTATCAAATAAACATAAACGCATGGGAATACAAAAATTAGAAACTGAGATAAAATGAGATAAAGAGAAGTAGTGGCATTGAGAGCGAGGCGAGTCACTAGGAATCGAAGAATGGATAAAAAATACACGGAATGTACATATTAGATTTTCAGGGATAAACTGACGCTACCATATGCAGAAGGGTAATATGACAGGAGTTACGTCATAACCAACTGAATGCGTAAAAGGTTTGACGTGAATAGTCGGGCATGATTGTAGATATATTCCATAAATGGAATGATCACTAGTTTGAATGGTGGAGTATAGACAGTCGGACTAAAGAGTACCATTAGCGAAGGGGAATTGAGAACAACGAAATATTCCAAGCTTTAGAAAGATGCCAAACTATATGTGCAATAAGAGCTAAAGAGAATTAGTCAATAGATGGGACGGTAAGGGAAAACCATTGGATTGAAGGATACCGTGAGTAGAGATATAGCGGGAACATCAAAATGACATAACCGAGATAGTAAGATCACATGAGGTCGTGTTCCACAGGGATAAAACTTGTTTGCCTCAATTTTGAGAGAGTGTTTAGGAGGCCATGGGTACGGGTTTACGATTACGTAAGACCTATCACCCGTAAACTGATGGGCAAACCGAGAGGACGCATCGTATATTAGGGGATATGTTACGAATGCGTCTCCTTTATTTTAGGGAGGTAGAGAGTAGTACCTTCCACTCGTGGAGTTTGAGTAAAATAGTTCCTATCAGTGTACTATTGGCATGACTCCATTTGAGGTCTTATCGTTCTCCTTCTTATTGGCTTGAGGTGGGGAATAACAAGCTATTCGTTCCAGAGTTGAGTGAGGACACTACGGCCAGGATTGAGAAGATTCGAGATCGTATATAGGTAGCTCGGGATGGATAGAATAGCTATGCGGATTCCATGCGACACTTTTTGTAAGTTTAATGTGGGGGATCAAGTGCTACGATGAGTATCTCTTGTGAAGGGGATAATGAGGTTCGAAAAGACAAGGAAATTGACACCGAGATACGTGGTCCATTTCCTATCATAGGGAGGATTGGACTGGTAGTGCATAGACTTGGGTTACCGGAGCACTTGCATTGTATTCATGATGTGTTCCATATTTCTTTGCTGAGCCGGTATCTTCGGGATGAGTTGTCTCACACTTACTTTGAACTGGAGGAGATTGACTTACAACCTGATAGTTCGTATGAGGAGAGGCCGATGGAGTCCATAACGAGAGGAGATTGAGGTCAAAGGTTGTTCCACTTTTACGTGTCCAGTGGGAACATCCTAATGTCGAGGAGTCTAATTGGGAGTGCGAGAATGAGATTTTCCAAAAATATCCAGGGTTGTTATGACCAAGTATACTTTTAATTTTCCAAATTTCGGGAAGAAATTCCGTTATTAGGGGGAAGTATGTAATACCCCGTAATTTTTAATGATTTTTTAATTCAAATTAAATGTAGGAAATTAATTGATAAGGTGAGATATGGGAGAAACAAAGAGAGGTTATAGAGAAGACATCAGAGGAAGAGGAGAGGATTTCCAAAGGCTAGAGCCACCGTTCCTACACCTTTTGCACCACCGACACCGCAGGAGCGTAGATTGAAAAGAAAGGAACATAAATATACCCATCTCCTTCAGAGGATCAGACCTTCATATTGAGTCAAGTGTTTAATCTTGCAAAAACTAGAATGTATGATATCCATGTTAGTGTAGGATGTATCATATAAGAAATTTGAATGCTTTGGGTTAAATTGGAAGAATTAAATCAAAATCTTGTGTTGGAAATTGAGATAGGATTGAACCCTCCATTTATGTAACATGAAACCCACGAAATTATATTCAATCTCAATGAAGAAATCTGGGTTTTCATGGGTACGATTAGATTGTAGAATAATTTCTTAAATTCGAAGAAGTCTATGAAAATGGGTAAATTAAATAATCGTTTTAGAAACTATTTTAAGCCATTTTGGTTTTGAAAATGGCTATTCCATCTTCCCGGCCTCATAGAAAATACCATTTTCTGCATTTTGTTCTCTACAACGTTTTTTTCAAAACGACTCCAAAATGCCTCAAAACTGCAAATTTAAAAATCTGGGCAGATTCGTGGAGTAAATTTTAAGAAATTTTATTTTTAGTGGTTATTCTGTTGGAGGTTGCCTATATTGATTGATTGTGATTGTTGTTCTATAATAAGGACATTAGGTCGAAAGTGGATATTAGGTTTACATAAAGTGAGATGAATAAATATTGGGACAATTGAGAAAATATCCGTAATTGATAAATGAATGAAAATTTGAGAAGGGTGACGTAATGATGAGTGAACTTATGTTTATGACCAGTAGTGATGACAGGAATTATTTGTGGAAAAAAAATAAAGGGGTAACTAGGTCCCTTAGAGTTGTATGAATATTCATATAATTCGTTGAGAGGTATAATAGAAATTTATTAATACTTAGAGTATTTGAGAGAAAACTACGGATGGGACATATAGTATAGGTCGCGTGTGTATCTATACTGATGATATAACTATATAGCTAGTGTGCATACCAATTGTATGATTTCTTATGTGTATGACATACCTACATTGCTTACTATCGAGGATGAGGTTTTGCATAGTGGACGGTCTTATCATGATGAGCCCATTGGGAGGATTTTAAATTCGTACCCAAAACATAGAACCTTGGACACGTGCTATATGAGAGTATGATAATTTCGACAGTTGCATGGGAGTGTAGGTATGTGCGTGACCCATTTGGTTGGGGACGATGCTCACCTCCAATATATGTGATTGGTATTTATGGCTCGAGGGAGACACCGAACCAACAGTCCTTTATACAGTGCGAGATGTACCAGGACATGATAGCAGAGTATGCATGCAACGCAGCTGAGTCTAGACGTGTCGTATTAGTATATATATGTGTGATAGAGTGATATATATATACACACACACACACTTGTGATATGTTCTACTGTGTGAACTTAGTAGATAAGATGGATAGTGAAATCAAAAATAACTTGTAAAACGTGATGGCGGTGTGATAATTGATTAAAATCACAAATTTCTAATTTTCCACACTTTTTTATTTAGAGTCTATTTTTAAACTAAATTAATTCAGCCCTTAAACATGCAACTGCGTGTGTGCATGTGTCAACCCATAAATAAATAAAGCATGTGACACAAATTTCAGGAAAAACTCCCCACTGGAAAAAACCTTTGATTTCTAGAAATTTGACAAGGTTACAAGACCATTGACTTACATACCATCTTGCTTTGTCCCTCAAGATTAATGCACGATGTCTTAGTCAAACCTTCAAAGCAACTGCTAGAAATCAGCAGTGGTTCACACGCAGCTATACCACAAGGATGTGAAGTCTAGACACGCAGTCTCAAATCTTCACAAGGACTCCCTCCACAATAGCATGCAGTTCTCCGGTTGTAGAGTTCTCCCCACAGAGAATGATCAAAAGAAAAGTGTTTTCTTGAACACCAAAACAATTCACCAAAGCATATGGGATTTTTTTGAATTGAAAACAAAAGGGATAAAAACCCTAAAAGAAGAAGTCAAAAAGAATTTTGCAGATTCACAGTTTTCCATCTTTGAAAACGCTAGGACTTATTAATGAAAACGAAACCATTTAATGAGTATTTATAAAAAAAAATGCGCCGCCTCGGTAGCTTGAACGAAAACGGGACCTCCCTCGAACGGCATACAAGTGTCATTTGAACGACATTGTGCGACATCACCATGTCGCTCGAACGAGATGAGATCTCTCTTAAACGACCTGGGCATCAAAATCGAGGAACGCTACAGGACTTATAAAAATTACTCATTCTCAAATTTTGACAAAAAAAAGTCCACTCCAACACTTAGAAAATATTTTGTAAAAATATCCCAAAGCTCTAAGTGCAAAGTTAAGGTATTTAAAACATAACTTACCAAAGTAAACTTTGCGGAGTCTTTTTGATGAAGAACCTTGATATATTCAGATCCGCCTTGATGTAGATTTCTCTTGAACTTCTTTGACGGTTGTAACGGTATACGACATAATTAATTGTGACGGACATTTATAAAAATACGTCCTTACAAATCTCCTCCCTATGTCTATGCCGGTACATACATAAAAAAATTTGAATTATCAAATACCAAAATGCCTATACAAATTTACCCTCCCATGAATAAATTTTCAATATCTCAAAATGTTCTTAAAAAAATATCTTCATCAAATCTCAAAGCTTTTCTCATCAGGGTGTGCAATATAATGATCTTAAATCTTTGTACCCACACACATGAGATAAAGTAAAAACCTTCGTGACGCATCGAGTTTGAAATGATATAAAAATAAATCAAATCTCCCCCATAATGCAAAACTCCACCATAACATGATAATTCTTTCTCCCTTTTTTTCTGGTGTCCCCAAATAAACAGATAAGAAGAAACAATCACAACATAGAGTGTCACGATAAAATGCATAGCAAACACGAATCAAACTACGCGCATGTAAAGGTGTATCTCAAAAACTTTCACAAACTATTTTTTAATTTATAAAATTTTCAAACAAAGCAAAAAAAATGATACAAAAATCACACCATGGATTTATACTAAAACAACCAAGTCGTGGAAATGGAATGAATGGGTGTGAACACATTCGATAGGTAAATAAACACAATCAATCATATGTGCACGATGCATACGTATACTCCTAACGAATTAACATCAAAAGTATCCTTAGGTGTAATTTTTTTTAATTTAGATGACATTGTCTTATGCAAATCAACAAACCAAAGTCAAAGTGATTTCCACACCAATAACGTCCAAAACTATGTAACACTTTTTCAAGATTTTCAAGGACGTGTACACCCGTTTTAATTCTCCATCCAAACTCCCTCGTATATATTTTCTTTTAAAGGTAATATAAATTCTCAAACATTTGAGAATTGGTGCAAAAACCTAATGGCCCCTTTTTTGGCATGAATTTCTTTTTATTTCCTTTAAAGTTTTTCGGGATCTTTAAACCTCTTTGGACCCCTGATAATAAAATTCCTCAATTTTTTTGGTCCGACATAACAGTGGCTTAGTATTCGCAAAGGCCAAATGTGAACCTTTCGCAACCCTTCCCCATTTTCAAATAAAGCACACAAACTCACAAACGGCTCTTACATGCACAACTTTCTTATCAAGTTTTATTGCGCTTGGTTTGTTTTAAGGACATGATTGAAGTGAAAACATCCAACCAACATGTGATAATACAAGAACAATAATCAAACAGATTCGTGCACATGTGCAATAAAGGAAATCAAGAGTCAAATATGTAGGAAGTAACACTTAATTACATCTTAATGACTCGAAACATTATAAAGCACAAAGATGACATGATGTATTGTCTCAAAACACTGTCAAATAGTCACATGGTTAAATGGAATGAAAGTGTGACTTGGTCATCCTTAGTGTCCATCCATAAAAGGTGCAAATAAAATAAAAAAATCTTTTTGGATTTTTCAAAAAATTTATCAAAATAAAATCTTTTTGTATTTTTCAAAATTTTTCAAAAAATGGAAAACATACAAAACTGGAAAACATACTAGCAATAGGCAAATAATGTTATCATGGAAAACATCCTATGCTATTAAATAAGTCAAACCTCAATCGTTAGGTGCAGAGGGGTTTTTCAAAGGTGGTGCCAACTTATGAAAAACCTCCATCAAATTTTGTGAAGTTTTGACCAAAAACATAACTTGCTCACCAAAATGTGAAAACTCTCTCATGTACTCTCCAGGAGCATGTAAAGTATCACGTGTGGGTGCATGTGTGGCAGAAACATGTGTAGTAGTAAAACGTAACACATTACCCACCTTAAAGAAAAATTCCCTAAGGTGTCCTCTCCTCTTGCAATGGGAATAAACATAAATAGGCCTATGAACACCTCTCTCAAAAACTCTAGGACGCACTCCCCTAATAGGAATGGAATGCCTAGGTGGGTTAGGGTGAGAATCACGTGAATCTAAAGTGGGAACCATCTCGGGTACTACTTGGGAAGTAGAAGCACCGTCATGACTTATTCCTACAGTCTCACCACTACCCAAAATTGGATTGATAACCATATTTCCAACCTTCTTAGATGCGTTCTCTAAAGGGACTTTGACCTCCCGGGAACGTTTGAGATCTCTCTCGAGTTGGGATACACGTGTCATCAGAATAGACACCGTGTCGGTCAAATCACATTTTTTTCTTTCTTAAAACCTCCTTCTCTAGCTCCAAATCTAACACTTGACGACCTAAATCCCTATTATACTTCTTTGTTTTTAAGGTCTCGGTGTAAAAATGTGTAAATGTTTTTTGGAGCTCATTTTCATCTCCACTTTCACACTCGCTTTCTCCCTCACTTGAAGCACTCAAATCAGCACCATCACTTTCGTGTGCACTATTGTGGGACAAAGTGGGTGTTCTCACACGACTTGCTAAAAAAGCAACAAACTTCTCACCACTAGTCTCATCACCCTCACCTTCACTATTATCACTAAGTGTGGCGGGCATGGCTACTTTCTTCCCTTTATTTCTAAGCCACGTAGGACAATCAAATGACTTATGCCCCTTACCCCCACATTCAAAATAAGTCACGTTCTCAAAATCCTCCTCACACTCCTCATCTGATTCAAAATCCTCCTCACACTCCTCACCTTCACTATATATCTGAATTACTCGGAACTAAAACCGGTGGCATCCCCATTGATATTCATTATGATAAAAGGTGTAAGAGGGTACTTTAGATTATAGATGGAGGCGTGACCCCCTATTGAGTATGGTAATGATAAATCAGTTGGTTAGAGCTTAGAATCAATGACAGAACATATAAGCATGAACCCAATGAAGGTAAACCCAACTTAAACTCCCAAAATCTCTCGTGTATAACTCGGGTAATAATAATGAACTTTTAGAAGTGGCTTAGCTAGAGGGAGAGGGAAGTAAGCACCCTAGGTACACCCTGGCGGGAAGGTAGAAAACACACAAAACACCCTCAAGAATCTCTGTCAAGTATTAAAAGCTTCGTAATAAATGACAATGGTGAGTCAGTGAACTCTCTAGTTTGTAATAACTCTTTTCAATTCTCAAAAGGGATCCCCTTTCTCAGAGGTGGTTGGGGTCTTTAAATAGCCCCCCACACCACCCCCAAGGCAACTCAGTCATTTAAGACTATGAAAGACATCCCTCATACTTTATGTCACAGCATTAAATGCCTGATGCTCTAGTTGTCTCCACGTCATAAACATTAAATGCCAAGACATGCTTTTTGCCTAACCACTGTGTGTCAGGGGGCTGTTGTCGCAGAGGTGGCTTACCAACTGCCTGACAGCCCCAAATACCATGGTGGTTTACTCAAGTGCAGGTCTGACATTGTTTAGCTGGCTAGTGACATCACCTATAGTAGATGTGACATTAAGTAGAGGGCTACTTGGTTGATAGCTCAACGCCCAATGGAACCCCAAGCTGCTGCGCTTGAGGTTCCACCGTCAGGGTCCTTCGGTGTTTTACCAGGTGTATATAAGATGGTCAGGACAAGCCCCAACGGTGCCTTACTTCTCAATCCTCCAAACCAGGTCCTTCTAAAGTTCCCACAGTGAGGTCATTCGATAGAGCATGAAAGCTCTCCCAGGCCCTGCCAAGCCTGGTCTCTCGCAAGTACCATTTGACCTCATACAAACTCTTTTGTTATTATCGTTACGTCATTACAACCGTTAAAGCTTACAGAAATCAATAATGAAAATACAATGTGACTAAAACAATAAGCTAAAATACGAGCTGTCGTGCCAAACTACCTTGCTGAGTTGCCACGCTTGAGCTGCCTCGGTTTGCTTAATCTCGAACACTGTTGCTAATTGGGAATTTGTCCCTAATCTCAGGGTTACCTTCAGGCCCCCTCTACGAAAGGAAATATATGTTAATACTTATGTAGTACGATAATATTATTTATTTTTTAATTTTACTTGTGTAATATAAATATCAATTGAACATATAAGAATGATAAAAGAAAATATATGTTAATACTAATTTTTGCAATAAATCGTATTTGAAAGAAGGAGTTCACCAATTTGTTTAGATGTTTTCTATTATATCAACCTAAACAATGAGATAATCAAACCCCATATTCTAATTTGGTACACAAAAAAACTATCACTACAAGAAAAAAAATTCACAACATTCAATATATGTCACTAAAAATTAAAAATGTGTTGTTAAAAGTTATCGGCGGCATATTTCGCTATATCGCCAGCTTGTCAAGGAATGCCTTTGACAACAAACTAGGACCGCATTTCCGAATGTATACTTTTGGCAACACGCATTTATGTCGCCAAAGGTATTATATTTTTTCTTGAATATATGATAAAATGTATCATTTATGTTGCCAAAGGTCACTCAATTGCGACAAAAAATATTATGTTGTTAAAAAAATAGCAAAATTTAATATAAATGACATATATACCAACTTTCGGTAACAAAAGGTTGTGTTGCCAAAAGGTATACCTTTGATATCACAGTTGCCAAAAAGATATACCTTTGGCAACATAGTTTCCAAAAAAAATAATACATTTCAACACGTTTTCCTAGTCACGAAAAGTCATATTTCGACTACAAAACTTGTGTTTCCATATCCAAAGCGAATGATGTAGATAATGACTTTTGGCAACAAAAAAAAAGTGCTGCAAAAAGTAATATATTTTGTTTATTACCTATTAATTTTTATAAAAACAATCATTGAAAATACTTTTAAACTTGTGCATTTTTTAATTAAAACTCACACAACATGAAACGTGCAAGTTTATAATCCAAAAACACATTGCTAATTTTTCACACAATCAAACATATATAGAGTTGCCCAATTTTCAACCAATCTCATAAATACGCATTACAAAGCAATATTTCATCACAATTTTAAGTGTAACGGTACAAAATAAATTTCGTCCAAATAAGAACATAATCAATCCTAATACATTGACATCAAAAGATGTAAAAAATATTGATTAACGTAAATTTAGACGGTGATAATATGGCTTCAATACAAAATATAATAACTCCAAGATCCATCATCAATTGCATAAGATACAAAAAAATATTATTAGACTAATTTTAAAATATAATAACAATTGAAAAGCACAAAGGTAGTTAAAATTTTAACTTTAAACCATTTTAATTGTTGGAATTTACATCAAGGTGTTTGTACCTCTACAGGGTTCAATTAGTTTACATCAACATTTAGTTCATCCAAGTTAAATTAGTCACTCTCAAGTTGTTCATGTATTTTTCAACGCCATCTTGATGCGTATTTTCATTTTCACCCTTTAAGACCCCATTCTAACCCAATTCTTTCATCTACTTGTCAATTACTTAAAATTTTATTCGAATAATAACCTGATAAGTTCCTATAAAAAAGTCATTGGTCTCAATCAAGTATTGGTGCTTCGTTCGAGACCATTTTTTTTCCTGAAATTAATAAGTGTGGTTCTACATTCCGAGATATAAGCTATGTAAGTTCTAGGAACTGGGGACTTAATCAATTCGTGTATGTTTAAGTTGGTCAGGTTAAAATTTCACAAAAATTTGGTAGAATTTCCTTTGTTTGTTCGTGAAATCCAACACGTTTTAAAATTTAAAATAAATTCTACAACAACAATAAAAGACACTACTCAATCATCAATAAATCTAATCCACCGATTTAACATAAATAAACTCATAAATTAATTCCATCAATATAAAGTTTCACCGGACTCACGTCTAAATTTTAAAAATATATAATAATAGTCTGACATGGCATGTTTGACCTAACAATAGTCTTACTTTGTGCCTCTTTACGGGTCATTTTGTACAACTTACTACAAATGTTGTTTGTACAAGTTACTTTAATCATGTATGAGTTGTTTGCGCATTTTATCGACAAGTTTGATTGTGATTTTACATTTTCGTCCACCAAAGTACAATTTTCATAAGTTACTATGATCTGATTTGAGGTGTGTGTGCCTCTTTTCGGGTCATTTTCTTCTTATCTTACGTTTTCACACTCCAACACCCAATTCTAAAGTTTTATACTTAGAAATTTAAAATTCAGAATGACATCAAACATTCTACTTAACACTCCCTCACATACGTATTTAGAAATAAAATAACAATATAATTAAGAGAAAATGCATATCTAATTAGAGAAATCTCTCTCTCTCTCTCTCTCTCTCTCTCTCTCTCTCTCTCTCTCTCTCTATCTATCTATCTATCTATCTATCTATCTATCTCTACACACACACACACAGAGTAGTGAGTAACGCATGCCGATGGCAAGATATCAATTTTTCCTCTAATGTAGATTACTGTGATTTTATTCCAATCGCAACACTCCAGCGTGAGTTTCTCTTCAACTTGACGAACGTCCATGTAAGAGACCCGGTGTATAGTACATAAGTATCGACCATAACCATGTAACTACAAGCTTAATTTGTACACATCCAATCTTACATTCTTAACATGATCATTATAACTAATGCTAAAGAACATGAATTTCTATTACTAGGCTAAAAGTAAAAAGCCCCCATTTTTCTTACACTCATTTACATATAATGATCAAATACTTAATCGTAAATTTCTTTCAAATTTTATCATCCATATGATGGATGTTGTTTCTCCATACGTTTTTTTGGATTATTTGACATTTCCAACCATAAATTTGTCTAGTTTATAATTTGAAACTCAGATTGTTTTTATATTGTACTTTTGCTCCTCATTTTACACTAAATCCACTGAGTTAACTTAATAGATGGTTAAAACCCAAAATTATCTTTAATGAAACATTAAGGGATTGTTTGGGAGAGAAAATAAAGGAAAAGAAAATTTATTAGGAGAGAAAAGAAAAGAAATGAAAGTTAATAAGAGAGAAAAAAAAGAAGAGAAAATAAAGGAGTTTATGAGAGAAAATAAAATAATTTTCTTTCTTGTGTTTGGGAGGAAGATAATATTTTTAAAAGAAAGAATGTACAATTCATTAAAAAAAATTATTTTCTCTTTATTTCTTTTCGATTTGAAAAGAAAAGTTTGCAAAGAAAAAAACAATTTTTTATTTATTTAATTTTTCCATTTAAAACTCCGAAATCAAAGAAAGAGACTTTCTACCCTTTGACTTTTGAAAAGCTATAGGATGTACACAATATTTTTTATTTTATATTTGGTTTCCGAAAATCGAAATAGTTTGGAGTTGAGAGACGGGAGTAGTGAAAGTGAGAGAATGGAAGAAGAAAAGAAGATGAAATGGGGACCCAAAGCATGGAAAGTCCTATCGGAAGTGAGGGAACGGTCACCGTTGATCCGATGCATAACCAACTACGTGTCAATGGATCTGATGGCAAACACACTCCTATCCGGTGGCGCATCTCCGGCCATGGTTCACTCTATCGAGGAGATCACAGTTAATTGCAGTTATTGCCAACAGTCAACAGTTAATTTCGTTTAACTGTTTTGGCAGTTATTTGCCAACAGTCATCTACTTTGCTATAAATACAGATGCCTCCCTCCGTTTTTAAACAATGAAATCTTCCCTCCTCCAGAATTGCTGCCATTTTCCTTCCTGAAATTTCCTGCCATATTCTCTTCAGAAAATTCTTTTTCTGCATAGCATCTGTTGCATTGTTGTTGAGTATAAACACAGATTTGAGTTCGTTGAAAATTAATTATTGTTGTGCTGCATAATTAATTGGTAAAATCCGTTCTATCTTAGGAGACTATATTCACAAACCTCGGAGCACATTGAGGGAATAAATTGTCTTAAGGACACTGTGAGATTCACAGGGCTCGGATTATTTCTTTTATTCTTGTTTAATTTCTGCAATATCAAGTAAGTGTTTCATTTCTGTAATTTTGTTGTAATTCTGTTTTAATTCTGTAATTATATTATTTTCATTATTCTATACAATTGTTATTTATAAATAGTAGACATAACAATCTTAAGACAATTTATTTTGTTCTACTGTTTTTTGTGTACAGAATTTTTTTTATTACAGAAATTTATTTGTTGGAAATAAATCTGTTTTGACAGAAAAAATGAATTAATTTACTGCTTTATTGTAGAAATTAGTAAAACAGTTTTGATATAGAAATTAGTTTCTATACTGAATCAATACATGACAAAGTCTGAAAAAACTGAAATGGAAAGATGTCTCTAATAGAAATGGGCAACATGCCCTACAACTGATAGATAACGAATCTGGAATCCAAATGATAGAAGCGTCCACAAGCAAATCCCTGTAGCTTCCACAAACAACTACAGCTCGTCACCTGAATGCGTATCCTATGCATGGTGTCCTTGTGGCTGGGCACCTAACATGGTTTTACAAGAAAAATAGATTCGAAAGCAAACGGGTCAGAGCCCGAATGTGGAGATATTTTAAAAACCTGCAAGTGCTTTAAAAACATTTAAAACATTAAATGCAAAGTACATGTTAGGACGTGCACTCACATGAAATTCTCACCTCTCGTCTAACTGTGCACTCCTAACGTAAGTACCCATCTAAAATGACACAACTACTAGCTAAGTGACATCATATCTCGCTAGACTGCCATAGGTTCTACCCTTATTACTCGGTTCTCATTAACATAATAACGATCTCAGTTAAATAGGGGCTTAACGTAAATTCAGGTTCTCACAAAAGTAATACAACTCGTTATAGATTATCCCTCTATGTTATTCCATAGTTACACACAATACCATATGAAAGTTCTAGTTTATTAAGCGTATATTTTCCACAACATAAATATACAATATAAGCACCCCGAGACTAGGCTGCGGTGCACACATACTCTGCTATCCATCCCGGTACATCACGTACATAAGGATCACATATTTCGAATCTCTCAGGAATAGTTCACAGATAACAGCATCACAAATAATGGAGGCGAACACAGTCACATCACATGGGTCACGCACATACCTACGCTCCCACGATCAGCGAACTTATTAATATCCCAATAAGTCTTTCTCTGACCTATGTTCATCAAGGTAACCAGTCTAAATCCGAGCAACACAAGGATTAGAGGGCCCTAAGCGAACGCAAACCTCCCGTGATAGCAAGTATGGTAGGTATGTCATTCATAACTTATTGAAATTGGACATATGAATATACTACGTTAATCTCCTTGCGGAGGTGAACGCGTTCGTATATGTTCCCACAATTTTCGTAGTGTGGGTCCCACCTAAATTTGAGCTCAAAGTTGCTCAAAATTCTGTCCAGAAAATTCTGGACAGCTTTCTTAAAACCCATTTAAGTCCAATTTTTCCAACAATCCCCCACATGAATGATATATCGCTATAAATAAAACAAAACAGATGCTAATGCAGATGCAGACACAAGTTGAGTAAAACTGAAGACTTATTGGATCAGGAGAAGTAGCCTAGTGGCCTTGAACTTTCCTTAGTGATATACTATCGGATTTACTTGGTTAATCAGTAGACTTCACGTCCTTGAACCGTCAACCGTTTTTGTAAACCTAGACAATAGTATTCATACAACAATTCTTCAACACAGTTGGTTCTCACGTTTGTGTTCATTTTGGCCGTGAAGACCACTTGGTTCCACAAGTATTTTAGAGAATATGCCTTTCATTATTCTCATAGAAGTGGCCCCCTTCTTACTCACGTAGGTGACTTCCATAAAGAGTATTCTGCAATACCCCACTTAGACGTACTAAGATATAAATGTCATTTAAAGCATAACTTATCCTAATTTCGCGGCAGATATGCACTGTCTCATCTTTGGAATGGATAGGATTAAATATCCTCCAGTGCTTACTGAATACAATGTAGTTCGGTTTGCCCATTGAACCTAGATCTTGGGATCTCTAGTCAGCTAGGTTGGGTTGCCACTATATTGATTCTTATTTATTTATAGGCTTTAGACCCATTCCTCTCGATGATCTTTCAACTTGCTCTCGGTTTAAACCTTTCGTTAGTGGATCCGATATATTATCTTTTGACTTTACATAGTCAATTGTGATAATTCCGTTTGAGAGAAGTTGTCTAACGGTATTGTGTCTACGACGAATATGTCGTGACTTTCCGTTATACATGTGATTTTGTGCCCTTCCAATCGCTGATTGGCTATCGCAATTTATACATATTGTGGGCACAAGTTTAGACCAATTTGGAACATGCTCTAAGAAATTTTGAAGCCATTCAACTTCTTCTCCAGCTTTGTCTAGTGCAATGAATTCAGATTCCATTGTCGATCTAGCAATACACGTCTGTTTTGAGGATTTCCAAGATACGACTGCACCTCCGAGGGTAAACACATACCCACTCGTAGACTTAGAGTCTTTTGTATCAGATATCCAATTTGCATCGCAATGTCCTTCAAGAACGGCTGGATATTTTGAGTAATGCAATCCATAGTTTTGAGTATATTTTAAATAACCCAAAACTCTCAATATTGCTTTCCAGTGATCTCTTCCTGGATTACTCGTAAATCGACTTAGCTTACTTATTGAGTATGTTATGTCCGGTCGTGTACAGTTCATGATATACATTAAACTGCCGATAATACGAGAATATTCTAGTTGAGATATGCTTTCACCATTATTTCTTGCTAGATGTAAATTTACATCTACAGGTGTCTTGGTAGGACTAATATCATACTTCTTGAATTTTTCAAGTACTTTCTCAATGTAATGAGATTGAGATAATATAAGTCCATCCGATGTTCTAGAAATTTTAATTCCTAATATAACATCGGCGATTCCCATATCTTTCATGTCAAATCTACTACTCAACATTTGTTTTGTAGTTTTGACAATTTCCAAGTTACTACCCATGATAAGCATATCATCAACATAGAGGCATACAATGACATATCCATTATGAATGTATTTAAAGTAAACACATTTATCGCATTCATTAAATTTGAAACCATTTGATAACATTGCATTATCAAATTTTTCATGCCATTGCTTAGGTGCTTGTTTTAATCCATATAGTGATTTAACAAGCTTGCATACTTTTCCTTCTTGTCCGGGAGCTTTGAACCCTTCAGGTTGCTCCATATAAATTTCCTCATCTAGTTCACCGTTTAAGAATGCAGTTTTTACATCCATTTGATGTGTTTCAAGTCCATTAATAGCAGCTATTGCTATTAACATCCGAATGGACGTTATTCTTGTTACCGGTGAATATGTGTCGAAGTAATCCAACCCTTCCTTTTGCCTATAGCCTTTAGCTACAAGTCTAGCTTTATATTTATCAATTGATCCATCGGCCTTCAATTTCTTTTTGAAGATCCATTTATAACCTAACGGTTTTGAACCTGGTGGAAGATCCACTAGTTCCCATGTATGATTTTGTAATATGGATTCAATTTCACTATTAATTGCTAAGCACCCCCACACTCGTAAATATTTATAGGAAGGTCTTCGACCTTTCCATAATTCATAAGGTGTCTTGTGAGTCTTTTTGTGAGGTACTTTATTGAGAATGTAATTAGCAGAAAGTAAGGCTTCCCCCCATAAATTTTATGGAGATCTTGAACTTAATAACATTGAGTTCATCATTTCTTTCAAAGTACGGATTTTGCGTTCAGCAACACCATTCGATTGAGGAGAATAAGGAGCGGTTGTTTAATGAATAATCCCATTTTCAGAACAAAATTCCTCAAATGGATATTCACATTCACCTCCTCTATCACTTCTAATAGCCTTTATCGTTTTGCTTAATTGATTCTCAACTTCATTCTTATATTGTTTAAATGCATTAATAGCCTCATCTTTACTATGTAACAAATATACATAGCAATATTTTGTGCAATCGTCAATAAAAGTAATAAAATACTTTTTCCCACCTCTAGTTTGAACAAATTTTAAATCACAAATATCGGTGTGAATTAAATCTAAAGGTTCAGTTATCCTTTCAATAGAATGTAAAGGTAATCTAGCTAATTTAGATTCCACACAAATTTCACATTTATGATTTTTATCAATATTAAATTTTGGCAAAAATTCCAATTTAATTAATCTACGCAATGTATCAAAATTAACATGTCTCAATCTAGCATGCCAAATATTAGATGACTCAATCAAGTAAGAAGAACTAGCAACTTCATTCATTGAAACAGATGTTTTAGGGGTTACAGTAAGAACATTCAGTTTAAAGAGCCCCTCATTTAGGTAGCCCTTTCCTACATACATGTCATTTTTAGACAACACAAAGCGATCAGACACAAACACAAGCTTGAAACCATTCTTAGTAAGGAGAGATCCAGAAATCAGATTCTTTCGGATATCAGGCACGTGAAGAACATTGTTGAGAGTAAGTTCCTTTCCAGAAGTCATTTTCAAAGCAATCTTTCCTTGTACCACCACTTTAGAAGTGGAAGAATTTCCCATAAAAAGGTTCTCCTCATTTTCCAAAGGCTTATAGGTGGAGAACATCCATTTGTTTGCACAAATGTGTCGTGTGGCTCCAGTGTCCACCCACCATTCCTTGGTATTTCCAACCAAGTTACATTCAGAGACAACGACAGAAAGATTCATATCCGCCAAATCATTGGTGATATTCTCACCCTCAGTCACATTTGCTTGAGAGTTATTTTTATTTTGCTTCTTAGGCTTACGACACTCACTTGAGCAGTGTCCCGGTTTACCACAATTGTAGCATTTGCCTTTGAACTTTTTCTTGTTATGTTTGGAAGTGCCTTCCCCATCATACTTTCGTTTGTTCTTTTTAGGACCTTCAACGACATGGACTTTTGTTTCCATCGGATTCTTCCCACTTTTCTTTTGAGACTCACGGTTGTCTTCGATTCTTAGCCGGACCACCAACTCCTTCACATTCATCTCCTTACGCTTGTGCTTGAGATAGTTTTTGAACAAAGTCCAAGAAGGTGGCAACTTTTCAACAATTCCAGCAACTTGGAAAGTTTCACTAATTGACATTCCTTCAGCATGAATGTCGTGGAGAATCACTTGGAGTTATTGCACTTGCGAGATTACAGATTTAGAATCAACCATTTTGAAGTCCAGAAAACGCCCAACGATAAATTTCTTCATCCCAGCATCTTTAGTTTTATACTTATTTTCCAAAGAATTCCATAATTCCTTGGAAGTTTTGATAGTGCAATAGACATGGTACAAAGTCTTGTCCAAGTATGCCAAAATATAATTTCGGCAAAGGTAGTCCGAGTGCTTCCAAGCATCGACAGCAGCAACCTTTTCAGCATCATCTCTCTCTTGAATAGAGGGGCAATCTTCATATACAAACCTGCCCAGTTGACAGGTAGTGAGATAGAAGTACATTTGTCCTTGCCAACGTTTGAAGTTAGCCCCAATGAACTTTTCAGATTTCTCCCCGTGTGGCATAAATACGGGTGCAGTCACATTTGTGTTGGTGACAATCAGTTTCGTAGGAGTAGTGTTCGTACTTTGTGATTCCATTTCTGTTACAAAAACAGAATTTTTATCAATGATAAAATTCATATATAATGAATTAATCAAAACAGAATACAAAATTCCGTGCACCAATTTCCTCCAAATGTAATTCACAATAAATGAATTCCAAAAGAATTCAAATAATAATTCAGAATAAAAGTATAATATAAACAGAATTCCGTACAAAACAGAATACAATTTTTTTTTTTAAAAATCTGTGTCACACTAATTTTTAATAATAAAAAGAATTCCGTACAAAACAGAATTATAATTTAAGATTAAAAAAAAAATTAGATAAACAGATTTTAACAAGAGTACACAAATAAAATTTTATTTTCTAAAACAGAATATAAAAACAGTATAGAAACTAATTTCTATATCAAAACTATTTTACTAATTTCTACAATAAAGCAGTAAATTAATTCATTTTTCTGTCAAAACAGATTTATTTCCAACAAATAAATTTCTGTAATAAAAAAAATTATGTACACGAAAAACAATTATGAGAAATCAATTAAACTTTAATTCAACAGAAGCCAAGAAATATTTTCGCATACCATGGAATATTTATTGTACTAGAGAATAAACAATTCGTTCAGACAATGGAGAAAACTGTCAGTTCCAAAGTATGTTGTCTAAAAGGTCATCTAACCTCGTCTATGTTATCAGAATACATGCACTACACAAGAATAGGTCAATTGTAACGGACAAAAACCATTACAAAAAATATTTGTAATAAATTAAATTCCTTAGAAAATTGGTGTTATTTATTTTGCGACCATAATTTTTAATGGATAAAATCTATTAGAAATTTAATATTTGTAACAAACTAAAGCTATTATAATTTATTTTGTAACGAATTTGGCATGGTTCACATCACATATATTAGTAACAAATTTATTAAATTGTAACGGTTTTTACCCATTAAAAATATAGAATTCGTAACGGATGAAAACCATTACAAAATACATTGCGATGGGTTGGAAGTGTCATATATTTGTAACATATTTTTTTTAATTGTAATAGTTAAAGTACGTTAGAAATATTATTATTTAAAAATATATATTAATTTCTTATCAGTAAAATATAAATACACTAGTAATAACTCATGATCAACCAATGGGACGTCCACATATTTAACTTAAATATAATTTCAAAACATAAGTGAAAAAATGAATGACTCTATAATTCTATGATAATAAACCAACTTAAGACTATATTTCATTTATAACCATTAAAATTCCCAAAACAAAATGTAGCATGGTATAAACCATCTAGATTTTAACAATGAACTTGAAACGAAGCAACATTAATAAAGTTCTTAACACATTATTCTCCCAAAAGTACTCTTCAGGACATTTCTTGAAAATGAGACTTCATTCTTCCAAAAGTAATCTTCATATTTCCCAATAAGAACCTGTTGAACAAACTCAATCTTAGTAAATGTGTAAGTATAAATGACTAAATAACATAAAAGACAAGTACAATGAGCAACACATGAATTCTTTTTAAATGAACCCCACCTAAAATGACATGAAACTTCAATAATTACACAATCAAGAACACAAGCATGTAATAACTACCAAAGAAAAAGACTCTCGTGAGAAGTACGTCATTACTTTACCATAACATCACACTCAGGCGCATTCTACCACTTTGAGCCTCCTATTGTATTAAAGACGAACCCACATCAATGGGAAGAACCGTTTTCGAAGAACTGAAAGGGCCCTTCAATCTTCTTCGAACCATTTTTGCTATGCAAAAAGGTGTATATTACTCATCAGTATCACAAGTTGGTCATATAAACAACAGAGAAATAATAAAGAGTCATCATAGCACATTAATAAGGCAACATTTAATTTTAAAAAGTATAAATCAGTGGGACAGACAATGTCAACATTGTACAACACATGTAATATAGATGATATACTCGAATACATGTGGAACATACACCAAGAAAAATCAAACATAAAATAGTCAACGAAGTAGAAATTATACAATGTCTACATTTAAGTTGTCATTAAAGTAGACACTAACTTAATTGGTTCTAAACTGTAACTGCTAAACACCAAATAAAATAGACATTCTATCAATGTAACTGCAAAACACGGATACCAACACCAAATTTGACATTTTACAATATAACTGCTACATACCAATCACCAAACAAAAGTAATATTTAACAAGATCCCACGCACCAAGTTTCATGTCAAACACTAATAATTTTGTTGTATTTAAAATAATTAAAGTGTACCCTCAAAAATTTGCAATCACTATCTCTGCTAACCGACTCGAGCCCTTTAACAACGACCACACAACCACAAATGTGGTACGCATATTTCCTCTTTACTTCACGGGTTCTATTAGTTGCATACAATGAAATCCATGTAAATCTTCTCTAACTAATATCTACAATGTTCCATATATTATCATTCAGTTAACAAAAATTTAAATAATGGGATGTCAACTTAGGATAGAAATTACAATAGAAGTTTGGTAGAAATAAGAAATTATTGTAGCACAATAATGTTATTCAATATGGAATGCTCAACCTCCTTACGGTTTATTTGATTGTAAAAAGTGAAGAAATTTTAAGAATGAAGATAGAAAAATATTGGTTAAAAAATGTGAAATCATTTGTGCTGATGTTCATATTGCCACTGTTTTATCTAATGAAATCAAATTGGTAGAAGTAATTTGTGTACAGATTCCTGAAAATGCATATCGGTGATGTAGAAAGCGGAATAAGTATTCGATATCTTAATCAAAATGTTTATAGTGATGATGCCTATTAAAAAAGAACTTTAACTAATGTCAGTTGATCCACAACTTCCTGCTTTGATAGTATATTTTTTACGATCTTGCGGCGTGTCGACAACCTATAAAATCATTAAAATCCAAGTAAATAGCTACATAGATAAGTATCCGTGTATTCTTCATGTTAAAACTGAACCAGAGCCATAGTTGTAATACTTTACAATGATAATAAATGTAATATACATATTATAAAATGTGATTGCATATATTCAATTTTCGGTCAATCTTGATAGCTAATTAAGGACTGCTTTCTAAAATTGTGTAAATCTTGCTATGAAAGGAATATATATTGGTGACTGTGATAAGAGAAAAGAGTCTATTATAACCACTTTAGTTCTCACAAGTGGTGAAATCCAAATCCTTATCTAATGAAGCATATAATTGAATGTATAAATTGAAAGATCATAAGTTAATTGTATTTACAACTATATCAAACTCTCTAATAATGGTCATACAAATTTTGAACGCATCCCATAATTGATGCAGCAGTGTTCTATGACTATGGCTATTGTAGAGAAATGATATCAGAATTCACGTATATTTCCACAATATGTGATTATAATTACGTTAACTCCTTTTCCAATCCATAAGATTTTAATTTGTAAATTCCATATCCAAGTGTGTCATGCCTCATTGCAATAAAGCGTAAAGGCCCATATAAATGGTTTAGGTTCCTCTCAAATGAATATTTATTTTCTTTAGGTTTTTTTGAAGTAGTATGTGGAGTATAAGCCTTATGTGCTTGAAAATGTTCCGTCAAAATTTATGCATCAATGAAAGTAGCTGCAAATAACAAATTGTGGAAAAGTTATGCGCACTATCCAGTCATAAACTTCTTCGAACCTAGCTTCTAACAACTTTGTAAAAGGTCTACATAATGAATACCCAAGATACATAACTTTTCAGGAGAGTACAATACAAAAACAAGTAAATTCATAACTAAAAAACTAAACCGACTTGCATCATGGTCACAATTTCCAGATTAAAAGTCCCATGAGGAAACTTTTAACTATGGTGTGGCAAGATAATGGCCTAATCACATTAGTAACTTGTGCTTTCTGCATGTTTGTGAGGAGCTGCAATATCCTAATTGGTAACTTTCATATTTTAGTCCAAAGAGATTTATCTTTGAAGATTGAAGATTTTTCTAAACACAAAAGCGAGTGATACATTGAACATAAATAATGCAGATACTCTATAAAAATATTTAGCTTATAATAGAAGGGCAATATTGTTAAGATTTAAAAATAAACTAAAAGAGAAATTCACCTTCATTAAAGACTTGGAGGAGTGTTACGCCATCATTGAATTAGGACTCTTCAAAGCTCAATTAGTTTCAACCTGTATCTTGCATTGCCAGTGAAAGTCCATCCACACATTTTGTGAGTGTAGCAGCCACCTTCTCTCAAATTAGTGTAATCCATGCCTATACACATAGAGGGAGGAAAGAATTGCAATATAAGGGCCATTAAGATATTTTTTATAATAGTGGCCATAAAGAAAATACATATTAACCATAAACTTGATTGATCTGACATGGTTAACCAACTGATCCAACATAATGGAAGTATGCCATCCCAATGAGTGTATACTTGAGTGGAAATTAATTATCAAGCTAACCAAGAGAGAAATGTAGTAGTAAAAAATTAATTATTTTTTTGTCTAATAGGACTTAAGAATCTACTAATTGTCTGAAAAAACTTGCTAAAGAAATGTTACTAGTAATTTAATAAAATACGTAGCATCTACAAATGTTGGGGAAAACTGCAATATTATTGTTAAATATGAAAAATTACGAAAATCCACTTTTATGCTGCAATCAAGAACCTCTAGATTTAAAGGAAGAAAACATTCATAAATACTACCATCACTTATCGAATAGAGAAATATGAGGCTTAAGCAAATGCCTGGTCGAAAGATGTAAATCTCTTAATTGTGTCATCGCCAATTATTGCTAATCATTTTTCTCCGAGTGGTTATAATATGACTTCCTAGAGTAGTAAAATTCCATCAACAATAAATTGGAGACATTTGAATTGTCATATATCCTTGCTGGAAGTGTATACACCCATAGAATACATAAATGGATTATCCAACTAGGCAACAAAATAATGAAAAATAAAAACAAGAGAAAAGAAGACAATAAAATTAGACATCAACAGTACAACAATGATGTATTAATAATCTAATTAGTCAAGTAATAAGGTAGGACAAATTGGCTGACCTATGAAATTACCAACACGACATTTTGTGTAACATAATTAACTAGTGGAGGCTACAAATTTATATGTTATGAGTATTTTCATTTGGAGTGGACATTGTTTTTAATTTCTGGCCACTGCTCGTAACTCTTTTACATTTTTCACGACCTTTAGATGTCATTCTCAGCTTCTTAAACCTTGACCCTCAGGCTTGGTAGATATTCTGACCTGAGTGAAAAATGGCAATAAATGACATGTTTATGAAACAACGTTATAAATAGTGTCCAAAAAATTCCGCCTATGCACAAAATATTTGTTTATATAAATAGTTTATCATATCGTACCCCCCCTTTCAAGATCTTTTGGTTGCATCGTTTATCACTTACAAGTAGCACAGGAAGTTTGTGAAACTTCAAGTCCACATTCTGTAAATGCACGAATCAGGGTGTACGGAGATCAATACCATTCACATTTATCTTCTGGTGATCTTTCCATTATATAGATTCTAAGCATTCAATGTTGAAATTTTTTAATGGAAAGAACGAACTATATTAATTAATTTCTGCAAGGCACGTTCTGGGAACGGTTTCTTTTAGGCAAAATTTCTCCCAATCCGGTTAAGACAAAACCGCGAGGACACTATGGGCTTTATAGAATCTGCTTTCAGGATATAATGCAGTGTATGAATAGTTGTTTGATTAAAACTATGTACTGTTTGATTAAACCGACAACACTATGAATTTGTAATCTGGTAATGCAAAAATGTAGAGGACGAAGAGAGGAGAAATAAGCAATTTTCTATGTCCAAAACAGAGGCCTGGAACTCTTTTTATATCAATTTATGTGACTGTACTTCAATAGTCACAGCTCTTCATGTAGCTACACAACAGCTGTTGGATTGTGCCTATTTGGAACATCTTCGATCTAACGGTTTAGATTAGGCGTCCGATCGTAAGCGAATGGACATTCCCTACACGAAACATTACGAGTTCATCTAACGGTGCAGATCAAGTCGTTTCGGAATTTAAACCCTTTGATCGGATCGTTTAATCACAGTCGTTTATTTGTTTTATCTCGTCAAAAATTTAGGCTCCCATGCTCCAAGCGATGATGCGCACGTGCCAAGTGCGCGTCAAAACGCGCAATGCGCCCTAAGTCCCCAATCGCACTTTTGCACGCCGCGTGCTGCGTGACACGACTAGTGGTGCTTAAGCACCACCGTGATGCGTGCGATCATTGCCCCTTATTTGACTTGTCAACTAGAAGTTTAGTTGTCCTTTAGTTGATATACCACTTCTTTTTGAGGTACTCTTCCAATGTGGGACAATAAAAAATTTTGAGTACTCCCATATCTTTCACACCCATTTGCTCATGTTTCTTCCTTATCAAAAATAAAACCTAAACTATGATTAAAATAATACACCAAATAATATAATAATATATTAACAACTAATGTTTAAAATAAAATAACAATTAATATAATAAAAATATTATATTATATTGAAATTTATCCAACATTCCCCCACCAATTTCAATATACACAAGAGAGCAAAACAAAAAGATAATAAATAACTTTTGGCACTATCACTAAAATCTAGTACATAAATGAGAAGTGTCTTTCTGACTTGAACTTCTATATAGTGTAAATAATTCAAAGCTTCATTAAGGTGCTATAGTGAACGTATCTTGAACCAAGGTCCTTTTGAGACGAGCCAAAACTATCACACATATCGATTTCTGAGTTTATAAGTGCTCTTCTATCATGTACTTTTATGGCCTTGTGTTAATCCTGATTTCACGAGCGCTTTAGGATCGGTCTTGATTCCATAGAAAGCGGACACACTTTCGACACTCGTATAGGTAAATCAACTTTAGTGATTCTGCGAGTCACACTTATATGATTTATTAAGAAGTAACCTTCATCCTCTAACATGCAGAAAACTAACACTAGGCACATAGGAATGGGACTTTTGTACAAAATTCCTAGTGTTCCATAATTATAATTTAACTTGTTTGTACCACATTGAACTCTATTTATATTATCAAGATATGAGTTGGGTTACCATTAAATATAGCTGTGTTATTTAATAGACCTTAGTCGCATTCCTTTTGAGGTGATATATATCATCTCCCTAACAAGACCTTTAGTCAGAGGATTTGTTAAATTCTTGTTCGTTTTAACGTAGTTGACTGTAATTACTCCTTTCTTGAGTAATTTTCTTTTAATTTGATGCCTTAGACTAATGTGTCTAGATTTTCCGTTGTAAGTTTTGTTCGAAACTTTATAAATTGTGGCTTGGTTATCACAACTTATCATAATAGAAGGAGATGGATTTTTCTATAAAGGAATATCATACAACACATTTCTAAGCCATTCTGATTCTTTACATGCATTTGATAGGGCTATAAATTCATATTGCATTGTTGAATATGACACACATGTTTGTTTCTTCGATCCCCAAAAGATAGTTGCTTCTCCTAGCGTAAAAATCCAACCACTAGTTGACTTGGATTTTGATTCAAGATTATTCCAACTTGAATCACTATATCCTTCTAAAATATATGGATATCCTGCATAATGTAAACCATAATTCAAAGTCCTCTTCAGGTATCTAAGTACCCTAGAAATCGCATTCAAGTGCTCTTTTCCTCGATTACTTGTAAATCTACACAAGACACTCACTGCACAAGCAATGTCTGGTCTAGTACAATGCATGGCATACATTAAACTCCCAATAATACTAGCATATTTAAGTTGGTCCATAGCACGCCCAATATTTTTCATTAATTTGATACTAGGATCCACTGGTGTAGAAGCTGTCTTAAGTTAAAAATGATTATATCTTTTAAGAACTTTTTCTATATAATGAGATTGAGATAACACTAAAGAATTATCCTTTCTCACAATTTGGATTCCTAAAATCACATCAGCTTCTCCAAGATCTTTCAAATCAAATTTTGATGAAAGAAACCTTTTGGTTTCTTCAACATATTTGAGATTAGATCCAAATATTAACATGTCATCCACATATAAGCAAATAATAACACCAACACCATTTTCAAATTCACCATATATAGATTTATCAGCATCATTGACTTTATATCCATGGGATATAACAATATTATTAAACTTCTCATGCCATTGCATAGGAGCTTTTTAAAGCCATAAAGAGATTTAACCAGTTTACACATTTTCTTTTCTTGGCTGGGCAAAACAAACCCTTCGGGTTGTTCCATGTAAATCTCTTCATCTAAATCACCATTTAAAAATGCAGTTTTAACAGCCATTTGATGAATAACTAAATTATGAATAGAAGCAAGAGATATTAATATCCTAATGGAAGTGATTCGAGCAATAGGAGCATATGTATCAAAGTAATCAATTCCATATTTTTTCTTGTAGCCTTTAGACACTAGTCTTGCCTTAAATTTATTTATAGAACCATTCAGATTTAATTTCCTTTTAAATATCCATTTTCAACCAATAGGTTTTGCCCCGGGGGGAAGATCGAAAATAACCCAAGTTTGATTTGACAACATTGAGTACATTTCATCATTTATTGCTTCTTTCCAAAAGACAACATCCCTAGATGTTATCGCTTCATAAAATGTTATCGGTTCATCTTCTACATTAAGAACAAATTTAGTTTTTTTTCTTAGTCTCATTTAAATCCCCTTCAACTAAATAAATAACAAAGTCAGTCCCAAATGTTTTTTCAGTTCTTTGTTTTTTACTCCTTTGCGGTTTAATGTCACTCGTTGTTTTCGAAGAAGATATTGGTTGTGAATTTTCTTCTAAATTTGAGGAGTCATCAGTCAGATTATTATTTTCTAAACCTTGATTCAAAGTACTAAACTTTGTTAGAAGTTCAAAGAATTGCACATCTACCGACTCAATGATTTCTTGAGTTTCAAGATTTAAAAATATATAAGTCGTATTGTTACTAGAGTATCCAATAAAAACACATTTGTAAGTCTTATTTCCTACTTTAGGTCTTTTAGGTTCTGGTTTTCTTACATAAGCAAGACATCCCCAAACTTTAAGATGTCTAAGATTAGGCTTACGATTAAACCACAATTCGTATGGTGTAATATCCTTGTTTCTCAATGGAAGTCTATTTAAAATATAACATGCGGATAAAAACGCTTCTCCCCACATCAATAAAGGTAAACCAAAGCTGATTAACATTACATTTATCATTTTAACTAAAGTCCTATTTTTCCTTTCTGTCGTTCCATTTTGTTGTGGCATATAAGGCGCCGTAGCTTAATGGATTATCCCATGAGTATTACAAAATTGTATAAACCCACTCGGGTAATATTCACCACCCCTATCAGATCATAGGACTTTTTCGATTTTGTTGAGTTTCAACTTCTGCTTTAAAAATTAGAAATTTCTCGAAAACTTCATTTTTACTTTTAAGTAAATATGTATATGCATACTTAGAGTAATCATCAATGAAAGTTAAGAAATATTTATTTTCCGCGCTGAGTCATATTACTCTTCATATCACATACATCACTATGAATAAGATCAAGCATTTCGGATGTCCTCTATACAGATTTGAATGACTTTCTAGTTATCTTCGATTGAGCACAAATTTCACATTTAGAAAGGTTATCAAATTTACAATCCGAGATTAGTCATATTTTTTATACTTTTATAATTCACATGACCTAATCTACTATGCCATAAAGAAATAGACTGAACCATATAAGCAGAACTAATATAGTTTATTACATTAATTTTGATCATGTCGTTATAAGAGTATCCTTTGCCAATAAATTGGCCATTCTTGGATAAGACAAACTTATTGGACTCATACACAAGTTTGAAACCTCTCTTATTGAGAAGGTCCCCAGACACAAGATTTTTACACATATCAGTTACATGAAGTACATCAATTAGAGTAAGATTCTTTCCAGAAGTTTATTTCAATTCCACTGTGCCTTTCACAACTACATTGGTGCGAAGATTATTTTCCATCTTCACTTTCTTTCCATCAATTTCTTGATATTTTTTAAATGAATAGTGGTCTTTGCATATGTGAACCATTGCGCCGGTATCCAGCCACCAGCCACTTTCATTTTCAATTGAATTTGCTTCGCATACAGTAGCAATAAGATCTTCAACATTGTTGGTTTCCTTCGACCCTTGTTTTTCCTTTAATGCCTTTTTTTAAGACGACATTCTCGAGAAGAATGGCCCGGTTTGTTACAGAAGAAACATTTTCCCTTCTTTTTCTTATTTGCACCTTGGTTCTTGAATTTTGAATCATTCTTTGATTTAAATTTTGAGTCTTTGGTAATATTGGATTTTTTATCCTCAACCATATTGGCTTTTGAATGACCCTCACCTTGTTCATCTTTCTTTTCTCGAATACGAGTATCATCTTTAATACAAAGTGAAGAAGAAGGTATTCCATTGTATAAGTCTTTTCATCATACTTAATTTTCTTCTTAAAGCCATTCCAAGAGGATGGAAGTTTTTAAACAATCACCCTTACTTGAAATTTATCTTGAAGATTAATTCCAGCGGCTTTAAGGTCACCAACAATCTGTTGGAGTTCATGTGCTTGTGCAACGACAGATTTATCATTACTCATTCTAAAATTCATATAATTTGAAATCAGAAACTTACGGTAGTTCACTTCCTCATTTTGATACTTTGTCTCCAAAGCCTTCCATAATTCCTTTGTCATCGGAATCATTCGATGAGCGCTATAAACAATTTAAGACAAAGCATTGAGGATGTGTCCCAGACACATAAATTCATCTTCTTTCCTCTTCACACATTTTTGCTTTATTTTTTTACTGTCTTCGGGTGTGGGCATGGGAATGTGACACCCCGACTAATTAAATATCGGGTAGCTACTCCTTTATTCAAATTAATACAAAATGTCAACTTGGTTACGTTCATAGTATCACTATCGAAAACATTTTTAAACAATTACTAGCCACCTAATATATAAAAAGTGAGTTGTCAAATTTTATTTAAATGAGATTAACATGCAACCAATTAAATTATTAGCTAATCATACCACAATCACATCACAGTCACAACAGAATATAAATGGAATAATAAATGAGTCTAGAGTAACACTCCTCTGAATAATCCAAATACTTAATAAAACCACATACAAAGTATGAATAATTAATTAATTAACTCCAAAACTGAAATGAAACTCAGTATGATACAGTTGTCTCTAAAAGAAAAGGGCCGACATGCCCTAACAGATGAATGAATCCGAAATAGAATCAATGTAGAATGTGGAAGCGTCTATTATCGAGATCCTGTAACTTCCACAGCAACTACAGCATGTCACTGAAATGGAACTCCTAAGCTTGGTGTCCCTGTGGCTGGGCACCTAAAAGGTTTTTAAAAAAAATAGATTTGGAAGAAAACGGGTCAGAGCCTGATGTGAACACAGTTTAAAAATATAGCAAGTGTTTAATTGCATTAAACAATGAATATTAAATACATGTTAGTTACATTCTCTCACATGAGTTTCTCACCTCTCAACTAATGTGCACGCCTAAGGTATATCCATAACCCGTCCTAGATATGATGTTATTAACTAGTCTATATCGCAACCTGTCCTCATTATAATATAGGGGTCTGTTCAAGACATTATAATCTAACTTGTGTGTATCTACCTTGTTATTTCTCAGATTAATTTATATTAAATCTTATAGGAAATTCTCATTTTTAACTATACTAAAAATGTCACAAGTATTTACATTCACACATTAGCAAAGTGTCTGTTATAATCACCAGCATATTAATCTCAACATAAATAAAGAATAAGGGCACCCCTAGGCTAAGCTGCGGTGCACACATACTCTGCTATTAAATCTCTATAGATCATGTACTTAAGGACCACGTATTCTGAATCTCTCAGGAATCGTTTCAATAAGAAACATCACACATATTGGAGGCGAACATAGTTCACATATCCATGGGTCATGCACATACCTACGCTCCCATGGTCAGCTGACTTATTAACTCACAAATAAATTATTCACAGCCCTATGTCCATAAGGTACCAATATAAATCCTCCCATAGGCACACAAAGATTAGGATGCCCTGTTCCGAAAGCCGACCTCCCGTGATAGAAAGTATGGTAGTTATGTCATGCACATATAAATTCATATACTAAGCATTCACACAACTTAGATAATTTATAATATTATTAAATGTATGTTCTCAATCCATACACCATTACTCCAATTAGTACATTTTTATACGTCGTAGTTTCAAGTACTTAAAACCTAACCCAAAAAGGTTACTAAGTCTCCTATTATTCCCCACACTTTAATCCAATACTCTTGAGGTCCATATTTCTGCCACTAACCTTACATTATCAACCATATAGATTTAACTCATTCAATTGAGGTATTTAATAGTACCTCACTCGTCGAACCTTATTAGGTTTAACTTAAATCCCAAATTTAATTTTTAATAACAATCTGGGTCTCATATACATGCCTAATGGTCTTCCTTAAATCCAAAAGTGTTCACAAGGTCCCCACCAATCACTCTCTAAGATCGAAAGTGTTAAAATTTAACAAGGGTAAAAACATAACAATTTTTGGGGAGGTCGATCAATCGACCTTTAATGTCGATCAATCGATGGTGGTCGATCGATCGACCTATGAATGTCGATCGATCGATCGCACCAGGTGAGGCTACGGACTGCTTCATTTTTCAGTCCCAGATTTGTCCCAAAACTTCATTACAAGGTATGAAATTCTAAACTAAGGATATAGGATCATTATACAACCTAAATACAGTATTTTTACCGTTCCCAAACTATTAAATCATCAACAATTAGCCTTATATGGATCAAATCTTCATAAAAACCCTAGTTTCCTATTTTCTTCAAGAACTATGATATTTCTCTTCTTTAATCCATTTTTAATTCATCAAGGGTTTTGTTTTGATTACTGAATTTCATCCAGAACTAACATGCATGCAATTCCAATCCAAGATTTAGAGTTCTACACCAAAATTCATGAGTTTTCATCATCTTTCAAAGCTATTAACAATTCCTACACTATCATGGAAGAAGTATTTGCTGAAAATTAATGGAATTAAATCACTTGACTTAAGATTGATGTTCAGATCCATTGATGATGTCCAAAGGCTAGTTATTTCCTTCTTTTCGGTCACAATTCTGTCGAAAATGGTTATGGTCGGTGGTGGTTATGGTTTGAAGACCTTTTGTAACTGCTCCTCTATCTCACGTAGCCCACTATTTGCTTTTTGGCTGATAATGTCCCTAATGGAATTCCCAATAATAATTAAATAAACCCTAAAATTCGTGGGTCTTATTTCCTTAAATTTTAAAGTGACTAAAATACCCTCTCGGTTTGCTGATTTGGCCTAAAAATGCCCCGGGACCCAAACTAAACCCTGTCTAGTATTTTCTGACTATATCGACCCCTACGAAAACTTTGGCGCACTTAAAATGACCATATGGTTGATAAAATTATAATTTACTTTTTGATCTAATTAAATTGATTTCTGACACGACTGGCACGCGCGTCCCAACTTAATTTTTCCCACTGTTGTATTTATAACTTGCGACAATTTTAATAATTTTCATAGTCATATATTACCATATATACTCAGTAATACTCAATATTATCATCATAATCAAATACCAACTCATGTCTCGCTAGTATTTAAGTCCGGATTAATTTCCAATTAATTCCCATTATATTTAATTAATCCCATTAAATAAAAATGAATAAAATTACGGGGTATTACATACTTCCCCCCTAATAATAGAATTGCGTCCCGAAATTCATAAATAATGTATACCTGGCAAAAATAACTCTGGATAACGCTCGCGCATCTCATCTTCGCGCTCCCAGGTGGACTTCTCGGCATTATGATGCCGTCACTGAACGTGTACTAGCAGTACTATCTTCGACCTCAGTTTCCTCTCGTTGTGTTCCAGAATAGCAACTGGCCCCGCCTCATAGGAACTATCAGGCTGTAGATCGATGTCCTCTAAAGAAATGTGGGTATGGGCCAAATCATCCCTAATATATCTCCTTAGTGAGTAAATATGGAACACGTTATGGATCCTATGCAAGTGTTCCGGTAACCCAAGTCTATACACAACAGGGCCAATTCGCTCGATGATAGGAAATGGCCCCACATATCTAGGTGCTAATTTCTCTTTCTTCCCAAAATGCATAATCCCCTTCATAGGAGACACTCTGAGCAGCACCTGTTCCCCCACCTTGAATTCTCTGAAGAATCGCTTGGCATCGGTATAAATCTTATGTCAGTCCTGAGCTATATGAATTCGGCTCCGTATTATCTCTATCCTCGTTGAAGTATCCTGAATCACCTCCGGCCCAAGGAGTTTGTTATCCCCCACCTCTAGGCAACATGCTGGGGAACGACAAGGTCGATCGTACAATGCCTCGAATGGAGCCATGCCAATAGTGAACTGGTAGGAGTTATTATAGGCAAACTCCACCAGTGGAAGATACTGCTCCTAACCCCCTCCAAAGTCTAGGATGCACATACGCAACATATCTTTCAACATCTGATTCATCCGCTCGGTCTTACCATCTGTCTGCGGGTGATATGATGTACTGAGCCACAACTCCGTACCCATTTCTTCCTGGAATATCTCCCAAAATTGTGAAACAAATTTCTTGTGTCTGTCAGACACGATATCGATAGGCGCCCCGTGGAGTATCACTATCTCCGCTATGAAAATCTGGGCATACTGTCCTGTAGTGTAATCTATCCGGGCTGGCAGAAAATGAGCAACTTTAGTCAATCGATCCTCTATTACCCATATGGAGTCGTGACCCCTCTGTGATGTAGGTAACCCAGTGATGAAGTCCATGGAAATGCTCTCCCATTTCCACATAGGAACCTCTAATGGTTGTAGAAGTCCTGTCGGTCTCTGATGGTCCACTTTTACCAGATGAGAATTGGAACATTTATAAATGAACTCGGCAATGTCTCTCTTCATCCCGCTCCACCAGTATTGTCGCCTCATATCCTGGTACATATTATCCCCACCAGGATGTACCATGAACCGTGAACCGTGCGACTATATCATTACCTCATGTTGCAGGTCTTCCCCCTCAGGAACAACTAGTCTTCCATTGAAGCGTAAGCCCCTATCTGAACTAACGGTATAAGACTTGTCCCCTTCTGCTAGTAATCGTACTATCTACTCTTGACCAAACGAGTCTGCTGCCTGGGCCCGTATCATTCTCATAACGATCTGGGGCGTAACTATCATCACCGACATGAAGGATCGGGCTACTCTGCCCTGGTGTCCCAACTCCTTCCACTTTTCTTTCCACACTTCGTCCACCTTACCTACTGGCCTACGTCTCAACGCGTCTGCCACCACGTTAGCCTTCCCTGGGTGGTATTGGATATCGAACTGATAATTCTTCAAGAACTCAACCCACCTACGTTGACGCATATTTAGTTCCTTCTGCATGAATAAGTACTGTAGGGACTTGTGGTCCGTGAATAAAAGGAAATTTCTTCCCTAGGAGATAATGTCTCCGGATCCGAAGAGCAAATACGACTGCCACTAACTCTAAGTCATGGGTGGGGTAATTCTTTTCGTGAGGCTTAAGCTTACAGGATGCATAAGCTATATCCTGACTCTCCTGTTGCAGTACACCCCCAAGTCCTAGTAAGGACGCATCGGTGTAGACTAGATACTCAACTCCCGATCTGGGCAATGCTAACATTGGTTCTGAGGTCAACTTATCCTTCAACTCATCGAATGCAAACTGGCAGGCATTGCTCCAAATAAATGGCCCACCCTTGTGAGTCAGATGTGTCAAAGGACCCGCTATCTTTGAGAACCCCCGAATAAACCTCCTGTAGTATCCTACTAGTCCCAAGAAATTACTATCTTAGTTGGTGTCGTGGGCTGTCCCCACTCACTCACCGCTGATACCTTTCACGGATCAACAGATATTTCCCTGTCGGAAAATGATATGCCCCAAAAACTGAACCTCCTTCAACCAGAATCCACACTTCTCATACTTTGCATATAACTCGTTCTGATGCAGCGTCTGCAAAACCTGCCTTAAGTGCTCGACATGTTCCTCCTATGTCTGGGAGTAAACCAGAATGTCATCAATGAAGATGATGACGAACTGGTCTAGGAACTCTCTAAACACCCTATTCATCAAGTCCATAAACACGGCTGGGGCATTGGTTAGACCAAAAGGCATAACCCTGAACTCGTAGGAACCATATCTCGTCAAGAAGACAGTCTTCGAGGCGTCCTGCTCCCTGATTCGCAACTGATGGTATCCCGATCTCAAGCCAATCTTTGAGGAAAAGTAAGCTCCTCTCAACTGGTCGAAAAATTCCCTAAAAATTAGAAATCTCGCTCAAACCAGAAGAAATCTCGCTCGAACGACTTCCACGTGTCGCTCGAATGACTTCGTGTGATAACCCTATCTCGCTTGAACGACTTTGCGCAAGATACTGATCTCGCTCGAATGATATCCTTAGCGTGACATCTCGCAACATGGGTTATTTTATCTTCAACTTTAGATAACCTCATTTTTCACAATTTTTTTACCCTAAAACCTCAAAAATATCATCCCAAACTCCAATCAATCAGTCCCAAATCGAATCCTAACATTTGTAAATGAATTCTAACAACTTATCATCATTAAATCATCCATATAATTTGAAATCCCCAATTTATTATCAAGAACCCTAGTTCTTCAATTGATATGCATAACTTCTAAATTAAACCCAGATTTGTTTATAAAAAATAACATAATTTCGTAGGCATCATCTTATCTACATATGGGATTCAAATTCTTATCAAATCAGCCCTAGGTTATGATATATTTCTCCAATTTTACCCAAATTAACTATCACAACAATGGTTTATTAACCTAGACTAACATAAACACAATTATCGCTAAAGAAAGCAAGCACTAAACACTTGCCTCGATTTCGAAGGTCTAATCCATTGGTGTTGTTGGTGTGGATGCGCTCCTCGTGTTTCGATCTACACGATAGTGGTGGTGATTGTGCAAGGTGGTGTAAATTGACTCTCCTCCTTTGGAACTTGCTCTCCCTCACCCACTGTGGCTCTCGCTTGATTTTGGTATATCCTAACCCTAATTATCCCCAATTAGCTGATATAATATTTCTTCAATTTTCGTCCATATAGTTTCTCTAAAAATCCAAATTACAAAACTACCCCTATCGGGTGCCGGCTGGGCCTAAAAATATCCCGAAGTCCAAATAAAATACCCGGGTAGAGTTTTCTGACTATCTCGACTCCTCCGGACTCAACGGCGCACCCGAAACGATCATACGAGTTACTTAAATATAATTTACCTTTTTATTCCATTTAATTAGTCTTGACACGACTCACACGCACATCCCCAACTTAATGTACCAAACTGTCGTATTTCTCTCTCATGACAAGTTATATAAAATCGTCATTCCATATTACTTATTCTCACGGTAACATTAATAATTACTAACTTCTCGTCATGCTAGTAAATATTCAAATTTCATCCGGATTAATAATTAATTCTCACATTTTAATTTATTTAATCCCACAATAATAATAAATCATATAATTATTTAAATCTTCGAAAATATGGGGTATTACATACCTATGACACCCCCGGCTAATTAAATATCGGGTGATCAGTCCTTTATAAAATTTATAACAGAATGTTCGGTTGGTTCATTCTTAGCATCACTGTCAAAAACTTAAATCTAATTAATTACCTAACATTTAATTAAACTAGTGTCAAAATATTTTTCCAATTTAATTTGAAACCAATTAATTCAATTAATTTCTGAACATTGATTTATAAACCAAACACAAGAAATGAATGCTGACTGAATCAAATACTGAATAATTAAAACTGGATAAAACCTTCCAGTTCAAAGTCACAAATCAAACCATAATGAATGCTCAATCCGACTGAAAAGAACTACAAAGGAACTGAGTACAACCCCGCTAATGAGAATGGACGACACATGCCCGAACTGAAATATCTGAACTAGGAACTGAATGAAACGAGAGAAGCGTCTAATCCCAATGACCCGTAACTTCCATAATAGTTGCAGCTCGGCAAACCATCCAAGTATCTAGAACCGGTGTCACTGTTGCTGGGAACCTATACTAATACATACATACACATACATATATATATATATATATATATATATATATATATATATATAGCAAAAGAGAGAAGAAATGCAAGAGACTGGTCGGAGCTCGATGTTTTAAAAAGATTTATTAGCAAGTACTTAAAACCGCATTAAAGCAAGTATTATATGCATGTTAGTTCGAACTCTCACATGAGATTCTCACCTCTCGACTAGTGTGCATGCCTAACGTACCTCTAATTCAACCTAGCCATCTGACATACTCCTAACTAGGAAAAAGGCTTATCCCTCTAGTTACCCCTCGTAGTAGTATTTCGTATTTGATCTTGACATTTATCATTTTAAACAAGTGTTATCACACTAAAGTCAAGTATTTACTATTTACTTACATACTTTACCAAGGAGTTCATTAGAAACTCACGTATATTATTCTCAGAACAAATATACAAATAGGGCACCCCTAGACTAAGCTACGGTGCACACATACTCTGCTATCAAATCCCGTTACATCACGTACATGAGGACTACGTGTTCTGAATCTCTCAGGAACCGTTATAATAAGCAAAATCACACATATTGGAGGCGAACATAGTTCACATACCCATGGGTTACACGCATAACTACGCTCCCACGGCCAACTAACTTATTAACTCATAAATAAGCCATTCACAGTCCTATGTCCTTAAGGTACCGATCTAAATCCCCCCCGTAGGCACACAAAGATTAGATGACCCTGTTCTAAAAGCCGACCTCCCCTGATAGCAAGTATGGTAGGTATGTCATACACATAATATATCAAATATAGGTATACACACAACCCATCAAATCGAACGGTATACACACAATCAAATGTCATATTCCATACGTAGTGTTATTATCACTAAATATTATCAACGTAATTTTAAATTACGATATTTCCCCTCTCGTAATATATATATAAGGATAATATGTCATCCGAAAATCCTTAATACATAATCATAAGAAGTCCCAAATTTAACAACAAATTTTTATTCTTATAAGTTCCATATCGTTAGAACTAATATCGTAAGTATTTATCACTTAATACTCTCGACGCATTTATAATTACGATTATCTCTCTCTCGTAATCTTCAAGGTAGACTCACCATCCCTAATGTTTTAAATCATTACACCTAAACAACTCCCAATAATTATGCACTACTCTGGGTTAATCGGACACTGATTTTCCCCACTGAAATTAACTGTTTACTAAAATAGGGGCAAAATAGGAAATTCCCTAAAAATTAGAAATCTCGCTCGAACAACTTCGCGCGACAACCCTATCTCACTTGAACGACTTCGAACGAGATACTGATCTCGCTCGAACGATATCCTTCGCGCGACTTCGCGCGACATCTCGCGACCTGGGCGACTGTTTCATCTTCAACCTTAGACAACCTCGTTTTTCACCATTTTTCCTAAAACCTCTAAAATATCATCCCAAACTCCAATCAATCAGTCCCAAATCGAATCCTAACATTTGTAAATGAATTCTAACAACTTATAATCATTAAATCAATCATATAATTCGAAATCTCCAATTTATTATCAAGAACCCTAGTTCTTAAATTGATATGCATAACTTCTAAATTAAACCCATATTTGTTTATAGAAATTAACATAATTTCGTAGGCATCATCTTATCTACATATGTGATTAAAATTCTTATCAAATCAGCCCTAGGTTATGATATAGTTATCCAATTTCACCCAAATGAACTATCACAACAATGGTTTATTAACCTAGACTAACATGAACACAATTATCGCTAAAGAAAGCAAGAAATAAACACTTGCCTCGATTTCGAAGGTCTTATCCGTTGGTGTTGTTGGTATGGATGCGCTCCTCGCGTTTTGATCAACACGATAGTGGTGGTTGTGCAAGGTGGTGTAAATTGGCTCTCTTCCTTTGGAATCTGCTCTCCCTCACCCACTGTGGCTCTATCTTGATTTTGGTATATCCTAACCCTAATTATCCCCAATTAACTGATATAATATTTCTCCAATTTTCGTCCATATAATTTCTCTAAAAATCCGAATTACAAAACTACCCCTACCAAGTGCCGGCTTGGCCTAAAAATAACCCTGAGTCCAAATAAAATACCCGGGTATAGTTTTCTGACTATCTCGACCCCTCCGGACTCAACGGCGCACTCGAAATGATCATATGGGTTACTTAAAAATAATTTACCTTTTTATTCCACTTAATTAGTCTTGACACGACTCACACGCGCGTCCCCGACTTAATATACCAAACTGTCGTATTTCTCTCTCACGACAAGTTATAGAAAATCGTCATTCCATATTACTCATTCTCACAGTAATATTAATAATTACGAACTTCTCGTCACGCTAGTAAATATTCAAATTTAATCCAGATTAATAATTAATTCTCACATTTTAATTTAATTAATCCCGCAATAATAATAAAGCATATAATTATTTAAATCTTCGAAAATACGGGGTATTACATACTTCCCCCCTAATAACGGAATTTCGTCCCTAAATTCAGAGAATAAGGCAATTCTGGTAAGGACAACTCCTGGTATTAACCTCACATCTCTTGTAATCTACGCGGTAGCGCCCATACAATACATTATCGAATACCCTTAATAATGAACACCTCAGTGAGGTTATAATTTACTCTCTAAGCCTTACCATTTAAGTTTCACCACTTAAATTTTTTTTATGATTACTAACTACCCACCTACTACTTGCACTACTAGATTATCAGTATTTAGATATATACGAATTTGTCTTACTACTATGTTTCATTAGTAGTTTATTCTTGCTTGTACGGTATATAATTTACACACAATATATACTATAAATGTTAACAAATTTTTGCCATACTGCCTCCGCAAGGGACTATGGAATCCAAGCGTGTACGCTACCGGCTCAAACTTAACAATAATAGGAAAAGATCCCCCCATCACTCGGTACCAATTCCCTCATTCCAACATCCAATAATGAAACTCTCCATCATTTCCACCCTGGTTAACGGAACCTAAATTTCCTCCGCACATACCTATGCTCTCATGGTCAACTGACTTATTAACTCACAAATAAGTCATTCACAACCCTATGTCCTTAAGGTACCAATCTGAATCCACTGTAGGCACACAAAGATTAGATGGCCTTATTCCGAAAGCCGACCTCCCGTGATAGCAAGTATGGTAGGTATGTCATACACATAATAATCCATATAGTAAGCATTCACACAACTTAGATAACTTATAATATTTTTAAAGGTATGTTCTCAATCCCGATACTATTACTCCATTTAGTACATTTTTTATACTTCTGGATAATATATAATACAATCCACCGATACTTCTCACGTCGTATAGTTTCATGTACTTAAATATAACCAAAGAGGTTACTATGTCTCCTATTATTCTCACATATTATTTCAGTACTCTTAACTCCTTATTTATGTTTCAAATCCTAACTTATTACTCCTAAGGATTTACATTATGCTCTCACATCTTAACATAGATAATTAATCGTCGGACACTTGAGAACTCAATGCGATAATTTAACCCAATTTTAATGTATTCCGGTTTTCAAATATAATACCCTACTGGTCTTCTTCAAGTTCTAATGCATCCACATAATCCCCAATTACAACATTCGATGGACAAAAACACTTAAAATAAAAAAGGGAAAAATCACCCTTTCTTGGGGGGGATCGATCAATTGATCCTGATCGTCAATCAATCGATGGTCAATCGATCGACCTATGAATGTCGATCGATCGATAATACCAGATGAGGCTACGAACTACTTCATTTTTCAGTCCCAGATTTGTCCCAAAACCTCATTACAAGATGTAAAGTTCCAATATAATCATATAGGATCATCATACAACCTAAAGACATGATTTCTAACGTCCCAAAACCTTTAACCTTAAACCATCATCAATTAGTCTTATTTAGATCAAATCTTCATAAAAACCCTAGTTTTTTTTCTATTTTCTTCAAGAACCATAATATTTCTCTTCTTAAATCCATTTTTAGTTCATCAAGGGTTATGTTTTGGTTACTGAAATTCGTCCATAACTAATCTACATGCAATTCCTATCCAAGATTTATGGTTTTACTCCAAATTCATGAGTTTTCATGATCTTTTAAGGCTATTAACAAACCCTATACTAGCATGGAAGAATTATTCGCTAAAAAATAATGAAACCAAATCACTTGCCTTAGGATTTATGTTCAGATCTGCTGGTGATGACAAAGGTTGGTTCTTTCCTCCTCTCAGGTCACAATTCCATCGAAAGTGGTGGTGGTTATGGCTTGAAACCCTCCTATAACCTCTCCTCTATCTCACGTAGCCCACTTCTTACTTTTTAGCTGATAATGGCCCTAATGGACTACACAATAAGAATGAAATAAACTCTAAAATTCGTGGGTCTACTTTCCTTAAAATTTAAAATGACTAAAATACCCTCCTGGGTTGTCGGTTTGGCCTAAAAATGCCCCGGGACCCAAACTAAACCCCCGGCTAGTGTTTTCTGACTATATTGACCCCTATGGACACGTTGGCGCACTCAAAATGACCATATGGGTGATAAATTTATAATTACTTTTTAATCTAATTAAATTGATTCCTGACGCGATTGACACGCGCGTCCCAACTTAAATTCCTGAATTATCGTATTTATGACTCGCGACAATTTTAATAATTTTAATAATCATATATTACCATATATACTCAGTAATACTCAATATTATCATCATAATCAAATACCAACTCACGTCTCGCTAGTATTTAAATTCGGATTAATTTCCAATTAATTCCCATTTAATTTAATTAATCCCATTAAATAAAAATCAATAAAATTACGGGGTATTACAAGGAGTTTGCTCAAGGTTGTCATCCATAATGTATGATAGTTTTAGTGATGTTAGGAAGAACATAAATTTCTCTTGCCAACGGGTAAAATTTCCTCCATCAAAACGGTCGAGTCGGATTAAGTCTTGAGTCATGACTAGGATAGATTGTGCCACTTTTCCTTCCATTTGAGTGGAGTAATAAGAATAATTTTTTTTCCTAAAACTATTGGAATTTTATAATGGAAAGAACGAAATATATTAATTAATTTATGCAAGGAACGTCCTGGGAACGCTTTCTTTTAGGTAAAATTTCTCCTAATCCGGTTGAGACAGAGCCGCGGGTACACTATGGGCTTTACAGAATATGCTTTTAGGATACAATATAGTGTATGATCAATTGTTTGATTCAAACTATGTACTATTTGATCAAACTGATAACACTCTGAATTTGTAATCTGATAATGCCAAAATGTAGAGGACGAAGAGAGGAGAAATAAGCCATTTTCGGTGTCCAAAACAGAGGCCTGGAACTCTTTTTATATCCATTTCTATGACTATTCTTCAACAGTCATAGCTCTTCATTTAGCGAATCAGCAATAGTTGAATCATGCCTGTTTTGAACAGCTTCGATCTAACGGTTCAGATTAAGCATCCCATCGTAAGCGAATGGACATCCCCTACACGAAACGCTACGAGTTCATCTAACTGTTCAGATCAAGTCATTTCGGATTTTAAACCATTTGATCGGATCATTTAATCACAACCGTTGATCTATTTTACCTCGTCAAAACTTTAGGCTCCCATGCTCCAAGCGACAATTCGCACGTGCCAAGTGTGCAATCGCGTGTTGCGATTGGTGGTGCTTAAGCACCACCGCGATGCGTGGGATCATTGCCCCTTATTTGACTTGTCAACTAGAAGTTTAGTTGTCCTTTAGTTGATATACCACTACTTTTTTTGGTACTCTTCCAATGTCGGACAATAAGGAATTTTGAGCACTCCCATATCTTTCACACCCATTTGCTCGTGTTCATTCCTTCTAAAAAATAAAACCCAAACTATGATTAAAATAAAACACCAAATAATATAATAATATATTAACAACTAATGTTTAAAATAAAACATCAATTAATATAATAAAAATATTATATTATATTGAAATTTATCCAACATTCAACATCATCAGTACTAAACCATAGTTATATAATAGTTATATAACCATAATATAATCAAACACCACCTTTCTCTAAAGTTCCTAATTTGATATGATAGTTATATAAAACGTAATCAATTACCGGTTTTCTTAATTATGAAAATCGTAATTTTTATACATTTCCAGCATCAAGCTGTTATGATTTTACCCTTCCATATTTGAGATTTTCATTGCTAAAAGTCCAATCCAGTCTCAAGGAAAACTATCCAAAATATATACAAAAAGACACAACACAAATATGATATTTTATTAATGAAGCCGGTTGTTTACACACAATAATCCACGTTGTATACTTGAATGGGCAAATAGTCAAAATGAAACTTCACAATTTTAACAAGATAATAATAACAGTAACATAATGATGAAGTTATAATATAACAGTAACATTATAAAATATAAATACATAATAATAGCATTATAACTGATTAAGACCACACGTGATCAATTGAGGCGTAAGCCTCAATCATGCCTAGTGAGGCATTTAATTACTACATTTCCTCGAGGTAACGTCTCAAGGCATTCCTTGAACCGATTTTTAATTACTCACAGTCCAAAATATTCCATATATCAACACTACTTATCACACTTGAAATTGCATAATTTTCATTATAATTCCCAAACACACAATAAAGAGATGATTTCTGATTACAAGAAGATTGGCCATCAAAACCACCCAATAAGGAGATACGATTAATGAATTTGGTAAATCTTTACCTATGAAGAATGGACACAAATATGGGTGTCGTATCCATTACTACTCGTAACAAAATTAAAAAAACATAAGAGAAGACACATTATAATTTAAATTTTAAATCAAATGTGAAGGTGTTGGACGATAAAAAGGACGAGTAAACATGTCTTTCTCTTGTTGGGAGTTTTAATTAGGAGGGAACTGGAGAGAATATAAGAAGAAGTTTAATAAACCAAGAAACGGTAAGTAAAGAAAGTTTGACCCTACTTTGCACATTGGGGTTAACATGACTCTCCAATATACACAACTATTATTTATACTAAATGATAATGGGTGCCTCTTCACATGCATTCTTTTTTTTATATAAACCAACAAAAAATAAACCCAAGTTACACTATAACATATATTATTTTTAATACACTATTTCAATGAACATTTATATATGTTCATCATTGAAAAAATGCACATAATTATATACAAGATATTTTTATATCTTGAAAACAAGATACGTGTGCGAACAATTCTAACTCGTGGCAGATACTAGTGGTTGTGGTTGGAGCTCGCTCCTTGACCGTACTCAACTGTCATCGTAAAGTAAGGATATCCCTTAAAACAAACTCATAGTAGAGGCTATAGACCTTAAATGTAAAAAATGGTCCATTAATCCCTAAAGGGACAATGTAATACAATTACTTACTAGGGAAAAATAACAATTAAGCATATGTCCCTTACATACAAAAACGATAGAAAAATCTAATTATATATATCCAAGGGCTCCGAGCTAGCAGAGACTAAAATAGCAAATTTAGGTTACTAAATTGAAATATAGGGACTTTGACAAAGAAAGAGATAGATGGAGCTAGTTGGTACCAAAACTATAAGAAAAAATTATAGATCAAATTAATAGACATAAGCTATCATAGCAATTCCAACTATTAAATTTCAATGATTTTCAAAGTCTCACATGGAGTAAATATTGAATAAAAATTATTAGACGTAAGAAATCATATCAATTTCAAAACTAACATAAGATCAAAGTTTAAAGCTATGTATCAGGGGTAGAATACACACATATATGGCTTATGCTATGTCTTGGAAGAGACAGTCTAAATATTTAAAACCTCCATAGGTTAAATTTTATGAAATATAGCAATTCAATCATTCTACATCATAATAGAGGAACACGTTAATAATCATCGAAATGAGAGTGCATAATAATTGAGCACATCAAAGACGTATATAGATTTCATGGTCCTTCACCTAGTAGTTTCTGTAAACTTTTCGAATAACAATACATATTCACATTTATAAATATGTTTTGACATCGACTTAGCATAAATATATCAGTCATTTAATCGCAATTAGATCAGGTACATTATTTATAAACAAAAGATACCAAACATATATTACTGTTGAGTACATTTGCATAATCTCAAAACTAAGAGTAAATCAACATCGGTTAATTAAATCATATTGCAGTGCATTGAGAAATACTTATAGTTGTAGCTAGTTTGTTGGATATACTTTGAATTACTATTTAAAAGTACCTATGATAAACAAAAGATCAAATCTATAAAAATTTAACTGAAAAAAACTAAGGCTCCGTTTGATACCACATATTTGCCATGGCAAATGGGAATTCTCCACATTTTTACCCACTTTGGTAGTGTTTGATAGGCAGATTTGCCCATGGCAAATTTTACCCAAATTTGGTCACGTGACCTCAATTTGCCTAAAAATGTGAAGAAAATTTGCTTTGGTCCATAGGATGGAAATATTTGCCCAGAATTTTTGCTTTGTTTTGCTCCTTACCTGGATTGTATTTTATTTTACAAAAAACTGTATATTATTAAAGTGGACATTTTTATAAAATAAGATTTTCTAAAATGTTTATTTTTTATAACAAAATACAATTTTTTTAAACTGTTTATAATATTTCAGTTACCTTTTTTTAAATAAAAATAAATATTTTATCGTTACTGTGTTAAAAAAAACTTGACACTATTTTTATTAAAAAAAATTGCACATTTTGAAAACCCTGGACATTTCGAAAAAAATAGTTGGTTGTAACTTTTTTTTCAAAAATTATAATTTGTATAAGGCATTTTTTTAAAATAGGGTTCTATAAAAAGTTTCTATCTTTTTCATAAACAAAACGTTCGACCTTGTTTATAACATTTTCTTAAAGTATTACAAAAAAAAATCGTAAAAAAGTTTAAAAAAATATGTTTTGAAATTTTTTTAAATTGGAAGTTAGTTTAACTAAAAAATAACTGGACATGGAGAAATTACAAAAATAGTTGGATGTAATTTTTTTTAAAACTGTATTGTTTATAAGAAAACTTTTTTTTAATAAAATATGATTTTATAAAAAGTTTATAACATTTTTATAAACAAAAAGTTGGATGGTGTTTATAATGTTTTAAAAAAAATATTACAAAAACTGTTTTGTAAAATAGTTATAAAAAAATTCTTATCATTTTTTTTTTAAACTGGAAGTTATTTTGATTAAGAAAAAGAAGCTGAACATTTTTTTTAAACTGCTAGATTAAACTTCAAGACTGTTTTTTTATATATAAAATGTAAACTTTTATAAAGTTATGTTAAAAGTGTTTTTTATTGTTATTATTATTTACGGCTCATTTGATTGGATAAATTGTTTAATTATATAAAATGGTCAATTTAAATAAAGGATTAATTATCAAAAAGTACATTTAATATTTTTAATATAGATTTAGTCCAAGTCTTTTGATTGGTTATAGGGTAAATGGATAAAAATGACAAGAATTTCCAACATTATATTGGCAAAGTTTGTATTTACCAGGATAAATTTTGGCTATCAAACAACATGAGTAAGTAAATAAGTGTTTTTCAGTAGGCAAACTAAGCATATCAAACACAAAAGGATGGAAAATATAGCTTTTGCCTGCGTGCAAATAAAACCTATCAAACAGAACAAAATCATCTTTGCCACAGCAAAATTTGTCAAGACAAAATTTGCCAAGACAAATTTTGCCATGCCAACACTTTTGCCCAGCGTCAATCAAACGCACCCTAATAGAAACTTTGAAATACCATTAAAAATATAAGAGTTACAACTCATACTACGTATATCTAATTATAATTTTTTTATACTTGTATGAGGTTCATGTTTGGGTTTCCTTGTGCCTAAAGGCACGGCTCAACAAAAATTACTACATACCCGTGCTGGAAGCAAGCAATACATTTGGACACCAATGAGAGAAGAGAAACCAATAGAGGAGGTTCAGTTCAAGACACTTTGTAGAAACGATTAGCGTTTGGATAATACTATCCGGATTCAATTCGAATCCGATCTGGTTAACCTAATCCAGGTCATCACTGTTATATGGAACAAATAATATATGAAAGTTAATAAAATATAAGGATTGTCTTGCATAGCTTCCCTTGGGATTTGTTCCTTTACGTAACCAATGAAGAATGGTATCTTCAGCAAGCACATCTTTGTCATATAACAACATTTTACGAAACCAATCACCTCTCCCCTCCTCCTTTATCCGAGCTTGGGACCGATAATGCAAAGATAAAACATTTCATTGACAGAGTTAAAAAGGTTTTTCGTAACATGGAAAGCGAGATTAATGAGAAAAACAAGTATATATAAAAAATTTAATAACTGTCATCCAAAACATTAATCGAAAAGTATCTTTCCTACACTAAAATTTATGAACTATCATCCAAAGTATTAATCTAAAAGTATGTTTTCTTCACTAAAATGTGTCAAACTAAGATAAGCATTTTATACATACTTCAACCAACTTTCCATCCAAATAAAACATCCTCCATCGGAAAGCCTGTCAAAGTTTTAAAACTGTTTTGATGAGCATTATACAGAGAAGCATCATGTTGGAGCACTGTCTCATCCCAAACTATCTTTTCCCCAAGTCCAAAGTGTTTGAAGTGACCCATGTCACCATTATGTATCCCAACATGCCCCTTTTACAATTCTTCAACAAACCTATCAAGTAAAATGATGTTTTTTTAAAGGAGTGGGAGGGGATTGGGAGTATGAGTTGGAGTTGGAGTGTTAACAAGAATACTCAAATTCTGAGATAAACTGATAGGACGATGATCTAAAGTGGAACCAAACTTGCTTAGTGGAGTCACCCCTACGGGGGATCTCTCCTTTCCATTTTCTGATTTTGATATAAATATATACAACATACTAGTAACCTGTTTCAGCTGTGAGTGAATATTAGAGATCTCATTCTTCATCGAGGCAATTTCTTCATTTCCTTTCAAATGTTGTGCAAATTTTGACTTCACCACCCCCGTGTGAATTGATTATTTCTTAGAGACGTAGGACCCCACTCCATACATTAACCCATTACCATACTTTACAAACACTTATGTTAACACATCTTTGTCATTATTCTCATAAGTATCTCTACTACCCTCGTCCATCATACTTATGCCTTTTCTTTTCTCTTCCACAACCTTCACTTCATCCTATATCATTATAAATAAATTTTTTAATAATTTGATAAAAGTTCAACTAAAAATTAAAAGATTCAACAATAAAAATATTATACACATATAAAAACTTTTGGCACTCTCCAACACAGTTTTATCACTGTCTATATATCCTGACAACCAATTGTCTACCCTCCCAATTTGTACTTCAGACTTAGTTTTCTGTTGTACATTGTTAAAAATAACAAATCAAATAAGAACGACATTTTTAATGTTAAAAGAAAAACAAAATGATACACACAAATAAGTATTTCTTTTGGTCATAGGTGCGACGTCCGAGACAATCGGTATACTTCAAATTTGAGCGGTTCTCAATAATTTTTAGTTTTTTTGGCATCTTTTTTCGCCATTTTCCATTTTCACAAATTTCTTCCATATTTTAGGGTCAACACCTTCAGGCTCAGCTCCATCATACTGCAAATGAGATCGTAATTCATTTTTGATTTTTGGGACCATGTCTTCTCCACTAATGGGAGAGCCACTTTCGGGGGAATATTAAGATCAAATTATCTTTGTTATCATTAAGAAAAACAAAAAGAATTAACACAATAATAAATAGAAAAAGAGCAAAAACAAAAAAATAAAAATAAAAATAGAAAAAGAAGAATAACAAATGAAGAAATGAAGTATAAGGTCATATTTACCATCAAAGCATTCCAAACACCATATTTACATTTCTTTGACACGCGTCTCCAGTCCAAGAAGTGAATTGGGCAATTATATTGTGACACCCCGCCTAATAAAATACTGGGTGATCAATCCTATACCAAATTAAAATAGGAGTCTCAAATGGTTCATTCTCAGCATCACTGTCGAAAACCAATTTAATTACTAATAACCTATTAGGCTGGCGTCAAAATTTTATTTACTAATCTTTTTAACCAAACCATTCAAATAAATCAATCACAACAGTTTATTTATGCAACAACTGAAATGAAATAGAATAATCGAACACTCGATTTAACATAATACAACCAAATCGAACGCCGCACTAAAAGACGGTAAAAGAATAAATGAGTATAGTTGGGCTATCTTCTCGAATGTTTCTCCAGTACCTCCTATCTAGATTACAAGGATAGAAGCATCTATAGTAAACCTGCATGCATCCACAGCTGCTACATCAAATGTCTGACTCGAAGGAATAATCATCCATGCGTCCCTGTGTCTGGACACACACACACACACACACACACACACACACACACACACACACACATATATATATATATATATATATATATATATAGCAAGAGAGGGGGAAAATAGAGAAACGGGTCAGAGCCCGAGTTTTGAAAATATTTAGCAAGTGCTTAAAATACATATTTTAAAATATGAAATCTCTCATATTTAAATTGGTATCGCACTCTCATGAGATACCCCTCGCCCCTCTTCTCATCGTGCACACCTATCGCATACTTTTAAAACGACCTAGTTAAGCTACCCCGCCTAACTAATCTGTTTCACCCATCCTCTAAAGTCCTCATAAACTCGAGTACTAAGGACTAAACTTCTCTCCATTCCCAACATTGCTCTACGTTTCGTGCATGGGGTGTCTTGCGAAGCGAAATCCAAACAAGGAACCCCCTCAATACACTACCACTACCTGACAATGTTGATCGTCGAGATCCATTAGGCCCTCAGCACATAGCAAATATATAGAAACTCGCATATATATACACTAGGGTGTACCCGTGTCGATAGCACGATGATAAATTTGTTCCCGTAATATTGTGTACCCATGCCGATAGCACAACGATAATGCTAAAAATTAGAACATACAGGAATAAAGTTATAAAATGATAATACCAATTCATAATGCTAAAATAATTTGCTATGTACTTGTCCTCGGATATATGGAGGAAAATTTTTAATTTTAATATTTTTTCAATAATGCATATTATACAACTCAGCCCAAATTCTTTATTTACATCACCCCCACATAATCGCCTTCCACATTGTTGTGTCTATTCCACATTGTTATCCTTCGGCATTGCTCTGCCACCAGTCCTAGAACATGAGCAGCCATGATATCCAACCTATAAACTTGCATCTGATGATTTGCAATTTCGTGTCCAAAAGTCCAGCGTAAGTGAGATGGTTTTAGCGTTACTTGAGTAAGAGTTGCCGCTGCTTGCGTAAACGTTGGGTGATGAAATTCAAAGGTAGAAGAACATAGGTAAAAGAACACATAGGTAAAAACAACTCATACTTTTCATACTACCATTGTGGGTCCATTTTCCTAAGATATGCCTTTTTGGCACATAATAGGTACTAAATAACTTAAGAAACAAAGAGAATGTATGAAACTTTCTATGTTGCATCTTTAATGTAGTATTTTCACAAACATATTATGTGGAGAGAATGATCCAAAATATCAACCCCCATCCATGGGAAATTCTAAACCCACATCCATAGGTACCAAAAAGTTGTGGGATTGTGCTTGGAAAAAGCTTTAAATTCAGCGTGATGAAGAGGACATGGTTGAATTTGTTAGAAATTTTCCATCGGAGTTCAAAGAGTACTACATCCAAATGCAGGCTGCAAAGATAAGCCATACACCTCTTCCATCTCAGGTGAATGTTGACCCGATAATTCTGAATGAAACTGTTGTAGATTAAGTGTCGATCTGGAAGAGCAATAGAGGATTGAAAGATAATGTGGTTCCCGATCATGCTTGTTCTGGAGAAAAAAATAATACAAATTAGTTAGATAAAATAAGGGTGATGGTATCCTAAAATTTAGAGCCAACAAAAAACTCATAACCAATCCCAAAACCATATAAGAAGGCGACTTAAAGGACCAACTAATCCCAAATAGTACATTTCGACCCTCCAAAGTACCTATAAGCCGCATCTGCAACACCAAATGGGTAGGGGCTCTATTCGCCAAAGGCTATAATCTTCTAAAAGGTTCACAACAATTAATATGTTTCCCATGTACATCTAGAAGCACTGTTGAGTGGATTAGCTTCAATATAACATAATTTAGTTGTCTAGGAAAATAATGAAACAAATGTTGTCAAAACAATTGTCCATGTGAGAAAGAATGAATAGGAACTTACATATGTTTCATTGATATCATATCTAGATTTTAAATTATGAAAAATTCTTGGTTCTTGATAATAAGCTAGATTCGTCACATCATCCTCTCCATATGGTGGTGCTTCAACATATTTGGGGTAAACATTCGAAGACTCAATAAAAATATGCAATTAAAATTTAATAAAATAATAGAAGGAATCGTATACATACATACTACTAAACAAACATATTGCATAAAAAAACCAAAGATATATGCTTACAGTGGCATATAGTTTTGTTGAATTAGAGCCCAAAGAGAAATCTACAAATCCAAAAATTGAACCCTCCATCACCGAATAACTACAAAAAGAGGAATTTTGTGTCATTAGAGGTCGTGTTTTTCACCTAATATCAATATCATTACACGATTAATTCATAGTTTTACTTGTGTTATTCGTGTCAAATAGTATTTTAATGTAATGCAAAAATTTTAAGTCACGTTATTTTGTATTAATGACACGACTACCACTAATGAACTATTTCACCAAAATAATTCATCTTAGCAACAAAATGTAGCAGGAAACTTACGAAATATACCACATTACTCATGTTTTAGACAAAGTGAACAACAAAATGGACGTATGTAATAATAATTATGTCCGACAACATCATGAATTTATGAAGATCACACTAAATTTTAAGCAATATAAACATGGATAGACATCGTAAACAAAGTTTAAGTCATTTTATATGACATTAAGCACGTAATAGTTCAATAAATTATAAGTTGAATCAAGTTTATTTTAAAAATAGTCATTTGATGACACGAAACTATATGCAAGAGTCCATTATAACCTCTCTAAATATAAACTCATGATGACACTCAAAAACTTTTTAGAATATCTTGAAAATCTTCAACAATATTCTAAATCTAGATTTTCTTCCAATATATATAAATGGAGATAAGATTAGATGAATTTTCACACTTGGATCGTGGCCGACCCGTACCATTGAGTTTGTCCCATTTACGGGAGATCTGAAAAAAAAACTCTATCATCAGAGATCTGGAAAAAAAACTTTGGAGATGACTTCATGGGTCTCTAACTCATCATCGGAGTACTGTTAAGGTTTCTAACGTATCACCGGAGATCTGACATAAAAGTCATCATTGGAGATGACTTTATAGGTTTTTAACTCATCACCAGAGATCTATTTATGGGTTTCTAATGCATCACCAAATATCTGGAAAAAACTCATCACCGGAGATTACTTTATGGATAAAGCAATAAATATGAAGCCAAAGTAATAGCAGTTCAAAAAAATGGTGGGATGAAGTAATATTAGTTCAATTTTCCAAAAACTTCGACACCACAATGGATATTATTAGTTGGATCACACAAACCATATAATGTATAGTCATATGTATCTATAGACTTTTGTAGCAGTTCATATAGAGAATGAAAAATTTCTGGAGAGGATGAGATGTAAAGTTACCTAGAGAGCTTGCGAGAGAGCCATCAAAATCAACTCTGCTCCATCTTCATTTATCATAAACTTAGCCACAAAATCCACTCTGCTCAATTAAAATCAACTCAAAAAACACGCATATGAATCAAAATAAATAAAAAATCACATATGAAAACCAAAACCTTAGTAAAGAAAGCCCATCTACAAAGTATGACAAAAATTGATAAAAATTAAAAAACAAATTGAAACCCATTTTCAGATTGACAAACAAATAAATTATAAAAAAATGAACAATCATAGCTAAAATTAAACAAATATGGTTACCTCAAGCCTGATCAGATCCAAATCTCAAAATATGATTACCTCAAATATGGTTATCTCAAGCCTGATATGGTTACCTCAAGCACTGATTTGAAAAAACGAATCAGAAAATACAATCAGAAGAAAAAGTAGAAGTCAAGACCTACAAAACCAAAAACCAAAACCCAAATCTCAAATATGGTTACCTCAAGATCTGATGAAATCGTTACCTCAAGATCTGATCAAATCGTTTACCTCAAGCGTTTATTCATGTGTTTATGAGAGAGGAAGAAAGAAGAATTGTGGGTGGAGGAGTTCAAGCGGTCAGATATCAAAGAGGGTTGAATTTGTTACCTTAAGGCAGTGGTCATGGGTGTGTAAGAGATTGAGAGAGCATTATTGTGGGTATGCGTGTGAGGCTCGAGGTAGTGGTTCAGAATGTGATGGGTTGGATGATCGAGGTAGTACAATACTCTAATAAATCGAGAGAGGGTTACTATGTTATACACCTCACGGTAGTTACTCCTCACATTTAATCTCAACAGTGAGTTAGCTTTGACAAACATAAGATACAAACCCCAAAGATTTCATCTCAGCCATCACTTGTCTTAGATAAAATAACCTCCTGCTTTATATATATATATATATATATATATATATATATATATATATATATATATATATATATATATATATATATATATATATATATATATATATATATATATAGTTCTCATTGGAACCTATGATTCATATTTATATAAATTTGGATATAAATCTACCGGAAGGAGAATAACTCTTATTTTATTCTTCTCACTTTACACAAGTTTACTTTATATGATATCTCATCATCATATACAAGGCATATGCTATACACAACAAGTAAAATTATACCTATTACAATAATAAGTATAATAACCATCCCACCGAGTTATAACTCGAGGATACAGTCTCATAGTGCCTATCAACATTCGCGTTTACTCACTCAACCACGGTACCAAGCCAGACTCACTAATGGTCATGGTAAAAATACACAACGGTGGAGGCGGTCATGTTCCCTCCTAAAAGTGGAATACAAACATCACACTCGTATATGGGACGATATGACATGGGGATATACTCTCCCTGCTCCTCAAGCCAGGGAATTCACCTACATCGCGCAACCTCCCTGGATAGCACTAGAACAAATATATAATCTGGCTGTCCATCCCTATGCCCGGGGAAACCTGTGGAACCAGCCACTAAAGTACAAATATACCAATCACACACAGATATATTTATTTCCGTATCATATCATATATATACAGTATCAACTCCCACATATATATATATATATATATATATATATATATATATATATATATATATATCACTCCTCAATATATATGGCTATAATTGCCAAACTCTTATAGAGATAGCCAATAACCTCGAATGTTCCCATTCGAAATAGTGTATAAGTATTCATACACTTAAAATACTAAACCTATAAGTATTCTCTTACTTAATACATAACTCGCACCATAATCACTTTTAAGGACTTACATATACTCCCGAATATACCAATTCGTAATAATTAAATAAGCATACTATCAACTTATTTTTGTTCCATAGGTATCGCATTACCTATGCCCTAAATTCCATCCTAGTCTTCTCTTAGATTTCTTTCAAACATAATCGGCATATGATTACATTTTCCACGCGCACAATTATATATATAATCGCCTGCCGAAAAACCATTCCCAGTGTCACTCATCCCAAACACCCCTAAATTAGTAAGTCAAGGATTTACTTTCCACGAACCCAAGGTATACACCTCACTCAAATAATAATTTAGATGTCCTCACACTACATTTAGGAACCCTGGATATTTAACTCCATAACTATTTTTCTCAAAACTATATATTAAGTGCCACACAATTTTGCACCCTCCTATTCCTCAATTAACTCCCTTAAATGGCTAGGAATAATTTCCCCTAGTTGGATATTTATTTCCTCAAATAAATAAGCTAGAAATAATTGATTTAGGAATTTATCCCATATACACAACACAAGCCGAAACTGCCAAAATATCTGTATGGTCGATCGATCGACCCCTGGCAGTCGATAGAACAGGGCATTGTCTTCTCTAAGACTTTGTTTCGGCCATTAACAGACCCCAAGATTTTTTTTATCCTCTCCTCTCATCATCCAACCTCAACCAACAGTATACACACACATAAAAAGGGTTTTAATCATCCTAGAACCAATAACCAACCACTAATTTCAATTAATTCCTAAGTTTCTCAAATTGGATATTATCCGAGTTTTATCCGTTCAACTTCCGAAACACCCATTTTGATTCACAAAAACCCAACCCAAAAATCATATAATTTTTTATTACCAACTATGATATGAGATACAGACTCAAAATTATAAAGCAAGTTCATTTTCCTCGTGGATAAAATCCAACGACCTCGAGTCGAATCCCGCGGAGTTTGGCCCGAAATTCCCTTTCTTCCCTCCTATCTTCTCTTCTTCCTTTTCTATCTTCTCTTTCTCTCTCCTAGGGGTGAAATTTGATAGAAATAAAGGTTATAAGGGTTTATATATCTTATCCCTTATTATACCCAAAATTGACTCATATACTCACATGCGAGTCCCTACTAGTCCAGAAATCCTCGAAACCTAAACACTACCCTCGGATACTCTATTCTAACTATCTCGGTCATTCTGAAACTAACCATGCACTCAAAATATCCATCTGAGTCACTTAACTAAAATTTACTAATTAAACCCAACACATCTCAATACGCGTATTTTCCAAATAAAATACTATTCCTTCGTCACTTTACCCAACTGCGACATGTAATAAAAATAATCCAACTCATATTCTTAGTCCCGTAAGAAAATCTAAGCCATGTAAATATTAATCCGACACCATCAAACTAATATTTATTACTCACTTTAAATTCTCAATTTATCACAGTATACTCATAAATTCCAAAAATTATTATTCACATAAATTCCTCAAATTTTCAAATTACATCCGCTTATGTAATTTAAATATCCATAAAAGTACGGGGTATTACATAGCTCTCATAAAATCCCCGGTATGAAAAATCCATAGCTTTTCATTAACATCGACGATCGACCCGTCATATTCAATAATGACTTTGATTTTCTCCTTTGGTGTTTTAGCCATTAAAGAGGAAGGTTGTTATAAATCATACCTGATGACATTTTAAGTATCCTAAAATTCAAAACAAAACATTAGTTCAATTGTAATATTATAGTAAAATAAAAGATAAATAATATACTTATTGAATTAAAATCATATAACAACTAATGCATCATTTCTCCTTATTAATATACTACTAATCATGATATAAAGGCAACACTTATGGCCAGAATAGTTGAATTTAAAGGAGCAGTCTAAACAAATTAAAAAAAAAAACATATCAACAACTTATGCGAAAATGACACTCGATTGAATTACAAGTGTTAAAAATCACCAACAAAAACACATTGACAACTAATGAAAAAATAATATCTAAACTTTTTCATATTTGTAAGGATAAATTTCCAAATAGTGTTAGTTTGTATGTATTGTCATTATTACCGAAAAGACCAACTTCGAGTCATAAGATGGATTTTACTTGTCACGATTCCCATTATGCCTGTGACGTTGTGTTGAAGACATAGCGGCCAAAATTAAAAGATAGATCATGCTGAGTTTTGGTGCAGGTTTCACGTCTTCACATTTGTTTTTCGAAAGTCACTCAGGTATAAATGCATAATGGTTTATGTATACTCTGTAAATTTTTCTAAGGATGTTATTTTATTTAAATCATATTTGAAAATTATTTTTCTGAGTTAATTCGAGTTTAATGTCGTATTAAATTTTCCTTGATTTTTATGTGGTTCAATAGACTTTAACAGTCGTTTAAATAACATTATGGAGTCATTCAAATGATGTGGTCTTCTCATTCTAACGAGATGATGATTTCATTTAAATGACATCATGGTTTTTTATAAAGATGCACCGACTCAAAAATATTATTTAAGGCGTCTTTCGCCCAGAAAAATGGGTGTGTAGAACATACAAAAATGAACAAAACTTATACGTTTTCTGTAATTATATACCAAAGCTTTCCAATGAAAAAACATCCTTCCTTGTTTAAAATATATGAGTTTACATAACCATATGTCATAGAGATCTTTTGTTTGCAACATTGTATCATTCTTCATCATCGGAAGAACTTGTTTCATGCAGTGGACTCTATACTTGCTGATTGATGGTTGGTGTGGCTATATCGATGGAAACCGAGGTACGCGTGGACTCATATGCTATGGAACGTGTGTGGGTGGACTCCTACATTGAACTTTGGAGTAGCGATTGAAGAGAATAAGAGGCGTAGATACTTGTGGGGATCAAGTCGTTGAGTAATATTGTAATTCTTCCATTGTAATTGTCCTATCACAGTGATTGTCAAGCCTAGGATGTCCGAAATCTTTTCCCTTAGTGGTTTTTTCATACATCAACGTGTTTTGTGAGATTTCTTTACTTTATCTTTCTTAATTTCACTAGATGCATGCTTAGGTTTAAGAAGATAAAATCGGCTTAATTTAAATTTGGTTCACAAAATTAGTGCATAATAAAACTGGAAAAAGTTTTTAACAAAAATGGTTTTCACCTAACTGACACACATTGAGGGACCCGATCTTTACAAATTGGTATCAGAGCTAGAAACATTATTTTATTGTGTGAGTGATCCCGTGTGTCTTTAGGTATAAATTTTGGTATTTATGATGGCTTTAGAACACCTATGTTTGATGGGTTGAAATATGATTATTGGAAGATGCTTATGAAGTGTGCACTTAAGGCCATAGATTAGCAAGTTTGGTTAGCGGTAGAAGAAGGGTGGACACCACCAATCATGAGAGAGGGTGAGGCCACACGTTTAAAACTTGTTGAGTCTTAGATCGATGTCAAACACAGACTTGCACAATACAATTTCGAAGGGTTGAATACAATTTTCTTGTCTATCACCCCGGAAGAGTATAATCGTATTATGATGTGTGAAACATCTAAAGAGGCACGGGATGTCATTGCACGCACTCATAAGGGAACTAGAACCATTAAATCATGTAAACTCCAAAACCTCATCACTTAATTTGAGATGGTTAAAATGTTAGAGAGTGAGATGTTTGATGAGTTTTACGCTAAGTTGTCCCATATTGTCAACTCGTCATTTAACTTAGGAGAGAAAATACCCAACAACCGAGTCATAAAGAAAATCTTATGGTCGTTTCCCATTGGATTTCATCCAAAGGTGATCGTTTTAAACTCTTTGGGTTTACTTGACTCAAAAAAAGTAAAAGAGATTGTAGTTGACCTAAAAACTTATGAGCTTGACATGTTTACCTCCAAGAAAGTGCCAAAGAAAGAAAAGGGCATCGCATTGAAAGCCCCAAAAGGAGGAAACTAATTTTTTGGAGGATGATGAATTCGACACCGATTTTTAAGATGTAGCCTTGTTGGTAAACAAGTTCAAAATGTTTCTTAATTTTTAAAAGCTATTGAAAGATGCCAAAAGACTTATGAAATTTAAGAACAACAAGGTTGATCACGTCCCTAAGAATCGAAGTGAGAATGATAAGAGGGATGATTCGAATAGGTTTTTTAATTGTGATGGTTATGGCCATAGGGTAGTAGAGTGACCCAATAGACTTAATAAGGAAGTCAAGAAACCGATTACATATAATGCCACCCTTAGTGATAGTGAACCGGAAGAGGTAAAGGATACCTTCATTGACTAAAACTATAATGCGTTCATGGTTTCTCATGTGAGCGACAATGACAAATATTATCATGAAAATTCTACTGTGAATGACACTTCTGAGGCCATAGTTTGTGAATCCCAAGTGAGTGATGTAAAAGAGGGTGAGGATGATAATATGGAGGAAAGTGAGTTGTAAGTTTCCTTTCATGAATTATATGAAGAAACGGTGAAGGTGAAGAAGAATAACATAAAGTTGCATGATAGGTTGAAAGAATTTTCCATACAAAATAATGAGGCATCAATTGAGGATCGTAAGGCACGGGATATGACTCTTCGGTAGAAACTAGAGTACATTGAGGGTGAGAGATATGGTCTTTATGGTTTGATGGAGCCTATGAACAAGAACATTATAGAGTTTGAGGAGTCTAGGCATTTCTAGAGTCTAGGATTAGTGAGCTTGAGGATAGATTGAGAGATTTGAGTAAGGTTAAGTTTGATTGGGAGGTTAAATAAAAAACGTTGGATAGGATGCTAGGCACCGTACAAATCAAAGATGATAGGTGTGGTATAGGCTTCGATGATTGTATTTCTCCTATTCCCAAAGCTAACACCAATCGTGTGAGAGAGCCATATTGGAACGATATGAGAGGTCTACATTTATTAAATGTTCCTTTCCATCTATAAACTTGCACTCATTGCTGTAGGAAGGGTCACCTTAGATGTTTTTGTTACTACCTTAAAAATACTCCTAGAAAGTTTAAGAATAAAGTCGTTTATATTCCCCAAACCCCCATACATCGTTACACACCTACATGGATTAGGAAATCGGACTTAGAGGCTTTAGGAATTAAATTTCATGACTCTCATTTGCTTGCACATGATACTTGACATGATAGATCTTACGAATGATTGTGTTAGCATGTTTTTCATATCATTGTCTTTCTTCATGATGTATATTTACTAGTGTTATGACATATCTATCTCTTCGTATTATATTTTTCTTTTATTTGAGTTTTTGGACAAATACAAAAAGATTTTTGGTTTCATATATTTTTGAAAATACAATAACATTTTATTTTTTGGTCAAAAAAACGTTTTGAAAAACACAAAAATATTTTCGATTTTGTGTCATGAGATTACACTTGATGTGGCACATTGGTGTGATTGAACCCATTTCATTCCATATTTTCACGTGGGTAGTACATTTGGTCATGATTTTGGATGCATATATTGATCTTAACCATTTTTTTAATGGGGTTTTTTCGAAGTTGATTTACATCTTGATCCGGCTATGTATATGTCGTCGCACACATGCACAAGCTTATGTTAATGTTTGACTTCAAATGCATATTTGAGTTTGATGAGACGTTATCCTCTCAATGTTGTCATCTATGCGCATATTATACTTAGGTGAAGTTGTGCATGTAATAACCATTGCCCATGAGGATTTATATTACATATTAAAAAATGATGAGTGTACACGGGATGCGAGAGTCATGTGAACCCGTCTTGAAAGCCACCGTTTAAAAGAGCTCAAGGAAAAATCAAGGTAATAAATAGAAAAATATGCCAAAAATGGGGCTAATAGGAAATCTCTTAAAAAGAGAAAATAGATCTTAAAAAATGATTAGAAAAAAATTATCATTTATGAGGGATTTTTAGTTGAAGATCAACGGGTTTGTAAAAACAAGTCCTACGTTTAAAAAGTTATGTCATAACTCTATTGTTTGGTAGAATATCTAAAAGTCTAGACTTGTATGCGCGAAGATTGTTTAGTTCATTAAGTTCAAAGTTTAATTGTCACATATGGACAAACTGTAGTTTGATGACATTTAGCGGTCAAATTAAAGCTTCTTGAACGACTCTTTGTGTTTAAATTATGATTCATTTGTGTTAGTTACATCCATTCACTCCATTCCATGTTTGAGCACGTTGTTACTATGTTACCATATAACTCATGATTTTAAGTTTGAGTCAGTTTTGTTACTATTTTTTGTACTGTCAGATGTTTATATCATTTATTCATCTTTTTAAGTAGGTTTTCAAGTATTTTGAGCCAGAATTGAGAATTTTTTATGTCATTGAAATAACTTCTGGTATTCGTTTGAATGAATTACCATTGTCGTTTGATCTATGGATCAAAGGAGCTTTGAGCAACATAAAACTGACTTACAGTGTTTGGTCGTTAGATGGTCATTAGATGGGTAGTTTAGAACGTGTTTCGAACGAGGGGCTATTGTTTCTAGTAGTTAGTAGCGAGATCTCACATGGTTCGGACGCCATTCTCTTATCATTTGAACGACGTATCTATATCGTTAGAACGATCGGGTTTGATTTTTGATATTTTTGATCTATTTCAGTACCTACTTGATACATATTATTCTACTATTCAGATTTGTCACTTCTTGACAGTTTATATGCAGATTACTTAAATTATTCATGCTTGATTATTACACTGCAATGTTGGATGAGAGTTAGTTTAGTCACATCATTTGATATTGATGATTATCTCATGTTACTATTTACTAGTTATGCCTTGACATATATTTATTCTTTATTAGCTAGTTGCACATGTTTATCTAGATATACAATGTGACCATTCTCATGCTAGATATGATTATGTTTGTTTATTTGTCCTACTAAAGATAGATATGTGATGTAAGGGGAGACTTGACATGTTTGATATTTGATTTGATTCATATTTCGTATATATCAATGTTGAGATTTCATTTTATATATCATTTGTTCCTCCATACTTCACATGGCATTTGTTTGTTTCGTATGTGTAATGATTTTTCAATGATTTGAGATTTTGCGACTACATCAAATTTAAACAGTTCATGCTCGTCAATCTTCTAGCATTTAATGGTTCATGTGTTGTATTTTCTTTTGGGTTTATGGGATGGGATTTAGGTCATATGGCTTAACGTACTAGCTTAGACATTTAACTATTTTAATTTTTCCCCGGAATAGCCAAAGAGGAAGAGTTGAAAGGATAAATTTTTAAATAGTGCTAATTGATATGTATTAGCAATATTTTGGACAAAAACCACTTTGAGTCATAAGATATATTTTACTTGTCATTATTTCCATTAAGCCTATGACGTTGTGTTGAAGATGTAGAGGCCAATCTTCAAAAATAGATCATGTTGAGTTTTGGGGCACGTTTCACGTCTTCACATTGCTTTTCTGAGATTCTCTCAGGTATGATTGCATAGTGGTTTATGGATACTCGCTAAATGCTTCTAAGGATGTTATTTCATTTAAATAAGATTTTAAAAATGTTTTAAATGAATTTCCCGAGTTATTTTGAGTTTACAGTTGTATGAAATTTTCCTTAATTTTTGTGGTTCAAATGACTTTAACAGTCGTTCAAACAACATTGTGGATTCATTCAAACGACGTGGGCTTCTCGTTCTAACGAGATGGTCATTTTGTTCAAACGACATCATGGTTTTTTAAGAACGAGACGACTCAAAATATTTTTTAAGGCATCTTTTGTTCAGAACAACGGGTGTGCAGAACATATAGAACTGAACAGAAGCTATACATTTTCTACAATTGCTTAAAGTTTTCCAAAGCAAAAACATCCTTCCTTGTTTACATGATCCGAGTTTATATAATAATATGTCTTAGAGATCTTATGTTTGCACCATTTTTAATCATTCGAAGAACTTGTTTCATGCCATTGACTCCATACTTATTGATTGACAGTTGTTGTGGCTATATCGGTGGATATCGAGGTACGTGTGGACTCGTGTGTTATGGACCTTGCGTGTGTAGACTCTTACGTTGCACCATGGAGGAACGGTTGAAGAGAAAAAGAGGCATCAAGACTTGTGAGGATCAATTCGTTGAGTAAGATTGTAATTTTTCCGTTGTAAAATCCGTATCATAGTGATTGTCTAGCCCGGGCCATCTGAGGTTTTTTTTCCTTAGTAGTTTCCTCGTACATCAACGTGTTTTGTGAGATTTCTTTAATAAATCTTGCTTAATCTCACTAGATGCATGTTTAGGGTTGAGAAGATAAAATTGGCTTAAATAAAATATGGTTCACAAAATTGGTGCTTAATAAAATTGGAATTTTTTTTTTTGAGAAAATTGTTTTCACCTAAAGGACACACACATTGAGGGCCCTCGTCTTTATAATATTGCTTTAACGGGTTATCCAAATGAGGTTCATCCTCAAGAGTATATTAGAACACAATTATTATCTATAACTCATCTACTCGACTGGTTAATCTCTTTGGGGAATGTATAACAACCCACCAATTAGGAGTGTTAAGATCTTTTGAGTAGAAGACTTGACTGGCATCAGAAGCGAGAATTGTAGGCTCGTCAAGATCATTATTGGTACTCTTTAACTTATTAAAATTAACCATTGCAAATTGGAAACTGGATAGTGTTTACAACCACTGATCTTGTCCTTTTACCCTCACCTAATCACAATAAAACACTACCTCCTTAAATAGCGTATAGTCCAACTCAATTATTTGCTTGATAACTCCGTAATACATTGTCCAAGCATCTTTAAGATTTTTATCACTTTTTCTTAACCTAAACTAAGTCCAAGCTTTCATGCAAACACCACTGTCTTGTGTCACAACAATATCATTAAGATACATTATTTTTTTATATGTTTTAACCTTATATTTTTTCCCTTTCACTAACCGCCACAACATAGCATTTGTCTTTGTCTCTCCAAAAGTGACCAGCTGTGCAATAAAAATAAAATAATAGTTCTAAAGCGAGTTAGGATAATAAATAATGTATCTTAATGTGCTACTAAAATAAAGAGCATCTTATCATATAACCACAGAATGAAAGAAGTTTGCATATGTACTTCTATTAATTGGCTCCCATTTCCTTTACCATGCCAAGTGGATTTTAGTAACGTTTTATACACACTGCAATTTATTCACATAAGTTCGTGTATTAGTATTTAAATGTGAATTTTGATAAATATTTATTAAATTTTTCAAACCTATAGAATTATTCAAGACCATTAACGTCAAGTCAAAATAGGACCCATCGATGTATTTATTGAAACTGTTTAGGTTCCAACATCACAATCTATCATCTAATAATGGTACTCCATCATAAAACTCTCCACCTTTGTGTAGAAATGCTTCGCGAGTACGTTTGTAGTTTTCGTCAAGAGAATTAGGCATGTGCTCCATGCAATACCTAACAGATTTATCAATAGCATAGGACTCTGCAATTGAGTAATCCAATATTGTTCAGGTTTGATGAAAATCTATAAGGCATCATCAAGGATTTCAAATTTTGACACAATTAGCGTTTCTCTTATTTATTTAATATAAATGATGCTTTCGGTTTCATCCATTTCCCGATTTTCTCATTTTTTCACATCCATTGACCACTATGTATGACCAAGTCTTTCATATCCTTCCGCACATTTATTGTATCTTTAGTTTTCATTTTATCATCGAATATTGTACTTATTAAATGCTCTTCGACATTCTTCACCATGTGAATCACATCAAGAACATGTCAAATTATATGAGTAATCCAATATTCCAAGTAAAATAAAATTGACCTTTTATACCATGTCTTCTTAACTTCAACATTACAATTCTCATTTGCATCACCCATCTTTCGCTTCTTACTGAAAACTTTTGGAGACTTTCTCGGTGTATACTTGATGCAATGCATCTTCTTTAAAAGTGTCCCATTAAACTAATGTGGAGTAGGTGTATACTCTGTTGACCTAAGCCCCAAACTCCCACATTTCCTAAAAGGGTGATCCATGTCAAAGAAAATATGATAGTTTGTATAAACTATCTTACTAATATGCATCAGTCGGATGGATGGAGTATCATCCCCACAAACAGAGCAAGCTTTATAACCATGTGTAACACACCCAGATAAATTCCCTTATGGAAGGACATTATGAATACCCTACATTAGCATAAATTTAATGTAAAAGGTTGCATCTCATACATGTCATAAGTCGTAACAACTACTTCCCATAATTCCTTCAACTCATCAACTAATTGTTGAAGAAAAATGTCGATGTCTTAACCTGGTGCCTTTAGACCAGGTATTAGAAAAGGCAACAATTGAAATTTGCTATTAATGCACAATGAAGGTGAAAGATTATTAGGCACCATGATAACAGGCCAACAACTCTAACTGGCATACTAAATGGCATGAGGATTAAACCCGTCGGTTGATATTAAGAGCCAAACATTGTGTCATTCTTCAGCAAATTCAGGCTATTTTGATTTGAAACTCCTCCATTAGGAAGAATCACATGGATGTCGTTGGTAATCCCATGAAGTGTTTTCCCTATGGTGCCATGTCATTTCTCTATCTATCTACGAAATAGTATACAACCTCACCAACCTTGGAATCAGAGGGAAATGTCTAAACACCTTTTTAGGTTCTTTGAAAATCCTTCCCCCTTTCCTCATAGTAACTCAATACCTTGATTCTCCACATTGCGTACATTCATCCATATATTCATTCTCCTTCCAATATAAGACACAATATTGACGCATGCATGAATGTAATTGGCCTTCATATCCAAGCCTTTCATCATATTCTTAATCTTTGGATATTTTTATAGTAGTGTATTATCTTTTGGGAGCCACCTTTTTAAGGTAGACAAGAGTGTCGTGGCACTATTTCTTGACCAGCCAAATTGCTTCTTTAAGTTGTGAAATTCTATAATTGAAGAAGAGTTGTTTAAGGACCTTCTCATGAAGGATATAATTTCTCAACTGATAATCTCTTATATTTATTATACTTTCCATTCTGACATGATCTTCTTTGTAAACTCCTAGATGATCGCATTCAACATCTATATAAGGTTCCCCATGCACTCCGCAATAAATATAAATAAGATTTTCTACCCTAACACCTTATTCCTCGATGTTTTCTTCTATTGTGTTCTCCTCAACTTGTTCTACCGGTGGTGGATCAATAGTGTTCACGGATGTATTTTCACCATGAAAAAAAATACAATATACAATTAATTCATACCGTTCCTCCACAAATGTCTTTCTACTTCTTTCGATTTCAGAAGAAATTTATTACGACATTTTAAACATGGACAATATATCATTGTTAACTCCTGATCATTGTTTTCTTCCGCAAATTTAATAAAATCTTCAATGCCCTATAAATACAACAAGCTGCCTTTGTTCTCTTCAGTCATCCCGTCTTCATTAATCGGCTGTGACATTCTATAAAACAAGATAAAACACACATTAACAATAAGTTGCAATTGTAATGTTCGTTAATATTTGGTGTCTATTTATGACAACTAACTACACCACGACTTATGCTAAATTCATGATTTCTAAATTCTAAACACACTTTGATGAATAAAAAGAAATTTTTAGCATATTCATCATATCAAGTAACTAAAACACATAATGCATCACAATTTCTATTTGCAACTAACGTAATTATTCACGAGGATCCTTTTGATTTATCATAAAACTTAAGATATGTGTTGTAATAAGTGCATGATGCAAAACTAAATATTAATCAACTTAAGATACAAAGATAAGAAAATGACCCTCCTTATAACGGCTCAACCTAAAATGGATACTTCTCCTAAAGTCAGTATTTTTAACACAAAATATGTATCAACAACTTTGGTTACTAAAAAATACATAGTATAACTATTAGCATGCAAAAAGTATTGACCTTAAGTTTTCACTTTGTCACTAACATTAGCTACCATAAGTTAACATTAAATACCTAAGGAGTATGTTTTGGACTACATATAACATATTAATATTAGAGAAATACTTGTTTTGGTAAAACAACCTGCATCAAACAAATCAATATTATTAGTAGTCATAACATAAAATCAACACAGTAAACAATGGTTATACAGTTTAAAAATAAAAAGTAAAACACCTAATCTAGAAACAAAGTTTAATGTGATCAATTAAATAGATTTATATAGATAAATAGACATATATAGATGTTAACATATAGGAATATGGTAATCGAGCAAAATGAAAGATCAAAATTCAAAAAGCACTAATTTCACGTCTACCACATCATTAAATAATTGGCTCCCATCGAAAAACACAATTTCTATCATATTCAATCTCCAAACCAAAAAAAATGTAATAATAATAAGAATTATGCCAGAGATAAAATTAAAATGATTGGAATTTTTATGAGACTATGATTCATAATAGAGGTCCCTTCATGGGTCACTTACAAAATGTCCCATGCCTATTTAGAAGTGAAACATATCTACAAAGCTAGGCATCTAAGTCAAATTAAATAATTCTTACTTCATTATTCATTCGTAAAGAAATTTCGTGTTGTTAATTGAAATAACTGTTATTTTATTTAATAAAACTAATAAGTCCAATTACATATTGATGATACAATTAATAAATGTAGAAAATAAAAGTAATCACATACAAACACAAGATTTTAAGTTGAAAACTTCGCGGTTAATAATATTTGTACCTCATGAATTCACAATTCGATGTGATCTTGTGCAATCGGTTTAGCCTCTTTATCATCAAATGGAAAATACAATACAGCAACCATACTTCACAAATGCAATCAGGTACTATTTATATTAAGGAAATTATATAAAAATAAGATTTTTTTTCTTTACTTAAATACGTACCTTGAACATGACCTCTAGAATAAAAAAAATATTAAATATATTAGAAGAATAAAAAGATGAAAAAAATAAATTTTAATAAAAAATAGTAATTTTCAACACCTCTGCGCCCAACCCCAACTCAAAGCTATTCCCAATTCAAACCTACACCAACACCCTACATTAAAAAGCTGAGGGAACTAAAACTACGAATTGAATGACCTTAAAATTCAATATAAAGAAAGAAAATAACCTGATCATGAAAATCAAACTTTTAAAAAAACAAACTTTTGAAAATCAAACTTTGTTGATATTTCTATATCCCCTACATATTTATGAATGAGTTTGTCATATTTTTTTGTTAAAAATCAAAGAAAAGTTTGAAAATCGAAAGTTTGATATTCAAAAAGTTTGATTCCATCCCCAATAACCTAATCATGAAAATCAAACGCTTGAAAAATATTTTCCTATCTCCTAGAGCTTCATTCATTCCAAAAGAAACTAAATTTGTTGATATTTCATTTTCCCCTATATATTTTGGACAATGAGGATGAGTATCCCCATGTTGTCCCTAACAAAATCGTGAATCATATGGTTAGAGACGAGAGAAACGAGAGAAACAAGAGAGAAAAATTCTTGATCATGCATCAATAGTGTGAATCCTATGGAGATAGGTTAAAAGCGAGCGGTATACCTAGAGAGAGATGGGTAGGTATGGTGAGGTATAGAGAGAGACGGGAGAGAGTTGGTAAGTGGGAGCCACTTGCTTCTTTCCCACTTTTTTAAATGACTTTTGCATGTAATTCTAACATATTTATAAGAGTTTTTTGCTATTAATAATGGATTTTGTCCATTACAAATACGTAATGGACAAAATCCGTTATAAATAAGAAAAAAATCCGTTATAGTATTCCTCATTTGGTGTAGCGATGTGCTCGATTCAAGGCAACTGGCTCAATTTTATATCAACCCTTAGTTTAATGTTTGTCTTATGAGTGTCCACTGAACTAAATGGCGGCTCTTGAGTGGAAATACAAAATTACTACCAATTCCAAACACTAAATGAGTCAAAAAACTGACGTAACCCTGCTCGATTCTTATTTTGGAGGGATCGGGTCAGATAACAAGTTGTGCTTGCTAATTTTTCCATATATTTTTCATGGCAGGATCTTTCAGTGGATTTTACAAATTTATTGAAGGAAGAATCAACATGCCTCGGGAAAACTTCATGTCCAGTAAAATATTCCCCGTCTTCCTAAAGAAGATAGATAGATATGACAAGTAATCTCTTCAGAATGTGCAAGATCCTAATACCTAACTGAAGGAAAAAAGGTTCAAACGTATCACGAACCTTTACAACAATAATGACACAAGATGTCCTAGAGTAGTTTGTTCCATCATGAATATCTTCCACCCCACATGCACTTATAATTTCTTCACGTGTAATAGAAGGGCATTTGATTCCTCCTTAGACAAAGTGGAATTCAACCATTGAACGATGACATTGCACACCTCTATAAAGACGCATCCCTACATTAGATATTAATTTGTCTGGGAAATGAACCTCAATTAACCCTATCATCTTGTAGTGTTTCCCCAAATTTATTTAGAGGTGAGAAAACTCCTTTTCCCCCTTTCAATAGTAGTGACAAATTGGTTAGGAATAGGTCATGAAAAGTTCTCCTTCAGTTTTACTTCATCCAAAGTGTTGAGTTACTGATTTATTTCATGTATCTTTCTTGTTGTGCTTCGATAGTCTTTTTCGAGAAATGGGATGATCAATGGAACACTACGCGTATACCTTTTCTACAATAATTCCTCAAAGAATACCCTAAGGCCACTCACTGATATTCAGTTTTTTTTCTTGCTTTAACAAAGAACTGGACCAAATTCTCCTCCAAAGATGTCGTGTCTTCCATCTCTGTAATAGAGATAGCCTGTTTAAGCTCATCATCAGATTTGCAAACAGATTTATGTCCAAAACCAACTCTTCCATAAGGCATAAATGTGAAAAGGGGAGCATTGCCTAGCATTTCCATATACACCGCATGTGCAGATTCTATACTCGTATACATAATATTTAAATCATCTAACCCTCAAGAAAAATAATTGAAGCACGAATTATAATAAAATGGCATGAATAAGATTGAATAAATAAACAAAGAGATGACCTAAATCAATCATATTCAACAACACTCAATCATCATAAACACTAATTTTTACGATAAAACTAATTTAGTAAAATATTAAATATTTGTAGATAATAAGGAAAAATTCTAAATACTAACAACAATAATTTTTGTTATCTCCACGATGATAATTTTTAAATTCTTCAAGACAATAAATCAGCAAAGAACCAAATTTAAGATCTACATATGAAATGAAGAAAAAAATTGGAGATCAATAAATTAGGGCTTTTAGTTTGCATCATTGTGAAAATCAAAATTAATGTTCATATATGTTCAGATGAAAAATCAGTGTGCATCTGTATATGTTCGTATTCTTGTGTGTGTACATGTGTTCATGTGTGTGCATGAATGAGATAGACAAATAAACTATACTAGTGAGAGATTCTGGCATTGGAGCTTCTGTTCGCAGCGATGGGAGGTCGTGACCGATAGGAGGCCGTAAGCGGTGGGAGAGATGGTGGAGAGGCAAACGGTCAGGTCAGGAGGGTCGCGAGATGGGGGATAGGCATAGGGCAAGAGACTGAAATGTGGTGGGAGGATTTAGGTTATTTTTTTTATTTTGATAAGTTTATTGATTTATTATATATTATTTTAATTATATGTCTGTAATTTAATTATTTGAGTGATTTTTGGAAAACAATTTAAACCATTAACTATTTAATGTATGAACGCAATGAACAAAATTATATCCCTTTGTCTCTTGTTTTTAATACCATCTTACACACTATGTTCCTATTTTACATTGGTCGTCTAGATATTGTCTTCTTCCTTTGACATATTCAAAACGATTGATAAATAGTGGTATTTCCAATTTAATGTAGTTGAGACCTAATCTTTCTTACTTTTGTAACACCCCGTAAATTCAAGGACCTTTAATTTAATTATATTTGGGAGAAAATGAATTTATTTTACTTGGAGGAATTAAATTCATGATTTGGAAATTTTTAAATTGAAGTTATATTACGGTTTAAGACTGGTAAAAGTCAGGTGTTATTTTGTGCGGTTAAGCACGGATACCGGGTGTATGGGCGCTCTGGTTAAATACAATCTCTTAAGAAATATGTGTAGCAATGCTAAGGGTAAGTGATTAGGGAACTAGTCGAGACCGAGAGTACTAGGCTTATCTGAATTTCGAGGACAAAATTCTATTGTAAGGGGGAGAGTATGTAACACCCCGTAAATTCAAGGACCATTAATTTAATTATATTTGGGAGAAAATGAATTTATTTTATTGGGAGGAATTAAATTCATGATTTGGAAATTTTTTAAATTGGAGGATTTATTTAAATTGGAAAATTGGGATTTAATTGTTCGGATCATTTTGTATCACATTTTTAGGTCAAAATTTGGAGAATGTTACAAACTGATTCAGATGGAAATTCTGAGTGCACGGTTGAGTCCGGATGGGTGGAAATAGTTAGAAAAGAGTACCCATAGGTAGTAAATGGGTCTCGGGGTATTTTTAGGCATATTTAAGCCCACATAAGAGTGTTTGGGTTCTTTTTATAAAGCCCACAAGCCTAAAAATGGGATTGAATTATTAAACTCTAAACGTGAGAGAGTGTGGGAGCCATAACACAATTTAAAAAACCCTTATAGATAGAGAAAGTGGGTGCAAGTGGGAGAAGCCATGGAAGCCAAAATCAAGAACAAGTGTATGGGTTCTTCATCAAATCATCCTCATCTACATCAACGGATTCAGACCCTACGAACTCTCGGGCAAGTGGTTAAACTTTCTTTTAAATTAATTGCAGATTTCTACTCATATCATAGTAGGTGTGATAGTTGGGTTTTGATAGGTAGGGTTGAATTGTAAGGCAACTTCTTAAATTTGAAGAAGTCTATGAAATTAGGTAAATTAAACCGTCATTTTATAAACTGTTTTTCGACATTTTGGTTCCCAAAATGGCAATTCTGTTTTCGTTAACTCGTAGAAAATCCTATTTTGTACATCTTGTTCTCTGATACATTTTCTCCAAAAACGGTTCCAATATGCCTCAAAACAGATTTTTTTAAATCTGGGCAGATTCGTGGTGTGAATTTTAAGAAATGTTATTTTTAGTGGTTATTCCATTGGAGGTTGCCTAGATTGATTGATTGTGATTGTTGTTATACAATAAGGACATTAGGACTAAAGTGGAGATTAGGTTTACATAAACTAAGACAAGTAAATATTGGAATAATTGAGAAAATAATCCATAAGGGAATTAAGGTTGAAATTGAGTAAATTAAAAACCTTAGATTAATAAGTGTGCAAAATTTATTAAGGAGAATTTGAATAGTAAATTCTAAATATTGTATTTTCGGGCCAAGTGAGTGAGTTCGAGATTCTTGTTTGAGCAATACCAAGATAATAAAATTAATTAATGCCTAGTTAATAAAGTTTGAGTCGGGATATTGACTCGGGTATAATTTTTGGGGCTAGTGCTACGGGGGCTTAGGCACGGATTTGGTCGAGTTAATTTATTATAGAGTTGTATAATAAATAATGGAATATTCAAAATAAAAAGAGGGTTAACCTTAATACGTGTTATTTGAGGAATAGGTTATACAGGATGAGATTCCAAACCGTAGGAGCAAGTTCGGATAATTTAGTTGGGTGGCACAACTTAAGTAATAAATAAGTGTGGGAATTATTTAAATATCAAGTCGGTGTATAGGCTTGAGACTATTAGGCTAGTGTTACAGTAATTATGCACGGGTAGCTTAGATTTAATTATGTGTGTGTGTGTGTGTGAATAATATTTATAGGAAAGCACACCCCTCTAGTGCTACCATGGGAGGCGGCGCGATGTGGGTGAATCCTCTGGCTTGAGGAGCAGGGTGAGTATAGTCCCCAGGTCACAGCGTTCGAAGTCAAGAATGAGACGCTTTGGATATGATTCGGTCTCATTGCGGGGAAAACCTTGGCCGCCTCCAATGCATTTATGTTATTTTACTGATTTGGGGAGTTAACTGTGTCTGTGGTCCAGGTGGATGAATATACCTAGAGATGATAGGATTTTAGATAACATCTGGTGAGTGCCTACTCGGGAGGATGATTATATATATTTACTACATGGGTGTGAATGTTGTAAATAGTTGATATGTATATACGGTGCGAATAAATATATACGGGCAGAATACATGTGTTGAATTGTAATGATGATATATAAACTGTGAGAATGTTACATGGTTCCAAGTGAGATATAATTAATTAAGTTAATATGATAAATAACTTATAAATCGTATATTAGACATGCTCGGGCTAGAGTAGTGTGACAGAAAGTGTATTATCGAGAACTAGTTACGAGGTAGGTGACTAGGTGGGTTATATAGAAAAGCGTTAGGCGTGAACAATAGTTGAGGGGTGAGTCGGTCCTCAAGGGAGTGCGACACTAGCTTAAATATGAAGAGCATTCATGCATTTTAATTTACTGCAATTTAATTCACTTGCTATATATTTTCAAAATATTTTGGGTTCTAACCCTTGCTATAAAATATTTTCAAAACCTTTTAGGTGTCCAGCCACAGGGATGCCATAATTGTTCTATTCCAGGGTTACGCAAGTGCAACATATGTGGATGTGGTAGGATTTGACTTAGCCGCTTCAGTTATTTCATTCCTAGAGTAGGATGCAGTCACTATTTCATTTGGGCATGTCGCCCTAGTTATTTCTTTTGTTCCAGTCAGTTAATGTACTCATTCTATTATTCTTGTGGTTTATATTTTTGGTATTTGGTTTGTAGCCGATGGTTTTCTCGGCAAAGATTATATTTATTCATTTTCAGTATTATTTGATTTAGTGATTGTGTGAATGGTTAATTATATATTCTTTCGCATGTTGTTAGAGATGTTTAATAAAAAGCTAAAATTTGACACCTTGTCTTTTTTAATTCTAGGTGGTTAGTAAGTTTTAAAAAGGTTTTCGACAGTGATGCTAAGAATGAACTAGATGAGATTCCTGTTTAATTGGATATAGGATTGATCACTCGGTATTTTATTAGGCGGGGTGTCACAACATTTTGTATTCGCTAAAATGATTCTTCAAACTCTCAATTACCCGATATGACTTGTTATCAGGTCAATGAAGGGTCAGTTAGTACACGCCAAATCTTAGCACTTGTTTGAAGCTTCCTAAAATTTGATTCTCTAATTTTCAATAGTAATATTTAATATAATAAATTATCTTACTTGTAATGTTCTGTAAAATATATTTTGCTAAGGTGCAGTAAGATTTTGAATTAATGTCGACTAGAACAACATAAGTGTATTAAATAATATAAATGGATACGGATATTATTTGAATACGGGATATCCGAAAGAATACGAATAAGGATAGTTGGGTATACTATGCAAGGGGATACGGTTAAGAACACGGATAGTGCACTTGTAAACATATACAAATAATGAATAGTATGATATCCACTCCGTATTCGTCCATTTTATACCCCTAAAGGTTGCACAAGTCTTTTCTAAATCTATGCAAAATAATATTTACATTCATGTTAGATATAACCTTATATCAAATACCGTTGCTAAATATATCTTCTGTCAAATAAATTTGTTATTACTGCTTTCACAACCCCATCCCCACCACTAGGATCCTCTGATTTGAACTTCAATTTTAATAATCTTCATACATCCCCTAAGTATACATGAATCTGTTAATCAATCATTTATCACAGTATAAATTCATAATGCTAGGAACATCAACATTATTAAATACCACCCAGCCTTAATGCATGAAATAAAATCCAATTTAATTCCTATTCCATTACTTATTCTAAAGAAATAGGATCATTAAAGTACATTTACACACATTTCATACCATTTCAAATCCTTCACCTATACTCATACAACCAATACAAACAAGAAAAAGATGAAAAAAATTCAACCCGTGGGAATTGAAGAACAATGTTTCAATGCAATAAATTCAACTAGCAGATTGGAAGAGGAGCACCATTCCAACCCTTGAGACACTCCAACAATGGATCAATGATCTGTCCCTGGCACATTGCAGTAAACACCTTGTCAAACTCCTCTCCCGGTGATCGGACTTTCTCTCCGGTCAGCAAACTCGTCCCCAACTCTCCTCTCACAAACTTGTACAACGGATAAGACCGGCAATCTGCTATCCGGTTTGAAATTCCAGCATTACCCCCCTCAACAGCAGCTCGTGTACTCTCCACCTCTTTTGGCAATATGGCCTTTAGTTCATCCTCAAAAGCCCCAATCTTTTGGAAGATAGAAGTGCTCAAATTCTTTTCTGTGTCTCCATTTTTCAATGCATGTTCAACTAGAACCTGCCTTAGCTTTTCCATCAAGGGGTAGGTAGCTAAGCACGGGTCATCAATATACGTGAAAACATGTTCACGGTCCACAACGCGAAGCAAATCCTTCTCGCAAAACCGTGATGGATGAAGTTCCCCATTCACACCCATAGTCAGAACCCTCTTAGCAACTTGACTCACGGTGTTCTTCACAGTGTTCCTCAAATTCTCCTCCAAGTGCCGTAAGTCTATGGCTTGACAGAGACCTACCAAAAATGTGGTTGACATGAGTTTCAATATATCAATAGCTTCAGATGTTTTTCGAGAAGAGATTAATCCCAAAGAGTTAACATCTTGGTTGTGTTGCTCAGCACTCTGAACATGGTTTGTGACCGGATTGGCCAAAAACTGCAGCTCAGAACAGTATGAAGCCATTGCAATCTCAGCGCCTTTGAAACCATAATCCAAACTCGGATTACGCCCTCCAGAGAGATTAGAAGGCAACCCATTATTGTAAAAATCATTCACCAACTCTGAAAATTGGGCAAACATAAGTTTCCCTATTGCGGCAATTGCCAAACGCGTGTTGTCCATAGAGACTCCGATCGGTGTCCCTTGGAAGTTTCCACCGTGTATGGCCTTGTTCCTTGAGACATCAATCAAAGGGTTGTCGTTTACCGAGTTTATCTCTCTCTCAATCATCTTTGTAGAAGAGCGGATTACCTCAATTTGTGGACCGAGCCATTGAGGCGATGTTCGTAGCGCATATCGATCCTGTTTAGGTTTTTGTAAGGGGTCCATCTCATGTAGCTTTTGCGCAGCTTTCACATAAGAGCTCCCCTCCAAAATATGTTCCATGATAGCTGCCGCTTCAATCTGGCCTGGGTGATGTTTTAGTTTATGAGTCAAATGGTCCGTAAATTCAGGCTTGCCTTGCATTACCTCAGCAAAAATTGCCGATAGTACTTCAGATAAGAGGGCTAAAATGTTGGCCTCAAACAGAACCATAGAGGCCATCCCTGAGCCAACTGCTGTACCGTTAACTAGAGCAAGGCCTTCTTTAGGCTGCAACTCGAAAAACCCGTTAGTGAGTCCGACAAGTTCAAAGGCTTGTTGGGCAGTGAGTGTTTCTTCGGTGGGTCCCACGGCCTTGGAATTGGGGCGTCCAGTAAGTAGTCCAGCGATGTAAGATAAGGGGACAAGATCCCCAGAGGCAGTGATGGTCCCTCGGAGGGGCAAACATGGGGTGATGTTGTGGTTGAGAAATTTGGTGATTGCTTCCATGATTTCAAACCGGATGCCAGAGTAACCTTGGAGGAGGGTGTTGATCCTCACTAACATGGCTGCTCTGGTTGCTGAATGCGGTAGTGTGTGGGTTGATTCTGTTCCATTACCAAATATTCCAGCATTTAAAAATCTGACATAAGAACAACTCCAATTAGGTAAAGAAAAATCTCTAGCCACCACATTTACCCATCAATTATGAATAGTTGGAAAACAAAGAAGGCTTGTTTATATTGTATATCTTAGTGTAGCTTTAGTGGGTTGGTTTAATTAATTATTACAAAACAAAAAAAATGCTTCCGTACTGAACAGTACAACCTGAACTTGAACTTCACACTTAATGCAGAAAACATTCTTCCGCAGTTGTTAACCCGACTAGAATAAACATTTTTTTTTTCTTGTGTTATTACTTTTGTTATGTTTAGCCTGCTCACTAAATTTTTGTTTTATAACAGGTGATCACAATTCGGTTAACAACAAATAGTTATTATAGTTATTATTATTATAAGCCAAATATGCGACAAAATTACGTGTGTCCCTCGTTATTTGTTTTCCAGGAGTACGTAGGCCAGCACATGCAGTGTATAGTAGATGAGATCTGGGGGTAGGTACGCAGGTGGTCAAACATTTCTAATTTCTCAATTTCAAACTTAACACCTAGATGGAACAGTCAATTTACTTCGAATTCAAAAATATATTACCATCACAACACTTAATTGTATAAGAATTCAATTAAATCTTCATCTCTAAAGTATACACATTTTTAAACAGACAACTGAGTTTTGGTCCCCAACGATCATGCTTAAATTGACCTTGACCCCTATTTTTTTATAATTAGACTTTGATCTCCAGAAGTGTTATACATACTCATAGAACATCATAAAATATATTTGTAAACTGTCATGTGTAGTTAGAACAAACTCTTCAATATACTTTTTAATTCGGAAAACATTACCATCACAACGCTTATTTTTATAAGAATTCCATTAAATCTCTACGTCTACGTTTTACCCACTTTTAAAAGGACAATTGATTTTTGTGCCCCAAGGTTTATACTTAACTGTATCTTGACTCTATTATTTTGATAATTAGACTCTGATTTGTAAAAGTGTCATAAATACTAAAAACGCATCATAAAAATCTTTACAAACCCTGATTAAAAGAGTTTTAGAATTTTTTATTAATCAATATTTCTTTTCAAAAGTTCTTTAAAAAAACAAATTGTAGAGAGAGTTTTTACCTAATGAGTTCCTTCTGAAGAGCACCTCCTTGTTTGGTCCTGCGATGAGAAGTGGCACCAAAACCGGTAGTAACACCATAGCTGTCTGTCCCTTTGTTCATGCTGTCCATAACCCAGTCACTGCTGGCCTTAACACCAGCTCTTGCCCCCTCAGACAGCTCCACCTTCACCACACCGTTATCATTTGCTATAGCAGCCACCTGAGACACTGTTAGCGTCTCTCCACCCAAACGCACCATGGGTTTCCGATACTCGGCCACCATCCTCTTCACTTCTTCTAGATGACTCCCCTTTAAAGACTCAGCCGCCACTCCCCAATTTAACGGATCATTTAAGCAAAGTCCCCCAGTAAGGCCATTTTGGTACCCGTTCTCAATTTTACCAGACTCCATTCTTGAAACTAATTAAACACTCCAAAAACTGAATGAAAATGTACCAGTACTAGTACTAGTAGTATCTCTAAAACAACCACTTCCCTCTCTCTCGCAATATATCTGAGCGTTTGTGTATATAGAGAGAAAGAGATATATATTTATGTATGGCTAGGAAATTGTGTTCCTGAGTGGTAGTAAGGGAAGGATCGTGGCTTAAATAGAGAATGTTGTTGAGTGCAAATGTAGAGATTTTGGTAGGTAAGCATATGATGGAGGGTGGGGTGTGGTGGCAGACGGCTAAATGAGGGGGTTGGTTGAATAATAATCTAGGCCCTTCATCTTTTTTTATTGAATGGTCGAGATGTGCAGACGTAGGCGGGGCATGGAGCATGAATTCTTTTACTCGTCAAAAGTTGGTTGGTGTGTGATGTTCAAATATTATGTTAGCTCAAAAAAAAAAAAAAAAATAGTGCCAAGATTGACATTCCACTCAAATCCCGTTATAAGGCCCCCTGCCTAACTGCACGATAATATAATGTCTAAAACTCAATTATCTGTATTTGTCATTGCAAATACATAATCATCATTGATATTTTATAACAATATTAAATGTATATTATAAAAAAAATAGGTAAATGTTTTTTTTACGGAATCACATGTATATTATAAAAAAACACGAGTATACGTACATATATCCGTATAATAAAGAAGTATGGTCTTTGATAAAATATCTTTACTGTTGATGTAAAAAATTAGATTACTCTAATTATTCAATCACAGATAAATAAATAAGACAAAGATTTTTAAAGTGGTTCGGCTAGGAATAAAGCCTACGTCCACTGTTATGTTATTGCTGAGTGTTTGTGGAATTCTTGATTACAAGTTCTTTCAAGAAATTCCGGTCCCCTTGAATGAGGATGATACATGGTATTTATAGCCTTGAGGCTGTACATGAAAGGTTCGATACATTAAATGACATACATGTGAAAGGGTAATACATTTAATGCAGAGTGCGTGCCAAGAATATAAGCATTCAATGAATATCTGAGCTGTTGATTATCTGGCAATTAATGATACGACCGAGATGCAGCTCGGACCGCCATAGCTGTTCGCTGATCAGGAGTTCCTCGGAACATTAGAGTACCTCGGTAAGTTAGAGTTCCTCGGTGCGATAGAGTTCCTCGGTGTGATAGAGTTCCTCGGTGTGATAGAGTTCCTCGGAAAGAAGCATGGTTGGTCGGGAAAAATGATCTTCCTTGCTGCTATTGTGCCACGTAGATTGACACGTGTCTTCGTATTATTCGTCTACATCAGCATATTAATTTTGGTATCAACAGAAGCCCCCAATGTTTCATATTTCGAATTTTGAGGAGTATGTAACATTCTTTCTCGGTATATGGCAATATTAAATGACCTTCCTGGGTTTCAGGAACATTGTATTCAAATTTCCTTCTTATTTCGCTGTTTTCCGCCTTTTTTATAAGTGCTTCGATCTTCGTGCAATTTTTGTCCTTTTAGCCGCCGGAAGTTCAGTAGTTTCTTTTTGGTAATCATTTCTTTCGCCGCTTCCCAATGCAAAGTATTTAAACTTCTTTGGTAACCATACCGTCGTCTACGTTTTCCATTTTCTGCATTCAAGCCTTCTATTCTCTTCTTCTCTCTTGTGCGTTCGTCCTTGTTTCCGTTCGTTGCCAACATACCTCCTTTCTTTCTGTAAGATCTTCTTCCTTTCTTCTGTATCTCTTTTATTCAATATGGTTTATATTGTGGAGTCTGTTGAGAAATTCCGTTCTGATTTTTCCATTCCTTCGTGGGTAACTCTAGAGGTTCTTTCTGAGCTTTTAGATTACTTTCAATTGGCTGAGGGACATTGGTTCCTCAGTCTTTTTGTTGCTGAATGTGGTTTTTCCTTTCCACCAAACCCATTATGTCTTGAGTTTTGTCAATATTTTGATCTTGTTCCTGCAAAAATAGCCCCCAATTCATGGAGAATAATTAATGGGGTGCACAAATTAAACCTAACTCATGGGACTCGTATTGGGATCCCTGAAATTATGTTTTGTTATAAATGGGCTGTTCTAGATAATATTTATTATTTAAAAACTAGGTATCTGAATAGGGCTCTTGTAGTTAATCTCCCTGACTCAAATAGAGATTATTTTGAGCATGGGTTGATCATAAAAAATTGGCAACATGCGCCTTTAGCTGGGGATGAAGCGTACAACGGTCCCAGATGCCCCCCATATGGCAATGGGATAGGTTTATTTTTCATTTTATTTTACTTGTAAAATTATGCCTTCATCATGTTTGATAAAATGTATGACCGATATTTCATTATGTATCTATTTACAGTTGATAGCAAAAGAAAAACTCCAAAGGAATCAGAAGTGAATATTAAACATCTGAAACTTATCTGGGGTTTGCATAAGACGATTGCTGACGAGCATATTAGGTCTGCGTCATATTTGCTACAGTATAGGAGTTACACAACCTCTTATACTGCTCGCCCTGTTGAACCAGCTTCAACTCCAGAAGGTTCATCTTCAGATTCTCATATCCCTTTATCTCAAAGAATGGGCAAGAAAAGAGCTCCTCCTTCTCTATTTGATGAAATTTCTTCTGCTGTTGGTGAGAAAGGCAAAACTGATGTCCCAGAAGGGACTAAAAAAGTAGATGCTGGGTCCTCCAAAGCTGCCGAGAAGCCCCCAGTGGCCCCGAGCAAGAAAAATGCTCCTGCTGATGTAATTACAATCTCTCCGACCAAGACTTCTTCCTTGGTTGATGCTGCTGACCCCCCTTTGAAGAGATTGAGGAAATCATCCTCAGTTAATCTTGCTGGAACTGCATCTTCTCTACCCGCTGGTGGTAGTAGTGTTTCAAACATCATTCTTCCGAGTTGTTCAATGAGCTCAGTTATACCCGAGGTTCTCGGGGTTGATGAAAAAATTCCTAGGGATACACTGACATCCCTAGCTGCTCGTCATCTTTCTTCAGTAAATTTCTCATACCTTTGGTCTTTCTTTTTTTTTGAATTCTTGTATTTGTGTTGACTTTATTGTTTTTCTTATCTTTCAGCTGGTGAACTGCTTTAATACCATCGTAAAGAAAGATCAAGTTATTAAAGCTTCCAGTTCCTCGTCCGATGTTGACGATGCTTTGTTGGGTTTAGCCCAATCTGTGAAGGAATCTCGCCAACAGTACATCGAGGAGAAAACTGTTTGGGAGAAAAAGTTGGCTGTGGCTGAGGCTGATAAGATGAAGATGGCTGAAACCTCCAAGAATTTGGAGGAGAAAGTTAAGGGTTTGGAGGTTAAACATCAAGAATCTGATGATAAGTTGAAGAAGGCAGAGGAAGAATTATCTACTCTGCGAGATATCAAGGTCAAGAAAGAGGAATTGGAGGTGAAGCTCTCCTCGGAGAAGTCGAGGAGAAAAGTTGCAATCAAGAAACATTTCAGTGTTGGTTGGGAGAAAGGATGGGAGAGAGGGATAGCTGCAATGACATCCCAAGTTCAATATGGGGAGTTGAAATACTTCCATGATGGCTGGGTAGCTGCTCTGCAAGAGCTAAAGGTCCAAGACGATTCTGAGCTATTCCAACAGCATCTCCCTGGTCCTCCTCCACCAATTGTGGAAGAAGAAGAAGATGAGCCTGCCTCAGATGAGTCTTCTATGGCTATGGGTGATCAAGTTTCTGCCTCTCAACCCTCTGCCACCGAGGACGTTTCTTCCATGCCTCCTCCTCCCGAGAAGATTCCTACCGATCAAGCTGTTGTTACCACCGAGCAACCGAGCTCCTCGTCCCAGCCTCCCGAGAAAGTCTTGGGGGACAAGGAAAAGGTGTGAAGTTGTTCGGTATCATTTCTATATTTCCTTGTAATCGAACAATGTAACTTTTTTATGATATAATAAAATATATCTTTGCTCATCTCTGTTGTTGATGATTTATATTTGTTGATTGTTATCTTTTTCTCGTCTTTAGTTTGTTGCTAGAATGGAATTGATCTCTTCACATGATACCGAGCTGATGCAGCAATGTCACCAATACTATAAGGCTGGTCATACAATCCTTAGTACATCAGAAATTGTCGACATCCTTGGTCACGGTGCCTCAGAACAAGCAGTTGAGGCTTACCGGTATCTGAAGGATTTGCTTGATAGATCTGTGGCCAATAATGTGGCGTATTACGAACTGATCGAGGAACTTCATGGTTCCATAGAGGATCTCCAAGGTCAGCACAATGAATCAATGGCTTTGTTACACAAAGATTATGAAAATAGATACCAATAACTTTCTTCTGAAACAGGCCATAAGAAGATCATTGCTGCATATGATATTAGGGAAAGGACCCTAAAAGGTGAAGTTGAAGCCTGCAGACAAATTGCCGAGATCCTGGAACAAGAAAATAATAATTTGCAGAAAAAATTGGCTCAATATGAATCTGCTGCTTCATCTTCTACTGCATTAATACCAGTTACTGATGAAGGCTTCTCGTTCTTAGAGGTAGAAAACGCCAAACTAAGGCAAGAGCTGGAGGACTTAAGAAGATCTGCCATTTCTGGAACTGCTCGGGGACGAGGAAGAGGTTCTCGGGGGCGAGGAAGAGTCCTCAGCCAAAATGTTGAAGAGGCTCGCACTCAGTCTACTCTGGAAACTCAAGCATTCCAGTTGAAAGTAAAAGATCGTGCTCTGACTGAAATGTCCAATAAAAATCTGTCTCTGGAAGATCAGCTTACATCGACGAAATCTGCCTTGCATAATAAGGATCTTTTTTCCAAAAGCCTTCATGAACAATTGGATAGATTAACCTTCCAATTCCATAAACAGCCAAGGGAATTCTGGATGGCAGGATACAATGAAGCCCTTGTTCACCTGGATGCTCGTATTGAACATGCCAACAACGAAGGTTACAAGCAAGGATGGTTGAATGCACTGGGTGTGTTAAAATTGGAGCAAGTGCATCATTATTAGACCTGCCTGTACCACCTTTCAAATTGGACATGGCATGGATCCCAGCTCGTTCCATTCCTCGCAGCTTAATTTCAAAATACCTTGGTGATTATAGCCTTCATTCCCAAGTTGAATTATCTCGTCCTGAGCATCTCTTGGATACACCTTCTGTTATGAACGTCAGAATGCTCAGAGATGTTAATTTCATCAATTCTCCCCTTTGCCTAGAAGACCCTCCTGCCGGCGAGGAGCCTGCTTCACAAAATAAAGGAAAGAAACCAATAGAATAGGTTTTCAATGTAACAGTTAGTACATTTATGTAACTTGTAATTTATTCTAGATTAATGAAAAGATTTTCATTTTCTGTTTGCCAATTTTGCTATTGTCTTGTGTTTATCAAACACCTTTATATTTGCACATATGTATCTGTTAAAAAGATAACAATAATATTGTTCATTAAGCAACTTAATAAAAAGTTACAAGTATTAGTAATGTTTCTCGATCACTTAATAATAAAGTAATGAGTAAAAATGTTCAAACTGTTTCCAACCAACCAAGGTGGGTGAATAATGTTTGTCGACCAATTACAGTTGATGGGTTTTTATCCCCGACCAGCTATACTTGGTTCAATTATAAAAATGCGTTCGACCAACTAAATATTACCTCCCGACCAACATAAGTTGTAATATGAGAGTATATTTTTATCTTACCAACCGTAATTGATCACGCTGGTGTAGCTGGTGTACACCTTTTAACCAAAGGAATATTTTTGGCTCCTTAGAGCTGTCCTCCTAACCAAAGGAGGTTGGCTACTTATAGCACTTTTGCTCCGTAGAGCTGTCCTCCTAACCAAAGGAGGTTGGCTACTTATAGCACTTTTGCTCCGTAGAGCTGTCCTCCTAACCAAAGGAGGTTGGCTACTTATAACACTTTTGCTCCGTAGAGCTATCCTCCTAACCAAAGGAGGTTGGCTACTTATAACACTTTTGCTCCGTAGAGCTGTCCTCCTAACCAAAGGAGGTTGGCTCCTTAGAGCACTTTTGTTGTGTAGTGTATTACACTAGTATTCCCCGAAAAACTTTCAACCAGAAAGAAAATGGCGAAACATCCTCGTTTTATTCATAATGAAAGAAATGCTTTACATTTGACATCACTGATAATACTTGCGCAGGTGTTCAGCATTCCATGCGTTCTTAAATTCATCTCCTTCTAGAGTTGCTATTCTGTAAGTTCCTGGTCGAACAACCTCTGTAACTCGGTAAGGTCCATGCCAGTTTGCTTCCAGTTTATTCTGCTTCTGAATGACCTTCTTTAGCACATAATCCCCCTCTTTTAGATCACATTTCTTTACCCTTTTGTTGTAAAACAGAGCTGTTCGTTGTTGATAAGCAGCATTCCTAATGGCTGCCTCTTCTTTGACTTCTTCGAGCATATCCAAATCCAGTCTTCTCATCAAATCACTGATCGGAGAATTGAAATTTAACACCCTGTGTGTTGGTAGGCCCAACTCGGCAGGTATCACAGCCTCACTTCCAAATGCTAGCATATATGGTGATTCTCCTATTGCTGCTCGGGGAGTTGTTCGGTAAGCCCACAAAACTGACTGTAGCTCATTAATCCAATTTGCTTTAGCCTCACTTAACCTCTTCTTCAACCCATTTAGTAATGTTCTGTTCGTCACCTCAGTCTGTCCATTGCTTTGGGGATGGCCTGGTGCTGAATGAAACTTCAAGACCTTCGACTGATGACAATAGGCAACAAATTCTTCATTATCAAATTGCGTTCCATGGTCTGTGATGAAAGCGTGGGGGAGACCATATCGACAAATGATATTCTTCCATATGAACTGATACACCTTCTCGTACGTCATATCAATTAGTGGTTCAGCTTCCACCCACTTAGTAAAATAGTCTACTGCCACGACGAGATACTTGAACCTTCCTCGGGTCGTCGGCAGTGGTCCAACCAGATCAATTCCCCACATGGAAAATGGCCAAGGTGATGTTATGGGTTCATACACAATATCATATTCACCGAGCTCTATTGCCCAGTACATCAATCTTCCTGATTTTTCTGGCTTGTGAAGGGCTTGTCTTAACGGCATGTCGGTATATACAATGATGGTATGGGCCTGGAAGTATGGCCTCATTCTTCTACTTGCTTCAATTAATGCCAGTGCCAATTTTTCCAGCTTTGGGTATCTGATTTCCGTACCTCGGAAAGCCTTGCTTGTGTAATAAATTGGCTTCTGGACGCCATTCTCCAATCTGATCAACGCCGAGCTAACCGCATTTTCTGATACTGCCAAATACAAGTACAGCTTCTCTCCAGTTATTGGCCTGGACAACAATGGTGGGGCTCCCAAATACTTCTTCAAATCTTGAAAGGCTTTCTCACATTCATCAGTCCACTCAAAACTTTTTCGCAGTGTTTTGAAGAATGGGAGGCATTTATCAGTTGCTAGGGATACAAATCTGTTGAGTGCTGCAACCCTTCCGGTAAGACTCTGCACTTCTTTCCTCGTCGTCGGGGATCGCAGCCCTAAAAGAGCCTTGATATTTTCTGGATTTGCCTCAATACCTCGTTGGTTGACGATGTATCCGAGGAACATTCCTTCTCGTACTCCAAAGGTACACTTCGTCGGGTTAAGCTTCATCTGGTATTTATCCAGTTGATCAAAAGTTTGACTCAAGTCAATCAAATGATCTGCAGCTCTCTTGCTTTTGGTGAGCATGTCGTCGACATAGACCTCCATATTGCGGCTGATTTGTTCGGTAAAAACCTTGTTCATCAACCGCTGATATGTTGCACCTGCATTTTTTAAACCAAAAGGCATAACATTATAACAATAAGTTCCCCTTGGGGTAATAAAAGAAGTACTTTTCCTGTCTTCTGGTTTCATTTTGATCTGGTTGTAGCCAGAATAAGCATCCATGAAGCTGAGTAGCTCGTGTCCCGAGGTAGCATCCACTAGTTGATCAATTCTGGGCAATGGAAAATGATCTTTTGGACATGCCTTGTTGAGATCAGTAAAATCAACACACATTCTCCATTTATTGTTCTTCTTCTTTACCATCACCACATTCGCCAACCAATCTGGATATTTCACATCTTCAATGAATTGGGCTTTCTGGAGTTTCTCGACCTCCTCTTGTATGGCCTGGTTCTTCTCGGGACTAAACACTCTTCTTCTTTGTTTCACAGGCTTGATCTCCTTATTCACGTTGAGCTCATGACATAAAAAGTTTGGATATATTCCTGGCATGTCTTCATGACTCCAAGCAAAAGTATTCTTCCTGTTTCTCAAGAAAGTTATCAACTCCTGTTTTATTGAAACATCCAACGACGATCCTATCTGAGTTACTCGTTCAGGATGCTCGTCGTCCAGGATAACAATTTCTGTAGATTCCACAACCTGCCCTTTTACGAGTTGAGATTCATCCCTAGGGTCAAGAGTTTCAATTTCTGTGCCCTCCTCTACTTGATAAGTAGTAATCTTTTTCCTTGATTCTTCAAGTTCTTCTTGCTCGGCAGACGAGTAATAGCATTCCCGAGCTACTTTTTGATCACCTTTCATAATTCCTACTCCAAAATTCGTTGGGAATTTCAAACACTGATGTACTGTAGATGGAACTGCTTCGAATTTCTTCAATCCAACTCTTCCCATGATGATGTTGTAGGCTGACTGCACATTCTTATCCATCACAAAGAAACGTATTCTTTCTGTTCGACAAGCAGGCCAAGTTCCGATGAGTATATCCAACTTGATCGTCCCAAGTGGAAAAACTTTCTCGCCAGCAAAACCCAGAAGGGGTCTGTGATAAGGTTCCAATTGAGATAATTTTAAATTCAGGCTATCAAAGCATGAATAGTACATGATGTCTGCCGAACTACCATTGTCTACTAACACCCTTGAAATGACCACATCCTTCATCCTCATTTTGATCACCAAAGGATCATCATGAGGGTAAAGAACACCTGCCAGGTCGTTTTTTGAAAAACCAATCACTAGCTTCTCTTTGTTTACCTTCCTCGGACGATCATCCTCGGCCAGGTTTATTCGCTGAATGTATGAACAAGCTTGAGCCTCTCCGAGGTAAGCTTTTCTTTCTGCAGTAAGGTCTCCTTCTCCTGCATCTCCTCCTGTAATAACATTACAATCAAATGACCCAAAACTTATGGAAAATACCTCTCGTTCAGGTTTCCTTGGTTTCTTGGGAAGATCGGGGCCATCATCTGGATCCTCTTCATGGTCCCTCCTCTTTTTCTCCTCTGCACGACGAGGAGATCTAGATCTCTCTCTAGTTCTATCATCATTCTTCTTTTCACCTCTGCGATCTACATACTTTGATAATTTTCCTCTTCGGATGAGTGTTTCAATCTCGTTCTGAAGGGCTATACAATTTTTTGTCATATGGCCATGATCTTTGTGAAACTCGCAATATTTGGCCTTATTCCTCAGGTCGGGATCTGTCTTCAGTTTCTCTGGCCACTTGATTTCCTCGTTATTCCTGATTTCTTCCAAAACATGATTAATACCCATTTTCAATGGAGTATAATTATCATACTTCTTTAGGACTTCCAACTTCATCCTGTTATTCCTGGAATGTTTGTCACCACCATTACCTTTCTGGTCTTTCTTCTTAGAATTGTCGACCTCCACTTTAACTTCTTTATCCATATTCTTCTTCGCAGCCATGGCCTCCTCGGCATTCATGATTTTGGATGCCTTTGCCATCAACTCCGACATATTTTTAGGTGGATCTTTGGCCAAAGTGTAGTACAGCTTGTTAGGCAATAAACCACTCATCAGAGCAGTGATTGCTGTCTTTTCTTCATAATCTATGACTTCCAACTTCTCGTTATTGAAACGAGTTATGTAATCTCTAGTACTTTCACCTGATTTTTGTCTAACACTTAGCAAGTGTGCTACTCGCTTTACCGGCTTTGCTCCAAAACAAAAATTGCCAATAAACAACTCGGCTAACTGAACAAAAGTTGAAATCTTACCTCGAGGAAGATTATTGTACCATATCTGTGCAGATCCGGTAAGAGTTCCCGAAAATGCTCTACACCTCATCTCGTCGGGGACAGCGTAGATATCTGCAGCAGCTTGGTATTGTTCTATATGAAGTACGGGATCTGTCTTTCCATCGAACTTGGGGGTCACTACAGGTGCTTTGAATTTCGACGGTGTAGGGAAATCCACAATGGCTTGCACAAAAGGTGTCCCTTGAACAAAAGTTCTCTGTAAGGGGTTCCTTGCCTTAGCCATTTCTCCCAGTCTATCCTCCAACCGTTGAATGGAACCTTTCCATACTTCATTCCCTTCCTCGGGCCGCTCAGTCCGAGCAACTGATTGCTCTGACGTAGCTTCCTGAGATTTATCTCGACGAGTAGCTGGTCGTGATTGTGCTGATCCTTCTCTCAAACGTGATGGTAGTCGAACACTTCTCGATGGAGCTCTAGGTGGACTCATGTTTCTCCTTGGTCCTAACCGACTGAAAGGAGACTCCCTGCTTAATCTTTTCAAAGCGCTGGTTCTCTCCGGAGAAAGTGTGACACGTTGATCTGTATCCGTAGCCCGTATCGATGATGTTCGCCCAGGTTGATACGTAGAATCAGTAGACTCCCCATTGCGATATGACCCAGTACGTCTGGATTGTGACTGCCCACGATCACTCCTATACCCTGAATAGGTAGGTGCACCGCCTTGAAGAGTTTGAATGAGTTGCCTCACAGATTCTTGCATGGCGGTTTGTCCTTGAGCCAGATTCGTCATAATTCCAGCCAGATCTGGGGATGCAGATGGATTTGGAAGATTTCCAGTATTTCCAACATTTCGATTACTGGATTCTGGATTATCTGCCATTGGTGATAAATGATTTTTATGAGAAACGATAATAACAGTCGCTTCCCACAGACGGCGCCAATCTGTTGATGTAAAAAACTAGATTACTCTAATTATTCAATCACAGATAAATAAATAAGATAAAGATTTTTAAAGTGGTTCGGCTAGGAATAAAGCCTACGTCCACTGTTATGTTATTGCTGAGTGTTTGTGGAATTCTTGATTACAAGTTCTTTCAAGAAATTCCGGTCCCCTTGAATGAGGATGATACATGGTATTTATAGCCTTGAGGCTGTACATGAAAGGTTCGATACATTAAATGACATACATGTGAAAGGGTAATACATTTAATGCAGAGTGCGTGCCAAGAATATAAGCATTCAATGAATATCTGAGCTGTTGATTATCTGGCAATTAATGATACGACCGAGATGCAGCTCGGACCGCCATAGCTGTTCGCTGATCAGGAGTTCCTCGGAACATTAGAGTACCTCGGTAAGTTAGAGTTCCTCGGTGCGATAGAGTTCCTCGGTGTGATAGAGTTCCTCGGTGTGATAGAGTTCCTCGGAAAGAAGCATGGTTGGTCGGGAAATGATCTTCCTTGCTGCTATTGTGCCACGTAGATTGACACGTGTCTTCGTATTATTCGTCCACATCAGCATATTAATTTTGGTATCAACATTTACTTTTATGCATGACATTTCATGCATGATATTTTCTCCCTTTCATGCTTATGCATGAAATGTCATGCTAAAGTGTTTTTTTTTTTAATAAAAAGGGTTTTGTTTTTAATTTTTTAAAAGGGAAATAATTATTTTTAAAAAGGGAAATAATTTTAAGTAATTTAATTTATAAAATTTAATTTAAATTTTTTTTAAAATATTTAAATTTTTTTAATTTTTTTAATTTATATTTTTAAAATATATATTTTATTTTTTCTTTAATTTTTATTTTTTTGTCACGGAAACAAATTTATCACCGTGCCCTCGGCATGGGCATCCACTAATATATATATATATATATATATAGGGAGAGGTTTACAAGTGGACCAAAAAAATGGACTTTTTAATGGACTTAACAAAAAAGACTAATAACTCTCGGTTATTGGGTGCCACTGGCGCAGTCCCATTATACCAAGGAATTAAAATTAATGGGTTATTAGCTTTTTTAGTTAAGTCCATTAAAAAGTCCATTCGTTTGGTCCACTTGTGATCCCCTCTCTCTCTCTAGAGAGAGAGAGAGAAGGGTTTAAATTTTGATGTCCGTGAATGAGATTCATTTTTTTTAAAATAGTTAAAAAAAATCCTCATTTTTTATGGGTTTTAAATATTTCAGTAAAAACTGACAAAGTTTGACCGATTTTTTTAAAATAGTAAAAAATTACATTTTTAACTAATTTTTTTTATACGGCCCTACTGAAACGTTTAAAAATCATAAAAAAATCAACACAATTTTTTTTTTTACTAGTTAAAAAAAATGGAACTCATTTATGGACCTCAACCTGAAGGACCGCATGAGATGCCTAGCTTATTCTGGCCATTTCTTTTAATTTTAAAAAAAAGGAAGTTTAAAATCTGTTCTAAATTTGTTTGCTGTAAGTTTTTTTTTGCACAATTGTGTGTTAACTTTTTTTGTGAAGAAAATTTTGTTCAGTGTTGTTTGCAACACTTGTTGGGTTTGTTTGAGTTCCTTGTAGGGGTGGCCATAGGCCCGAGGCCCGCGAAGCCCGCCCAATAAAAAAATAGGGCTTGGGTAAGGTGAATAGGCCCGCAAAGCGGGCTTGGCAAAATTTTGTAGGGCCGATTTTTTTTCGGGCGGGCTTGGTCATGAGTTCTTAAACCCGATGAGACCCGGCCCGGCCCGAGGCCCGAAAAATATATATATAATATATATATATATATATATATATATATATAACTTTTATAAATATAAAAACGTATACCAAATCTTTTCATGTAGAGTGGGAAACTTTATATATGGACTTTGTAATATATGGAGTTTAGAACAGATTTTTAATTAAAAAAATTGGCCTTTAAATAAAAAAATAGGTCTTTTAATTTTTAAAAAATCTTTTAATTAACATAATAAGGCTCGATCGGGCGGGCTTGGGTAAAGAGCTTTCAAATCTGGGCGGGCTTGGAATTACATAATAAAGCCCGATCTGGGCCCGAGCGGGCTTGGGATAGCACTTAATTTTTCAAGCCCGGCCCGAGCCCGACCGGGCCTACCCAGGCCGGGCCCACGGCCACTTCTAGTTCCTTGTGCGTATGGAGCTTTGAGAATTGGAGTTTAGGATTCTACAACTTTTTGGACGTTGATTTTTTTTGTTTCAATATCTATTGTTATTTTACTCTTTTATGTTGTGTGTTGTGTAACACAAAGTGGTTTAACACTTTTTAGATCTGTTAAGTTTATTTAGTTTGGACTAAATCTTTGGACTGAAATTGAACCTATTTAGATCTAAGTTTAATTTTTTGGGTGTTTGTTGTTAGAAGTTTATTTACACCCAACTCACTGGGAATGCGTGCACTCATTTAAGTGGACATAACTTTTTAAAACTTAAAAAACTATATCATAAGTTTTTTTTGTGTCACACATTTTTTTTATTAAAATAATTTTTATTTTAAATCTGATTTAACTTAATTAATTTGGGATTAAGGATAATCTGTTTTTGCCTCCAACTATTTATATCCTCTAAGTTGAACACGTTGGTTGTGTTCATTATATTTAGTTGGGTTAATTAGTGTGTGAACTTTAAATCATATCTTTTATTTATTTAATTTTAGTTTAGTTTAATTCAGTCCTAATTTATATGAGTTAAGTGTTACACGCTTTATCTTTTGCTCATTTTACTTGGGCTTGATATTTTAACATAACAGCTCTTTAAATTGATTCATATTGTATTTAATGTTAAGTTAAGTTTTATTTTAATTGCGCGACACAATTGCTGGAAGTTTATCTCCTATTTTATTTGTGGTCATTTGCGCCAACTAAATTGTTTTAGGATTAATCGTTACTTGAATATTAGTTATTAAGGAAGACGTTGCACATGCCTTGTGATTTAATATTTAATCATTCTTTTAGTACCGATTAATTCAGTCTCATTTTATTACTATTTATTTGTGTTGTGTACATCTACACTGGGTTTTGGGGTTTGAGTGTGTGATTGTGCATTGTAATACCCCGTGATTTTGGGGACAATAATTTAATTATTTTGGGAAAAATAATATTATTCTAATTGGAGAATAATTAATTTGGCAAATGAGGTCAAAATTTGAAGATGTTAGAAAGTATTTCGAATGACGATTCTGAGTGTGCGACCGATTCCGAAGGGGTCGAGAAAGTCGAAATGAATGCACATGAGACTTATTTGGGTTTCGAAATATTTTATGTTCGTTTGGCTCGAATTAAAGTAACCGAGTCATTTAAAGTGTGTATTATGATTTAAAGTTGGGTATTTTGGAGATAAGGCTTAAAAAGCCTTCATGAGATAACAGTCTCATTTCAGAGAAAGAGAAAGCCCTAGAGAGAGAGAGAAGAGGAAAGGAAGAAGAGAAAGAGAAGAAAAGCTTAGGAATTCCGGCAAATCCCCGATTTCGAAGGAGATTCAAACTCTGCAACTTTGAGGTAAATGATTAAACTTGCTAAATAATTCTTGTGCATAAATTATTTCATGATTTGTGGACGAAATTGTGGATTTTTGGAATAAAATGTTAAAACCTAGATTTTGGGTTAAATCTTACTTTTGATGTGTATTTGATGAATTTGAGGTTGTAAATTAGATGGGTTGAGTTATTTGATGTGTATTAATGTTAATAATATGATTGGGTTGAAGATTGATGAGTAGAAGTTGGTATTTTGAGGTTTATGAAAGGTTGAAGTTCCTTAACAATGGAGGTTGGTCGAGGTATTTGGTAGCGTCGATCGACCGCGACCAGGGGGCCGATCCACCGCGCCTCAAGGGAATAGCCCACTATCGTCATTTTTAGGCATAACTGAAAACCGAGGTCGACAGCGGCTTGGGGGCCGGTCTACCGAGCCTCTGTTTTTGGTTCAAGTTTGGGATTTTAAGTGCATCCCCTTTCTTTTGGGATTATATTTATGGAGCTTCTTCGTTATTGTATCCTAGAGGGTTAAGTAATTATATCAGGGGATTGATGACCTTAGGAAGGTGAAGAGATTATTGGGGTTTATTTCATAATGAAATTGAGTACGTAGTGCCTCTCTCATTAAGGAATTTGGGGGCCGGATTAGTAGATGATTGGATGTAATGTTGGGGTCTTATTGATTGATTTCGAGAGAGTGCGAATTTAAGTTATTGTGACAACCCGCCTACTAAAATAATAGGTGGTCAGCCCAATACTCTAATAATCACAGGAATCATAGGTGGTCCATTCTCAGCATCACTGTTGATTAAAATAATAGTATGAGATAACCACCAATCATTTTAGAAAATGAACTGTCAAATTAAAAATTTAGAAAGTAAAAGAAAAACACTTAGACAATCCCATTTGCAAAAACGGCGGATAACACAAATCAATGGATAAAGAATGACAATATAAAAATATCACCGAATAAGGTGTCGGTGAACAGACCAATACACATAATTACATCGAGTATTACATATCAATATTCACAATATAATGAATGAGTCCAATACCTTGGGCAAAACACGCCCTAATAAATATACTGAACATAACTAGAGTGCAATAGAAAGAAACGTCTAATACAAGTAACCTACAACATCCGCAATATGCTGTAGCTCCATGACAACTGGTATGGAAATGTAAACACGGGTGTCCATGCGGTAGAGCACCTGTAACGCCAAAGAATATGTAGAAACAAAGAAATATAGGTACGGGTCAGGGCCCGATTTGATATGATTACCATGTGACTAAAAATGCATGACAGTTAAATGCGTAATTCTCTCGCAGATAACAGTAATATTTCTCACCTCTCAATCTAGCAGCAACCTAGCGCAATATTATGAGATGTTCTAGTTAACCCTAAGTACTAAGGGCTAACTTCTCCCCAGTCTCAACACTATGCCCTATTCATGCATGGGGTGTCTTGCAAAGCGAAATCCAAACAAGGAACCCCCCCAATACACTACTAATTAGGCAAGGTTGATTGTTGAGATCCATTAGATCCTTAGAACGAAATAATCAATAAATGTATGTGTGTGCATAAGTGTGGGAGGCCACATCTACAGCTACTCAAGGATTATAAAAATAAACCCATTCATCATCTAATGGCACAATTCCTAATTCTTCTTTAGGAACACATATAAATGGTACAACATTTTATCAAACGTTTACCAAACTACTTTCATCATATACTATTTCATTTCGAAATTCTATTCCTTATCAGGAAATATAATCATAGTTTTTATGCTCTTTGTGGCATCATATCTCAATTACACATTTTGTAAAAATCTCTTCCTTATCAGGAATATAATCATCATTATATGCTCTTTATGGCATTTCATCGTGCTCTTTATGGCACTTTCTCATGCTCTTTATGGCATTTCATTGTGCTCTTTATGACACCCATCATACATCAAGTCGAACTTGATTTAGAATAGTTATAATCATATATATATATAACGATTCTAAGACATCCCGTCCGGGTTTCCCCACTGTGCACGCCCCTAAATGGCTATCATCTTCCAGGGCCTATCATCAAGACAACCATGGGATCCTATCGAAACGTCGGGAAGTGACCATGTGCCTGTGGGATAGTCAAGACCACACCCGAAATCTCCTAACCATCGTAGAAAAATATACAATCGCAAACTCTCACATGGCCTAGGGACTATATACACCCTGCATTCATTAGCCAGGGGGCTTCACCACAACGCGCGCAACTTCCCTTATGATAGCGATTTAGAACGGTGTGTATCCATAAATTAACATTTATGAAAAACATTACTTTTCCATTTTGAAAACATCATATTTTTCATTTCCAAAAATCATCCATTTAGCCATTAAGCACCAAGTTTTAGAATGTGCATTTCATTCTTATTAAGTCATATTTTATTAATGACCTAAGACCCAAAGTTCCACTAACCTCAAAATAGCCTCCAAGAGTTCATATTATTTCATAAACCCTCAAAGCGAGTCTCCATAATGGAGTGTCTCCTAAAAGCTCAACATTAATATTTTAACTTCCAATTTATCTTTATGTTAATCTCCTATATCAATCGAACATTAACCTACACAAACTAGCCCTCGGATAAGGCCCAAAAATCCCCTATTAACCTAGGACATTAGTTTACCCAATACAACCCTCTAAGACTCCTCATTACTTCCCAAAGGAAGGTTCCTAAACCTAGAACCTAAAAGAAATTGGCTAAAATAAAACTAGAAAAATCTCACATTTTCAGAAGGGGTCGATCGATCGACTCCTGGCCGTCGATCGATCGAAGGCTTCGATCGATCGATCCCCCAGGCTCGATCGATCGATCCTGGCAGACAGCTTCTTCTCCGAGAAGTTGTTTCGGCCATTAACGAGCCATCCAAGCTCCTACCCGCTATTTCACCCAACCACAACAACACATAATGCTACCCAATCACTTCTAAACATCATACATTTAATTATTTCACCTCAAATCAAATTAAAACACAAGATTAAGGGGTTAAACACCAAAATCTACAGAAACCCATTTATGGTTTAAACCTCCCAAAACTTAACTACACATGCAGATTTATCACATTAAATCAATATCTAGCAAGTAAGAAACTTGCCTCGAGGTTCGTAGTCTCGGATCACCTCCGGTAGCGGCGGAATCCGGCCCAAATCTTCCATTTCTCTCTTTCTCTCCATTTTCTCCCAACTCTCTCTTCTCTCTCTCTCTCTCCTTTGGCTTCTCTCCCAAAAATGAAGAAAAATAAAGGGGGTGGGGGACTTTTACGGGTTCTAAAACATAAATCCCCACCTTTAATTTCTAATACACCTCTAAAATGACTCGTAACCACTTATTTGAGTCATAACCCCTTAAAAATGACCGAATCTCCAAAATTACAACTGGGCACTTATTTCGACTATCTCGACTATTCTAAAAACAACCGCACCCCCTATTTTGGCATCTGGGAAAGTGTGAACTATTTTTACGATCCAATTTCATTTCATTTCATTAATTATACTCAAATTTAAATATAGGTCATAACCGTCGTTTTACATATAACGACGCAAAATACACAATATAATGCTATTTACCTTCTCATAACGGTAAATAGACAAAACATAGTAAATATTATCCCTAAGTATCATGGGAAATAATATTTACTCTAACATCCCCTATTTTATAAAATTAGCCCATCAGGCAAAATAGTATAAAATAGTCGCTCAAAAACCTGGGTTGTTACAGTTATCATATTGACTTAGTGTGAAATCCTCTTAGTGTCGAGGTTAATATTTGAGGAATAATGATTGTTGATTGATGTGCATATGGATATAGAGAGTATCCATAATGTTTGTTGAATTGGGAGACTAATCATATTAATAGAAGTGATGGATGAGTAGGTTTCAAGTGAGGGACCGTATTGTGTATATACATGGGAAGTTATGCGAGTTAGCAACGGTTAGTATAACGAGAGTTATATACTAATATATGAGGTTACTTCTTTTATACATACGAGCGCAAAAGAGTATGTATATCTATATGGTGAAATTGTATATACCTTGTGTGATGGTTTGCATTTATATGATGTGATTATATATGTATATCTAGTGTAAATGATATATGTATATTTATTGTGTGAGCATACCCTCCAATGCTATCATGGGAAGTTGTGTGATGTGGGTGATGCCCATTGCTTGAGGATCAGGATGCGTATAGTCCCTAGGTCATAGTCGTCCATTATTATTTGTGTGATTTTATTTGGGGTGAGAAGTCTTGGGTATGATTCGTTCTCACTTTTCGATTAGGAACTATGACTGCTTCCCATACGTTGTGATTCATTTTATTACCATGACGGTGTGATAATAATACGATACATGATAACCTGGGATAAAGTGAGTAATTCTTGGAAGATGATAGCATTGTGAAGTATTTTGTATATCCTTAAGTGATTGGATTTTGGATATTAACATGTACGCTATGTGTGTTATGTGTACTAAATTTTTGGGATTGAATGATTGTGCTTTATAACTAGAGTAGAGTTATAGACCCTAAATGTTTCAGAGCATTATCTTATTTATGTGATTAGAGATCATTGATACCTATATGTATTCGTAGTATGTGTGGGGTAATGAGGGCATAATGGACCTCAATGACCAATATTGTCAAGGAGTAGTGTATCGGGGGGGGGGGGGGGGGGGTTCCTTGTTTGGATTTCGTTTTGCGAGACGTCTCACGCATGAAACGCAGTGCAATGTTGGGAGTGGGGACAAGTTTAGTCCTTAGTACTCAGATTTATATATTATAGTGAATCAAGGTTTTATGAGAATAAATTTGAGTAATATATATTATTTAAGTGGACGATGTTATATGCATCGTGCATAAAAGGGAAAAATGAATCTCGACAATCAACAGTGTTAAGGAGTAGTGTATAGGGGGGTTCCTTGTTTGGATTTTGTTTTGCGAGACGTCTCACGCACGAAACGTAGTGCAGTGTTGAGAATTGAGAGAAGTTTAGTCCTTAGCATTTGGATGATAATAACTCATGTATGTCAATACTAGAATCCAATAAATTCTAGTAAGAGAAAATGTATATGTATATTTATAAGTTAAGATAAGTGTAGACGCACATTTGGGATTCTGGTAGAATTGGAAGTTGAGGGTTATGTTTTAGATGGAAGTTTATGTGAGCATGAATTTGGGTGTAGGTTAGATTAAATTGCCGGTAGATAGTGTTAGGCAGTTATTTGATGATCATGTGCATACGTTTAGGTGCACGCTCTAGTTGATAGGTGTGACACCCCGCCTAATTAAATACCGAGTGATCAGTCCTTTATTAAATTAAAAATCAAGGTGAACAGTTGGTTCATTCTTAGCATCACTGTCGCAAAATAAAATTTCCAATTTAAACATCCAAAATAATTAACTAAGTGTCAAAAAATTTTAAAACCTTATTTCCATTTTATTAAATCCGAATATGAAAACCTTTTTAAATAACCAACAATATAAGAACTCTGACATATTAGAGATGGATAGTAACACACAAGAATTGGATTCATCCATATAAACCAAACCAGTTTAAACTATAAATAAAACCAAGCTGACAGTAATTAAATCCCCATAGAGTACCAACTAATGGAAATACAAAGGAATGTAAATCTCTGACAACAATCCATCCGAATAGAGAAACGAGCTACACATGCCCTAACTAATAAGAACTAAAAATAGGAGTAGAATCAATAGCGAGGTCGTTTAATCAATGGTCTGCAACTCCCACATAAGCTGCAGCGCGTACGATCCAAAGAACCTAAGCATGACGCCCCTGTGGCTTGGCACCTGTATAGTATACATATATATGTATATATATACAAGAGAGAAGAGATAACTGGAAACGTGTCAGAGACCGAGTGTAAAATAGTTTAAAATTAGTTTAGCGAGTATTTAAAATGCTTAGCGGCTAATGTAACAACCATGTTAGTATGAGACACTCTCTTGAGAATTGTCACCTCTCATTCTAGTGTGCACGCCTACCATAATAACAAATCTCATAAGTTTCTCTAACTTATTCCATAAGGTTTTATTAGGTGACAAGCGAGGTTACGATATTTACTTTAGGAAATCATTCTCTTCGAGATTTCTACGTTATTTAGAACAATTCATTTCCCTCATAAAGTTCCCGAACGCTTATAATAAAATTGAAGCATTTATTCATTACACAGTAGAAAGTTCCCATATAGATATATGTATATATATTAGTCACATATATAACATATATACTAACGGCACCCCACATAAAATCTATGGTGTTGGCATACACTCCTATCAAGTTCCCGTATCACACAAACTAAGGGAAATACTATTCCGGAATCACTCTCGAACTGTATTAACACAATACACAAACAAATGGAGTCGAAGCATAGTTCCAAGTCACTAAGAGGTCAGCACATACCTTCACGTCTCTTAGCACCATCTGACTATCAATCAGACAGCCTGTACCAAGGAATCATATGTTCTAGGCTACAAGTTAATATCCCCCATAAAGGCCCAATCGAGATAAGACCATCCCGGGGTGAAAACCCCCGTGATAGCAAGTTGCCCGAGTATGAGTTTTAAAGATATATAATATATCCACAATCACACCGTCATATATATATATATATATATATATATATATATATATATATATATATATATATATATATATATATATATAAATATCCACATTTTTAAATTAGGTGGGCTCATCACCCATGATTATATTTATTCGCTCTTAATACATTCTACTCGTTTATCCCGTATAAAGGACTCGTCTCTTTCATTTTCATTTATAGGTTATTCCATACTTACTTCATAAATCTTGAAGTATTCTATCTCCCTCTCTATAATTTCAGTAGGTACTCTCACTTACCTTCTAGTTTAACTTCCTAGCGAGTCTCAATATTTTATTTCAACGCTCGCCTAATTTCATATGTGTAAATCACTCCCCGTTAACCCTTAATTTCATCTTACATTAAATTCTCACTTATAGGGGGTTTACTAAAATCCTACTGGTCCTAATTATATCCCAAAATTTTCTAACAATAATAATCAAGGGTTACTACGCATTTTATTCGAAATGAAACAAAATAAGAGGAATATACAGTTTTCCAGGAGGGTTCGATCGATCGATGGAAGGGGTTCGTTAGATCGATCATCGATCGATCGATGTTCTTGGGTTGATCGATCGATCAAGAAGTTATGGTGAAAACTACATTAACCCAGTTACGGAAATCCATCTCCAACCACAACCAAATCTCCATATATGATTCCCAAACTCCCAATAAATGATACTGCAATCACTATATACCCAAATATATGATTTTCTACGTAAACTATGTGAGTTATCACCAAATATAACAATTTAAAGGGGTAAAATCTACATAGACTTCAAGATCCCTAATCTTTTCTTTAAATTTCAATTCTTCCATTTCTTTTCCAGATTTTCTACTTCTAAATCCATGAAATTCGTGGTGTATCCTCTACATACGAATTAGATGTCCGGAATATGATTTCTTCTTCTACGGCATGTGAATTCTAGTCTCCAAACTACACTTTCTTTCATGAAACAAGTTCTAAACAACCCTATACTAATATAATTGAGACATCAACTAAAAATAAAGCAAGATAAATACTTTCCTAGAAATTCAGTTTCTGATTTGTGGAAGAAACTGGTATGATTGTGTTTCCCGTCGCACGATCTTTGACTCGGTGGTGGTGGCGGTGCAAACGGTTGAGTTTTCGATCTTGAATTGCTTGGGAAGGTTTCCCACTTCTTCTCTAATGGTCGTTCTTTGATTTTGCTCTTGTTAACCCTGGAAAACAACTCCTAGAGTCTGATATAACCTTGGGAAATTCGTGGGTTTAATTGCCCAAAAATTCGAAATGTCTATAATACCCTCTTGGGATGCTAATTAGGCATAAAAATGCCTCGAGACCCAAACTAAACCCCCGAGTACATTATTCTCGACCCTTGTGGACCCATTGGCGCACTCGAAATGACCATATGGTTGACTTATAATTTAGTCACTTTTAATAATACTAATTTAATTCCGACACGACATAGGTGCGTCCCGATTTACTTTCCACAATTATCAAATTATATACTCATGATAATTTTAATAAATTCGATTATACATATTACTTTACTCAATAAGTAATATTTAACAAATCAACTATTTTCCAATAATTACTAACTCTCGTCACGCTAGTAACATTTAAAACAAATTTCGGGATTAATATTAAATTAATTTTTGTCAATTAAATTTAATAAATCCCTAAATTTAAAAGCGAGTATTACATACTTCCCTCCTAATAACGGAATTTCATCTCGAAATTCAGAAAATAAGGCCTATCTGGTACCATCTATACCAAGGCATAGAGCATCTAATTTCCACAACATCGAAAGAGAACTACAAGTCTCAATCTCATCAATTTAATAAAACAAAATTCTCTTGAATAAATATAACTAAAGTAGATTTCCAATGCTCTATACAACAAAATAAATAAATACAAGTCATCTCACCTTGTATTAAAAATTTTGGATACTTTATCAGTACGCAAACTATCTACGTAGTAAGGCGCTCAATCACTATAGCCCCCGCCTCACAGCAAGCTTGTTTAACACTCTCATTAAAGACAGTTCTCATTGTGCTTTTAACCAACCAAAATTGCATAAGACATGCCTATACATTATTAATTCCTTATTATTTCAATATCATTGGGAGGCCGCACCTCACTACCTGAGAACCACTCGGATTTATCTAACACAAAACTCCCATTCTGAGAGAAACCATATGAAGATCTGACCACTTTTGTTCGCCTAAAACAGTCATCGAATTCCATCATAGTCGTCAGACTCTAACTCACCCAATCCAAAATTCTGATTGTCTGGCCATCTTTTAACATTTAGAGTAAGAAAAATTAAGGTTTTTCCCACACCAAATCCTCAATAAGCATCTTATTCAAAATAAACAGGTATGAGTGCTCCCACATAACCCTACCATTAGGTAATATCCTCCAACAATTATCGTACTATACTCCACTTGCTAGCTATAACCGTTGCGGAAAATAAATGATCACAATGAACCCAAAATTACTTTCACACTGCTCCAATAATGGTTAATCACCGCCCGCGTACTCCCTGAATTATGGGTGATACAACCTGCTCAAAACGAAATGATATCCCCGCTGCTTCCTAAAATCCTGTATTGAAGGTGGGATTTAAAAATATTATCCTAATTCAGAAAAATACTATGTAGGACCACATACCGGCGTGATTCTCCCTTTCAAAAGAAGACTGGGGCACACTAGCTAATATTGTAACTCACCCCAAAGGAATGTCAATCACTTCCTTCTTGGGAATCTTGTTCCACACGTCTGAAGGAACTCTTGATCTTACTTTGAGGTTGTCAACTCATCCAAGAAACTTTACCGACCTCTTCTATTATAGGAATTGTTGATAGCCTCAAAATTCTTTGGTTGTTCCTCTTGTTCCAACCGATTTCTATTTATGAGTGGTGCCCGCAGAGACTACTCAATATGTCCCCCTTGACATCGACTTCTACTAGTTATGTCTCACATTAAGTGACACTTAATTATCCCCTTCTTTCCTTTGCGTATACTGAAAGTTCCGACCCATGCACTTTTCTCCACGATGTGCACTTCTGGACCTTTTTATACCATACTAGCATCTTCACTCTTTGTACATGTCATTCTCTCTACACATTAGTCTAATTTTAACTCCGCTCCGAGTGTTCTCCATAATAATTTTAATTCTACCCTTCTAAAGGGATACCCCTTTTTAAATGGCTTCCCACAGGCTTCTAACCAGATTCGGTGTGCTACTCTGAATACAAATATGTGGATTTATTGTCTTTCACACGGCGCTCAATCCTCCCTACCACTTCCACATCGTTATGTTAATCCCACAAACATTTATTCCACACATCTATTCCCACATCCCTACAACTCGAACGATTCTAACATCAGCTAACTAGGATGTCCACACACCCTATAAACAGTGCATATTAGCATAAGCATGACATATTATTCACACATAACACCCAATTCTTTCTTTTCCTTATGCTCACAACGTGCTTACACACTCGGGTACTCTCAATTACCCTAGAAATTGAAATTTTAAATCCTCTTTATCATCGTTCCACCCTTCAACTCGTGGTGATAAGGCAAAACTTTCAATGCTTTCTCACCACCCAACTGGCTCCAATGGCCTTAATTCAGAATTCAACTTTCAATTTATAGATATAATTACCTGCTCCTATTATGACCAAGGGACTAAACTCATAGACTAATGACCAAACATCTTTGTACTTACAACCTTACGCTAAGTTTCATGCGTGGGATATCTCGCAATGCGAAATCCAAACGAGGAACCCCCTCGATACACTACTACCAAGCATTATCGGTTATCGAAATCCGTTAGGCCCTCTGTCGATAGCAAGTACCCCTTTATTCCGTCTCTTGATAGAAAAGTTACATCTCTTCCCGTAATTACACTTAACAAAGAACATTTCGCCAATTGCACTATTGTTCAGCATTGATGGTAATCACATTCCATAAACCTCGAATACATACCATCGGGATTCTCAAAATCATGTCCCCAAACATATGGGTATAACTCTTAATTCTCACATCTCTAAAGGATAGATATACCAATGCGCTCTTCCTATCACCAAGTCCTGAGCGCTAAACATAATAATGAGTTAAATCTTTTCGCCCAATAATAATCCCAATACATACTGAATCATAACAACAAAGTCCCTACACACATCAGGATAGAATATCTCTAGTCCACTATCCCCTACGAAGTTTCTAGAATAGAAAATATAAGTGCGAGTCCGACCCTCTCGCATGTGAGGCCTCGCCAGAACAAAATATACTGCACTAATGCAACAATTTCGATAGCCTTGCAATAACTGCCTACTATCGTACTACCCATTACTATAAAGTTGTAACCAAGACAATATCATACTCGTTTATCACATCACTAAAACGAGTAATCTAAATAAAGTATAAAACACTATTAATACACCCATTTATCCTCCACATATAGCACTAATGATAATCCCGCTACACTAGGGAAAATATTCACATAATAATAATGTTTATAGTTATACGCACTAACTCGTCTCACATGCTAATCTAGCAATGAAAAAAATATAGTGACTCGCTCGTGTCACATAAAACATGCCTCATCCTCTGAGGATAAAACTCATAATCCTACCTTGCTAATCGTCTTGACTGCAAAAATGGTCCCTGGACATAACACATCTGTCCAAACTAAAACAAAAACTACTTAAATCGTTGTCCTTTACTAGGCATCCTACTCTTGTCCCTTTACTCATTTTGAGAAAACGTTAACGCATGTGAATCACTTTCCACAAAATACCTCTACACATGATCCACTTATTGTAAGGACATTTTTGTCCATTAGCATTTTATATGTCGTACGCCGTTACACCGTTGAGAAAATTCAAGAATCATTCGCTCATCAAACGGAATCCGAATATCAAAAGAAGAAAAGGAATCAGGGAACAGACCGGACCGATCCGGCTCAGATAAAAGAACCGATCTGGTTCACCGGACCGATCCGGCTAAAGGTACCAGACCGATCCGCCTGCTGAGTTGAGACCAGTACACCCTGGATCCATAACGAACCGATGAAGGCAAAAAGGCCGAACCGATCCGATGCCAATCGAATGGATCCGGTTTCAAAAAAAGAACCGATCCGAGTTTCCCGGACCGATCCGACGAGGATAAACTCTGCCAGATCGTGGCCAGATTTTCCAGGGCAAAGAGTTCCTTATTTAATCCACGATCGGGGAGTTGGTTTTCTTAAGACTTACACACGATTTTCTGAGTTCCATAACTCTTAAGTCTTCATGGTATTTGAGTCCATTGATTCATACCTTTGATTCACACAAATTCCATACATTTGTGAATCAAATTTGGTAACCCAAGAACACCATTGCTGTTGTTCAACCCTTGTGAAGTGGACCGCTTCTTCCTCTTCATTGCTGCCCTACTGGATAGGGATAGTTCCAACCGCCAACCCTACTGGAAAGGGATATTCCTGCCGCAACTACAGAATCCGATACATGAGGGTAATTCTTAGTCAAAAACTTGTATTTCAGTGTAATCCGATTGTAAGCCGTTTCTCTTACAAATTATAGTGATATACAAATGGTTTTGCCCCTGTGGGGGATTTTTCCTTAAAATTTATGTGTTGAATAACTTGTGCATGATTTCATATTGTTTCAATCACACCTAGTTGCATGCTTAGGGTTAATTTGGGTTAAAAATGGTATTTATTATATTATTTCTTAATTGAACGCAAGCGCCAACTCTTTCAAATTGGTATCAGAGCGGGTTACGCTAATCTATCGCGTATTCCTATTTTTTGCAAAATTTTTCTAAAGATATCAATTTTTTGAAATAAATTGATTTTTTGAAAAGTGCGTGTTCAAATGGAGAAATCATACAATAAACTGCCTGTTTTTGACGGGACTAATTATGCTTATTGGAAAGCCCGTATGAAGTCGGCTTTAAAAGCCATTGATGAACGGGTATGGATTCTTATTGAAAGAGGGTGGACACCTCCCTCCGTCACTGTTGATAACGTGACAAATTTGAAACCTGTCACGACTTGGACCGAAGATGAATTTAGATGGTCTTCCTTTAATTCTAAGGGATTGAGTGCTATTTCCGGTTCCATCACTCCCGATGAGTTCAAACGTATAATGACGTGCACCACGTCAAAGGAGGCATGGGATGTTTTGCAACTTACCCATGAGGGTACGAACGCTGTTAAAGAGTCTAAATTACAAAATTTGGCCACCCAATTTGAGACTATCACCATGTCTGAGTCCGAATGCTTTGATGAGTTTTTTGCACGCTTGTCGGACATTGTTAACACTAGTTTTAATTTGGGTGAGGTAATTGATAACATGCGTGTCGTTAAAAAGATTTTGAGATCTCTCCCAAAACGCTTTATTCCTAAAGTCACTGTTTTGAACTCTTTGGGAAATTTGAAATCACTTAAGTTGGAGGAACTTGTAGGAGATCTTCAAACCTATGAGATTGACATGTTTCCCAAAACCATTAAGGCTAAGGATAATGGGATTGCTTTAAAGACTCATTTTCAGAAAAAGAAAGAAAAAGTTTTTGAATCCAAGTCTGAATGTGATTTTGACTTAGATGACTTGGCCCTGTTTGCAAAAAATTTCAAAAGAATTCTCAAATTCAAGAAAAGTGGAAATTTCAATGATAAAAGGAATGTTGAGAAAAATATTTCTGAAAAGGAAAATGAGAAATATTTCAAAGACCCTCCTAAGAAAGACAATGAGCGATGTTTTGAATGCGATGGTAAGGGTCATAGAGCGTTTGAGTGTGCCACCCGTCTGAATAGAGAAAAGGGCAAAACTGTCCTAAATGCTACCCTTAGTGACGATAGTGAGGTCAAGTCGGTGGACTCGGGAGATGAGTCACCGCATGAGCGTAACTTCACCGCGTTCATGGCTTGTCATGTGAGTACTCCTAGTGCATCTCACGACGATGAGGATGCTACTTCACAGGAACACCTCGACAGCGAGAGCGAAGAGAGTGAGGGAGAGGATGAGGAAAGTAAGAGCGAGTGTGATCTTTAACACGCCTACGCTGAGTTGTATTCTGAGTCATTTGAAACCAAGAAGCGTAATAATGCTTTAGCTCTTAGGATCACCGCCTTAGAGAGAGATTTAAGATTGTTTGGAGAAAGAGAGAGTTGTGATGAGAGTGGAAAAGAAAGAAAGAAAGGTCTTGAGAAGATAAGATGTTTTGAGTGCGATGGGATAGGGCACAAGAAATTTGAGTGTCCCACTAGACTTAAGAGAGAGGGCAAGAAAGTTTCTATGCTCACTTCTCTAAGTGATAGTGAGGGTGATTATGGTGATGATAGGTTTATCCAAAATGCCTTTAGAAAATTTTTTATCGAGACCATGGAAACAAAAAGGTCAAATAGGATCCTAGGTCTTCGTATTCGTGAGTTAAAGGTAAAAAGTGATGAGCTTAAAAGGGAAAAATGTGACTTGACCAACACGGTGTCTAGTCTGACGACACGTGTGTCCCATCTTGAGGATGACCTCAAACAAGCACGGAAGTTCAAGTCACATTAGAGAATTCTCCCGAGCCTATATCCACCATTGTGAGTGAGTCCCATGGGTGTCCGTCTAGGAATATTCATCCCAAAATTGTTGATAAATTACTACCTAGACCGATTTATGTTTGCTCCCACTGCAAGAAATGAGGACATCTTAGGGAATTTTATTCTAAGTTGGGTTTTGCGCCATATCATGCCACTTCACATATTCATGCACATGCACCCACTCATAATACTTTGCCTGCTCATTTTGATAGAGAGTTTGCACATATTCGCGAGCAAGTGAAGTTTTTGATCAAGACTACACATGATCTAGTGGAGTTGGTTCAAAAGATGCCACCATCTTTAGAAAACTCCACCGTTACTCCCGGTTGAGATCTAGTCTTGATTGCTAGCATAGGTTGTTTATCATGTTATTTTTAAACCTATTGCTAGCATGTATCATTAGTTTGCTTTTCATTATTCTTTGAAAAATACAAAAAGATTTTCTTTTTAGAAAAATTTTTAGAAAAACACAAAAAGATTTTATTTTGATAAAATTTTTTGAAAAAATTCAAAAAAAAGATTTACCTTTTATGGATGTGCATTTAAGATAGCCAAGTCACAACTTCATTCCATTTATCCTTGTGGCTGTTTTATAGAGATTTGAGAGGCTACATCATTTCATCCATGTGCTTAACATTGATTGGAGTCCTTGAGATGTAATTAGTGATATTTCCTACATGCTTGACTCCTATATCCTTTATTGCACACATGCACGGCTATATTTGATTGTTGCACTTGTCAATCTCATGTTGGCTTGAGTGTTTCCATCTCAATCCTATCTGTACAATGTATAAAATGCGATAAAACTTGACAAGATTGGATTGCATGTAAAAACCGTTTTGGTGAGACTGTGTGTATATTTTCATAACGGGGAGGGGCTGCAAAAGTTGATTCCTATCCTTTGCGCAAAAGCCACCGTTAAAAAGGACCTAAAAAATGGAGGAATTTTAATATCCGAGGTCCTAAGAGGTTAAAAGAGCCCGAAAAAATTGAAAAGGCAATAAAAAGCAATACATGCCATATATGGGCCATTTAGGTTTCACCATCAATTCTCCAAAGTTTGAGAATTTAGAATGCCTCTTTTAAAAATTATAAATCTGAGGGAGTTTGGTTGGAGATTGAAAAACGGGTTTGCACTTCCTTGAAAGTCCTGAAAAAGCATGAAAATCATTTTGGACGTTATTGGTGTAGAAATCACTTTGAGCTTCGATTTGTAGATTTGATATAGTCAATGTCTTATATTTCCATTCTTTTACACCAAAGGAAGCATTTGAGTTCATTCGTTAGGAATATCCAATATTCATCGTGCACATATGTCATGTTTGTATGCTTTGATTTTCCTATCGAATTTTGTTCACACCCATTCATTTACGCCATCACCGACTTGGTTGTTTTATGTTCATTCATGGTGTGATTTTATCCTTGTGACATCCCGCGCTTGCTTATTTAATTTATTTCTCTCATTTGTCTATTTGGGGACATCATAAAATGGGGGAGAAAGAATTATCATCTTATGGGGGAGATTTGAAATTTTGAGTTTTGTTCATAAATTGGTATATATGTTTATCTCATTTCAAACTCGATATGTCACTTGGTATTTGCTTTATCTCATGTGTGTAGGTACATCCTTGATAATACCATGATACACACCCTGATGAGAAAAGCGTTGAGATTCCTGAATGTTTGAAGATCAAACGATGCAGTCTTATTCAATTGTACTCTTTCAGTTTTGGGTTCATGGAAGGGTAGATTTGTATAGGCACTTTTACTTGATAATTCAGATGTTTGTTTTATGTATGTACCGGCTATCAAGTCCCCGTATCACACAAACTAAGGGAAATACTAGTTCGGAATCACTATCGAACTGTATTAACACAATATACAAACAAATTGAGGTGAAGCATAGTTCCAAGTCACTAAGAGGTTAGCACATACCCTCACATCTCTTAGGACTGTCTGACTATCAATCAGATAGCCTGTACAAAGGAATCCTATATTCTAGTGTACAAGTCAATATCCCCCCATAAAGGCCCAATCGAGATAAGACTGTCCCGGGGCGGGAACCCCCATGATAGCAAGTAGCCCGAGTATGATTTTTACAGATATACAATATATGCACAATCACCAAGTCATATATATATATATATATATATATATATATATATATATATATATATATATATATATATATATATATATATATATATATATCCACATTTCTAAATTAGGTGTGCTCATGACCCATAATTATATTTATCCGCTCTTAATACATTCTACTCGTTTATTCTGTATAACGGACTCGTCTCTTTTATTTTCATTTATAGGTTATTCCATACTTACTTTATAACTCTAGAAGCATTCTATCTCCCTCAGTATAATTTCAGTAGGTACTCTCACTTACGTTCTAGTATAACTTCCTAGCGAGTCTCAATCTTTATTTAAACGTTCGCCAAATTTCATATGTGTAAATCACTCCCCGTTAACACCTTAAGTTCATCTTACATTAAATTCTCACTTATAGGGAGTTTAGTAAAACCCTACAGGTCCTAATTATATCCCAAGATGTTCTAATAACAATACTCAAGGGTTACTATGCATTTTAATCGGAATGAACCAAAATAAGAGGAATATGCAGTTTTCCAGGAGGGGTCGATCAATCGATGGAAGGGGGTCGATCGATCGATCGATCAAGCAGTTATGGTGAAAACTGCATTAACCCAGTTATGGAAATCCATCTCCAACCTCAACCAAACCTCCATATATGATTCCCAAACTCCCAACAAATGATACTACAAGCACTATATACCCAAATATATGATTTTCTACGCAACATATGTGAGTTATCACCAAGTATAACAATTTAAGGGGGTAAAATCTACACAGACTTCAAGAACACTAATCTTTTCTTTAAATTTCAATTGTTTCGTTCTTTTCGAGATTTTGTACTTCTAAATCCATGAAAATTTGTGGTGTATCCTCTACATATGAATTATATGTGAAGAATATGATTTCTTCTTCTACGACATGTGAATTCTACTTTCCAAACTACACTTTCTTTCATGAAACGAGTGCTAAACAACCCTAGACTAACATAATTGAGACATTAACTAAAAATAAAGAAATATAAATACTTGCCTGGAAATTCAGTTTCTGATTTGTGTAAGAAAGTGGTACGGTTGTGTTTCCCATCGCGCGATCTACGACTCGGTGGTGGTGGCGGTGGCGGTGCAAACGGTTGAGTTTTTGACCTTGAATTGCTTAAGAAGCTTTCCCACTTCTTCTCTAATGTCCGTTCTTTGATTTTGCTCTTTTTAACCCTATAGGACAACTCCTAAAGTCTGATATAACCATGGAAATTTCGTGGGTTTAATTGCCCCAAAATACGAAATGTCCATAATACCCTCCCGGGATGCTAATTAGGCCTAGAAACGCCCCGAGACCCAAACTAAACCCCCGGGTACATTATTTTGACTATCTAGACCCTTCCGGGCCCATTAGCGCACTCGAAATGACCATACAGGAAACTTATAATTTATTCACTTTTGATAATACTAATTTAATCCCGACACGACACAAGCGCGTCCCGATTTACTTTCCACAATTATCAAATTATATATTCGTGATAATTTTAATAAATTCGATTATACATATTACTTTACTCAATAAGTAATATTTAAAAAATGAACTATTTTGTAATAATTACTAACTCTCGTCACGCTAGTAACATTTAAAACAAATTTTTGGATTAATATTAAATTAATTTTTCTCAATTAAATTTAATAAATCTTTAAATGTAAAAGCCATAAAAATACGGGGTATTACAAGAGGTGAGTTGGATTTTCTGGAGATCGCGACTCCACTTTAGTCATGTTATATTGCATTTATAATTATTATGCATGTTAATGCACTTGCTAAAAATGTTTTCACACCTCAGGATCTAACCCGTTTATATTTTCCTCTTGTTATATATATATATATATATATATATATATATATATATATTGTATTATTTAGGTGTTCCTCCACAAGGACGCCAATGATGTTTTCTATCTAGTGTATTCACGGAGATGTAGCAGTTGTGGACTGTTGAGGGATTTCGATATAGTCGTTTCCTATCTTTTATGTCTCCAGATTAGGATTCAGTTTGTATATCAGGTTTAGACCCAAGAGTTGTTAGTTGTAGCATTTTGTATATATTTCTTTTTACAGGACTGTTGTATTGTTTGTGCCCCGACAACATATTCGAGTATTTCATTTTGTGTATTTTGTGTACTCTAGTACTATCATCTTTTATCTTAGCATGTGTGTGTTCTTTATCATATTCTGTAGTTGTTATGTTGTTGGTTAGTTATTGCATAGTATGTTTTAAGTTTTTTTTGGCACCCTCTTTTTGTAATAATGGGTTGTTAGCTGTGTTTATTTTAGTATCGTCAGTTGATGCGGAGAATGATCCACTTGAGATTCCTGATTTATTTTAGTATAGGGATGGCCACTCATTATTATTTTAGGCGGGGTGTCACATGCATGTGTTGTAGTGACTATTACTTGGGTGTTATTGGGTTGACTGATTGTTAGTCAAGTTGGATTATATTTAGACTAAGTTGGTTGTACGTCTTGTATTTGCTTAGTTTAAATCATTGTAAACTGGTGGACTATAATCTGTAATTGATAATTGGTAAAGTGGACTTTGGTGTGTGAGTTGTCCTGGGACTAGGAACACGGTGGTTTCCTCGAGAACAAATATTGTGTTCTTTCCACTTTACCTCATCTCATTCTTAAAGGGTATTTTTATTTCTAGCATCACCATTTTTACTTACTAGTGTATATGAGTGTTTTTAATTTATAATTTATTATAGATTTTGTATCAAAGAGTTGAAAGAGTTTTTTTATAACCTAATACACGTTAGCACGGGACCATTAGGTTGTTTGAAGTGGTATCAGAGTTTTAGGAGTTACTTTATAAAAGTTTTTATTCAACAAAGATCCTGCACTCTTTTTAAAATATATATTTTATATTTTTAAAAATCTATTTTTTATATTTTATGATCTATTTTTTTAAATGGGAAATCTAAATGGTGATGCGGTTTTTTCTACTAGAAAATCCCTTTATGAATGTTTCGAAGAGGCAAAGCTTTATTCACAAGATGACATTAAAAGCGATAATTTCATTTGCCAAGTGATGTGTGCAACCGAAGTTAAAGATATTTTAGCTTGCACCACATCTTTAATGGCTTGGGACATTTACAAATCTTCTACCCATTTATTTAAAATATTTGATGATATTTCTGCATGTGATAGCATAGAGTGTTGTGATGATTTAGTTGCTTTTACCTCGAGTTATGTTTTTAAGTCCGAGGATATATTTGATTGCTTATCTACTAGTTCTAATAATTCTGATTTATGTGTAGATACTTTCAAATTAGACTATGTGAATTTATCTCGTACCTCACCTGCTTAAAATCACCCTAAATTCACAGCTTCCATATCTAATATTGATAATATTTTTTATAATGTTGATGAATCTGAAATTGTAGATGATTCTGTCATTTTAGAAGGTTGCGTGAGTATTAGTTTAGAAGATTATGTGAGTAATTAATCCTTTGATAACACAATTGAGGAATGCACTTATTTAAGTCAAATTAATTCTAGGTTGATGGATAAAAATGATGTTTTAAATAATCAAATCAAGTCAATAACCGAAGAATCTGATTTTCGTATAGATGATTAGACCTAAATTCTTCGCATTTATCCCCGTAATTTATAATCTTTCAACATTCCGTGCGATGCAGCCCGAGTTGATTTATCTCATATTATTGCTATTGACATTACCTAATGAGTACGCCAAGTTTCATGTATTTCTTATAAATTTTTCATGTCCTTAGTGCACGAGAAGAAAGAAATTCGAGGAAAGAAAGAAGAAAAAGGAAGAAAAGTCAAAAGGGAAAAAGAGTAATTAGCAGTTGGAATTCGAATGAGAAGCCTAAAGAAGAGTTGAAGACCTCGAGCCTACGAGCGCATAGGAAGAAACAACAGCCAAATTCGAGCCTCATAGCACAAGTTATAGTGCTTTAAAGTTGAGAGAAAAATTACAAGGAAGGAGGAAGTTTTGATCAAGATGAACCGAACCCATGGAGGCTAAAAGGAATCGATTCAGATGCTGACCAAGTTGCTGTAAAGACCTAATCGAACCGCTAGACTGAAAAATGAACCGTTCTGATAGTGAAAAATGTTATTGTAAGGAATGAACCGAACCTAGAGGAGCAAAACACTGAACCAGTACGGTTGTGGGAAAAATTCTCTGTAAACATCAAACCGAATTGATGGATCTAAATTAATCGGTTCAACTATAGAATTTCAGAATTATCCTCTTCCAAAATAAGAGTTGTACATGGTTGGAGCCCTTGTAAAAACAAAGTGTATATATTTCAATGTATTCCCAGAGTTTAGGATGTCTTTTTAGAGATAGTTTAGAGTCCTTTTAACTTAGAGAGAGAAATTAGAGAAGATCCCTAGAAGTTTTACAAGTTTTGATTCGCAATTCAGAATTCTGTAAGTGAAGTTATTCTTTCTTCTTCTTTATTTAAATTCAATTAAATTCGTGAAAATTTTATTTAATTCAAAGTGCTCTTAGTTTCTCTTTCCTATCTAGTTTTTTTTACATCATGATGGTTTTGATTTCCTGCACTCTAGATAATATTTGTTTAGTTTATTGCAGTATGCTAGGCTAGATTACTAAGGGTTGGGGTGCATGAACCCAACCCAATATAGTTTTCATGTATAAAAAAATAGTTTTGAATTAAATACTGATTGAATCGTGTTGTATAGTGAACACAACCGTCATAGATCTTTTAACATCATTTGCCCTAGGTAACCGGGGTGTTTAAGAATGCAATGTGTGTTTTAACTATTGCAGCACCACTTTATTCTTGCTCTTTAGTACGTTATCAGGCTTGTACCCTCATATATGTAATGCTTGGGATTAATAAAGATCGGGTTTAATCAACTATCTAATTCACAAGCTAGTTTTTTATCAGGTATATGTTCTAGGGTTTAGGGGATTGTATTCCAACCTATTTTCATCATTCGTATTTAATCACCTGCACTAGTTTTAATTTTGCACACGTAGTTTAGTTATTAATTTTAATTTTAGTTTGCATTTAGATACTAGACTTTAATCCCAAAAATGAATCACCTTTTCATTTCTTTTCTCGAGTCAGTTTAGGGTCGTCATCTTTCCTACGTCGTCAGGAGAGATCGTCCAATTCCCTTGAGGATTAGACCCCGTCTTACCGGGCTATTACCTATGCAACCGGTTTGCGCTTGAACCGATATAAGAACTCACTAGAGACACATTTATAGTCGCGTCAAATTTTTGGTGCAGTTTCCGGGGAATTAGGTCGATTGCTAGGTTAGATAGATTTAATCTAAAATTTTACTTCAAAACATAAAAAGACAAAAAAAAAATCATAAAATCAAAAATCCAAAAAAAAAATTGAAAAGAAAAAAAATATAACATCTCTCAAAACCCTTTCATGCAAAATCCTCAAAAAGAACCTCAATCTAATCCTACACACATTCACGAGAATTCGATAGTTATGTACGATCCTAATAGTACACATACTGCTCGTGTTCCACAATTTTGAGTTCCACCTCCAAACTCCATCACGAGTCACAGCCCGAGTCACACTTCTAGGACACCAACTGAGGATTTCGATTCCTTGGGAGAGAGAAATGTCAGATATCGCTAGTTTAGGCATATGTGAGAGAGACCCACTGTATCGTCCCATGAAACCCTCTAGATGCATTCTACTCCCCTACAATGTAGGACAGTTCCACTTTCGTAATGGGGTGATACAAATTCTCCCCACATTTCAAGGTATGGATTTGGAGAAACCATACATACACATCTACGAGTTCAAAGAGGCATGCGACACATTTAGTGATCAAGCTTGCACGCAGGACATCGTTCAGCTGAAACTTTTTCCTTTTTCCTTAAAGGACAAAGCTAAGACCTGGCTATGGTCTTTATCACCGAACTCAGTTACATCATGGAAGGAGATGCAATCAAATTCTCTCGAAATTATTTCCACCACATAAAACTAACCCCGTCAAAGCTCAAATTCAAGCCTTTCCACAACGAGATAATGCATTATTCAACTGGTGTTGGGAACGCTTCCAAGATCTTTCTACCGCTTGCCCACATCATGGATATAAAAAGCATCATCTTATCTCTTTATTTCATAATGGGCTAACTATAGCGTCAAAGAAACTTGTTAAAACTATGTGTGAAAGACCGTTTTGGGAGCTAGATGCCAACGATGTTAGTGCTAATCTTAAGTATGTCACCGAGACTACTCAAGCATGGGACAGATCTGACCCCAATGCTCAAAACTAGGTCCGAGAGACGTCCACTACTCCTTCAGATCCCAAAATTTATAACTTGTACAAGGATGCTGAGTGGAATTATAATTTTAATCTGCTTGCTTAAAAAATATAGGATGTCCACGGATCCACCCGAGCTGTGAAAGAGAAGGTGTGTGCTATTTGTGAGGCGAAACATTCAACAAAGGAATGTTCGACGATACCCGCCTACAAAGGAATACTTAACAAGCAAGTGGAAGAAATTGGGGGATTTAAGGGAAATTTCAATGCCCCGCATGGGAAATCTTACAACCCTTCGTGGAGAAACAATCCTGGTTTTAGATATGGGAAATAACAGGTTGTGTTGAATTATAATTCACACTTTTCCCCTCCTCCACCTCCACATTTCCAACATTCTACTCAAATGCAAATACATATGCAAGCACCACCTCCTATACCATACATCACCCCATAGCGGAGGACTCTCGAGGATAGTTTAAATCAGTTCATCCAATCTCAAAATACAACCAATGCTAAGCATGAGCGAATGTTCACTAAGATCCACACTAGTATCTTCAGGTTAAAAAATTCTTTAAATATCCAAGAGAAGGGAAAGTTTTCGTCCTAAGGCCAAAGACCTCCTCAAGGTCAAGATAATGTTAGCTCTACTTCCCATGATCATCAAGAGCCAAGCTTCCACCACTCTACGTAGTGGGAGAGTCATTGATTTATCACCTCCCCAACACGACACACCTAAATACAAAGAGTTTTCGCCGGACACAAAAAAGGACAAAGATGCCCCTTGAACGAGAGTGATAATGCTGACACTAGCGAGCTGGAAGTCATAGTAAAATTGCCCACCGTTGCACCATTCCCTCAACAGTTGGCCCCACACTAAAAGAGAGCCTCCCGTGCAGATGTGCTAGACGCACTTAAGAAAGTAAAGCTAAATTTTCCTTTTATCAATGCCATCTGGCAAATTCCAGCCTATGCTAACGTCATTAAAGATTTATTGACGGTGAAAAGAAGGCTAAAGGTGAAAAAGAATGTCTTTCTAGCACAAAACGTGAGCTCCGTTCTACTTAATGACCTCCCACCAAAATTTAAGGATCTGGGTGCACCCATGATTTCGTGCATTATTAGAGAAAATCAAATAGAAAAAGCCTTGCTAGATTTAGGGGCGAGTGTCAACATTCTTCCCTACTCCATATATATCCAGCTCGATTTAGGTGATCTTAAGCCCACACAAATCACTCTCCAACTAGTGGATCGCACAATGAAGATACCTCGAGGGATTATCGAGGATGTGATAGTCCAAGTAGACGCATTCTACTTCCCAATAGACTTTGTCATTTGGGATACAGAGCCCTCCATCCATTATAGCAATCATGTTCCCGTTATTTAAGGCCGTCTATTCTCATCTATGGCTAACGCTTAAATCAATACATGCAATGGGAAAATGCAACTCACTTTGGGAAATATGACCCTTGAGATGAACATCTTCAACATTGCTAACCAAGTGTGTGAATAAGATAAAATTCATTTAGTTAATCTCATAGAGGAGATAGTAGAGGAGCACATTGAGAAAACCATTGGTGAGGATGCCTTAGATACATGCCTTGAGAGAAGTGATGTGAGTGAGGGTATGTATATCGAGTTTGAGCAAGAGGTAGAGGGGTTAAAAGCGCTACTAGACGAGGGAGTGTTAACTGAGTACTTGAGAGATATTAACTGGGTTTCTAGATTCGAGGATCTACCCCTAAGAGAGTCATCCATGGTCCCCTCCGAAGAAAAAATTCCCATCTTTGAATTAATGAAACTACCCTCTAATGTAAAATATGCTTATTTGGGAGAGGATGAGACATTTCCTGTTGTTGTCTCCTATAGTCTAGATAAAGAGCAAGAGGGTAAGTTATTAGAAATTTTAAGGAAACATCAAGGTGCTTTTGGTTGGAGCATAGAAGATTTGAAAGGTATAAGTCCCTTGATTTGGACCCATAAAATCCACCTCGAGGAGGATGTGAAGCCCTCGAGGGAAATATAAAGAAGATTGAACCCCACAATGAAACAGGTTGTGAGAGATGAAATGATTAAGTTGTTGGATGCTGGGATCATCTACCTAATCTCAAATAATAAATGGGTGACTCCCATCCAAGTCATCTCGAAGAAGTCGGGGATGACTGTGGTCGAGAATGGCAAGGGTGAGTTAATTCCTCAACGTATCATCACCGGGTGGTGTATTTGAATTGATTACCAAAAACTCAAAGCGGGCACAAGGAAAGATCATTTCCCCTTACCATTCATCGATGAAATGCTAGAGCGTGTATAAGGACACCCGTATTATTGCTTCCTAGATGGTTATTTCGAATAAAAAGAATAGAGGTAGATGTGTTAGACCAAGAGAAGATGACTTTCACATGTCCATTTGGCACGTTTGCCTACAAACGAATGTCGTTTGGTTTGTGCAATGCACCTGCGACTTTTCAAAGGTGTATGCTTAGTCTCTTTAGCGACATGGTTGAAAGAGGCCTTTAAGTTTTCATGGATGATTTTAGCATTTTTGGCCATTCTTTTGACCTTTGTCTTGCGAATCTTGAGAAAGTTCTAGCCCGGTGTGTGGAGAAGAACTTAGTGCTTAATTGGGAAAAATACAATTTCATGGTAACGGAAGGAATAGTTCTTGGCCATATAGTGTCATCCAAGGTAATCGAAGTAGATATGGCTAAAATAGATGTCATAGCTGAGCTGCCCAACCTAAATCACTTAAGGATGTGCGCTCCTTCTTCGTCCATACGGGGTTTTATAGAAGGATTATCAAGGACTTTAGTGCCATCGCTAGACCCTTGAGTAACCTCCTTATGAAGGATGCCCCATTTGAGTGGAACGAAGCATGCCAAGATGATTTTAATAAATTAAAAAGCATGCTCATTTTCGCTCCAATCATGCAAGCTCGGGATTGGTCCCTACCATTTTATCTCGTGTGTGATGCAAGTGAATACGCGAATGGGGTTGTTTTGGGTCAAAGTAAGAATAAAAAAGCTCATATCATCTATTATGCTTGTCGAGCTTTTACCGAACCGCTACTCAATTACTCCACCACGGAGAAGGAATTGCTAGCGGTAGCTTTTACCCTTGATAAATTTCACTCGTACGTCATTAGTTCACCCTTCACAAGGTTTACTGACCATGTGGTGCTAAAATATCTCCTTACTAAGAAAGATTCTAAGCCGTGCCTCATAAGGTGGATCCTACTCCTACAAGAGTTTAATATCTCCATTAAAGATACAAAAGGGGTAGAAAATGTCTTTGTCGATCATTTATCCCGGCTCTCGTACGACATGCCTAGTGATCTCATACCTATAGATGAGTACTTATCGGATGAGCAACTTTTTACCACCTCATTTCTTCCCTGGCTTGTGGACATAATTAAATATCTTATCAGGAGAGCCATCCCTCCCGATTGGACATCGTAAGAAAATAGGAGGTTTATTACTTGGTTGTGCATATTTTTTTATGATGATCCATTCCTATTCAAATATTATGTGGGACAAATCATCCGATGTTGTATATTGTATGATGAGACTCACAGCGTCATCCGTTTCTATCATACGGAAGCATGTGGAGGCCACATTTCCACGAATAAGACCGCCGCTAAGATCCTTCAAAGAGGCCTCTATTGTCCCACAATATTTCAGGATATGAATGCTTACTGTAAATCTTACGAAAGGTGTCAATGGATGGGAGCTATTACCTAACGAGACATGATGCCATTAACCCCTATACTCATCATCGAGATATTTGATTGTTGGGGTATTGACTTCTTGGTCACTTTCCATCCGTACTTTGGTTTACTATACATACTCATTGTTGTAGATTACGTGTCTAAATGGGTAGAGGCTATAGCTACCAAAATGAATGGTAATAAAGTGGTGATTGAGTTCTTGCAAGAACACATACTCTCTCACTTCGGTGCTCCGAAGGCAATAATTAGTGATAACGGCAAGCACTTTTGCAATACGCTGTTTGAAAAGCTTATGAGAAAGTATGGAGTTTTTTATAAGGTGGGAACAACTTATCACCCTCAAATGAGTGGTCAAGCTAAGCTAGCAAATTATGAAATAAAAAACATCCTTAAAAAGACTGTCGACCCTAATAGGAAAGATTGGTCCCTGAGATTGAATGATGTGCTATGGGCTTAGAGGACTCCATACAAGAATCCCCTTGGGATATCCCCATTTCGTTTTGTCTATGGCAAACCGTGCCATCTCCCCGTAGATCTAGAGCACAAGGTGTATTGGGAAATCAAGAGGCTAAAATGAAATTTGGATAATGTGAGTGAAGCTTGTAAGCGTCAATTAAATGAGTTGGAAGAGATGCACAATGATGCATACGAGAATGATAAGATTTCCAAGGAACGGATGAAACTTGCACATGATAAGATGATCTGACGCAAGGAGTTTCATTCGGGAGAAAAAGTGCTTCTTTACAACTCTAGGATACACATTTTTCTCAAAAAATTACAATCTAGATGGATGGGCCCATTCTTCATGAGAAATGTATTCCCCCATGAAGCGGTAGAATTGGAAGATCCAAAAAGGGGTGATACATTCAAAGTTAACAGACAACGCCAAAAGCCATATTTAGAGGCGTATGTGGAAAAAAGCAACATAATTTGGTTATCGAACCCCGTTTACAGGGTTGGGTGAGCTGTAACGGAGATGTCGTCGCACCCACAACATCCATGGGGTGAATCTTGTGTACAATAGTTAGAATTAGGTTAGGTTCGTGTAACACCTCAAAATTTTTAGGTTATTGTTTTAATTAATTAATCCAGTAATTAATAATTCATAAATTAATGGGAATTAATTAATGGGGATATTTAAAAGTGAAAATTTTTAAATAAGTTAACGGGTGAGAGTTAATTTTATAAATTTATTCTGGATAGCGATTTTAAGTGCGCAGTTGAGTCTGGTAGGGTCGAATTAGTCTAAAACGAGTGGTTATAGGCATATATTGGGTATTGGGGCCTAATTAGACATATGCGAGATCCATATAGAGAGTATGGACCCTTTTATAAGGCCCATTGGCCCAAAATCGTGAATAGGGTTTTAACCCCAAATATGTAAAGGCTAGGCATCATTAAATCACATTAGAAGACTGAAAAGGGTAAAAAGCCAAAAGGAGAGCAAAAGAGAAGAGGAAATTAGAAATCTTGGAGAGATTGATTGAATTGCAACTCAGCACCTTCATTAAATACCTAGATCTGCATTTGTGAGGCAAGTGGTTAAAATTGTGTTTATTAAATTGCATCTATCTTTTCATATTAAAAGAGGCCGAATTCTATCAAATTCTAGGGTCTATTCTTGAGTAAATTGGGGATTTACTTTTAATTGGAGTTATAAATCTGTAGAGGATTTGATAATTGATGATTGAATTGGTGGAATTTTTAGGGCTAGAATTCTTATAACGAAAGAAGGAACTTAGGATGCATTTGGGGATGTTTTAATGCAGAAACTTGTTCAAAATAGAGGTTCAATAACTGTTAATGGCGAACTGGGTTTTTAGCTGAAGAGAGAGTGAGATATACCATCGTCATTCTAACAACATGGTATTTCGTTCGAACAAGATACATTGTTGTTCGAACGACAGGGCTCTTCATTCGAACCAGTTCTGGTGTCTTCCATATTTCTACAATTCCCCTGATTCAGACCTGCTATGTCAAAAATTTACAGTTTCTACCTTATCTGAATTATGAAATTTAGTATGGAATTATGGATAATTTTGGAGTACTTAGCCTTAAAATTTATTTGACTAAATTGCATGAAATTGGAGATGTAAGTTCATTATTTAGCGTATTGTAATCTTGTTGTTTAAGTGATTAGACTTCATTGCATGACATTTAAGGGTGGATTGGAACTATTGAATTTCAGGCCGAGAGATAGAGAGTCCGGGTATACTTATTGTGAATTAATTAGAGTGCAATTAATTAAAAATGAAGTCGGATCATAGACTTAATGTTTTAGGCTTGGGAATGGGCATAATACTCTAATAGCCTGGATTTCTATATATATGTCGATGTGTAGTACATATATGATTTATATATATTTGTGTGAATAATATATATAATATAGCCATCCTAATATTAATTCTATCATAGGAGGTTGCGCAATATGGGTGAGTCACCTGACTAATGAATGCAGGGTGAGTATATTCCCCAGGCCGTAGTGTTTGTATTAAAGGTGGGGACGTTACGGTATAGAGCAAATACTTAGGAGGGAACTATGGTCACCTCCTAAGTGTCGGTGATAACATTTATATCCGACATGTGTGAGAATGTTGAGATATGATACATACATACAGTGCAAAATTATATGCGGGAATATTTATATATATCCATGGCGTGAAATTTATAGGTAATATAACTTGTGAGAATGTTATATGATTTAAAAGTAAGAAATGATGCGTTATTGAAGTTAATGTGAATAATAACTCATAGATATGTACTAACTTCACTTGGGGTATAATAGTGGGGCATTTAGTATGAAATTCGAGGCAAGGCTAGTTACGGATTGAGTGGTTTGGGGTATTATGCTTAGTTCGTTAGGTGTGCACATTGGATTGAGGGGTGAGGTAAACTCAAGGGAGTGCGTGACACTAACTTAAATATGGAGAGAATTTATATATTTATTTTTTGCATTTAAATTCACTTGCTAAATATTTTTAAATGTTTTGGGTTCTAACCCTTGCTATAAATTATTTTCAAAAACCTTTTAGGTGTCCTACCACAGGGGCGCTAGGCTAGATTCCTTCCTATAGGGTGCGTGGTTGCCGCGTATGTGGAGTGCTGTGGGTTCTTTGTGTAGATGCATGTTTCATCTTTAGATATGGACTTGTTCAATTGTACTTTTGGGCTTGTACTTCTATAGTCTGTCTTGACATGTATCAGTACTCTTTTATACTTACACTTTATGGATGGCTTGTAATCGATGTTGTTCGACAAAATCTTGTACTTACTTTGTGCCATCTTAGTTTCTTTCTTGTATTAGTTTATTTTCTTTGCTAGTATGTTGGTTGGGTTAGATTAATGAAGATAAAATTTGGCATCACCTTATTAAAAGACTAGGTGGTTAGTAATTAATGATTTAACGATAGTGATCCTAAGAATGAACCAGATGATATTCCTGTTTAATTTGATATAGGACTGATCACCCGGTATTTTATTAGGTGGGGTGTCACAGATGGTATCGGACACAAGTTATAGTATCTCCAGGATCTGTGCAACTTACTTTAGTTTCAGCATTGCGTTCTTTGTCATAGATCCCTATTGTTAGGACTGTTGAGTCATATTATGTTTATTGGTTATTGCTCTTCTGCTATTTCAAGATCTGTATTAATTGTGAACTAATAAAACTTGTTCTACATTTCAGATGCCTCCCAGGAGAGAGCGAGGGAGACCCAGGAGGGAAGCGGCCTAGGGAGGATAGGGTGAGGCTCCCCAAGTGCCAGATGTGCCGCAACCCTAGTTGCCACAAGCATTTGTTTCTACTGAGGAGGTAGCTGGAATTTTAATTCAGGAGTTTTGCCGCCATGACCGCTATGGAAGCCCATTTTCCCCAGTAGTAGTCACCGCAGCATGTGGCTTCTACAGGATAGGTCAATTTAGGGCCGACTGAGTGGAAGAGGTTTATGGAGGCCTTCCAAAAAGGCTATCCCCCAGAGTTCCGGGGGGCTGCGGACGTGATGGCAGCCTATCATTGGAGATATGACATAAAGAGGCACTTACGGATGGTAGACTGTAGTGAGATTCATCAACAGATGCTAGCGACATTTAGACTGGCGGGTGTCGCATTGCAGTGGTGTAAGTCCACTACTACCATTATAGAGAGAGATTCTATGACTGCGGAAGATTTTTGGGTGCGGTTTGAATGAAAATACTTTCCTCCAATCATCGAGATTGAGATGAGGAGGAGACCGAGGGAGGTGGCTCCGGGGGATAGATCGGTTGCCAAATATGAGGAGGAGTTAAATTGTCTTTCCACGCTCATGCCAGATGAGGTGAGCAACGAGGAATGGAAAAAGACAATGTTTTTTTATGCGTTAGCCTGGAGTATCAGACAACATATGATAGGAAATTCGACTCTTATGACATATAAGGACGTGGTTAATGCGTCCCTCCTTCATTGTCATGATCATCGCTTCCACCTTAAGGGAAGAAAGAGGGGTGAGGAGCTGAGCCAGCAGGGTAAGGCCAACGGAGGTTCTTGGAGTGGTGCACAACAGGGGCAGGATACCCGTCAGGAAAATCCTGCCAAGATATTTTGATTTGAAGCTCAGGGGTTTAGACAAGAACAATAGGGCCCAAATCAGCAACAAGCTCCTTAGGGCCTCCAGGGCTAGGGGAACAATGGGGGTGGCCATCAGGGCCAACAGTCAGGGAAGCCTCGCCAGGGACAACCTCAAGGACCGTAGCGTTAGGGACAACATGTTCAGTATCAGGGGAATGGTCAGAAACGCTGTTACATTTATGGTCAAGCAGACCACCTCAGGAGAGATTTTTGGCGAAGAGATATGGGCCAGTAGCAGGGTGCTCCACAAGGATATCAGGCACAGGGACCTCAGGGAGCACTAGCTCCCCTGATTCAGCAGCAGTTGGGACAGTTACAGTACAGACGTTTGTACAACGTCTGAGATGTTTCGATCCCTCCCGTACCAATTGCACTGCCAACATTTGAGGGTACGTTCCCTATCTATGGTCATTTTAGTATAATCCTATTTGATACTGGTGCATCGCATTCATTAGTTAGGCCCCAATTTTCTAGAGTGGTTGGGTTACTAGATATAATCGATAGTCTACTCATGTGTGTGGAGTCACCGATATGGGGTGGATCGCTTATTCACTCTATTTGTAGGGGGTAGATATTGTGATTGGGGGCTTTGAGTTTTGCGGAGGATCTCTTGGCCTTGGACTTGGAGGGCTATGATGTTATCTTGGGTTGAGATTGGCTAGTCGATTGTAGAGAGATGATTGATTGTTATGAGAGATCCATAGTATTTGGTATCCCGAGGCAGGATATGTTTTTAGTGGCTATGCCCCCTCCTGAAGGAGGATCGCACACTCATTTATATTACCTTGACGAGGAGGCCTCACAGGAGGTGGTGATTTCGATACACTCAATTACGGTGGTGAGGGACTTTGAGAACGTATTTCAGGACATACCGGGGTTGCCACCCAGTCGGGAGATTGTGACCTAACATCGGGTACTAGGCCGATAGCCCAAGAACCTTACCGCATGGCCCCTTCAGAGTTGCATGAATTGAGGGAACAGATTCAGCAACTCATAGGTCAGGGATTTATTCAGCGGAGCACATCGCCTTGGGGTGCGCCCATGTTACTTGTGAAGAAGAGAGATGACTCACTTCGTTTATGTGTTGATTATCGAGAGTTGAATAAGGTCACAATCCGAAATAAGTATCCACTGACTAGGATTGATGATCTTTTTGACCAATAGCTAGGGCCATCATTCTTCTCCAAAATTGTATTAAGATCGGGGTACCATCAGTTGAGGATTTGAGAGGAAGATGTACCAAAAATCTCTTTTCTGTCGCGGTATGGTTCTTATGAGTTTCTAGTGATGCCATTTGGGCTCACCAATTCACCGAAAATATTCATGGACCTTACGAATCGAGTTTTTATAGATTTTCTTAATCAGTTTGTCATAGTGTTCATAGACGAAATTTTGGTCTATTCTCGTGGGATCACCAGCTCTATGCAAAGTACGAGAAATGTGGGTTTTGGCTTTGAGAAGTACAGTTCTTCGACCATATTTTATCGAAGAAGGGTATTTTCATGGGCCCAAGCAAGGTGTTAGTAGTGAGGGAGTGGGGTCATCCCATGACACTGACGAATATCAGAAGATTTTTGGTGTTAGCTGGGTATTACCGTCATTTCATTAGAGGGTTCTCCAAGATAGCAGGGCGTTGACCAATTTGACTCGAAAAGGGGTACCCTTTGTATGGAGAAATCAATGTCAGCTGGCATTCAACGAGTTAAAGGACAAGCTAACATCAAACCCCATTTGGCGTTATCGAAAGCAGGAGTGGATTATCGGGTGTATACTGACGCGTCCTTACAAAGACTAGGAGGTGTGTTGCAATAAGAGGAGCGGGTTATAGCTTATGGTACCGAAATCTAAAGCCCTATGCGCGGAATTACCCCACCCATGATTTAAAGTTGGCGCGATCATCTTTTGCTTACGGATTTGGCGGCATTACCTTTTAAGGAACAGGTTCACATCGTTCATGGACCATAAATCACTCCAATATTTGTTTACTCAAAAGTACTTGATCATGAGGGAAAGGAGATGGTTGGAGTTCGTGAAGGATTATCAGTTTGATAACCAATATCATCCTAGTAAGGCCAATGTAGTTGCAGATGCGTTGAGCCGACGACCCAAGGCAGATTTGGTGACAACTTGGAAGGAGAAATGGAGTGAACTTAGGAACGACGATGCGATCGCCAGGGCATGTATGGCGATTTTAGCAATCATGCCCGAGATTGTTATGCGGGTGGTACGGGCTCAGGTGAATGATCCTTTGTTCCAGGACAGGGTGAAATAGTTGCTAGCAGAGGGTGCAGATTTCTACTTCATTAGCGTTGAAGGTAGGTTACACTTTAATGGGCATTTAGTCATGCCATATGATGATGATTTTGTAATACCCCGTATTTTTATGCTATATTAATTTGGGGATTTATTAAAGTTAATGTGAATGAATTATTTAATAAAAATTCGGAAATTAATTATGTTATAATTATTAACATGACGAGAGTTAGTAATTATGGGAAATTTGTTGAATATTACTAATGAGCAAAGTAATGTATTATATTGGTTATATTGAATGTCATGAGTGAGTTAAATGACAATTTCGAAAATTTAAGTCGAAACGTGCTCGTGTCGCGTCGGGACTAAATTTTCATAAATAAAAAGTGAATATTTTATAAGTTGCCCGTATGGTCGTTATGAGTGCACCAACGCGTCCGTAAGGGTCGAGATAGTCAGAAAAGTGTACTCGGGGGTGTAGTTTGGGTCTCGGGGCGTTTTTAGGCCTAATTAGTAACCCGGGAGGGCATTTTGGTCGTTTTACATTTATGGGTAATTAAACCCACGAAAATTAGAGGGACTATATCTGATATTGAGGTTGTCACTTAGGGTTAGAATATTCAGAACCCTAGAACGACCATTGTAGAAGAGAGGAGAGAGCTCTCAATTTGTGATAGGAAAATCCATATAGTATTGGTTGATATGATGATTCTGGAAACCCTTGCCATGTAGAGGAAATTAACCACAAAATTTTTATGATTATAAGAAAGAAATTCTGGAGAAAAATTTGTTAGAAATCTGTTTAAGAAAATTCTAGGGTTCTTGATAATTAGGGTTCTTGAAAATTCTAGGGTTCTTGTTAGAAACTTGTTAATAGAGTTCGAGAGTGATTCGGAATTTGTATTCCCCTTGATATGAGTGGTATGGGGTTTGGATAGTAGAAGTATGCATGCACCATAGTCTTATTTGGGGTGCTGTTATTTTATATATATATTATACGAGTAGTTAATATATATATGAGATTTGGAAATTTGAAATTGCCTACTGTGATTTGATAAGTAGGACATGGTTGATGACTCAAATAGTAAATACTTGTTTTGTGAAAGTATAATATGACACTGGGAAACTTTATAAATTAATAAAGCTAAAACGAGAGTTGTGTTGCTAATTGGAAGTATTCTTTTTAAAATAATGATATTGTTCGGTTTTGAAATCTTATGAGTAAGTTAAGATAAGCTAAATTATTGGGAAGGTTAGTATGATAAAATGATAAGATAAACCGTTGGGAATGTTAGTACGATAGGCGTGCATATTAGAATAGAGGTGAGAATTTCTCAAGAGAGTGTCGCTCTAATATGTTGTTGCATTGGCCTGTATCAATTTAAATACTTGTAAACAAATTTTAAATCATACACACTATCGGGCTCTGACCCGTTTCTTTTTCTCCCTCTCTCTTGTATATATACGTATATATTTCAGGTGCCCATCCATAGGGGAGTCTTGCTTAGGATCCCTTGAAAGGAACATGCTGCAGCTTAGGTGGGAGTTGCAGGTCACTTGCGTAGACGGCTTCCTTTATTGACTTCACTTCTAGCATTCTCATTTATTGGGCATGTGTCGCCCTTTCCATTATTTCCTTGTTATTGGGACATTTGTATTTCAGTTATTTCTAGTATTGTCACTATGGGATTTATTTAGTTTGAATTGTGTTACTTTATATTTCGCATGTTGACATTCGATTGACGAATGTTTTAAATTAATTGGATTGTGTTCCAGGTTTATTGTGGTGTGATTCTTAATTGTTGAAATGTTGATAATAAATAAATAAATCATTTTCTTTAAATAAAAATTTGGAAAGTAACGTTTAAATATGGTTTTGACACTTAGCTTAATTATTTAGGGTGTTAAATTGAAAAGTTTATTTTTACGACAGTGATGCTAAGAATGAACCAAACTGTTCACCTTGATTTAAATTTAATAAAGGAGTGATCGTCCGGTATTTAATTAGGCGGGGTGTCACAGATTTGAGACACGCCGTGTTGATGGAGGCTCATGGCTTCAAGTTTGTAGTACATCCCAGTGGGGACAAAATGTATCAAGATATGAGAAGGTTGTACTGGTGGACAGGGATGAAACGAGACATGGCGAACTTTATTTTAAAGTGTGCCACGAATCAGCTTGTGAAGGTAGATCACCAGAAACCGTAGGGGATGTTGCAACAACTTGAGATTCTGGTGTGCAAGTGGGAGAGTATCTCTATGGACTTCATTACGGGGCTACCTATTTCACAGAGAGGGCACGATTCTATATGGGTCATAGTGGACCATTTAAACAAGGTGTCCCACTTTTTGTTGGTCCATACGAATTTTGTGACTTTGCTGTATGCGAGACTGTTCATCGCCGGGATAATTAGATTGCATGGAGTCCCGATCAATATAGTGTTCGATAGGGATAATATTTTTGTATCACATTTCTGGCAGAGTCTCCAGGAGGCTATGGGCACTGAGTTGAGGTTGAGTACTGCCTATCACCACTAGACGAATGGGCAAATAGAGAGGGTAAATCACATGCTCGAAGATATGCTACGGATGTGCATTCTTGATTTTGGGGGAGGTTGGGAGCAGTATCTTCCTTTGGTAGAGTTTGCGTATAACAACTTGTACCAATTTACCATAGGCATGGCCCCATTTGAGGCATTGTAAGGTAGGTCTTTGACAAGCACCCAGAAGTGTACATTTTATATCCCGAATAGACGTACTTTAGTTGCAAATTCTCGACAATTTGGGTCTTATGCGCGTAAATATTCAATACACAGGCTTAATTATACATTGCAGTGTTCAAATGTGTATTTCAAGGCAATTGTGCAGATTATGAAGCTAATTACCCTTGTGCCATACCCTAGCCTACCCTAAACCTACCTACTCCTGTCCCGAACCGTGTGTGTTTAGTTTGTCCCGTTTTATTTTATTTGTGTCATTTTATTTTTAGGGTTTATTTTATTATTTTATTTTATTGAGTCATGTATATATTTTTAGGATTTTTATATTTTAATTTTTAGCGCGTCGTGCATTAGTTTTTATATTTTCTTATTTTTTCTTAGTTTTTAGTTAGTTTATTATTATTTCATTTTTTTATTTGTTAGTTTTTTTTATAGTTTTTATTTTTAGTCGTGTTTAGAGTTTGTATAGTATGTCATGTCGTGTCTTTTTTATTTTAGTTGATTTTTATTTTTAGTCTAGTTAAAATTTTATTTTATTTTAATTTTTAGTTTATTTTTTTAAGGATCACAATTTAAACACACACACTCACACCTTAATACCCATACACACTCACCCACCCAAATAAATCACACATCCACACCTTTTTTTCCATACACTTCAACACACCTAACTACACCCCTATCATCTTCCACCTCCCAACACTCTCTCTCTTCCCAATCTCCATTACCCACCTAAAACCACCTCCTAAACCCATCTACACCAACCCAACCCACTTCTCAACCAACTCAAACCCGTACACCTCCAAACCATCTCCCCAAGTCAGACCCTACCAAACCCGAATCCCATGGCAACCCAAAATCCCATAACCTTATAACACCAACCACCACCTGCCAACCCAACCACTTGACCCAAAACCAAACCCACCTTACCCATTTTCCTTCTTCTCCAAGTCACGACTTTTACCACCTTCCAAATAAAAATAAACCAAACAAAAGTCAATTCAAAACCTCACATATATTTGACCTTTTAAAAACACTTTTTCCATAAATAACCCCAAACCCTTTTAACAAAATATGATTTGTTTTTATCCTCACCACCCCACTTACCACATGACCTCACACAACCCATTCACATTTGTGCATTTTCCTATTTTAACCCCAACTTATCCTCACACCCCTCATGTCCATTTAATCCTTACCCAAATTACCCCTATGCTCCATGCCTACTATTTAAGGAATATGGGAGACCCCATTTTAAAAAGGATCTCAATTTAGTTTTTGAAAACTTTTGTGTGATAAATTTCTCTACACCCCTCTTTAGAGAGTATTTGCATTTTTAGCAAATATCTCAATATAGAGGTGTGTAGTGAAATTTATCTCTATGATGAATTTAACCCCACCCATCTATAATGAATTTTTTCATTTTTAGCAATTATTTCATAATAGATTGATGTAGTTAAATTCATCCCTTATGAGGCTTGATATAATGTAAATAGAGAGATAATTCTAGAGCAAAGTAGAGAGATAAGTTAGATTAGAAAATAAATTAGGGAAATATTTTGTAAATAGTTTTTATTTTTATTTTGTTTAGAGATTTGTGAGGATAAATTGTGAGTAATTCAATTGAGTATTATATTGAATTGATTATTATTGAGTACTTATATTGGATGGATGATACTTGATTTCAAGGAAATAAGAGTTCAATTTCACTTCAAGATATTAGGTTTGATTATTCTCTTCTCTTCTCATTTATTTTATGCCTTTGATTATTAATTTGTCAAATTTCATACCATGTTAAGATAAAACCCCTTTCAAGGGGTTGGGTGAACCCTTATTTGATGTTATTTTAATTTAATTATTTTGATTACTTGAAAATTCCCTTTGAATATTAATTTTTATCACTCACCCTTAAATTTACGCCTCGAGAGAGGGTAAATGATTTTCGAGAGAAAGTCGAAATTCTAATTTATAATACCCATTTTAGATTCGAGCTAGAGATATGGGTTTCTTAAGTGGAGTATTACTACTTGAATTTCAACTTTATTTTCATTTTCTAAGATGTTCATAAATTTTAAGGAATCGATCCTAGCGGGTGATTAATTAAAAGGAGTGTAGATCTATTTTCTAGAGTTGTGGGGGGTTAAATTTAATTTTCTAAAAGATTACTATTATAATTACACTTGCAGCGAGAGTTGGTTTGTAATTTTGATATTAATTTGGAAGAATTCAAATAATTAAATTAATTAGTTAGAATAGCTTAAATTTGTGGTGTAATCCCATTCCTTGACTGTTATCGCATTTGCTTCCTCACTTATTCTCTTAGTTTAGGGTTAGACTTAGTTTATTATTTTGAGTCACTTTTTAGTTAATTGTTTAGATTTTTGATTTAGTTTAGTGTTATTTCACTTCTTCTCACCAAAAATTGTTTTAATATTTGAAAAGCTAAAAAAATTAGAAAAAGAAAAATTCCAAAAATAAAATAAAAATTGAATTACAATTGAGATTGTCTCTAGCTTACCCCATTGATGTGAATTGATACCCTTACTTACCTCTACACTTGAGTTTGATATTATTTTGTAGGTATTTTGAGGATTTTGATTAGAGGAGCTTTTCAAGCAACCATGAAAAAAATATACGAAAAGTTTCTTTATCAGCCTTGCCACTCACCATCTTATTGGTTGGAGGTGAGGGACAACAAACTTTTGGGGCCGTATATGATTCGGGATACTTTCATGAAGATTAAGTTAATTCGGGGGCGTATCCGTTGAGCCCAAGATAGACAAAAAAGCTACGCGGATGCGAATCGAAAGTAGGTATAGTTGGAGATCGGGCCCACATACCTCTATGAAAGGGGTGATGAGATTTGGTAAAAAACGGAAGTTAGCGCCAAGGTATGTGGGCCCTTTCCCCATCATTGATAGAGTTGGACCGATAGCTTACCATTTGGGTTTGCCCGATCATCTGCAGTGTATTCACGATGTGTTTCATGTTGTGTCCTTGAAGATATAGAAGAGTAGTCCAAGGGCATTTTGGCAAGTTCCACTTGACGAGATAGATTTGCAGCCCGATAATTATTACGAGGAGAGGCCAGTCGAAATCTTAGATCGTAGTGAGAGCAAGTTATGATCCAAGGTAGTACTTCTTGTCCGGGTTCAGTGGGATCATCATAGTGCCGACGAGTCCACGTGGGAGCGTGAGAAGGACATGTGGGAACATTATCCAGAGCTATTTACTACAGGTACGTACGAATTTCGGGGACGAAATTCCCTTGTAAGGGGGGAAGTATGTAACACCTCAAAATTTATGGGTTATTATTTTAATTAATTAATTCGGGAATTAGTAATTCATAAATTAATGAGAAATAGTTAATGGGAATATTTAAAAGTGAAAATATTTAAATAAGTTACCGGGTGAGAGTTAATTTTAGAAATTTATTCCAGATGGTAATTTTATGTGCGCGATTAGGTATGGCAGGGTCGAATTAGTCTGAAACAAATGGTTATATGCATATATTGGGCATTGGGGCGTAATTAGACATATGAGAGTTCCATATAGAAAGTATGGACCCTTGTTATAAGGCCGATTGGCCCAAAAAAGTGAATAGAGATTTTTAACCCCAAATGTGTAAAGGTTAGGCATCATTAAATCACATTAGAAGACTAAAAAGGGGAAAAATCCAAAGGGAGAGCAAAAGAGAAGAAGAACTTAGGAATCTTGGAGAGATTGATTCAATTGCAACTTAACACCTTCATTCAAGCCCTAGATATGAATTTGTGAGACAAGAGGTTTAAATTGTGTTTACTAAATGGCATCTATCTTTTCATATTAAAATAGGTTGAATTCTATCAAATTCTAGGGTCTGTTCTTGAGTAAATTGGGGATTTACTTTTAATAGGAGTTATAAATCTATAGAGGATTTGATAATTGATGAATTGATGATTGAATTGGTGGAATTGTTAGGGCTAGAATTGTTATAATGAAAGAAGGAACTTAGGATGAATTTGGGGATATTTTAATGCAGAAACCTATTCAGAACAGAGGTTCAATAACTGTTAATGGCGAACTGGATTTTTAGCATAAGAGAGAGGGAGAAATACCATCGTCGTTCGAATGACATGGTATTTCGTTCGAACGAGATCCACTGTCGTTCGAATGATAGGGATCTTCATTCGAACCAGTTATGATGTCTGCCAGATTTCTACAATTCCGCTGATTCAGACCTGCTATGTTGGAAATTTGTAATTTCTACCTCATCTATATTATAAAATTTATTATGGAATTAGGGTAATTTGGGAGTACTTAACCTTAAAACTTATTTGACCAATTTCATGAAATTAGAGATGTAAGTTCATGATTGATCATATTGTAATCTTGTTGTTTAAGTGATTAAAATTGATTGCATGACATTTAAGGTTCGATTAAAACTATTGAATTTAATGCCGAGAGATAGAGTGTCCGGGTATATTGAAGGGGTTATGCCAAAATATTGGGAATTAGTTGTAGTGTAAGTAATTAAAAATGAAGTCAGACCACATACTTAAATGTTTTAGTCATGGATATGGGCATAATACTCTAATAGCCTTGATTTCTATATATATGTCGATGTGTAATAGATATATGATTTATATATAATTGTGTGAATAATATATATAGTAAAGTCATACCAATTTTAATGCTATCATAGGAGGTTGTGTGATGTGGGTGAGTCCCTTGACTAGAGAATGTAGGGTGAGTATATTCCACAGGCCATAGTGTCCGTATTAGAGGTGGGGCCGTTACGGTATGGAGCAGACACTTCGGAAGGAACTACGGTCACCTCCTAAGCGTCGGTGATAGCATTTATATCCGACATGTGTGCGAATGTTGAGATATGATACGTATATATAGTGAAAAATTATATACGGGAATTTATATATATATATATGGTGTGAAATTTTTGGTAATATAACTTGTGGGAACGTTATATGATTTAAAAGTAAGAAATGATGCGTTAAGAAAGTTAATGTGAATAATAACTCATAGAAATGTACTAACTTCACTTGGAATATATTAGTGGGGCATTTAGTATGAAATTCGGGACAAGTCTAGTTACGGGGAGCGTGGCTAGGTGTATTGTGTATAGTTCGTTAGGTGTCCACATTAGATTGAGGGGTAAGGTAAACTCAAGGGAGTGCACGACACCAACTTAAATATGGAGAGCATTTATATATTTATTTCTTGCATTTAAATTCACTTGCTAAATATTTTTAAATGTTTTGGGTTCTAAGCCTTGGTATAAAATATTTTAAAAAACCTTTTAGGTGTCCTACCACGGGGCGCCAGGCCTGATTCCTTCCTATAGGGTGTGTGGCTGCAGCGTATGTGAAGTTTTGTGGGTTCTTTGGGTAGACACATGTTTCATTATATCTCTAGATAGTTACTTGTTCAGTTGTACTTTTGGGCTTGTACCACTATATTCAGTCTTGGAATGTATCAGTACTCTTTTATACTTGCACTTTGTTGATGACTTGTAGTCGATGTTGTTTGACAAACGCTTGTACTTAATTTATGGAACGTTTAGTTTCTTTCTTGCATTCCTATTTAATTTGATATATGACTGATCACTCGGTATTTTATTAGGCGGGGTGTCACAGGTCGTTAGGAGCCCGTAGGTGTAAGTCATGAGATTATAGGAGGTCAAACACGTATTCTATGAGGGTTTGGAATGTCTCGAGGGAGTTCGTTCGTTGAAAAATTGTGAGGGTGATTAAAATAACGAGAATGAAATGAGTCCTGGTTAGCAGAGGATAGGATATGAGAGGATATTTCTGAAGAAGAAAAAACTAACCGAACCGATACCTGGGGATTGAATTGATTCGGTTAAAGGAAATTTGAAAATAAAAAATTGTTCAACCGGATCGGTTCGCCCCTAGGAACCGAATTGGTTCGGTTCCTACAGACCTTTTCCCTTCCCTAGGTGCTTCCCCCTTCCCCAATCCTTTAATTTCCCTTCCATTCCAATTTTCCCTCCATTCACACCCCCTTTTCCTTCTAAATCCTTCCCCCACTCCCCCACCCCACCTATAAATTCCCACATTCTCCACCCCTTTTTCTTCACACCCACATCACTTCTCTCCTATTCATACTCTCTCTCTCTCTCTCTCTCTCTCTCTCTCAGCACCCACCTCTCCCATGGCCAACCAACCATTTCCCGTTAAATACACATCAACCGTGGTCCGCTCCAACAGTAACGAGGACCACTGCTCTTGCATTGAATGCCTATGCTGCTAGCGGTTCTTTAGCCCCTCCCAAAAGTTCCAGATAGAGCGTGAAGTGAATTAGAACAAACAACCCCTAACCGTCACCAATCTTTTTCGGCCTAGGGGGTGGTACCGAAACCTCAACGAGCCCCACGAGGTCATCTGGGAGGATTAGGTAAGGTCTTTTTGTGGCTCACTCGTACTAACGGGAGAGTTTGAGTCTGAATCTTTTGTTGATATAAGACCCATCTCCTTCTCTCTGGACATCCTGTCCTGCAAACTTGCACAAAAGGGGGTCCTTATTCAGGTGACTACCCAAATAATGCTTCCCTCGTGCCCAAAAGTCAATGTATTGCCCTACTTGCACCTAGCGAAATGTGGGTTCGAGAAACTTTTCTGGTTGGGTGCCTAAATGACAAGGTTCGAATCACATTCCACATCATTTGTGCCAACCTCCTCCAAACCTCCAATGACTCGGTGAGGTGCCCTCGCCAAGAAACACTCGTCTACCACCTCTATGATCCAAACTTTCCCATTCACCTAGGCTGTACATCCTACACCGAAATCCTCTTTGCAACTAATGAACACAAGAGTTCGGTACCTCTCATATATTCCCACCTAATTTCCTCTATCTTTGCCGATGCCGGTATATAGCCTCACGGGGTTTTCCTCACCTCACAAAGCGCATTAGGAATGCATCACACAATAGGAGTGCAAGACAACGGGCGATTGTTAGCGCAAGTAGAGGAGGATTCCGATGATGAGGAAGAAGAAGAGGAAGAGGCCGAGGATGTGGATATGACCGAATAAGAAGAGAAAGAGTACGATGGCGAGGCTGATTTTGATTTTGAGCCAGTGGGAGCAGAGCTTGATCGTCGCATCACTAACCTAGAATCATACTTTGACAGTTTCATAAATGACGGGCATACCAGAGTGATACGAGTATGATGCATTGCCTACAAGCTGAGCTATATCGTCTGCATATGGGTGCACCATCACCGAACTATTTTTTCGACCCATATGACCCAAATGCTCCAGGAACATCCCACTAACTCCCTCGGTAGCCTCTTTTTGAGTGGGTTGTTTTGTATGTGTAGTTCTTCCATTTTTCTATCCATACCTTCTTGTAATTCTATTCTGTAATGGAGAACTTTGATATGCGTAGACTTTCATTTCATATACTTGCTTGTTTTTATTATTACATTTTGTCCTTTGTTTATTTTCTATGCATTCTCTCTTTATTTTAGCTTTTAATCCTTTTGAATCAAGGACTTTGCAAAAGTCAATGTTGGGGGGGGGGGGGGGGGGGTAAGCATGCGCATAAAAAACTACACAAAGTTCAAAATTCCTCAAAACCAAAAAAAATTCAAAATTTCAAAAAAATAATTTCCAAAAAAATCCAAAAATATTTTTCTTCAAAATAAATAAAAATTCAAATTTAAAGTATTTAAAAATATCACTAAAATTTTGTTTGAAATCTCAAATTGTAAAAATTCAATTGCACAAAGCCGAAATTGACCGAAGATGGAAATTGAAAGAAAATTGACTACTTTACAAATAAGTATGGAGATTAACTAAACCGGTGAGATTTCGAGCCTATCGGTTTTTCTGAGTTTTTAAATCAATCCGAGTTAATGGTTAACTCGAAGTTCAATTCAGCGTTTTAAATAAGTCGATGATGGTGTCTAAATTATTGGTTTGATCGGTTACGGAAAATGTGTGAGATGTTGTCTTGAAAATGAGCTAACATATCTCTAAATTAAATTATCTCGAGCCGTATATGGTAAATTTATAAGTAATTCGGATAATGGAGTTAGGCCCTCATTTATTATCCAAAAAGATTAGCCATAAAAAGTTATAAAAAAATTTCCCTTTCCAACCCAATTTGAGCCTAATAAATTTTTTCCTTTTCGTTTGATAACCCGAAAAATCCAATTAGTGGGGAATTGTGAAAATTGAAAATTTCATCAATAAAGTCCAAAAAGTGCATAAAAGGGGAAAGAAAAACAATAGAAAAAAATAAAGCTCAACAAAAATATCAAAAAAAGTAAAAATGTGAAAAATAGAAAAAAATGGAAAAAGAAGTGAAAAAAGAACAAAAGCCCGAAAAAGCACTAATGGACATCCTATGTAAATATTCCGATTCCGACTTTCCCAACAACTCCCAATTTGCCAAATACACCTCAAAAACCGAAAAAGTCCTAATCGAGTCCGAATTGAGAAATTAATTACTGCGTGGAGAGCTAAGATGTGAAAAGATAATAAGAGATATTAATTGGTGTGAATAAAAGATGATGTTTCCCATTTTTGAAGGACCGTAACCCAATGAAGAGATCTTTTCACCCATAAATTTTCATCTTTCAAGTTTGAATGCGTGAATTTGCATTCCATTACATTTACTCTTATAAATCATGCATACTGAGAGAAATAGCCACCATATGAGTGATTCATTTCTTAGTGCATCCCGTGAGATTTTGAAATCAAAACAAATTTTTGGAAGCGTAATGATCAATAGGTGGAAATTAGCAGTTAAATTTCTCGCTTCGCACACATACTCTAGATTTGAGACTTGTAAATATAAATTTATGGTGACTATTTTTTGATAGGTTTACATTTTATGATTTTTTGGTATTTTGATTTGTCTTTGAGAGAATTTTGTGGGTATATTCACTACCAACCTTCACGAGACATAACTCGTCTTACTAGAGTAACCAAGGGGTTTGACAACTTATTGCATATGCTAAATGCAATAGTTTGCCTGTGAAAGAGGTATTATATCCCAATAGGATGTTTGACAAGAGTTTGGCCACATTTCGATTCTTTTACATTGCCCGGGATGACCAAAGTTCTAAGTTAGGGAGGTTTTGATTAGGCCTAAATTCTTCGCATTTATCCTTGTAATTTTGAATCTTTTAACATTTCGTGTGATATAACCCGACTTGATTTATCTCATATTATTGCTATTGACATTATCTAACGAGTAAATCGAGTTTCATGTATTTTTTATAAATTTTGCAGGTCCATAGTGCGCGAGAAGAAGGAAAGAAGAAAAATTAAGAAAATTCAATAGGGTAAAAGACTAATTTACAGTTGGAATTTCAACGAGAGGCCTAAAGAAGAGTTGAAGACCTCGATTCTACGAGCGTATAGGAAGAAATGAAACCCAAATTCGAATCCTGGAGCACAAGTTACAAAGATTCAAAGTTGAGATAAAAATAACAAGGAAGTGGGAAGTTCTGATCAAGCCGAACCGAACCCAAGAAAGCCAAAAAGAACCAATCCTAATGCTGACCAAGTTTTTATAAAGACCGAACCGAACAGGTAGAGTGAAAAATGAACCAGTTCGGTAGTGAAGAATGTTTCTATAAGGAACGAACAGAATCGATAGGAGCAAAAAATGAACCGATCCGGTTGTGTGAAAAAATCTCTATAAAGATCAAATCGAACTGATGGATCTGATCGGATCGGTTCGACTATTGAATTTTTGAATTATCCTCTTCCAAAATAAGAGTTGTACATTGTTGGAACTCTTGTAAAAACAAAGTGTATATATTCCAACGTATTCCTATAGTTTAGGAGGTCCTATTAGTGATAGTTTATAATCCTTTTAACTTAGAGAGAGAAATTAGTAAAGAACCCTAAAAGTTTTACAAGTTTTGATTTGCAATTCAGAATTCTGCAAGTGAAGTTGTTCTTTCTTCTTATTTATTTGAATTCAATTAAATTAGTGCAAAGTTTATTTAATTCAAAGTATTCTTAGTTTCTCTTTCTCATCTAGTTTTTTTTACATCATGATGGTTTTGATTTCCTGCACTCTAGATAATATATTGTTTAGTTAATTGTAGTATGCTAGGCTATATTATTAAGGGTTGGGGTGCATGAACCCAACCCATGATATTTTGCACGTATAAAAAATTAGTTTTGAATTAAATACTCATTGAATCGTGTTGTATAGTGAACACAACCATCATATATCTTTTAACCTTGTTTTCCCTTGGTAACCGCGGTGTTTAAGAATGCGGCGTGCATTTTAGTTATAGTAGCATTGCTTTATTCTTGCTCTTAATTACATATGATGTGGGCTTGTACCCTCATATATATAATGCTTGGGATTAATAAAGATCGGGCTTAATCAACTGTCTAATTCATAAGGTAGTTTTCTATCTGACAAACGCACTAGGGTTTGGGGGATTGTATTCAAGACTATTTTCCTCATTTGTATTTAATCACCTGCAGTAGTTTTAATTTTGTGCACATAGTTTAGTTAGTAATTTTAATTTTAGTTTGCATTTAGATAGTAGACTTCAATACCAAAAATTAATCACCTTTTTATTTTTTTCTTGAGTCAGTTTTGGGTTAGTCATCTTTTCTACGTCGTCACGAGCGATCGTCCTATTTCCCTTAAGATTCGACCCCATCTTACCGTGATATTACTTACGCGATCGGTTTTCACTTGAATCGATATAAAAACGCACTAGAGACACATTTGTAGTCATGTTAAACTTGAAAAAGATGTTTCATTTTTCAAGAAAAAAAATATCATGTTAACTGAACTTAATCACTTTGTTGAAACTAAAAGTAAAGAATTTTTGTTTAAATTTGATGAATCTAAAGTTGAACTTAAAGATGTTTTTAACAAATATGATGAATGTAAAAAGGAACTAGAGGACACTTTGAAGAAGTTAAAGAGTTATTGGCATGCTGGTGATGCAGTCAAGACTATTAATAAGAATACTTGTTATGACCCAACCAACTCTTATTATGATTTTGTTCCTACAAAGGGGCTTGGATTTGAAGGAAAAGAATTTGATGTTACTGATTTTCCCAATTCTAAGGAACAGTTTCCTGATTCAAATGAAATTAGGTTATCTTATAAACAATTTGAAGACGAGGGACATACTACTAGTGGTAAACTTATTTTCGAATGTACATTTTTCCATAAAACTGGACATTTGAAAAAAAATTGCTTTGAGAAATTAGGGCAAAATAAATCTGATTTAGGTAAATTTAGAAAAATTCAATATGTTGAGAATTTTAAAACTGCCAAACCAATTCTCAAATGCGATTTTTATTTTAAAACTAGTCATAGAGAGAATTTCTTTAAAAACAGCTTGAGGCTTTCGAGAGTTGCTTGTCTTGAGGTCTATTTTTAGATGAAAAGATGATCGTTTTCCCCTTTATTTGACCTTTGCACCCTCATTTCTATGGGTAGTCATTTCTTCCCTCATTAGTTAGCTGTTATTACGTTTATTTTCGGGCTATTTTCTTAGGACTTTATAATCTTCATTTGGTGTTTTGAAGAGAAAGTTTTTCATTTTCTTTTTACCTCTTTCTCTCTCTAGAAAGCTACCAAAATTTCCTTGTCATTTCCTTCTCTAAAATACAACTGAGTCTTTAATCTTATCAGAGATTTGTTTCGTTTTTCTCTCCATCTATTACTCGATTTTAAGATTTTGAGGGTATTTGTTTCATTTATGTTGGGTTTGTGGTTTTAGAAGTTTGGTTGAGCTATGTCATTTTTTTTGGAGCCTTGAAGTTTTATGGTCTGAGGAGGTTTGATCTACACGGATCTGTATTTTTTTTCTTGTTAATACTGAGATTTGTTCTTGCCTTTATTTGTGTTCTATTTGGGCGAAGTTGGGAGGTTTGAAGTGTTACGGTTTTCGGTGTGAAGGTTTTTTCGATTGCTTTCTCGTAAAGCTTGTTTTGGTGGAGGCTTTTTTCCGGTGCTCTTTTTCGATTTTCCTTTTCAATTATTGAGTCCTTACTTCTTTTATTTTGAAGATTGTTTGAGGTAAATTTTTTTGTACTCTTTATATATATATATATATATTGTAGGAGGGTAGTGAGAATGGGGTCTATGAATAACTGGAAAGGGTGAGGCGTGACCCACTCCAATGGGCGCTGCCTGCAAGGTCTTTAAGGTCTCCTGGTGCAACTTCTGAAGAAAACTTCTCCTTCTGGTAACAATGGAACTCAAGCTTCAACTCACTCCCTGCAAGAATATGAACTTTCACAGCAAAAATAGTAATTTTCTCAAGGGAAACACCTGAGAGTGATGGTTGTCAGTGGGGAGTGAAGTAACAAGGCACTCAGCACTAAGAGAATGAGCAGGGAGAGAATACTTAGGTAGGTCTGGTGATATTTTAGCAGAGTAACAGTGCAATTTCTATTGTCTCTATGACCTTGCCCAGGGGTCCTATTTATACTTGGGCACTAAGGCTGGGTTGGAACTTTTGGCACCAAAACTTAGAGGGTTGGTGCGGGACAAAGTCTGCAGTGTACTATTTATCCCTACCTGTAGGCTGGTCTCCCTGTCCCCTCTGACACATGCCCCCTGGCGCAGACCAAAGTTCAAAAGCAAATATGTCTTCTAATGGAGACAAAATATATTATTTGCTAAATATCTTTTGAAATGGTAACTTTGATACAAACTTTGTAAACTTGAGGGGAGGTCTCGAGGACCACCTCCTCTAAAATATTTGCAAGCTTGAGGGGGGTCTCGAGGACCCCTTTCTATAATCATTTTTCTTGAGAGGGGTTTAGAGGACCCTATCCTCTAAAATCATTTTATAAACAGTTATTTTCTTATGAGCAGCTAGCCCTTTGGCTGGTCACTTCACCTGTGACTAAGTGTGAGGTGTGTGAGGACTGGGTGACCCTAGGGTCTCCTACTAGTATTCTCTCAATCCTACAGTGCTAAGTGGTTGAGCTTGTTCAACATACCTTGTCCCTCAGCCGCCAAGTCAAAACTCCCAGGAGGTCCCAACTAGACTGCTTGATCCCTCCTTACTCAACTAGGCAACCTGTACAAGAAAGTAAAGTGTTAATATTGTTGTTCATTTAAAGACTGACATCTCATGATGAGGAGTTGCTCGTGGTAGCTACTCCCTCATCCTGGCCACTCTGGGTGGGTTCCTTCTCAATATGAGTTTCTGTCGAAACCCTTGTAATGGCACTTCTCAAATAACATTTCTGCAGTGAGCCTTGCAGTGGCGTTGAGCCTCTCGAATGTCATTACTGCGGTGACCTTGCAGCGGCGCTGACCCTTGCAGTGGCACTGACCCCTGTAGGGGCGCTGACTCTTTCAATGGAACTTCTCAATCTTGGACTACTGCAGTGACCCTCGCTGGCACCTCTCGAATGTTATTGTTGTAGCAACGCTGACCCTTGTAGCGGCGATGATACTTGCAGCGGCGCTGGCACTTGAAGCGGCGCTGACCCTTGCAGCGGCGCTGATACTTGCAGGGGTGCTGAGCCTTCCAGCGGTGCTGACACTTGCATTGGCAATGACACTTGCAGCGACGCTGACCCTTATAATAACGCAGACCCTTTCAGCAGTGCTGACCCTTGCAGCGGCGCTGACACTTACAGCGGCGTTGACACTTGCATTGGCGCTAACACTTGCAGCGATGCTGACGCTTGCAGGGGCGCTGACCCTTGCAGCGGCGTTGACACTTGCAGCGGCGCTGATACTTGCAGTGGCGCAGACCCTTGCAGCGGCGCTGACCCTTTCAGCAGCGCTGACACTTGGAACGGCGCTGACCCTTGCAGCGACGTTGATACTTGCAGCCGCGCTGATACTTGCAGTGGCGTAGACACTTACAGCGGAGCTGGCACTTAAAATCGGTGCTGGCACTTGCAGCAGCGCAGACACTTGCAGCGGCGCTGACCCTTTCAATGGCGCTAACACTTGCAGTGGCGCTAACCCTTGCAGCGGCGCTGACACTTGCAGCGGCGCTAACCCTCGCAGCGGCGTTGACCCTTGCAGCGGTGCTGACACTTACAGAGGCACTGACACTTGCAGCGACGCTAATACTTGCTACGGCACTGATACTTGAAGTGGCGTAGGCACTTGAATCAGCACTGGAACTTAAAACGGCGCTGACCCTTGCAGCGGTGCTGACACTTGCAGCGGTGCTGACACTTGCAGTGGCGCTGACACTTGTAGTGGCGCTGATACTTGCAGGGGCGCTGACCCTAGCAGCGGCGCTGACACTTGTAGCGGCGCTAACACTTACAGCGGTGCTGATACTTGCAGTGGCGATGACCTTTACAGTGGCGATGGGGGTTCCTGCTGAATATGAGTTTCTTTCGGGACCCTGGGGTGATTCCATCTCAATTATGCGTTTCTGCTGGGACCTTGGGTGGGTTCCTTCTTATTACGAGTTTCTGTCGGGACCCTGGGGGATTCCTGCTCAATATGAGTTTCTGTCGGGACCCTGGGGTTGCTCCTCCTTAATAAGAGTTTTTGTCGGGACCCTGGGGGATTCCTGCCCAATATGAGTTTCGATCGGGACCCCGGGGGGATTCCTGCTCAATATGAGTTTCTTCCGGGACCCTAGGTTTTTTCTCAGTATTTGTAATAAAATAATATTTTTACTTCTTTATAGGTTGACACCCTTCTACATTAGCCCCTCGTGCAAAGTCTTTTGTGTTGGGTAGACCAAAAAGTTTTGTACGCCATAAATTCAGTTTTTTTCCAGAGACCCTAGGGTTTCTTCATCATTCCTCTTAGGGTCATTAAATGTTATGTCACTTAATCTCATGTTTTATAAATGAGGCCACTTATAGTGGACCTCCTTATCAGGGTATAAACTTGGTCGGAGGGGTTACTCGCGGTGAGCCCCTCATTTTTAGCCTTCTTCTATGGCCTTCTACTTTGTTTAAAGGTGTTGCTCATGGTGAACCCCTCGCCCTTGGCCTTTTTTTTATGGCCTTCTATCTTGGGTAGAGGGGTTTCTTAAAGTTATCCCCTCTCCCTTGGCCTTCTTCTATGGCCTTCTATCTTAGGCAGGGGGTTACTCGCGGTGAGCCCCTCGCCCTTGGCCTCCTTCTTGTGCGAATAGGTTAATCGCGGTGAGCCACTCGACCTTGGCCTTCTTCTGTTGGCCTTTCCTCTTAGGCGGAGGGGTTACTTGCGGTGAGTCCCTCGCCCTTGGCCTTCTTTTGTGGCCTTCTGTCTTGGGCGGAGGGGTTACTCGCGATGAGCCCCTCGCCCTTGGCCTTCTTTTATGGCCTTTTATATTTTATGGAGGGGTTACTCGAGATGGGTCCCTCGCCCTTGGCCTTCCTCTGTGGTCTTCTGTCTTGGGAGGAGGGGTTACTCGCAATTAGTCCCTCGCCCTGGCCTTCTTCTGTAGCCTTCTGTCTCGAGCGGAGGGGTTACTCGCGATGAGCCCCTCTCCCTTATCCTTCTTCTGTGGTCTTTCATCTTGGGTGGAGGGGTTACTCGCGATGGTCCCCTCACCCTTGGCCTTCCTCTGTGACCTTTTATCTTGGGCGGAGGGGTTACTCATGGTGAGCCCCTCGCCCCTGGCCTTCTTCTGTGGCCTTCTATCTTGGGCGGAGGGGTTACCCGCGGTGAGCCCTTCGCCCTTGGCCTTCTTCTCTGGCCTTCTATCTGAGGCGGAGGGGTTACTCGCAGTGAGCCCCTTGCCCCTGGCCTTCTTCCGTGGCCTTCTATCTTGGTCAGAGGGGTTACCCGCACTGAGCCCCTCGCCCTTGGCCTTCTTCTGTGGCCTTCTATCTTGGGCGAAGGGGTTACTCGCGGTGAGCCCCTCGCCCTTGGCCTTCTTCTGTGGCCTTCTATCTTGGGTGGAGGTGTTACTCGCGGTGGGACCCTCGCCCTTGGCCTTCTTCTATGTCCTTATATTTTGGGTGGAGGGGTTACTCGCGGTGAGCCCCTCGCCCTTGGCCTTCCTCTGTGGCCTTCTATCTTGGGCGGAGGGGTTACTCGCGGTGAGCCCCTCGCCTTGAGTGATTTTCTACAGCATCAAGTTTGGGAAGGGAGGGCACTCAAGGTTGATCCCCTCGCCCTAGGCTATTTTCTGCCAAACTTGCAATCTTGGGAAGGTGGAGCCACTATAAATGGAACCCCACACTCTAAGTTATTTTACTATTTGTTCACTTGCTTGAGGACTTCTCAATATTAGCCCCCTCGTGTAGAAGTGTCTTGTAATGTCAAGAGACTTGTGCACGAAACTGTCGTACCTTTTATTTATACTTGGAAGTTGCTCTAGACTGTGAGAACTCTAGTGCCCTTGGAGCCTTAGGTGCTAAACTATCGCACTTTATATTTATACTTGATGCTTGCTCAAGACTGTGAGCGCTCCGGTGCCCTTGGAGCCTTAGGTGCTCATCTGGAGCACCTTATGTTTGTACGTGGCATTTGCTCAAGACTGTGAGTGCTCCGGTGCCCTTAGAGCCTTAGGTGCTAAAATGTCGCACTTTATATTTATACTTGATGCTTGCTCAAGACTGTGAGCGCTCCGGTGCCCTTGGAGCCTTAGGTGCTCATCTGGATCACCTTACGTTTGTACGTGGAATTTGCTCAAAATTGTGAGCATTCCGGTGCCCTTAGAGCCTTAAGTGCTAAACTGTCGCACTTTATATTTATACTTGATCCTTGCTTAAGACTGTGAGCGATCCGGTGCCCTTGGAGCCTTAGGTGATCATCTGGAGCACCTTACGGTTGTACGTGGAATTTACTCAAGATTGTGAGCACTCCGATGCCCTTGGAGCCTTAGGTGCTCAACTGACGTACCTTATATTTATACTTGGCACTTGCTCAAGACTGTGAGCGCTCCGGTGCCCTTAGAGCCTTACATTTATACTTGTCTTTTGCTCAATACTGTGAGCTCTCCGATGCCCTTGGAGCCTTAGGTGCTCATCTAGAGCACCTTATGTTTATACTTGGCACTTGCTCAATACTGTGAGCGCTCCGATGCCCTTGGAGCCTTAGGTGCTCATCTAGAGAACCTTATGTTTATACTTGGCACTTGCTCAAGACTGTGAGCGCTCCGGTGCCCTTAGAGCCTTAGGTACTAAACTTTCGTACCTTATATTTATACTTAGAGTTGCTCAATACTTTGAGTTACTCTTTTTTATATGAGAACCTCAAGATTGAACTTCCCACTTCTAATTGTGGGGTATTTGCATATGAGATGAGCAAGTTAAAATTTTGAAGTTTCCCCTCTAACTGCGGGGCACTTGCATATAACTGAGCAAGTAAAAAAAATTGGACGTTTCCCCTGTAACTGCGGGGTACTTGCATATAGCTGAGCAAGTTTAAAATTTTAACAGTTTCCCCTTTAACTGTGGGGTACTTGCATATAACTAAGCAAGTTGAAATTTGGAGTGGCCCCTCTAGCTGCGGGGAACTTCTTGCATATAGCTGAGCAGTTTATAAATTTTAAAAGTTTCCCCTTTAACTGCGAGCTACTTGCATATAACTGAGCAAGTTGAAGTTTGGAAATGGCCCCTCTAGCTACGGGGTACTTCTTGCATATAGCTGAGCAGTTTATAAATTTTTTTAGCGCAGCCCCGTGTGACTGTGCGGTACTTTTAGTGCAACCCCATTTTGTTATGCATATTCATTTCTTGGGAAGTAATTAAGAGATGGGTTAGCCCTTCTCCTTCCATAAACTTTGAATAAAATTTCACATATATCATAAATAAAGAAATAATTATTTCTTTATACAAAAAAAATTTCCTTAGTCTGTAAGGTCCTTGTTCCAAAGTTTTCTTAGGAACATTTTTTTGTCTTTATAAGAATAACAAGTTTATAGAGGGGTTAGACCCGCTTCTCCCTATTTTCTGAAAACTGATCAATTACATTTTTCTTGAGAATAGAGGTTAGGACTTGTTCTCTAGGCTATAAATCTTCATGGAATAATAATAAAAATGTAGATTATTATTATTATTATTACTAGGAGGATAACCCCCTACTGGTCAGGTGACAAAAAAATAATTATTATGTCTGTAAGGGCTTTATTCAGTATACTTTTCCCTTGGGATGGATATTCTTCCAAGTATAATGAAGAAAGACCTTCATGTCATGGACCCTCTTCTAATCTAGTAGATGTTCTACTATTCTATTAAGAAAGAGAAAACATTAGTCCGTGTACCTTTTGTTGAGCGACTCTAGGCCTTTCCGCCTATATTCCGACTGCTTCTACTTTTTGAGTTTAAATGCTTCAGGCGGTTTCTCGTTCTAGGTATCAGTCATGGGAAGTTCTCTGTCTGGGATTCTGTCCATCTCGGGTTCCTCGCTTAGGATTTGTACCCCTGGGGGTTCCTTGTCAAAGGCATCACAGAATTTGGGTTCCTCACCCATAGCGCTACTGGTGGGGATTCCTTGAAAAAAAAAAACAACTGTGGCAGTGGGGGTTCTTTCCTGATGAGGGTTCCTCGCTTGGAGTCCCCAAGCCCCTTCTTGACTGGGTTCGTCGTTGGAACATATAGTACTAGTTGTTCCTCATGCGAGGTGTTGCCCATGGGGGTTATTCTCTTGGAGATTGTACCTGTGGGTTCCTCGTGATCACAGTCAATTAAGGTGGGTTACTCGACGGCATTACTGTCCATGAGTTCCTCGATGACATTACTGCCCATGGGTTCCTCAACCGCTGTCGTGAACAAGGGGTGTCTTGAGATCTTGTTTCGTCAAGGGTTACTTCCACAAATCATGCGTTGATTGATGAGTCTTCCTCGATGAGGGCTGGTATTTCTGTGGGTTCATCGCCAACCATGGCTGCCATGGGCAGCACGCTATTAAGGGAGGGTATCTCGTGACCCACTAAGTTAGTGGGGAGTGGGTTTGCAGCCTTTGGGTTCCTCGCGACCCACCCTATTATTGGGTTCCTTACCAATTCTACCGTCAACAACTTTGAGGTATCCTCGTGCGCAGAAGCTTTGAGACTTGGGCGTTGCTCGCCCCATAGAATTTCAACTATGGGACCAAATTCCAAGGGTCCCTCGCCAATAGATGCTTCTGACATGGGTTCCTCGTGCGCTGGATCTATGTCCGTGGCTGGATGTTCTGCTGCCACAAGTTTTTCGCTGATAAGGGATTTTACTTGGGGTTCCTCGCGAGTTAGGTTTCTACCATAGGCTTCCTCGACTATTCCAAGTAGTTCTTTATTTCATTTTCCATCCGGCGGTGGTGTAGCCAAGGACTCCTCACGAGACCCATTTCATACTATGGGTTCCTCATCCACAGTGTCATCATCACAGAATGAAGTTAAAGGACTTGCTACTAGCGAGGGTCTCTCACGTGGTAATTTTGTATCTGTGGGTTTCTCGTGTTCCATTACTTCCCATGGGTTCCTCGACGGCATTACATCCCATGGTTTCCTCGATCGCTGTAGTGGATGAGGGGTGTCTCGACCTCTCGATTCGTCAAGGGTTCCTCTTCGGACCCAATATCCGAGGGTATCTCGACATTAAATTTCGTCAAGGGGTCCTCGACCTTGTGTTATGTCGAGGGTCCCTCACGCGTTGACTTCACCTCCAAGGGTGTCTCGACCTCACCCTTCATCGATACTGCTGCCATGACTTTTTTTATTGACGACGAGGAACACCCAAGGTTCCTCGCCCATGAGTTCCTCGCTCCTCGACTTCCCATTCGGGGGTGTCTCGACCTCATGCTTCGTCAATACTGCTGCCACAACTTTTTTGAAGGTGACAAGGGCCACCCAGGGTTCCTCGCGAGTTGACATTTCTATAAGGGTTCTTGCTGCTACTTCCTTTTTTATACGACAAGGGTCACCTAGGGTTTCTCATCCATGGGTTCCTCGCGAGTATGTGTTTTTAGAGGGGATATTGCAGCTGAGAGTTCCTCACTTGGAATTTCTACCATGATGGGTTCTTTTCTTGAGGGTTCCACATCGCTATCATTGAGCGAGAGAAGTTCCTCGACCATATCGAATTCCTCGCCAAACACTTAGGGTTCCTGGGGTTCTTTTCAGTGAACTTGACGGTTGTCACAACTTGGTCCAGCACCGTCCTCTGCAACTGAGCTACTTCTACCGGAATCGTCACCGAAACGACCTCCCCTCCATATGGGGTTACTTCTGGTGTTACACAAACTTCACCCAAACTTGCCAAGTCTCAAAAAACATACTCATAAGCCTCTGCCACCGGAGCTGCTGCCAGTGAGCTGGTCTGCCCTCCTGGAGGAGCAGGTATCTTTGCTCCGGTCACCACCACATCCACCTAAGTGTCCTGGTCTCTTTGAGCTCCATTCCAAGATGGAATGTCTTCAAACACTAGCTTCTTAGAAACATGAAAACCTTCTATGTCCATTTAAGTGAGGATACCTCCCCATCTGAGTCACCAAATGTAGAAGGGTAGTGAGACTGGGGTCTATGAATAACTGGAAAGGGTGAGGCGTGACCCACTCTAATGGACGCTGCCTGCAAGGTCTTCAAGGTCTCCTGCTGCAACTTCTGAAGAAAACTTCTCCTTCTGGTAACAATGGAACTCAATCTTCAACTCACTCCCTCCAAGAAGATGAACTTTCACAGCAAAAATAGTAATTTTCTCAAGGGAAACACCTGAGAGTGATGGTAGTCAGTGGGGAGTGAAGTAACAAGGCACTCAACACTAAGAGAATGAGTAGGGAGAGAATACTTAGGTAGGTCTGGTGATATTTTAGCAGAGTAACAGTGCAATTTCTATTATCTCTATGACCTTGCCCAGGGGTCCTATTTATACTTGGGTACTAAGGCTGGGTTGGAACTTTTGGCGCCAAAACTTAGAGGGTGGGTGAGGGACAAAGTCTGAAGTGTACTATTTGTCCCTACTTGCAGGCAGGTCTGCCTATCCCCTCTGGCAAATGCCCCCTGGCACCGACCAAAGTTCAAAAGCAAATATGTCTTCTAATGGAGACAAAATATTTGATTTTCTAAATATCTTTTGAAACGTTAACTTCGATACAAACTTTATAAACTTGAGGGGGGGTCTCGAAGACCACCTCCTCTAAAATATTTTCAAGCTTGAGGGGGGTCTCGGGGACCCCCTTCTAAAACCATTTTTCTTGAGAGGGGTTTATACTACCCTCTCCTCTAAAATCATTTTATAAATAGTTCTTTTCTTGTGAGCAGCCAACCCTTGGGTTGCTCACTTCACTTGTGACTAAGTGTGAGGTGTGTGAGGACTGGGTGACCCTAGGGTCTCCTACTATTATTCTCTCAATCCTATAGTGTTAAGTGGTTGAGCTTGCTCAACATACCTTGTCCCTCAGCTGCCAATCCAAAACTCCCAAGAGGTCCCACCTAGCCTGCTTGAGCCTTGCTTGCTCATATAGGCAACCTGTACAAGAAAGTAAAGTGTTAATATTCTTGTTCATTTAAAGACTGACGTCTCGTGATGAGGAGTTGCTCGTGGTAGCTACTCCCTCATCCTGGCCACTCTGGGTGGGTTCCTTCTCAATATGAGTTTCTGCCAAAACCCTTGTAATGGCACTTCTCAAATAACATTTCTGCAGTGACCCTTACAGTGGCGCTGAGCCTTGCAGTGCTGCTGACCCTCCCGAATGTCATTACTGCGATGACCTTGCAGTGGCACTGACCCCTGCTGGGGCGCTGACTCTTGCAATGGCACCTCTCAATCTTGGACTTCTGTGGTGACCCTCGTGGGCACCTCTCGAATGTTATTGTTGTAGCGGCACTGATGCTTGCAGCGGCGCTGGCACTTGCAGCAGTGCTGATACTTGCAGGGGCGCTGACCCTTGCATTGGCGCTGACAATTGCAGCGGCGTTGAAACTTGCGGCGGCGTTGACACTTGCAGCGGCGCTGACCCTTTCAGCGGCGCTGACACTTGCAGCGGCGCTAACCCTTGCAGCGACGCTGACACTTGCAGTGGCGCTGACTCTTACAGCGGCGCTGACACATGTAGCGACGCTGATACTTGCAGTGGCGTAGACACTTGCAGCGGCGCTGGCACTTGCGGCGCTGCCCTTTCACCGGCGCTGACACTTGCAGCGGCGCTGAAACTTGCAGCGGCGCTGATACTTGCAGCGGCGCTGACACTTGCAGCGGCGTTGATACTTGCAGTGGCGCTGAACCTTGCAGCGGCGCTGACACTTGCAGCGGCGCTGACACTTGCAGTGGCGCTGGTGGTTCCTGCTGAATATGAGTTTATGTCGGGACCCTGGGGTGATTCCATCTCAATTATGCGTTTCTGCTGGGACCTTGGGTGGGTTCCTTCTTAATACGAGTTTCTGTCGGGACCCTGGGAGGTTCCTGCTCAATATGAGTTTCTGCCGGGACCCTAGGGTAGCTCCTCCTTAATAAGAGTTTCTGTCGGGACCCTGGGGGTTCCTGCCCAATATGAGTTTCTGCCGGGACCCCGGGGGGGTTCCTGCTCAATATGAGTTTCTGTCTAGACCCTGGGTTTCTTCTCAGTATTTGTAATAAAATAATATTTTTACTTTTTTATAGGTAGTCACCCTTCTACATATATATATATATACAAATCTATTAATATATATTTTTTCTTCTTGAAATCTGTCGGTGCAAGCTTTGTTGTTTAAGACTTAAAACTGGACCTAGCTTATTTGTGGCCATTTTTTTAAAGGAAGTTTAAATTCCATTCTAGATTTGTTTGCTGTAAGTCTTTTTTTTGCATAGATGCATGTTAACGTTTTTTATGAAGAAAGTTTTGTTCAATGTTGTTTGCAACACTTATTGGGTTTGTTTTGGCTCATTGTGCGCGTATGGAGCTTTGAGAGTTGGAGTTTGGCACTGTACAACTTTTTTGAGGATGATTTTTTTTGTTCCAATATCTATTGTTGTTTTAATATTTTATGTTTTGTGTTGTCTAACACAAACTGGTTTAACACTTTTTAGATTTGTTAAGTTTATTTAGTTTGGACTAAATCTTTAGACTTAAATTGGACCTTTTTAGATCTATGTTTAAATTCTTGAGTGTTTGTTGTTAGAAGTTTATTTACACAAAACTCAATGTGAGTGTGTTCACTTGTTTACTTGGACTTAACTTTTTAAAACTTAAAAAACTATATCTTAAGTTTTTGTTGTGTCAAACATTTTTTTTATTAAAATATTTTTTTTAAATCTGATTTAACTTGATTAATTTGGGGCTAAGGATATTCTGTTTTTGCCTCTAACTATTTATATCCTCTAAGTTGAACACTTTATTTGTGTTTATTTTATTTAGTTGGGTTTAATTAGTTTGTGGACTTTAAATCATATCTTTTATTTATTTTATTTTATTTTAGTTTAGTTTAATTCAGTCCTAATTTATATCAGTTAAGTGCTACACGCTTTATCTTTTGCTCATTTTACTTGGAATTGATATTTTAACATGACACCTCTTTAAATTTCTTCATATTTTATTTGGTGTTAATTTTTATTTTAGTTGCGCGTCACAATTGTTGGAAGTTTTTCTCCTATTTTATTTGTTATTATTTGCGCTAACTAAGTTGTTTTAGGGTTAATATTTACTCTAATACTAATTATTAAGGAAGACTTTGCACTTGCCTTATGACTTAATATTTAATAATTCTTTTAGTACCGATTAATTTAATCTTATCTTTATTCGTATTGTGTACATCTACACTGGGTCTCGGGTTTTAGTGCGGGGTTGTGTGTGTGTTGTATTTAGACTAGGATGGGTGTACGACTTGTATTTGTTTAGTTTAAATCATTGTAAATTGGTGGACTGTAATCTATAATCGATAATTGGTAATAGCGGACTTGGGTGTGTGAGTTGTCTTGGGACTAGGGACACGGGATTTTCTGCCATAATGGTTTCGTTGAGAACAAATATTGCGTTCTTTCCACTTTACCTCATCTCATTCTTAAATGGCATTTTTATTTATAGCATCACCACTTTTACTTACTAGTATGCGTGAGTGTTTTTAATTTATAATTTATAATAGATTTTATATCAAAGAGTTAAAAGAGTTTTTTTTATAACCTAATACACGTTAGCGCGTGACCATTAGGTTGTTTCAGGAACGCCGTGCGGTTTGAACTTAAGAAGGTGACTTCCATTATGGAGGCTTTTAGATCGACCTCGTCAAAACCCTGACTGGTAATCGTCAGAGACCAAAGGACATCGATTTCACTGAGCATATCGTGTTCACCTAGGAAGATTTGGTCAGGGTGAGAACCCAACATCATGACGTATTGGTGATCACACTCAAAATAGCCTATTGGGACATTGAAAAGTTACCTGTGGACCAGGGGAGTTCATTAGAAGTGACGTACCTAGAATTGTTCCATGAACTGAAGCTGAATATTGCCGACCTCAAAGAAGCCACAGTTTTGTTGGTTAGCTTTGTAGGAAGGATCACAGTGTTGTTAGGGTAGATAATTCTCCCAGTCAGAGTAGGAAACATCTCAAAGCTAATGAAGTTCTTAGTGTTGGACATAGAATCCCCATATCACGCCATTTTAAGAAGGGGCTGGCTCTATGCCATGAAGGTTATACCATCCACCTAGCATCAAAAACTGAAATGTGTTACCGACCGGGGCATCGTAGAAATTTATGGTGACTAGGACACAACCAGGAAGTTCTTTATTGCACCTATTATCCCCAAGAAGGAGAAAAAGGAGGTAAAGGACGTTAAGAAGGGGGTTGTACCCTCCAAATAGCAACTATGGTACGATCGACCTGAGGTGGCGGAGACTAAGGTCCACCCCGCTGATAGGGTTATTGAAAACCTGAAATAAGTTGGAGCCGATGATAACTTTCCATAGAGGAAATTTTTATATCGGAGCCACACTCATCTATCAAGAGAAGAAAGACTTAATTTCTTTTCTCAAGATCAATCTGGACATTTTTTCTTGGGAACAATATGACATACTAGGAATTGATCCTGGTGTAGCTTGCTATCACCTTTACGTCGATCTGACCTTCAAACCAATTACTAAAAAGGCTTATCGAGCGGCCCCTGAGAAGGTCAAGGTGGTGAAAAATGAAGTAGGGAAGTTATTGGATACATGATCCATTATGGAAGTTTAGTTTCCCAAATGTTTGTCCAACCCAGTGGTGGTCCGTAAGAACAATGGTAGTTGGACGGTCTATATTAATTTCACAAATATCAATAGGGCTTGCCCCAAGGATAGCTTCCCACTTTCCAAAATAGATAAATTGGTCGACGCTACAACAATGCACGAAATGATGAGCTTCTTGGATGCGTGCTATGACTACCACCAGATTCCTTTATTCGGACCCGACCATGATAATACGTCCTTTATAAGCCCCATTGGGTTGTAGTATTACAAGGTTATACCGTTTGGATTAAAAACCTCAGGGGTAACTTATCAAAGATTGGTAACCAAGATGTTCAATAGAGATATGGGAGACACGATGGAGGTTTACATCGATTATATGCTGGAGGGCGACCACCTCACAGGCTTAGTCCGAATTTCAAAGATCCTCAGGAAATATCGGATGAAGCTTAACATAAGTAATTGTTCATTTAGTGTCTAGTTAGGAAATTTCTTAGGATATCTAGTTAGTAAAAAGGAAATTGAGGTTAATTCGGATCATATCAAGGCTATCACTATAATTCAACCTCCTCATATGTTGAAAGATTCTTAAAAGCTCACCAATATGCTTGCACCACTAAATCGCTTCATTTCCAAGTCCTCAGAATGTTTCCGACCATTCTTTCAACTCCTAAAGAAGGATAAACACCTCATATGGAACAATAGCTGCTCGCGAGCTGTTGAAGAAATCAAATTCCACCTTAGGAAGCCACCCCTACTGGTGATGTTAGACGATGGAGACCCACTGAAACTTTATCTAGCAGTATTAAATCATGTTGTAAGCTCCTCCCTAGTGTGTTAAAATGAAGGGAGTCATCACCTAGTGTACAACGTTAGTAAGACACTTCTGGGAGCTGAAAAATGGTACCTACCTCTGAAGAAGCTCGCATATTTACTGGTATTCACCTCAAGGAAATTGAAGCATTACTTTGTATCTCATTTAATAACAGTAATCACTTCCTACCCTCTCAAAGTTGTCTTACAAAAAGACGACCTCTACGGACGGCTCTCCAAGTGGTTAGTAGAGCTTCAGAGATTCAATATCCAGTTCCAACTAAGAATAGTGATTAGGGGAAAAGTCCTAGCTAATTTTATCTTTGAATTTATAGAAGATTATCCAATGGACCAACTAGAAATGGAGCAGTAAATAAATGAGAAAGCACAATTTAAGGATTGGACCTTATATGTTAATGGAGCCTATAATTACAAGCGGGAATGAGTAGGTATCATTCTCATCACTTTAAAAAAATAATGTGATTGAGCAAGGAATCAGGTTAGGGTTTAAATCCTCCAATAAACTAGCAGAGTATGAAGCCTGATCTCTGTCTTGCGCAAAGCCCAATTACTAAGGGAAAAGCGCCTTCATGTATTCAACGCCTCGAAACTAGTCTTCAAGAAAGTAAGGGGGACTTCAATGCCAAACATGATAAGATGGCAGCCCACCTCGCTATCGTAAGAAGGCTTATGGTAGGATTTGAGAAGGTAGACATTCAACAGTTCCCCCGGGGTAAGAAAGAGTCACGCTTATGCCTTAGCGGCCCTACGTTCAGTGATCGACTCTGACCTAAGGAGAACAATCCAAATAGAATTCCCCACACAATCAAGTATTGACCAAAAAATTGTATTCGAGTAAGTCCTCCTCACGGATAAGGCCCCCAGTTGGATGGATCAAATCATTATTTACCTACGGAGTGACACATTACCTAACGACAGAAGGTCGACCCATTGGATAAGGGTCAAAGCTGCTCGCTTTTATCTCTACCTAGAAGGAAATCTCTACAAGAAGTCATTCAAAGGTTTTTATCTCTAGTGCATCCACCCATATCATAACAAGCAAGTACTTAGTGAACTTCATGAGGGTATTTATGGGAGTCACGCATGAGGAAGATCTCTGGCCTTTCGAGAAATTGAGGTGGGTTATTAGTGGCCTCTTATGCAAAAGGACGTAGGCACTTAAGTTTGCAAGTGTGGTAAGTGTCAAAAGCACTCTCTTATGATCCACCAACCCAACAACGACCTGAAATCATTGACGAGCCCATGGCCATTCACACAGTAGGGGCTGGACATAGTGGGACCACTACCTACCCATCTAGGAACCGAAAGTATCTGCTGGTGTGCACATATTAAATCACTAAATGGGTAGAGAACTAGAAAAAAATTGCGACTTAGATATGACCAAGTTCATCTGGAAAAACCTAATAACACACTTCGGAGTACTAATGATTGTCATCATCAATAACAACACACAGTTTGAGAGTGGTTTATTTCAAGGCTTTTGTGATGAACATGGCATTTCAGTTCATATGGCTTACCCCCAATACAATGGACAAGAAGAGGCTTCTAATAAAACCATGATAGCCTAACTAAAAAAGAGGTTAGAAAGAGCCAAGGGTGCCTGGCGGGATGTGCTCCCTTATCTTCCATAGGCTTATCGCACAACTCCTAGGTGACCAATAAGGAAAACTCCATTCACACTAGCTTATGGGATGGAAGTTATCATCCCATTAGAAGTAGGAATCCCCACCATGAAAACCTACCTAATCGACCAAGGATTTAATAGTGATGTATTACGCATTGTGCTTAACTTAGCAGACGAGTAAAAAGATAAATCCATGATCAAGTTGGCTTCCTGTCAATAACAACTGGCCAGGAAATACAAAATGAAAGTCAAACCGAGAAAGTTCCTAATAGGAGATTATGTCCTAAATGATAAAACCCAAACAAAAAAGAACCCAAGGTCGTCGATTAAATATTATACAGTCAATCAGTATCATTTGGTCAGTAGAGTGGGCATGTTTAGTCAATACAAGATCAAAACATCAAAAATTAATAAATAACACTTTTTCATTAACTGAAATGGCAACTTACATTTACACTAAAACCAAAGTACACAAAATATATACGATGGCCCATGATGGCAAGCAAGGTAGTTTGTAAAGCACTCTCTCTGGCCATCATCCGAGTGAGGGACAAAATCTTTTTCAGCATATTCTAAGTAATGCTCCAAAAGATGGATATGAATAACATCTATTTGTATCCACTGATCATCTCTCATAAAGGGATTATGGATGGGCAATCGATCTGATACTTATACAACATGTTAGACTCCGTAGGGTTTTTTAATTCCCTAAGGGCCCTAAGACACCCCCGGGGAAAAACAAGGTCTTCTTCTTCCTTCAGTCTCCCTGGGTCATTAGTCCAACCTTGGTCATAACCATATATCCAGGACTATTGAGGTACCGTTCAAAATAAGTGCCTCATCCTTGTCACATCTCTTTAAAGACCGACAACGATCACACAAGCTCGTTGAACATCTCCCTTGATCTTAACTTCCTCCCTATGTAGAGTTGGTTTTCAGCTCGAGCTATCCCAGTAGATGATGAAAAAGATCCTTGAAGGACCAGGGAGGGTCGTAATGGAATGTTCTACCTTGGAAATTTACCTCCTTAGTTCATCATTCTCCTTTTGAATTAACTCCCCCACATAATTGACTTCGGAGGCATCCAAGATCTTGGATTTTAAAGCATCCACATCTACCGAAACTAAAGCTCTGATATCCTCCATCTCCTCAAGCTTTGATATCCTGATCCTTATATTGTTAGGTCTTTGTCTTCAAATATTTGTAGATTTTTATAAAATATTTACGATCCTGGATACTGATGTTCGATCCTAGAATTTTCCTTAATAGAGAATCAAGAGGAATATACTCATCTAGATCAATAGGCTACAATCAATAGAACAAGAAACACATTTTGCAAGCATCAGTAACAAGACAAAGCCAATGAGAAAGGAAAGGCTTATTTCATTAAACATAATTAAGGTAGACACCGGAACAAGTTTGGGATAATTACAAATATAACACCAACAAAAGTAAAAATCAAAAACCCTAAACAAAAGTATAGGTCTACACGTTCTCAGAAGATGTTGACCCCTTTCCTTTGTTAGCAGTTATGGTAGCTTGGTCTCCACCAACCAAGGCTACTCTCAACTTGATCAATAGGAAGATCTCAATCAGTTGGATCAATAGGCTCTATCTCAGCTCGAATAGAAGGCTGGCTAGTCGGAGGCACCTCATCACCCATGGAATTTGGTCCTAACACGTGTTGGGCGAATAGGAAAGAATTCGCATGGACTCCATCTACGGCCAAGGCTTGGTCCCAGCATTTCTGTAATACCCTATACTTTTATGGGTATTTAAATTTCATGAGTGGGTGTGATTTAAAACTCCAATAAATGACTTGAGAAATTAAGTATGGTAAACTATTAATTGGCGAGTATCGTATTAATATTGATATGTGTTATATTCACTTACGGGAATAAGTAAATGAGTTGGATTACTTATGTCATGTCGCGGTTGAGCAAAGTGACAAGTAATAATATTTTACTCGAAAAACACAGGCGGAGTTGATTTGGATTTAAAAAGGTAAATTTTTTATAAGTGACTCGAATGGTGATTTCGAGTGCACGGATTCCAGATGGGCTAGGATAGTCAAAATAGAATAGTCGGGGGTAGTGTTTGGGTTCCCAGGACTTTGGGACCAGTAGGGACTCGTATTTGAGTATAGGAGACAACTTTGAATTTAATAAGGGGATAACCCTTATTTCTCTCTTATAAAGGTAGTAGAGAAAGAGAAAGGAATGACAAAAAAGAAACAAGTAAAGAAAGGAAGAAGAAAATGGGAGAAAGGAATAGGAGACTCTGGACAAGCTCCGGCCGATTCCGGCACGAGGTTGTCGGATTTATCTAATGAGGCAAGTGTTTAACTTGCTTTAATTATTTATGTGTGTTTATAATTCATATTATAGTTGGTGAAAACTATATGATTTTTGGTTGGGATTCGTGAATAAATCGGTTTTTGGAAAGGATTTCATATAAATTGATGTGATAATTACTCCATATGAAATCTAAGCTTGAATCCGTGTTAATGGTGAATTTTTTGGTGAGAAATTGGTAGAGTTGAATGAAGCTTACGTCTAATTGAGATATGATTGAATTCTTAATTATATTGATGAATCCCTTTAAATAAATTATTGTGTTGGGTAAAAATAGTTGTGGAGATGTTTATATTGGTGGTTAATGAGGTTAGAAGCCATAAATTTTGAGTTGGAGGAGCTTTAAATTGAATCTGGAGTTGGAGAAATAGATGAAACTCGGACAGATTTGAGACCGAACCATTTCGAATCGATTCACTGGGGAGCGAATCGATTCGGTTAAGGCTAATCGATTCGGTGAACGCGAATCAATTTGGCTCTGTCAGATATGATTTTTTTTTCTTGGTTTTAAGGATTGAAGGAGAATTATTTTGTGGATATAAATATTAAGTGATTATAAAAAGAGTGTTAGGACTTCTAAATGATTAGATGAGTAATATATGACCTTTGGGTCGGTGGGAATAAAATATGGGGTATAAATTTTAGGAGTGTATGGGATGAATAAGACTCGAAAAAAATCATTTCGGTAGGTATATATAAATTGATGCATATATAATGTATGTTCCAATAATATATGAGTGAAATATGAATGTGTGAGCAGGATGAAATACGCTAATATTCGAAAGTAATTAATGTGATAATTGTATCATAAATGGGTGAATACTTATGGGATTAAAATAAGTGTGTGTATACTTATGAATTATTACAAATTGATATATTCAGGATTATAGGCTAATGCCACGTGAGATAGGCATGAATAGCCGAATTTGATGATATATATATATATACACGGGTATAGAGATAGTATATATATGATATTATTATAAATATATATGTGTGTGAATGAAATATTTGTGTGGAACATACCCCTCGAATGCTATCATGGGAAGTTACGCGATGTGGGTGAATCCCATGCCTTGATGAGCAGGGTGAGTATAGTCCCCATGTCATAGCGTCCAGTTATTTATGTAGTGTGGCTCTTTATCATGGGTGAGATGTCTTGGGTATGATTCGGTCTCACTTTGAGGCGAGGAACTATAATCGCTTCCCCCACATTTATGTTATGTTTTTATCAAGTCGGTATGAGATCCCGACTGGTGGTACCCAGGATTATGTGTGTATTCCCTAGAAGACGATAGCATTCTAGAGACTGATCCATTGAGTTATAGCTCTGAGGGATGGTTATTATACTTATATAGTGTTTTATATATAAGTATGGATATAATTGATGTGTATAGTATATTTTATACATATATGAAGATATGAAAATCTATAATAAAGTGAGAAGTAAATTGTTTCATCCGAGAAAATAAAATTCAGAATAAAATATGAGATACATATATAAAGATGAGAATATTATATACGGGATTAATAACACTAAAATGTAAATAGTGTGTAATAAGTAGTGAAAGTTATTCATAATGAGCGGATAAATTATAAATAAAAAATTATAATGTACAAGCTCGTGCGAAAGCTTAGGATATTAAATACACAGGGCAAGAGATAAAGTATGGATGTGTAGAAGTTTGGTGAGATGCCAGTTAGGCTGGATAGCATAACTAGGATGTTTAAAATACATACGTTAGGTGTGCACTGTTAGATGAGATTTGACCCGCTTACAAATATTTTAAAGACCTTCTAGGTGTCAAGACACAGGGACACCTGTATGATATTATTCCTTCGAGTCAGACGATACTGCAGCAACTATGGATGCTTGCAGGGATTGTTTACATGCTTCTATCCTTGTGATCTAGATAAAAGGTATTGTGAGTCATATTCGGTCATATTGCCCCATTATTGTCATTTTTATTAATTGACGCATTTTTATATACGCCTATTCGATTTGGTTGTAATGAATGTTTCCGAGTGTTATCGGTTATTGTTTATTTATTTATTTCAGTTGATGTATATATATTGTGTGGATGGATTTATTGTGCGCTTAAGGAAAATATTATAAAGTTTAAAATTTGACGCCGGGCCTAATAGGATACTCAACTCAACTCAACAAAGACTTTTTCTATTAATTTGGGGTTGACTACATGAATCCTATTTTTTCATTCCATTCTGTCCAGTGAAATATCTTCGATTAAACCACATGACATCATGTCCTTTTTTATAATATCCCACCAAGTCAATTTAGGCCTACCTCTACCCCTTGTTTCACCATCAATACTAACTAAATCACTCTTCCTTACAGGAGCATCCATTGGTCTACGCTTGACGTGTCAAACCCATCTAAGTCGATTGTCTCTTAATTTATCGTCTATAGGATCTACTTTTATCGTTTCACGAATTTGTTCATTTTTAACTTTATCCTTTCAAGTTTTACCACAAATCCATCTTAGCATTCGCATCTTTGCCACACTCATTTTTTGCACATTTTATTTCTTGGTTGCCGAACACTCTGTCCCATTTAACATGACAGGTCTGACTGCCTTCCTATAAAATTTACCTTTTAACTTCAAAGGTATACGCTTATCACACAAAATGCAGGTAGCACTTCTTCACTTAACTCAACCCGCTCTAATCCTATGAGTAACATCATCACTAATATCTCCATCGTTTTGGATAATTGATCCTAAACAAAGAAAATGATCATTTTTAGGTATCTTTTGACCCTAAAATTTCAGCACATCTCCATTTATCCTCCTATTACTACTGAAATTGCACTCCACATATTCTATTTTAGTTATGCTTATTTTAAATCCTCTTGTTTCTAAAGTCTCTCTCCACAATTCTAACCTAGCATTAATCGCAGTCTTAGTCTCATCCACTAAAACATTATCATATTCATATAGCATACACCAAGGCACCTCATCTTGTATTTGTCCCATCAACTCATCCATAACAAGAGCAAAGAGATAAGGACTTAATGTTAAACCTTGGTGTAGACCTATCGTAATTGAAAATTCATTAGTTTTTTCGGTTGATGTTCTTACTGTAGTCATCGCACCATCATACATATCCTTGATCACTTCAATATATCTGCGAGTCACTCATCTTTTATGTATAACCCACCATATTATATCTCTAGGTATCCTATCACACGCCTTCTCCAAATATATAAAAATCATATGAAGATCCTTCTTTTTCTCCCTGTACCTCTCCATTAATCTCCTCAATAAATAGATTGCTTCCATTGTGGACCTCCCAGACATAAACCCAAATTAATTCTCAAATACTGTTGTATTTAATCTCAATCTATATTCAATCACTCTCCCCCAAAGTTTCATTGTATGACTCATTAACTTAATACCACGATAATTTTAACAACTTTGTATCTCCCCTTTATTTTTATAAATAGGTACTAAAGCACTTTTTCTCCATTCATCAGGCATCCTATTGGTCATTAAAATTATATTAAATAATTTTGTAAGCCATGATACTCCATCCTCCCCTAAGAACTTCCAAACCTCAATAGGGATACCATATGGTCCTAAAGCCTTCACCGTTTTTATCTTTTTTACGACAATCTTGACCTCTGTTGTCCTAATTCTGCTGAAAAATATATTTTCTCGAGTCTCCCTAAGTTCCTATATATCTAATCCACTCTCATTATCTCCATTTAATAAATTCTCAAAGTAGTTTTTCCATCTTTCCCTAATTTCATCATATTTGACTAGGACTCTCGAATCATCACTTTTGATACATTTAACGTTATTAAAATCTTTTATTTTCTTGTCCCTAAGTTTATCAAGATTATAAATAATTTCCCCCCTTCTTGTGTTCCTAATTTATTATAAAAATCATCATACGCTTTTAACTTAGCATCTCTTACCACTTTTTTAACTTCCTTTTTAGCCTATTTATATTTCTCAAATTTTTCTTCATTTCTATTTGCTTACCATGTTTTAAAGCATTCCCTTTTAATTTTTACTATATTTTGTACTTATTCATTCCATCACCAAGTTTCTTTAGATTGTGGACCCTTGCCTTTTGATTCTCCAAGAATTTCTTTTGATATTCTCATAATGCATGTGGTCATATGAGAGAATGATCCATATGGATTTTCGATATTCTCTAAGAATTTGGATTTTCGACAGTGATGCTAAGAATGATCCATATGAGAAATCCTATTTTCTTTTAATAAAGGATTGATGAGCCGAGATTAAGATAGGCGAGGTGTCACAGATGGTATCAGAGCATTAGGTTCTAGTGTCCTTAGGAATCTCTGTGGACATACTACATTTCTAGTGTTGCCTTCTATTTGATATAGAGCCATAGGCTTAGTATTGTTGCTTCCTATGGTGATATTTCATTCTCCTACTATAATGTATAATCATACTGAATCTTCTATGCGTTCGGGTGTGCTTCGTATGCTGAATAATGGAGGACGACGAGTGAGGGTCGTTGGGAGAACAACACGAGGCGGGGATCAATTAGAGCTATAGAGTATTTAGGGGATGGTGATCGTAGTCGAGGTCACCCTTATTGTTGCTTTGGAAGTTTGGGTTGTAAGGACTGCTAGGGTGCAACATGTATTTTCAAGTACCACTATAGCAGAAAGTGGTGACAAATTAGATTCACCCAGTTTAGTTAAAATGGGAAGGAGTCAGACGGGTCTGTTAAGAAGACCATCCATTGGAATTTTGAAAAATAGGGAAATTGTGTATGATAGACAATGGATGTAAGATACCCAAAGGCTTAGGAACATAGTAGAGTATAGTATACTCGGGAGTGAAAAATTGGGGTAAAATTTTTCTTACCTCGTGGTAGAAGTGTTGTAATGGTGGGAATCAATCACCACGGTTGAAAAGTGAAATATTATTCCAATGGAAGGATCTTAAGTACGGTTTGACCGCAAGTTCCTTCATCTATTATTCAGGAAGAGAAATAAATGAAATTATGAACTTATTACAAGAGGGAAGGATAGAGGTCCATTTGTAATATGGGATGTAAGGGTGCAAGAGCAACACCTCTTGGGGGCAGAGACCCATTAGGGGGCCCATTTAAATGATTCAGATAGCTGAATTCCTACCGAATGATGGTGGATTCAGTCAGGGTTGTTAAAGCCAGCAGTGTGTTCCTTAAGTCAAGCAAAACCAAGGGAACAACGAGGGTGGCCATCAGGGTCGAGGCTACCAAGGTCCGAGATAAGGACAACCCTGATATGGTCAGTGTGGCTAGGAATAAGGGCATTTTATGGAAAGATATTTTTTATGTGGAGATTAAGACCACATACATTGATTTTTCTCGAAGAGAGTAAATGGTCAAGAGTATTGTGACTAGCTTGGGCAATGATTAAGATAGTTTTGGTTCGGTTCGGATAAGCATGTCATGTCCGGTAACCATTTGAGAAGCTAGGGCAATTGGCAAGGTTGAACTATGACTTTCAACATCAGGTGAATGAGGTATGCTTTGTGCGACACGAGCGAGTCACGATATTTTGATTAGAACTAGGTTCGTGTGTGAGATGAGTTTAGTGTGTATATCGATAACATTATTATGTTTATATATTTTTCGTTGTGTAGGAGGGTTATCTTTGGTTTCATTCACATAGAGGTGGGTGTACATAATGGTATATAATTTTATTGGAATTACTCATTTTTATGATGTGTTATATTAGTATGATATTATCCCGAGTATAGAATAGTTAGTATGATAGTGGGCCGATATTACAAGGCTATCGTGTTTGCTGTCCAAAGATAGGATGTGTTGTTTTGGCAATGCCTCACTTGAAAGAGGGTCGAGCTCGCATTCAAATTGTATTATGATAGAGTGTTCAGAGAGTATAGTTGTCTCGAGATATTGATCCCAGTGTGTAAGGACTTTACTGATATGATTTGGCGTGCATTGGGTTTACTATCGAGCTAAGAGATTTAACACATTATTATGTTTAGCGCTCAAGACTTGGTGGTAGAAAGAGATCATTGTTATATAAATCCTTTAGAGATGTGGGAGTTGATATTTATATTTATATGTCTGGGGATAGGATTTTTTATAGTCCTTAATTATGGGCTTGAAGTTTATGGAATTTGATTATCGCCAATGCTGAGTGATACTGCATTGGGGAAAAGTTCCTTATTTGAATGTTATTGTGCGATAAGATATGCATGGACCTTGGTAAACGTAGTGAGTAGAGAGACATTGATGGATGATAGAGGATAAATTTTGAATGTTAATCAATGACAGTGTAAAGAAAACACTCTATGTTGAGAGCTATTATACAGTACAAGGTCGGTGAAGCCAGTAGTGACGTGAGAGAGCACTGAAATTTTTTCTTCTTACCATAAGATAAAGGGTGGAACGATGTTAAGGAGAGTTAAATTACGAATTATGGGGTGATTGGGAATACCCACGTGTTATAGCCACGTTGAGAATGCGAGGCCAATTTGAGAAAAATGTGTTAAGTGTGTGACGTTTTAAGTATTGTGCAAATATGCACGGAGTATAGGGTGTATGGGAGCCTAGGTTATCTGATTTCAAAATTGTCCAAGTTAAAGGGATGTGTGAATAAATGCATGGAATATATACATGTGGGGAAGTTATAAATAAAGCCGGAATGGTATGATGGATTGAATGTCGTGTGAAAAAGATGATGATCCAAGTATGTATGTGCAATGAGAGTAGCACACCCGAGATGGGTTGAAAGCCTCTGGGAATCCATTCAAAAGCATATCCCTTGAAAAAAAAAATCCCACTACTGTAGGAAATTATAACGGAGCCTTACTCAGCGAAATGTTGAGTGTGGCTTGCGCGTAAATAGAATGATGATGTCTATAAAGTGAAAATGGGCCCAAAAGTGCGCATTATGGCAAAAAGTGCATGGGCCGAGACTTTTGGTATACCCCCGAGGGAAGAAGGGGAATATAAAGTAAAAATTAATGTGAGACGCTATATGTGGGAATTGGTGTTAGTTGCGACATAGTGAGATTGTCTCTGGGTGCACCACTCACAGATGGAACTAGGTTGGTTGGAGATAATCAACTAGAAATTTTGTAACCAGCCGATGATTTCAGTGATGGAATGCGTAGACGAGCGGATAAAGAAGGATTGCACTGGTGCAAGGTGCCGCCAAATATTCTTTTGTGTGAGGATGAGATACTTGAATCCTACCTTCGATAGGGATTTATGGGAAGTAGTGGGGATGACGTCTTGTCTTCAGCAAGTCGTGTCACCTATGGCCTAATGAGTAGACAAGAGGTGATTGACGACTAGTAAAGCGGTATGAATGCAATTATGGAGTTCCTGTGGTTATTTTACTTTCAAAACTGACCTATCCTGTAATTGAAGTAGGGTACGGTACGGTAATTGGGAGGAGAAATTACCGATTGGTAGAGTTGTGTGTAGTCACTCGTACATGTTTGTCATGGACAAGGTGCCTATTAAGGTTTTGTGTGGGAAAGACTCGTTATTCTCCCTCTGGTTCTTTAGAGGTGAGAGAATAACTAGACCTTTGGATCGAACGTGATTTAGAGTCCGTTATCGAGAGGGTCATTAACCACAAACTGTTTTGGGGTGACTTTTGAGCGTCGTAAGAGTTACGTAGCAATGAACCGAGATTTGAAGTACAGGCATGAATGGTCAGATATCCTTATGGTTTCTCTCAAGATAGGATTTCTGTGTTGAGATGGTTACGGGAAGCTTCCACTTAGTGATGTGCAGCCTTCCAAAAGTATTAAGACAATAGAGCCAGCGATGTATAGGCTCGTCTTACTCGGATATCATTAGTAGAAGCACAATGTGTCATTTTCCATTATTCAAGTGAGAGCTTATGACTGATGGAGTATATAAGTATGAAGTGTATTGAAGAAGCTTGTTGTTAAGTTGGGGCTATAGTGAGTAAGCCTTTAGACAGTTGGCTCCCCCTAGCGGGTGAATAGTGGTGTGACCATACCGTTATCCAAATTTCGAGGATGAAATTCCTTTATAAGGGGAGAGTACGTAATATCCCCTACTTGTATGGGTATTTAAATTACATGAGTGGGTGTAATTTAATACTCGAAGAAATGATTTGAGAAATTAAGTTGGGTGAAATATTAATTAGCGAGTATGAGATTAATATTGATGTTTATTATATTCACTCACGGGAATAAGTTAATGAGTTGGATTACTTATATCATGTCGTGGTTGGGTAAAGTGACAAGTAATAATATTTTTCTTGAGAAACACATGCGGAGTTGTGTTGGATTTAAAAAAGGTGAATTTTTGATAAGTGACTCGGATGGTGATTATGAGTGCACGGTTGATTTCGGACAGGCCAAAAATAGTCAAAATAGAGTACCCAGGGGCAGCGTTTGGGTTAAGGGGACTTTTGAACCAATAGGGACTCGCATTTCAGTATACGAGTCAATTTTGGGTTTAATAAGGGGATAACCCTATTTATCTCTTATAAGGTCATGAAAGAAAGAAAAAGGAAAGAAAGAAAAGAAAGAAGGAAAGAAAGGAAGAAGAAAACGTGAGAGAGGAAGATGATACTCCGAACAAGCTCCGGTAAATTTCAGCACGAGGTCGTCGAATTTATCCAACGAGGCAATTGTTTAACTTGCTTTAATTATTTATGTGTGTTTATAATTCATAATATAGTTGATGAAAACTATATGATTTTGGGTTGGGATTCTTGAATCAAAATGGGTTTTTGAAAATGATTTTATATAAATTGATATGATAATTACTCCATATGAAATCTAAGCTTGAATCCATGTTAATGGTAAAATTTTTGGTGAGAAATTGGAAGAGTTGAATTATGTTTAGGTTTAATTGAGATAGGGTTGAATTCTTAATTAAATTGATGAACACCTTTAAATAAATTATTGTGGTGGGTAAAAAAAGGTGTGGATATGTTTATATTCGTGGTTGATGAGGTTAGAAACCATAAATCTTGAGTTGAAGGACGTTTAAATTGAATCTGGAGTTGGAGAAGATGATGAAACTTGGATAGATTTGGGACTGAACCATTTAGAATCTATTCGTCGGGGAGAGAATCAATTTGGTCAAGGCGATTCGATTCGGTGGAAAACGAATTGATTCGGCTCGTCAGATATGAATTTTTTTCTTAGTTTTAAGGATTGAAGGAGAATTTTTTTTGTGGAAATAAATATTAGGGGATTCTAAAAAGAGTTTTATGACTTCTAAATGATTAGATGAGTAATATATGACCTTCGAATTAGGGGGAATAAAATGCGGGGTATAAATTTTAGGAGTATTTTTGACGAACAAGACTCAAGGAAAGTCATTTCTACGGGTATATATCCGTTGATGCGTGTAGAATGTATGTGCCAATAATATATGAGTGAAATACGAATGTGTGAGTAGGATGAAAGTAGAATACTAGCTAGACGTGATAAGCTAATATTCGGAAGTAATTAATGTGATAATTATATCATAAGTGAGTGAATACTTATGGGATTTAAATAAGTGTGTGTATACTTATGAGTTATTATGAATGGATCAGGATTATAGGCTAATGCCACATGAGATAGGCATGAATAGAAAATTTGGATGATATATGTATACGGGTATAGAGGCAGTATACATATGATATGATTATAAATATATATGTGTGTGAATGATGTATTTGTATGGAGCATAAACCTTTAGTGCTATCATGGTAAGTTACGCGATGTGGGTGAATCCCCTGTCTTGAGGAGCAGGGTGAGTATAGTCCTCAGGTCATAGCGTCCAGTTATTTATGCCGTATGGATCTTTATCATGTATGAGATGTCTTGGGTATGATTTGATCTCACTTTCAGCTGAGGAACTATAACCGATTCCCCTATGTTTGTGTTGTGTTTTTATCAAGTTAGTGTGAGATCCCGACCGGTGGTACCCAAGATGATGTGTGTATTCCATGGAAGATGATAGCATTCTAGAGACTGCATCCATTTAATTATAGCTCTGAGGGATGGTTAATATACTTATATAGCGTGTGATATATAAGTATGGATATACTTTATCCGTATATTATATATATATATATATATATATGAAGATGTGAAAATACATATACATACAGGAAAAATAATGAATAAAGTGAGAACTAAATTGTTTCATTTGGGAAAATAAAATATGAGATACCTATATAAAGATAATAATAATAATATATACGGGATTAATAACACTAAAATGTGAATAGTGTGTAATAAATAGTGAAAGTTATTCATAATGAATGGATAAATTGTAAGTGAAAAAATTATAATATATAAGCTCGTGCAAAAGCTTAGGATATTAAATACACAGGGCATGGGATAGCATATGGATGTGTAGAAGTTTGGCGAGATGCTACTTAGGCTGGGTAGCGTAACTAGGATGTTTAAAATATATATGTTAGTTGTGCACTGTTAAATGAGAGGTGAGGAGTATCTCATATGAGTACGACACCAGTTTAAATATGAAGAATATCATAAATTAAATATTAAAGTATTTCAAACACTTGCTAAATATTTTCAAAACGTTTTGGGTTTTGACCTGCTTGCAAATATTTTAAAAATCGTTTAGGTGTCCAGACGCAGAGACACCTGAATGGTATTATTCCTTCGACTCAGACGATGCTGCAGTAGCTTTGGATGCTTGCAGAGATTGTTTATATGCTTCCATCCTTGTGATATTGATAGGAGGTACTATGAGTAATATTCGGGCATGTTTCCCAATTTTTGTCATTTTTATTAAATTCTGCATTTTTATATATGCCTATTCAATTTTGTTGTAATGAATGTTTTACCGAGAGTTATCAGTTATTATTTATTTATTTGAGTTTATGTATATATATTGTGTTGATGGATTTGTTGTGCGCTTAAGTAAAAGATTAGAATGTTTGAAATTTGACGTCGTGCCTAATAGGATATTAGTAATTAATTTGGATTTTTGATAGTGATGCTGAGAATGATCCATATGTGGGCTCTTGTTTCATTTTGATAAATCATTAATCAGCCGAGATTAAAATAGGCGGGGTGACACACTTTCTTGAAACCAACCTGCCGAATATCTCTATCCTGCATTCGGTATCGTCATATGTTGCCTCCCAGCATTCGTTATACCCATTTTCTTGAATAGTCGCAGCCTCTCCCTCCATCTTCTCAACCTTAGTAGTCAAGTCCTTGTTGTCCTTAACCACCTTTAACTTATCAGCAATCACCATACATAAGGGGCCTGGAGATCGACGGGTTCATTCACCGACTGTTTTTTAAGGGCGTCCAGGACCTTCTGCTTAACCGAGGCCTTGGCATCGGCTAACGCCTTGTCAGAGTTCTTCAGAACTTTTTCTAGCTCGACATTTTTTCTCAACTGGTCAGCCCCATCACAAAGCAACGTGGTGAAATCAGAAACAAACTTAAACATGAAGAGAAACATAATTCAATTTATAGGAATTCACAAAAAGAAGTAGTGAAGTATAGAGAGAATGGGACATACCAATGCATTCCCTTGAGCGGACTTGAGCGACAACTAATCAGACCCCATTTTCGTTGACCGCTCGCGATTAGCGACAAGCACAACCCCCTCTATCAATGTGGGGGCAATATGGGGGGTTCTAGTAACACGTGTTCCCTCAGCAACAATAACATGAGAAGGCACAATAGGGTCCTTTAAGGCATGTTCCCTATTTTTTTCCTCTCCTCTCTTTCTCTCCTTCTTTATTTTTTTCTCTCTCCCCTTTATTTTCTCTTCTTTTTCTTCTCTATCTTGCTCTCCTTGACTCTCAACTTTTAACCACTAGCCATGGAGGAATCTCCTTCCTCCCTTTTTAGGGGCTTGATTCGATCAGATAATAGATCATCACCATAACCCTATAAGATCGGGCACCTTCTCTTTAGTGGGGCCATTTCTTCTTATTCTTCTTATTCTTCGTATTCTTCTTATTCTTCTTCTACTTATTATTATTATTATCATTCTTTTTCGGTTTCCTCTTCACAGCCTTCCTCTCAGTCCACCCCTGATCCGTCATCTTCTCCGTCTTCTTCCTCTCCTTCCTCGCTTTCATTTCCCCCTTTTTCTTCAAACTTAATAAGATCAGAATGACTACCAACCTCCTCCTTTGGAAGCTAGAAATAGGCAATGGTATCCACTGGATGAACAATAAAGCTATTGGTGGTATTCTTGTATTCAATCAAGTATTCCATCATGCATGGATTCTCATCGTTAGAATGCCTTTCCCTAACTTTCTAAGCCTTCAGCAAGTCATCAACCTTTAGCTCGCGTGGGGCAGATTCTCACATTTTCTCCTTAGCTACAGAATAAGAAGAAAAAGAAATGAAATCAGACAAAGCAATCTAGAGGAACAAGAAAATGAATAACTAAAAAAGTAGCAGTATCATTAAATTATGTATTCCTCCCCAAAGGTAGGGATTCGAGGTCCCCTGGACCTTATTCCCTCAGATTGGGTAGGATATTTCCAATTCCTAGCAATAAATCCGTGATTCTTGTAGTGCTTGTGGTAATCAGTAAATGTCACCACCAGGACCCAGTCAGTACTCCTCGCCTTCAAATATAAGATTCCATTTTTTCTTATGAGAAGACATAAAAATGATAGATTTCTGTGATCCCTAAGTCAGTCGCATAGAATTTATTTATCTTATGTACCCATTCATGATTTTCCAAACATTTGGAGTACACTTAGTAGGAATAGTGTTAAAATTGAAAAACCTCAAAAATAAGGGATTGGGGGGAAATGTCAAACCCCCTTGAGATATAAACAAAGTATGAATCCAGTGACCATAATCTAGTGTATGAACAATTTGAGGAATTGCATCGCACTCAATATCTACCCAATCAATAATATTATAACGCGTTTTGAACTTAAAAATGGACTTACTATCAAGCCTTCCCATTAATGCAATAGAGAAAAGGAAACCCTAGCTATAGTTATAAACTAATTCGAAGAAGGAGAATTGGTAAAGTGAAGACCAAGACTTACAAGTATTGACGAAGCTTTAAGAGAGCACAAAAGAAGAAGAACTCTGATTTTGAAGCAAATAATAAAAGGGGAAGCTTAGAGACTAGGTACGCGCAAGGACGGCCAGAATCAGTGAACCGACGGTTAAGTTTCACATGGGAAAGTTTCAATTATCCTAAATAATGAGTCGCACTTTCCCCGAAAGGTCTCAACGCTTCATTTTCTCTTAACCCCATTCAGCCCTTGCGAATTACAAACGTGCTATGCCAATTTTCGATAATATTCCAAGGCTTAAGCCTTGGACTTGTTTAAAATCTTTTGTCCCAAACTGTCAGCCTAAAGATTTTATGGGTAATTATGAGGACCCATTTAACATAACCCATGAGAGTATCCCACCAACTTAGATCCATTAAAACACTTCCCAGTCCAAAACATAATTTAATTCGCACATGAATATTTTAGATGCATTAAAAAACTTATGAATATATTCAAAATAGTTACTAAAAATCTCGGGGGAGATATTCAAGTACTTCTTGATATATCCAAAGTGTTAATTGAGTCCCTTGTACAACTCAACCTCTACTTTGATACATCTATAAATTATATACCCTGACCCAAGGCAAAGGGATGTAATCCAAGATCTTGAGAGATATTTAATATAAACAATAACCTCTCCGTGGACGTAGGCAAATTATCGAACCACGTATTTCATTGTTGTGTGTGAACTTTGCATTATGCCTTTCTGATTGTTTACATGGATTTATTTATTGTGATATTTTTTGTACTCAAACATGAAGGATTCTAAGATTTAAAATCTCACCACATAGCATGGGACCATTACAATTCTAGAGACGGAGTCTTTTGATGAATTTTATGCACGATTGTATGAAATCGTTAACTCTAGTTTTAATTTGGTTGAGAGAATTATGAGGTGTGTTATGAAAAAGATTCTGAGATCCCAACCATCCCTCTTCATCCCGAAGATCACTGTCTTAAATTTTTTGAGAATTTTAGATTCCCTTAGTTTTGAAGAACTCATAGGAGACCTTCAAACTTATGAAATCGATATGTTCCCCAAAACTAAAAAGAAAAAGGAAATAGGATTCTCTTTGAAGACCCCAGTTGAAAAAGAAAAAAGGAAAACGTTTGTGATTTGAGTTGGAGTTCGATTTTAAATTTGATGATCTCGCCTTATTTGTGAAAACTTTTAAAATAATTCTCAAATGTAATAAAGAAAAAGTCCTTTAAAGAAAATGAAAGTTTTGAGAAAAAAAAATGGCAATGAGGACAAGGATGTTTGTGAGAAAGAAGAAGTGACATGTTATGAGTGCAAGGAAAAGGGTCATAAATCCCACGAGTGTGCCGCTAGGCTAAAGAGGAACGATAAAGTTAAAGTTGTATACAAAGCCACTATTAGCTATAGTGGCATCAAATCACTGCATTACGGGGATGAATCACCATATGAACATTGTATTTTGCATTCATGGCCAATGACGTTAGTACTTCTAGTGCATCATACAATGGTGAGGACGTTTCTAAATGTGATAGCCTCGACACTTTGTCAAACTATTTTTGAGAGTCTGAAAATTGTAAGAGAAAATATTATGTCATTGATCATAGATAAGGTTTACATTTAGTTTGGCATATCCTCTACACTTCGACTCAAGCCGTCACGAAGAATCGAATCGCCAATATCTCCAAGTTCAATGGTTATTTACTTTATGAAGGTATAAAGCTTTTAGGAATTTAAATTTATTCTTTAAATTTATTGTGGGGATGTTTTATTTTTATAAAACCTGAAACTGGATTTATCTAAGTTTAAAATCGAGGCATTTTTTATGTTTAAAATATTTTCAAAGTTCAATGACCTCGTTCAAATGAGAAGGCATTCTCGTTCAAGCGAAATGTCACATTCATTCGAAGCGCATTTGATCTATATACCTAATGTGTATCTAACAAAGACATACTATTTTGCATCATTTGAAGATCATTTGAGGCTTGTTCAAATGAGATAGCACTGTGATTCAAATGAATTGGCTTTCATTGAAATGAGATGTAATTCTAGTTTGAACAAGCCTTATTTTTGTTCGAATGAGTGACACTGCCTCAAAATTTATGTTCGCCTCATAAATACATATTTCGTATTTATTTTTTCTAAGACTCGTTAGAACGAATTTTGTATATGTGTTGCAAAAATTTTCACACTTTTATGTTTAGAAAACACTTTTGATTCACAAAAATCATCACCAAATAGATTTATGGGAATCCTTTTAAAACCTAGATAGTTTTATATCATTGCATACACTACTCTTGTGGAGACATCATCTATACTGTAGACCGTGTGATACTCGAGGGGATCATTACGTAAGACAAAGGCAAATCAGTGGATACTGAGGGTGGAACACCGCCTGTGGAGTGCCCCTGACCGAGTAGTATTCTTTAGAGATTTGCGAAGACTAGCGCATTATACTTGGGGTTGGTATCAAGCAGTTTAGAAGTCGATTGTCTTGTAAAATTCTCTGACATGCTAAAATATAAGGTTTGCCCTAAAAAGGGATTTCCTCAAACTTTTCCTTTATTGGTTGTATGATTTACTTTATCTATTTTATCACCCAGATGTATGTATTAGGGTAAAAAGATAAAATTTGAATTTGTGTTTGGTGGACATTTAGTTATATGAATTATTCCATTAAGATCGCGATAGCTAACTCTCAAATTGGAATCAGAGCTGGTTACACAAAAATACTGCGTGATCATTTTTTTGCAAATTTTTTTCTTTGATATCAATTTTTTTTAAAGCCGAATTTTAATGGATAATTTGTATAATCGATTGACAATATTTGATGGTTCCAATTATGCCTACTGGAAAGATAGGATAAGGTCTGCCTTAAAAGCTATAGATGAATGTGTTTGGTTAGTTTGTGAAAGAGGGTGAACTCCTGCCACTGTCACTGTTGATAATGTTATTACCCCTAAACCTGTCTTTATGGACTGATGATGAATTTAAGCGGAGTAATTTTAACTCTAGAGGACTTAGTGATATTTCTGGAGCCGCCACCCTTAACGAGTTCCATTGCATCATGATGTGAACTACATCTAAGGAAGCATCGGATACCCTCTAGCTTACTCACTAGGCTACCAACACTGTAAAAGCATCAAAGCTTAAAAATTTGACCACCCAATTTGAGACTGTCACTATGATAGAGTCTGAGCCATTCGATGAGTTTTATTTGCTTCTATCGGACATTGTTAATTCTAGTTTTAATTTGGGCGAGAAAATTCATGGAGATGAGAATTGTGAAAAAGGTTTTGAGGTAACTTCTTTCCCTCTTTACATGTCATCGTACTTAATTCATTAGGGATCATTGAATCTCTTAGGTTATAATGACTTGTAAGAGATATTTAAACATACGAGATATATATGTTCACTAAAACCATAAAACCTAAGGATGTAGGTATTGCTTTAAAGACTTAAACTGAGAAAAAGAAGAAAGAAAAAGTTTGTGAATCTCAATCTGTGGTTGATCTTGATTTTGATGACTTAGACATTTTTGCAATTTTTTTAAAAAGTTTCTTAAAATTTACAAAGAAAATATTTTTTTTTTAAAATGTGGTCACAAGTGGGGGAAAGAAAGAGGAAGAGATTCGATGTTTTGAATGTGAGGGTAAAGGCCACAAGGCACATGAATGTCCCATTAGGCTAAAGGGAAAGGTCAAAAAAGTTGGAAATAAAGGCACTCTTACTGATAGTGATATCGAGTCAATTGATTGAGGGAGAGAATCACTATATGAACCATGTGTTTCATTCATGGTTAGTCACATCAGCACTTCTTGTTTGTCCCACGCCGATGATGACATATCTAACAGTGAGAGCCTCGATGATGTTTCAATTCATTCGGGAGATAGTGAGTGTGAGAATGGCATTTTGAGTTAGGGAGAAGGTGGTTTCCAAAAGACTTTTAGTGATCTTTACACTAAGACATTGAAAGCTAAAAATCTTAATTAGGATTTTTCTCTTTGGGTGTTAGATTTTGAGAACGATGTGAATTTTTTTAGGGAGTGTGAGGCATCGGTGAGTTAACTCGAGAAGGTGAAGGTTTCTTTATGTGATACGTTGATTATTTTAGGCTGGGAAAAGATCAATTTGAACAACATTGTGGCTAGTCTTACAAGATCTCTTCAATCTTTATTGGAGACTCGTGAGAAACTAAAAGATAGTATATCCCAACTCGAGATCGATCTAGAACGTGTCCGGGAGATCAAGGTCACTTTAGAGGACACATTTAAAAAAGTATGAAAGATGTTCCCCGATCCCGCTTTAGGTTTTGAGAGGTAAGCAATAAGTTATGATGGTGCATTCACTTCCCTTGTTTCACCCAAGACGATTATCGAGTTTATGTTAGATCCTTATGGCCCTGACCTAACCCACCTGGGAGATCTCGCCCTAAACGTTTTGAGAAAGGTTGACCCAAGCCCGTGTATGTTTGTTCCTATTGAAAATAAGGATGTCACCTCAGAGAGTTTTGGTTTAATCTAGGTAGAGTGTCTCGTAAGTATGTTCTTCGATTTGAACCCACACGAGTTCCCCGCACGCACTTCCACACATGTTACTTCGCATGGTCCCACACATAACTTGAGAGATTTTGAGAGTTTTCGAGATCAAGTAGAGTATTTAGTCAAGACTTCACAAAATTTGATGGAGCTTTTTCATAGGATGCCATCTTCTTTGGAGAACTCCTCTAGGCCTAATGATTGAGGTTGAGACTTGGTTGCTAGAATAGGGTATTTTTCATTATCATATCTTATATCCCTATTGCTAGTGCATACTATCATTGTACTTATATTTTTTATTTTGATTATTTTTCAAAAAATCCAAAAAGAATTATGTTTTTCTTATACAATTTTGAAGAAAACATACAAAAAGAGTTCGTATTTTTTATACCCTATGTGGATAAAAATGAAAGATGTTTGAGTCACCCATTCATTCCACATCCACGTGACTATTTTTTAGTGTTTTGAGACGTGACATCATTTCATATATGTGTTTTATAAGGTGTGGAGTCATTAAGATGTGATTTGATGACAACTTGCTAAATGTTTGACTCCTTGCCTCCTTTAATGCACACGGGCACTAACTTATTTGAGTATTGCACTTACATGACACATATCGATCATAGTGTTTTCATCTCAATTTTCCTTTAAAAACGAACCAAATGTGAAAAACAAGATAATAAAAAGTTATGCGTGTAAGCACTATTTTCTAGATTTAAAAATTTATTTTTTCGATAAAATTAACTAATAAAATCGGGCTGTGAATGACCCAGTCTTTACATAAAAAGCCACTATTTATAATGAAAAGAGCCTAAAAAGATTAATAACAGAAGTGCCAGACCATTCGCTTAAACATTAATGCTTTACTACAAATGAGCATTAATTTCTTCAAAATTATTGTGAGTATAATTTCTATATGTGAGATTTTGAGCGAGTTAAGTCGAAGATCAATGGGTTTGCATATACTATAAAAATCTCGAAAGACATTACATAGTTTTGGGTGTCCTTAGTGTGAAAATCACCTTACGGACTTAATATGTTGATTAGGTTTAGTCAATTTCAATTGAGTTCACCTTTTTTACATCTAAAGTAGAATTTGAGATCTTTCATTAGTGGTCTCTCAGTCCTTCATGCACATGTGTTATGTTTTTTTACGTTGTTTAAGCTTGGAATATATTCACACACCTACATTTCATTTTCATGATTTGGGTATTTTTATATTTCTCCATGGTGTGTCATATTGCAAAAACTTTTACTTGAAAAAAAAATGAAAAATTGAAAAATAACTAGTTATGCCTATGGGTTTATCATTATATGATCCGATTTGATATATCTTTGTAATGATATTCTATCTTTTATGATGCTCTCCATTTTAATGCTTTAGTTTGTACTCCTTGTGTATTTCGGACAAAATAAATGGGGAGAAACATTACATGAGTTTGATTTATGGGGGAGAATTTCAGATAATTTATTTTATATTTCAAACTCGATGCATCATAGGTATTTGCTTTTCTTCATGTGTGTAGGTCCTTTTGGAAGATCATATGCACAGTACACTTGATGAACGTAAAGTTCCCAAGAGAAGAGCAAGAAAAAGTGAAGATTTGAAGACATCATTATCTTGTACCTATCATTCTGTAGGGTTTGGGATGGTATTTGGATAATTTTATGTCTTAGGGTATTTTGGATGCAATTTGGATTTCGGTTTTATTTTTATAATGGAATAGCCAAAGGGGGAGATTCGTAAGAGCAAATTTTCTATCATTACATTTAGTTTGACATATTACGTTACACTTAGACTCAAGCCGTCACGAAGAACCAAATCTTTAACATCTCCAAGTTCAATGGTTCTCCACTCTATGAAGGTACAAAGCTTTTCGGAATTTAAATTTATTCATTAAATTTATTTTGGGTTGTTTTATTTTTCTTAAATCTAAAACATGATTTTTTTAAGTTTAAAATCAAGGTATTTTTTATGTTTAACATTTTTGTCAAAGTTCGCTGACCACATTCAAATGAGAAGGCATTCTCTGTCGAACGAGATGTCACATTCGTTAGAAGCTCGTTTGATCTTGACATTTAATGCACATCTAATGAGGGCGTACTATTTTGCATCGTTTGATGCTTGATCAAATGAGATAGCACTACCATTAAAATGAACTAGCTGTCGTTCAAACGAACTTGCTTTCGTTCAAACGAGATTCTATTCTCCTTCAAACGAGTGTTGTTTTCGTTTGAACGAGTGATGTCGCCTCGAAATTTGTGTTCAATTTAAAAATACATGTTTTGTGTTTATTTTTTCTAAGACTTCTAACAGAATGAATTTTGCGTACTTATTGCAAAAGGTTTCACACTTTTATGTTTAGAAAACACTTTTGATTCACAAAACTCAACCCCAAATATATTTGTGTGAATTACTTTAAAACCTACATAGTTTTGTATCCTTGCATACATTACTCTTGTGAAGAGATCATATCTAATGTTGACCTTGTGATACTCAAGGGGATCAGTACTAAAAGTAAAGACTAATTGGAAGATATCGAGGGTGGGACACCGTTTGTAGAGTGCTCCTGATCAAGCGGTCAATTTTAAAGATTTGCGAAGACTAGCATGTTATACTCGTGGCTAGTATCAAGTAGTTTGTAAGTCAATTTCTTTATAAAATTCTCTGAAGTGCTAAAATACTGGTTTTGCCCTGAAAAGGGATTTTCCTCAAACCTTGCCTCTGTTGGTTGCGTGATTTACT